>JAODKF010000044.1:17323885-17340790 GCA_026779585.1 Mormyrus proboscirostris
GGTCATTGCCAGTGTCTCCTGCTTCACCTTATTCTTGTGTACTGTGGTCTTAGAACTTTGAGCCTGGAAGCAGCCTGACTCACAGTGTAGCCTTTTACCAGCAGAACCAGGATTTAACCAGGATTTAACAATGCAGATTTTTTTAAAATACAGAGTGGTCTCTAAATTTTTTCCAAAGTTGTATGTATATATATATATATATGCTTTTCAACTATTTACTCAACAAAACTGGTTCAAGCAAGATTCCTATATGTCTGTGTAATTAGTACTGATCAAAAACTAATGGTACAGCCATGAAACCATGGTACTGGTTTAAAATATCATTATTGATATGACAGAATATTTTCAATTTCATGACTGTTTTCTAAGTTGGGATCCTCGTCTGAGTATCGACAGACCAGGTGACAGACCCGTGACCTTCCATGTTTTGGACAAATGAGGTGTTATCACACGTTTCGGATTCTTGAGCTTTGTGTCGACACCATGCAGCCTAATTACCTGCAGCTCCATGCGATCGTACTGCAGAAAAAAAGAAACATGCAGACAAGAGTCCTGTTAATGGCTGCGCTCACACTGCACCCCTTGAGAAACTGGGCAATAACTCTGTACTTTCCTGCAATACTTATCTTTGTTACCTATTAGATTTGTTAAGCTCTCAGAGATCAGATTCAGGGGAGGAGGCCATCAGAAGCAGCACCAGCACCTATGTGCCATCACCTGCCTACACCCCCACACGGAGACTCAAATCTTAACATTTGGACAATGTAAATTAGGACTTTGCCATCTTGCTCATTTGACTTCCTCTGTTGGCCCCTGGAGGATGGGCTCCCCCTTAGAGTCTGGTTCCTCCCAAGATTTATTCTGGCTTGCTTACTGGGGGATTTGGGCAGGAATAATGTAAAGAGCTTTGAGGCAGTGTAATGTTGTGAAAATGCGCCGTACAAATAAAATACAATTGAAAGGTAAACTACAAGTATGGGGTAGTGGGGGACACATCTTAAATCTGATCTTTGGCTACAGTGCAGCCCTGTGACCAGCTGCGACACCTCAGGCTACAGTGCAGCCCTGATTATCTGCGTCGCCTTAGGCTCATAGCTGTCAAGTATCCCGTTTTGCCCGGGAAACTCCCGCATTTCACCCCTCATTCCCTTCCTGTATCAGTATTTTCCTGTACATTTGTGATATTTTATAATTATAGTGACCAAACATCTTATTTTCTAGTCGCAACCCCCCAGGATCGCGCAGAAATTCCCTGTTTTTTCAGATCCAAAACTTGACAGGTGTGCTTAGGCTACGGTGCAGCCCTGACCAGCTGCGTCGCCTTGTCCTTGATTTCGGCCAATGTGCTGAGTAAGCCCAGCTTTCTCGTCATTTCCAGTCAGAGGCACCGGTCAATCACCTTTGAACACCCACGCCTGCCTCAGCCATTCCCCCTGTCACTATGACAAATAAACCCTTGAATAGCCCAATGTGGTGCAACTACTGAGAACTAGCCATCCTTAGCGTAGGATAGTGCTTCCCCAAAACCGCGAGGCTATGATTTCACGTAAACCTAGCCTTGAAAAAAATGGGGATAAAAGAGAACAACGCATTCCACTGACAAGTTTGAGGCTTAAGAAGTAATCCCTGTTTCTTACCAGCTGATTGACAGGATTCAAATTCTCATCCACGGTAAATATACGGAAATGCACTAAAAAGAAGGGGCAGAAAAGGAGGACAAACATGAATTTATCACAATATGAGTAAATTATGTAATACCCAATATTATATTTCCTACCTTAGCCAATGCACCAGCGGTGAAACTGTGATATTCGTTTAAATATAGCTGTGCTGGCCAGAATATTTCATACTCAGCACGAGCAATATTTGCCGCTTGCCTACTATCACACTCTGTGTTTTTCACCAGACTGATTAATGCATAGCTATGCAGAATTTTCAAATGCACAAATTACTGTCAAATGATTGTACAAGAAGGACAGCAAGGGAGAGCGAGAGACAAACAGTGAGGCATGGGGGAAGGGTCACCTGTCTGCCCTTGTTTGTAAACAGGTTTATCAGTCCGAATGAACGTTATGAAGGACATGGGTGTAAATGTCACGTCGCTTCTCTTTGCTACTCGAAAGGACGTCCCTTGGACTTCCACCTCAATGCTCTGTTGAGAAGTTACCTTCACTTGTGGAGCCTGCGGTTGAAGACAACAGGCCAAATATTGTTATATGATAGTGCTTGTAATCCACAGATATAGGAGTAATTACACATATCACAAAATAATGATGTTTTACTCAGATGACTTATTACTAGACTACCATAAGGAGTACAGTTATCAAAGTCTTTATAAAACACAGGCGCGCATACAGCCCTCCACCCACACCACACCACACCCCCAGTCTGGTATTTGTGATTCATATCTAAGTAGATGGTTTACCTGAAAGAGGAAACATTCATAGAAGTCTTGGTCCGTCTGTTTGAGAAACAGTGTCCTCTTCTGGTCATTGTGCGTCAGTGCAACAGTCAGGCTCAGGGGCTCATTAGGTGAAAAGACATGGGCACATACTGTGGCCTGAGAGCCCCCCTTGATAGTACCCGGGAAGGTTACCCAGAAAACACTACAAAAAACACAACATAGATTACTGAGCCTTCAGACACACAGTGAAATTAGCAGAACTGAATCAGAGCTAAGACTGATTTATTGAGGGCTTATATCTCACAGTCTAAAATGCATTATTAAGATATTCACTGAGAAACACAGGTGACACTAATATTTTCACTCACAAGATTAGAGAGCCCAATTAGTCATTCAGCCAGATAAATGAATTTGTGAAGAAACAGCAAATACATTTACAAAAATTATCATTAAGCATTGATATGACTTGCACAAGCCCTTTCTCAACTCAACTGCTATTTGCCATTATTTTCAAATAATACATTACACTATAATTTTGTTTTATTGAACTTAATATGTTCAAATAGCATTGTCATTTAATGAGTGGGGGGTGCAATTGCACCCGTGGTAAAACTGCTGATGATAAGCTTTCAGACCTTAATGATACCAAGTATAAATCTCTCTCTCTATATATATTTTTTTTGAATAGTCGATTCTCTGCTTTGCTACTTTCATTAAAAAATACTCAGAATCAAGGCTGCACACGCCCATTTAGCAATCATAAAATCACATCGGAATTAAACGATTGCAACGGGAACCCTGGTTTTTTTGGTAACATTCAACTTTAACTGTCAACTAAAGGTATGTTAAACTGTATGCAGCCAAAGGAGATGATGCATTTCCGTGTATGTGATGTTTGAAAAGCTACAGGCAAGAAGTTCTGTCTTTTATTTACTTACGGACTTCTGGTTGCTTGACAGGCGACGCACAGAAGACAGAGCAGGATAGCTACTTTAGACATTTTTAATATGAGAAATTTCAGGGACCCACAAGACTGGCGCTGCTCTGGTTTAACAGCCGTGTCTGCAGTCTGGTCAACCTTGCTCTTCCACAGTACAAATAGCTTCTTTACACTGTTGACTGAAGGATAACATTACGGTCACTGACATGCCTTATCGACATCTGTTACGATAGAGGTAATGATCTCTGACATGCTATGCATCTTTCCTTTGACTTATATCTTTAGATATGCGGAGACTTCTAGATCCTACATGAATGGTAGCCATACCACATACTGTTAAGGAACGGTACCATAACATTAAATTGTCACTGAAATGCATATTTGGTGCGGCAAATAAGCAGCTATTCCAGTATCAGGACACTCGAGCAAAGCTGTCGTAGCTGAGATGTTTAAGACTGTCTCTGGTCGTAGGTATCGTTACGACCCTAGCACTTGAAATCTTCACATTCAGGGCAATTTTTTTATTAACGTCACAGATCACGGGAAAAAAAGCATGGGGATGAGGTCAGACAGGCAGCATTAGCTGTCACATATGGGTGCAGGGGATGATGAGGGGGTTTTATTCGGGTTTTTACCTCAATCCAAAAATGTATTTTGTAGGCGAGTGCCATGATAATCATTGGATCACTGAGTTACAGGTAAATGTGTGGCTACTGAAAATGGATGAGTGAATTATTATTGTGGGAGTGGCACCTCACACATCCAGGACCTGGGTTCAAGTCTGTGCCAGGGGTCCATGTGTGTGGAGTTTGTGTTCTCCCCATGTCATTGTGGGGTTTCCTCTAGGTTCTCCAGTTCCTCCCCCCCACCCCAGTTCTGTCATTGGCTGCCAGGTGCTGTTGGGTCAGCTGGTGTACACCCCTCCCACTCTCAGAGGCACCATACCCAACATGGCAGATGAGTGATTCTATGGCTTTTTGGCCATGATTGCTACTCTTTGCGCTCTGATCTGGAACTGTGTGAAATATTCTATAGCTATGAGGACATAGCGATTCCTGGAGTTGCTACAGAGAAATAGACTTGGGACAACCAACCCCTTTGCATCAGTGTCCCCACCTGGTAGATCTGGCGCTCTGCTCTTGGTCTTTTCTGGGTGGTGCACATATCACAACAACAGAGAAATACTGTGGTGTCCCGGCTGCAGCCGGACCAGCGGAGTCAGCTCCGCAATTTCCCAAGTGGCTTTGCTGCCCCAAAGTGCCTGGATCCTGTTGCTCAATGCACCGTCAACAGGACCATGGGTCAAAGGTTCCAGGGGACAAGCAGCTACAGTGGCCGTTGAGCGCTGTCTAGGGACACGCTTCTCAAATTCCCCCCACGGGGAGTAGAAGGCTTTGGTTTCTAAATTTCTGGGACCTCCCTCCGCTGTTGTTGGAGAAATCAGAAACATGGGTGAGCATTAGTCTTAGGTTGGGCATGCGGGGCCAGTTCAACCTGCCAGTATTCACTTCAGAGGTCTAAGGGGGCAGCGTGTGGCTCAGTGGGCTAAGTCTCCGTGCCAGTGATTGGAAAGTCGCTGATTCAAGTCCAGTCACGGCACGTCTGTGGATCCTGAAGCAAGACCATTAATCCCTGGGTGTTGCTATGGGTGGCTGCCCTTACAGAGAGCAAGCTGGGGGAGACAAGAAAAGAATTTCCCCACAGGGATCAATAAAAAGTATCTATTACGATTCAACAACATTGACCCGGTGATGTCATCCAGGGCATCGTTGATCTGGGGCAGCAGGTATGAGTCTTTCTGGGTCATACTGTTCAGGTGCCATAAGTATGCACAAAAGAACTTTTTGCCCATGGACTGTCCAAAGGTTCAATGACACCTGTTGATGCCATCTCCTGTATCATCTGCTCTGCTACTTGATGCTTCTCAAACACCAGCCGATGACAGCCGAATGGCTGGGCATCTCTGGTGCTGATGTGCCGTTGGACAAGCATGGGGAGGCTGCACCTTGTTGCGAAGATATACCAAATGCCAATCTGTGTCGCCGCTCAGCTGTCAAGCCCACACTGCTACTTTCACAGTTCGTTAACTGTCTGCACCATTTCCAGGGAGAATTTCACTGCACCGGGGAATTTGCTGTGCGTTGGGGTTGGTCGGGACAGTTGGGGGTACAGAAGTTCCTTTTGCCGTGATTCTCTATTGTGTCCGCCGATTCTGCTGCTGGCCCCCAATCTTGCTGGTGGGGCACCGTACCCACACCAGGGTGCAGAGTGGCGGTAGACATGTGGATGTTAGCTATCAGGTGGCACAACGACCCAGCCTGATGACACTGGCGGGGCCGGGAGGTTCATGTCCGGTAGGACATCTGGGTGTATGAGAATGATGGTGGACGCCGTATCCAGCAGGGCTTGGCAGTGGGTGCCCTCCACGATGCGGTCCACATGCAACCCAAAGCCAGCTAACTTCATGACGAATAGTGATGTAGGCGACGACTTGTTCACGGCGCCACCATGATTGGAGGTTCATTCTAGTTGTGACTTCCGGGGTTTTTTCAACAGTGCTCAGTAAGGTGCCAGTATTACTGTACAGATGTATGAAATTGCAGCTATATATTTTAAATAAATTTTGTTTAAATGGTAGTTTAATTATGCTATTTATAATTAAAATTATTAGTATTGTCTACACCAGATAGCTTTTGTGAGATACCGGATTACGGTTTTAAAATTAAAACCAAAAGGGGAAACCTCTTTACGGGCCTAAATATTTTACTAGGTGGGCCAGAACAGGCCCCTGGGTCTCCATTGGCCAACCTACGGTGTAGGGCCATGATGTGCCTCCTGGACTTGATGATGGTTTGGTTTCAGTGGTATAGTGCAGTTCTGTGTAGATGTCAGGGAGTTTATCCACATTTTTTTAAGGGTGTATCCGCGGACGTGTTTAATATACCCGCCTATTTTTTACCTCTACACAACGGGTCATAACAATTAATTAAAATAAATATACTAAAAAACAGTATTTATTGTGCTATTGACAGCTGACAGTTGACAGCTAATTCATTAAATGTTATTTTTAAATCTATTATTTCATCCACATCACACAATGTCCATGTTCAAAATTATTCACTATAACAGGTGTGATGCTGAAAAAGGCGTCCCTGCCGTAGAATGCATGCCTGTCTCTAAATGACCGATTGGTCGCTGATCTGAAACGAGTTGAGTATTTTTGTCGAGATAGGCTACCGTAGTGCTAATCGACAGCCCTCGCACTTCGAGGCCACCAGCTTCAGGACGGAAGTTGATGGGCGGGGACAAACGAGTATCAACAATGGCGGAGGATTGTACGCTAAGTTTCAGACTTGTGTTACGTTTTAGAACTCTGATAGAAAACTGTGCAGTTTGTGACACGTTTCAACATTGTAAATGTACAAAGTACATTACGATTTAATCATGTTAATAATAGTAGTTTTATTAATTAAATATTAGTTACATTTCAGTTTTAGGATCTTCCTCAGCAATTGGCTGGATCAGTGGACCGTGGTGTATTTATGTTGATGGTGAGGAATATAGTTTGTGTGTGTGTGTGTGTGTGTGTGTACTGTATACATGTGTAAATATAACTACATATTTTTTTTATCTTAAATAAATCAATATTGTATGTGCCCCTTCTGTCCAGTATGCTCTACACTGTCCTGGGGGCACCGTTTGACCTCAACTCTGTATGTTTCAGCTGATTTTAATTCATATATGTATAATTATGACTGATTGGGTAAGCCATTGTTTTTCCCCTCTGCTTGGTACTATGACTTTCCCTTAATCAGGAGATGGTGGTGCCTTATTTTAATTGAGAATTTCGCTGTTCGAAGGTAAAGCTTTCTCTCTCCCTCCCTCCCCCTGTATGGTTTACCTTAATCGTGTTTTGTTGTACAGTAGGTGTGGTGTAAATGTTTTGTTATAGGAGAGAAACACCATGGACCCCTAATTTGAAAGGGACTCTTGAGAGCATTGAGGAGGTACTCCTATGTATTGTTATAATATCTTTTGTGTTTTATACATTTATATAGGCATGTGCCAAACCAGTGTGTCATTTTTTAAGGAGACACCCTTAACAAGAGATCTTCGAACTGCTGCAGAGTGGTTGAAGGTAAACATCAGTCTCTTCAGAGGAGCAGTGTTCCAGCCACGCTATCTGGAGATGAAGGGGAAAGCTCAGAGGAGAGCTGTGCAGAAGGTTTATGATTCCCCCATCATCGAGGCCAAAGAACCGTTTTTGTTTGTCTTTCAAAATCAGGAAGACATGGAACTTTTTATTGTTGAATGTGGGGACAAAATACGATTAAAGATTAATTGCATGCATGAGTAGTTTTACAATAATTTTATAGATCATATTGTTTACTTAATTTGTTTCTTTTAACAGTTTTAATTTTTGTTGTATTTTTCATCAAAATATAATTTGTTGCAGTCTTATTGCATCTGCCCCTTCATTTGAAATATTGGTCTTAGTATTGAGGTCATATTAGTTAGTTTATTTTAATGCCATTTTTTAAAAGCCATTTTTTTAAAAATATAATTAAATAGAGCTTTAAGTTTTCAATTGTTTTACTAAATCATTTCTTTTATAAATGTACATCTTTTACTGTGATTACTATGATTTTGGGATGAGCTTACCCTTTACATTAAATAGTTGAAACAGGGAATAGTCATGCCTAATACAGGACTTTAGATGCTCCAGTCCTCTGCTCGAGTCTGGATTTTGATGTTCTTTTTGTGTCATTTGGTATCATGTTCTCAAAGACAGACCAGCCTGTCCTACAGGCACTTCCATCTAATCATCTTGACGGTTCAGGTTTTTCTACAAAAACAAGTTAAAAGCAGGACTTTGTGTAGCCTTCATGAACATTCATTTCAGATTAATTTTGTTAAAAGGTTTTCTGGATATTTTTAATTAACAGCTAATAGGGGAGACCGGGGCTGCTTGTCTCGCGGGTTGGTTGTCACAGTGCTTATTCCAGACACACTACAGTACATGGCGCTGTGGTACAGTTTTGATATCAAACTGTTAGAATTTGATAGGTTACTCATTTGCACCTGCAATTTTGCTGAGCAGACACAAAACACTGAGGTGAGAAGACAACTTTTAATTTTCATGGGTCAGAGTAAATTTTCATGTTGGTGTTGTTTTTGTATTAAGAACTTGTAGGTTTTTAGTCATTCAAAAACACAACACTCATTAAAAAGCCAAAGGTAGTAGCTTTATTTTGAGTCATCGTTTAGCTATCAAGCTAAAGCCATGTGTTAGCTAGCTTAAAATGTTTGTCAAGAAGTCAGTTGGGGATGGTTTGTCTCATAGCTCTCGGGGTTGGTTGTCACATGTTTGTGACAACAAAACAATTTGTTTTTTTTCAACTGAGGATGTGCAGACAGTGATATCTTTTGTGTCTTTGTTGGTAGAATGGTCAGGAACTTCAAGAGAAAGACAGACAGGGGCAGAACACCAGCAGACATTATGCTTTTGGCTGTGAGGCAGGTGAAGCTAGAAGGCAAAAGCATACGTCGCACAGCTAAAGAATTTGATACGAACTATAATACATTGACCCGTTACTGCTAGAAAATGTCAAATAATGACCTCTAGGGTGGAGCTACGTCTCCCTCAGTGCCAGTTGGCTATATAAAAAATCGCCAGATTTTCAATGCTCACCAAGAATGGCAGCTGAGAGATTACATAATAAAGGCCTCTGAGATCTGTCACAGTCTCTCTCCCAAAGAGATATTAACATACATTGCAGTTTCTATCTTAAAAACTACAACTTTACTGATCACCTTGGGGTAATTGCTTTTGACAACTCTCTCAACTTGCTCTTTGTAGAGCAAGCTGTCCATAAAGGGCAGCCACCTGTTGGGGTACCCAGGGAGCTAGGGGTTAGCCCTTGCTCAAGGACCCACAGACATGCTGAGGTTGAGTTTGAACCTGCAACCTTGCGATTACAGGCACGCAGGCTTAGCCCACTGAGCCACATGCTGCCCCAAGGTACACATCATCTTTTAAGCTCCCAATTCATCACTGAAATCCTGTTGAACCTCTATAGGGACAACTAACCCCGTAATGGGGTTGGTTGTCACATTGTGTCAGAGTGTCTTTGACGGTTAATTACTATCTGTCACAATACGTTCTAAAAGTAAAAGGGATACGCATTTAAAGCCAAGACCTCAAGTTTTCAATTCATGTAGGATTTTTTTGTAGATAAGCAATTCATGCATGAGTAAAAATTGTGACGATCAACCCCGGTCTCCCCTACTTTGCGAGGTAGATTTTTATCTTGGATATAGGGAAGTTTTAAGGAACTATTTACTGACAATCATTTTCTAAAGTACTCCAAAGAGCAGGTTTATTACAGAGGAAGACATTTTTGACATAGGTTTTTAATATTTTGTGGTCTTTCCCTTTGTGCATAGCAGCTATGCTTCTAACTATGGGCTGTAGATGTACCTGTCTTTGCTGTTAGAACTGCATCCGATAAAAAAAAGTTTACACGTTCACTAAATTTAGATTTATATGCATGCTGTATCTTAAAAACTGTCTTTCAAAACCTTTCTACAGGACTTGAACAGAAGTAACGGCTATCCGCAGGGGCGTCGTAGTAGGGGGAAAAAGGGGACTGAGTTACCAGGGCCCAATGTGGGGGGAGGGCCCCTAAGGAATCTGGAATTTTTTTATTTATTTTTTTTGGGGGGGGGGGGGGTGGCCATGGGCACTGTTTGTGCATAGGGCCCAGAATTTGGTGCTACGCCCCTGGCTATCCGTATAGTACAATTTTCCACTATTTTTATAATATATAATATAATATAGTATAGTAATACAATAATGTAGTATACTATAATTTTCTACTCAGTTCGTAGGTTACAATAGTGGCGTACAAGAATAGAAATTTGTCGTTCTGAAACCGCAGCGACTAAACTTGCGCCCAATACAGCGGTGAAGTAACGTCCGGCATAACACTGCTGGCTTCCAACTGCAGGCCCAGAAGTGCGGCGCGGTGGCGTTGCGGTGCTGCATTTGGATGGTATTGGGGATAAAACCCCAAACCCTAAAAAACCCCAAAAAGCTCAACTCATCAGAACACCGGCATGCATCCTACGGCAGGGATGCCTTTTTCGGCGTAACAGCGGAGAGTGGACCGATCTAAGTGGCTTTCTGCACAGGGGGGGAAATCTAGTCCAATCTCTAAATAAATCATGTCTGTAGCTCTCTACAAAAGGTCTTAATATTGAAGGGCGTGAAACACACAATCGAAGAATAAAACCATGCTTCCCTGACCGGATATCTCTGGCTGGAAAAATTATCGTTCTTGAGCTATTTCAGCACTTGCAGCTCCCAGTTGCTTACGTCTCATTTGCCGTTATAAAACGGTGCATCCCGGTTCGCGAATAAGGACCAGTTTTACACCAGGTGAAGTATTTTCTTATTATTGTGATTGAACACGTTTACGAGGACTACGAATGACATGACCTCTTGTCTATATATAATGCAATGTTAGTTTGGGATCGTCGGATGTATTAGTATTATTGCATATGAATGTTAGCTGCAGCGTTTGATGCGGTATCATAAAGCAACATTTTGATTTTTGCTGTGATGTTCTCTGTATTATATATGCAATGAAACGTTTGGGCATTTATGTAATCGTTGATTTTTCGGAGAATAACTAAATCGCATATATTTAGAAAATTAATAGATTGCTAGATGTTAAGGAAATTAAGGACTGGTCTGTCCTGGCATGTTGCAAACAAAACCACCGATGTGATTTTCATATTGTTTTCATTTAATTGGCATTAGCAATTTTGTAGTTTTTCTCTACCATTCTTAGATGTGGATTAATGTTTTAATCCACGGATATTGCATTAAATATTATGAAAAAAGGTTTTTTTGTGTGTTTTGTTTATGCAAGTTTATAATTTAAAGACTTAAAGCAATGCTCTTGATCTGTCCCTGGACCAGAGGGCTGGAGAAAAACAATATGGAGTCCGGTTTGTCTGCGGTCGTTTATTTTTTATTAGGTAAGGTGAAGAGGGGTATGGCTGATGTCACAAAAGATATTACATAGGAATTTTTCTTTGCATGCAAACATATCACACAACCGTTATAAACCAGAAAATTGGTGCTTCAGTTTAAGAATACTAAGTGGTCATGTCTTTATATTTTGATAACTTTGGTTTAAATCTGTCTTTACTTACCAGTCACAGGTATTGGTGCATGGGTAATAGGGAATGTACCAAGGGGCCCGCAGATGTTCCCCTGCATTACCTACTTTGAGAGGAACCTGAGGGTGGACTGTGAGTTCCCACCCACATACAAAACTCCTGGTCCCTACTGTGAGTTCAAGCAGGACAGCAGACTGGTGGGCAGCACCCGGCCCGGGGCCCAACCTTTGCTCGACCTGAAGAGGAGGGCAAATGTCAGTCTGGTGAACCCCACCTTGTGCCGGCTTGTCTACGCCCGCCTGCCCGGCACCTCTGATGAAAAAGCCTACACCTACACCTGCCGGGTGATACAGGGCGAGGTGCCCCTGGAGAATAGCATGGCATTGCACCCCAGTGAGTAAATGTTAGCATGCAGCTGCGGCAAGCCGTGTTCCTCATTCATTAATACCTAGAGGATATCACTGATTCAGTTCTATCTAGTTAAAATGCCAGTTCTTGATATCAGAAATTCTTTTGTTACAAGTTACAGTGTGATTTCTGATAAAGAAGTTCAACATTAACTAGATAAAATGTATATTATTGATATCGGAAATTCAGTTTCAACTAAAATGGCAGTTCTTCATATCGGAAATTCTATTTTAGCTAGTGAGATTCAAAATGTTCTTATTTATTTCAGTGGAAATTTAGGCAGTTAAAGTACCAATTTATGATATAAGGGATTTCAGTTTTAACTTCTCAATATGCCAGTTGCTGGTACAGAAATCAAATTTTTAATTAGTTGAAAATCCAATTTCTGTTACTAAGAATTCAGTTTTAACTAGTTATAGTTATGTTTTTATTACAGCTACATACAATTAACGTCCTGATATCAGAAACTGGTATTTTAACTGATTACGATAGAATAATGTCTAGTTATAACTGAATTTTTGATATTCTCTAGGTATGAATTAAACCTAAAACGGCTTGCCATGGGCACACAGTAGCCTATGAATTTAAACTTGTGGCCCTTTAAGGAGCCACGATGGCTTCATACTGTAATGCATATTGTAATTCATATTGTTATTCATCGAACTGATTCACCATTAACATGCAAGCCATATCAAAGTTAAGATAAAGGTTTCCCAATTCAGGGAATGCTTGTTTTGTTCCTGTAATTGGTGCTTGGGATGTTTGGGATGTCATATTACAGGTGTCAGACTCTGAGTGTCTATTTTGTCTCATTTCAGGAAATGTTCCTGTTTGCTCTGCCATAACTATCCAGAGTACTTCAGGATTCCTGTTGATTGTGATGTCACTTCCTGTCTTTTGGGGATTTTTGACTGCATGAAAACAAATGTCCTTTTGCATTTCTGGATTGGAGGAACATTCCTAGGGTCACACACTTTACACAGTTCAGACAGTCTGTAGAGGTTTTTCATCTGTCATCAAAAAAACAAGACTTTTTAAAATTCTTTTACCAAAGTACTGTATATTCAGCACAACTGTCACACACTGGTGATTTTTTTTCCTGTTTTATATGATTTAAAATTTTAAATATTCAGGAGGGGCAGGATGGGGGCCCAGTGACCTCACATCTCTGGAGACCAGGTTTCAAGTTTTCACCCATGGTCTGCCTGTATTGAGTTTGCATGTTCTGCTTATGTTGTCATGGGTTCTGTGTTTTCCCCTGACAATCCAAAAACATGCTAAGGCGAATTGTAGTGTAAATTACGCCTCAAATTGTCAGTGTATGTGAATGGTATGTATGTTCTGCAGTGGGTGGGTGCCCCATCCTGTGCTGTTCCCTGCCTTGCGGGGGTAACTTCCAGGATAGGCTCTGAACCCCCGCAACCCTGCTTAGGATAAGAAGGTACAGAAAATGGATGAATGGGTCATTTTCAGGGACAGTGAGATTATTAAGCAGGCTAATCTCTCTTGATTTGCTCTACACACGGTTTTACAGATTCATATTTCAGAACAATTTGTGCTGAGACAATAAAGTTTATATCTTGCACACATGATAGCAGCATCCATCCATCATCATAACTACTTAATCCCCACTTGGGTCGCGGTGGGCACAGGCGGGAACCAACACACTGCAGGGCACACACTCAGAGACACAAATCTACCTACCCTGCACGCTTTAGAATTTGTGGGAGGAAACTGGAGCCCCTGACAAAAACCTAGGTGAACATGGGGAGACATGCAAACTCCACAAAGAACCAAACCCAGGACCTTCTTGCTGTCAGGCAGCAGCACTAACCACTGCGCCACCATGCTGGCCTGCAGCAGGTATTTTAAACATCTTTGAAATGCAGTTCAAGATCATTTATACATTAAATCACCACCACTAAGAACTGCTTCATTTAGCACCTAGTCCGTGCACCATTCATAAATTCTAGAAAGATGAAGCACTGCATTCTAACAGGAATATGACAATATCATACCATCACTATATACTATATGAAATGTCAGTTCCATCCAGAATGGTTAAAGACGATGGATATCGTATATCAAATATTTATGTATTACGGTTTTGGTTACTTATATATTAGTTTTCTTGTAGATTTTCAGTTAGATACATATACAGTACATTATTTTGTCTGTCATTTTATGACTGAGACCTGCACTTAAAGACTGGCTTTCCACAAATAATGCCAGTCCATTACACTCAATCTCATACTTAGATAGTTCAATGAAAACAATTTTACAACATTTCTAAAATTTGGTAGGTTGACCGGTACAACTTTTCTTCTTGGTGACCTGTTATTTTTTTCTAACCTGCAATATATTAATTTCAGTTGCTGAGTGGTACCTTTGAAGACTGTAGAAATTATCCAGATCAGTGTTAGGAGGTGTGATTGTAGCGGCGTATTAGCTGAAGGCATTTGTAATCAGTATTGTTATTGACGACGTGATATACACAGATATATGCAGAATATCACTGATATCACAGATATATGCAGAAATACAATGTGACACGCCATTTGCCTATTGCACATGTTTTAAGTGCCTGATGGATTTTATTATTTTTTTTTGTATTTAAGGCATAACTTTATTGTATGGGCACTTATCCTTCCACAGAAACAACTAAAATAACCTGCTTGCACTGCATGGCTTTTGTACTGCATCTGCTCTGCACAGATCAAGCATATATCTGAATGGCTAAATATGTTGTGTATTCTAATAAATAGCTATTGTATGGGTGAATGTATACAATTCTCTTAGCCATTTGTTTGTAAATAAAAAATGAAATAAAAATGTACTGTAATATATAGGTATAAATTCAGCCTCTGTGTTTTTCAGGTTGCAGGTATTGGGATGATGTGGCTGTTGACTGTGAAATGTGTCCATTCAGAGAAATATGGACCTTGTGTTCAGCATGCCATTAAGAATGTGCTATCACTGTTGCAGTACACCTGAGCAACCTGTGGGTGACACTATCTACTGAACTGTGAATGCAGCTGGAGAGCATAGCTGACGTTTTCCTTACAGCTTCTCCTGCACTCTCCTGCTCTGAAAAAAGACAAGCCTGTCTGGCACTTGAGTTTTATGTAAGAAATCATCCAATCTATCACTCAAATTCCTTTTCTGTGTTGACTTCCCCAATACTTTGCATCAGAAAAGCATTCATAGTATTTAGATTTGAAACCTGCAGATTCATCAAGCAGCTTAAGAAATTCTGTAATATCATTTCAAAGTATTGATACTTGGTTGTTAGTAACATTTTGCAGAAATGTTGAGTAGGAGATTGAATGATGGAAACCCTACGTGAAAAAGGACTCTTAACTTTGTAGTACTTGTGGCAGACAATTTCAGTATAGCATTTAGCTAGAACTTGCTGGATGACATCCAAGAGCAGATGGAATCTGGCAGTGAGCTGTGATATCCAGGCAGTTGGACACAATTCAAAGTGAGGGTGCCAGTAGTGATATTGGTAAATGTGAACCGGACACAGAATTCGGGACCCAAACCTAAAACTGAAACTAAAATGACGAGCTGAAGCGATAAGATGAAAGCTGGAAGATCAAAAGATACAACGGCTTGTGGATTGAGACAAATTTGACTATACTTGCTAACATTCAGTTAGCAGGAGCACACTTGCAGGATTGGTCAATAGTGAAATATGACTTTGATGACTAAGAGGCTCTGGGCCCCTGTGGAATTGCGGAATCAGAATGAGATGAAGGATATCGAGCTGGAATCCCGGAGTGTGCCTTGGAGCCATAGCACTGAAAAGTCGAGACCATTCTGCTGACCACAAGCCTTCTGGGAGTCCAACAGAATGCTGGAGAGCTGTCAGGGTAATTAACCTATAAGGACTGGCGGCAATGCATCTCAGGAGGGACAATGCAGAACACTCATTCAGAAACATGGTGATTGCAGCCACAGGCGGGAGGCCACAGCTGAAATGAGGCTTCACTGCAAAGACGCCAGTGTGTCTCGGAACCCGCCGAAGAACCAGGTGGGAAGCCGCGCAATTAACTTTCAGTTTTATTTGGCACTGGTCTTCCACTGCACAGGCAGAAAACAAAGAACCATCCCTGCGTCACCTCATCCTTTTCGGAATCCCATTTTCCCATCATTCTGTAGTCTGTACCAATACAGGCCACAGACGTGTGGTAAAGTGTAGCATCCTTTAAGTATACTTTAGTATACTTAAGTATACTCACAGAAATACCGTCTGTGCTCTGTGTTGTATTAATCGCAATATGTGCATTAATACAAAACAGAGCACAGACGGTATTTCTGTGAGTGTGAAGAATCAGCTCTCATACAAAACTGTAGCGCTGTGTGTAGGGCAGACATGTGCCACATACTAAACAGGACTAGACACGCTGAAATGAATTCCTTATACAAAAAGTGGATTCTGATACACCTTTTCAATGCTCACCGCTTGGTGACAGAAAGAAAAATTGGTAACACTACTAACATTTTAGATGCATTATAATGATCAGTATAAAAGCTAATAAAGCATTATAGCATTTTTTATTGACATTCATAAGGCATTATAGTGTTGATTATAATACTTCATAAGCTACAGTGAAACTCTCATGTATAATGCACTTTAAACACCTTTACGATGCAATGTAGTGTAATAAGAATTAAGGATGCTTTGTACTGCATTCTGAAGATATCCGTAGTGCATTATAGATGACAGCTTCATAAAGCATTCATAATACATAATAAACAGGGCTATAATGTGTTATGCCTTTTTTATAAGGATGTATAGCCACATTTATAATGCTTTATGAATGCATTATAATGTATTATGAAGGTGTTCATGGATTCTTAGATATGGCTTTCATAGAAAACTACCGTATTTTCCGGCGTATAAGACGACTTTTCACACCATAAATTTCTGCTCTTAAGTGGGGGGGTCGTCTTATAC
>JAODKF010000044.1:17350168-17365506 GCA_026779585.1 Mormyrus proboscirostris
AGTTTAATCGAAGGGGTGCTTGAACGGTGTCAAATATTAGAAAGGGGTGCACACAGCAAAAAGTTTGGGAACCACTGTTCTAGATGTGTCTCAGACATGCTACACATTTTTTTATATGTCTTGTTCATGCTGGGCATCTCAGCAAGGTTAGCAGAGTTGATCAGGACCATCAATGTGCTGAATTTTCACATTAAGGAAGAGCATTTATTTTTGACTTTTTCTGCTCTTTTTTAGGTGCAATGTAACTTGGCTATCCTGAGGACGTCTGTAGATCCCGAGGATGTCTGTAGATCCCGAGGACGTCTGTAGATGACAAAATATGGGGCCAATACAATGACAGTTGAAACACTTCCCATGTGGCAGTGCAGTTAATTTTAGCTGCATGCGCGCCTGGCCTGCTACCCTGTTTTTTGGAGAGCAGCTTATGGGAACCACATCACCAACTAGACCATAACACCATCCGAGGCACTTTCAGACTCTGCCCCCTGCTCATTCTGTTCTCATCAGCTACGCAGGAGAAGCTGTTTGTTCGCATGAAATCTGACACCCTGAATTTCCAGTTTTGGTAGCGTCATCGTTTTTTTTAAGCTCGCCTGGTAAACTTGTGCTTCTTGCATCTGTGACCCTGTTGTTGTTTGTTTTAAGAATACCAGGCCATGCCAGGATATGGCCGTACATCCTTCCTTTTATTTTTTCATTTCCCTTCTCAGCATTATGTCACGTGTCGGACCACCTGTGTTTTACTACTTCAAGGCTCCACATGACTTTCAGTGGAAAGTCTCTGGCATTCTAACGCAGGTTAAATCTTTATCAATATATGTCGAGATAGAAGGATGTTTTGCAAAGCTGCCTTTAAAAAATGTTTGATAATGGTTTTAGATAAAACACTTAAAAGGTTCCAATCAAAGTCTGATCTAAAAAGTATCATTTTTTTAAGTTAAGACCCAGAAAATGACTAATTAGGCTTCTTTTCACTTATTACTGTCTAACTGGTTTTTGCACATTGTCTTGTCTAAAGATTAAACGTTATTGCTGCCATTTAGTTTAGTGCTGCTTTTGTCTAATGGAAGTAATCATTTAAACGCCTGTTTAACTATGGTATAACCTCAAAATGAATACCTAATTTTCATTTCTGATTATGTTTGGGGGGGGAGGACAATATATCTAGCCATTTTCAGTCTTGACTTCCCTTGTTTGGCCCTGTTTTTGCTTCTCAGTATACTGGAGAAACAGCATGTAGACATTTCTAATCTCCTCCTCGCATCTTTTTCACCTTAACTTGTGCCGCTGCTCACGTTTGGACTGGAAGTACTAGTTGTGAGATGCCAAGCTGTGATAACGCTGAATGTTGGTTTGCACAAAGAATAGACATTTAGTTAGCTTTGGGTAGAGAAGGCAAAGTACGCCAGCAGCTGATGAATGGACTCTTTGCAGCACCCTGCTCCGCCTTAAATTCTAGAAGAATAATCCAGACCGGGGCCGGCCCGTGGCATAGGCAATATAGGCAAATGCTAAGGGCGCCATCTATCCAGGGGGGGGCACAAACGGAGGAAGAAAAAAAGAGTAACATTCCACTATTCTTAAAACTAGTTGGTATTAATGTGTCTTAATATGAAAAGAACAAGCCCATGTGAATTTACCTGCTTAGCAAAGCCTATTAAGTAATAACAATAATAATAATATTAATAATGACACGTAACTTTCCTATGAGGCCACCGCGGTGCCCCCCCCCCCTCCACGCTGCCCCCTAGGGCTGGTCAATCCAATTGGTGACACCGGTGCTTGCCTAGGGCGCCACATAGGCTAGGATTGGCACTGATCCAGACCCTTTTTAAACAGCCTTGCATTTGTCTTTAGTTACTGTTTGTGGGATGTTGTCACTTCTCGTCAGCCAGTGTTTACTGCTGGATGTGGCACCGCTCAATGGTCCAAATCATAGGCATCTTTACGTCCAATCACTTGGATCTATAGCCCCGATTTTAAGCCTGGCCCGAGTATTTTAGCCCTGATGTCAATCCATCCATCCATCCATCCATCCATCGTCCAACCCGCTTATCCTTCTGGGTCGCCTGGGTCTTCCTTCAAAAAAAAAAAACAAAAAACAGTCGAGCCCCAGGTAAACTTGACTTAGCCTCTAATCTTATCAATAGCTAGACACTCCGCTGGTCCTTATTACACTTGACTGGAAGGATGAGAACATATTATATTGGCAGGGCTCACTTTGGAAGTATTATCTGAGAGCTGTGCTCAATCAGGTTTCAAAAAGTCAAATTATAGTTTATTGTCTACTTCAGATACATGATGTGTGGGGCCATAACGCTGAACTGAAATATTGTTTTCCTTTGTCATAGTGCAAATGGGGAGAAATAAACGGCGGGGCAATGGTAGCACTGGGACTCCAAACTGAAAACGTTAGGAGCACAAGCACAAAATGTAGCCGTACCACTTTAATAGATACAACGCGTTTTACACATACACACAATTTACAGAAATGCGACTTTTTATTTTGAAGGAAAAATTCATAAAGTATTGTTTAATATGAAAATTTTAAGTTCAAAGTTAAATTGCACTGTGTGAAACATGAACAGCAAATAATGCATTTACAAAGGTAAGCATAAGGTATGTCGTCAGCTGTTATGCCATCATAGCGCCTATCCCTGCATAGATTATGCTTGAAGCTGGTGCTGTACTTTACGAGGTTTTCACGAGGCACTTTCCCACAGTCAGAGTTCCTGGGCCATCTTGGCAGGGAACTTTCGTAGCTCCTGGCTACTTTCGTGTGTCGCTTTCCCTCTTTTCAAAAGAAACTGGAAACCTTTATGCTAAACAGGCATGGGAGACACATAAAGATCATAAGTTAAACTTCACTCGTAATTTCATAGGAAACTACACCACCACCCCAAAACAAAGGGTGATGAAACAAGTCGTTTTGTTAGTTATGATAATTATTGGGTGGATCGATCGCGGTCATAACGGGACACAGCTTTTTGTGTATATTTTATTTCTACTAATTCATTATTAAATCTGGCCAGCAGATCAGTCTTTCATTTTTCACAGAATAAAAAACGATGTAACATTATGCCGCAAATAAGCACTGGCAATTTTCACCACCGCACCGGCACATTATACAAAAGTAGAATCTGTGTATAGTTTTCATGTGCAGAAATATGGAGACAAGCAAAAAAATGCATTGCATGGAATTACGGTACAAAAATAATTTCAGCTGCTCAGTTTTCGGTGCACTAACGTTATATCTTCCCTGCACTACAGTAATTCCGCGTAACGTCAAGGTTAGGGCAGGTGCTTGTTGTCAAGCAATCAGCAAGATACCGGCACAAGCCCCACCCCAGTAAAGCCTCAGAAGAATGAGTTTCTGTGGTGGGAACACGACAGAAATTCCTGCATGGTTCTCTCTCTCTCTCTCTCTCTCTCACACACACACACCAATTATAGCTCTCGCCCAGTGTTTCACGTTATATACCGGGATGATAAAAAAAAAAAACGATGGGCATATTTGCACGTTGCTCTGTTGCGCCTAGTTATAAAATTTTGTCCCAGTGTTTGCAAAATTGGTAGGACAATACGATTAAATGGTCGCAGTCTTCAGCCTTGAATTTAATATAAATACTATGACACATAAGCATAATATTGACATTTTAAGACATAGACAACGAGATGAAGAGTACCGTTCACCTTTTGATTGCTGGGGGAAAATTTTGTTATGGAGGTTTAGCATGGAAAGATAGATTTAGATATAGAGTTGTACATTTAGTCCTTCTAACAGATCCAGTCTTAGTCTGGGAGGGGCCAGACATCAGCATTTTGACTGTCTGAGGAAATTGCTGTTTCCAGGTCACACAGACATGGCTGCAGGAGAGGTTGTGAGAGGGGTGCTGTCGGCCTCTGGATACAGTGCCCAGTGCAAGTTCCAGCAGTCTTCTCTTCTGTTTCGGTGATTCGCCGAGGATGCAGGATGTCCTCAAGTGATCTACAAAGAATGACAAATTGGTGTTAAGTGTATGGCACAGGCAGTTCAAAAAAAGAAGAGAAGCAAAGACCCAGGCTGAGGTTTGCTAAAGACTATAAGGATTGGACCATAGTGGACTGGAGTAAGGGGATTGCTGCATTGAGCGAGCGGAAGGACCGGGAAGCAGGAATTGAACAAAATGGGGTTTTATTAACTAAGGACTGAACAGAAACAAACAGGATCACAGGCGATTCAAAACAAGAAGGACAAATGGGAACCACACGAGCAACAACATTATTGTCAGGACTGGGAAGCACCTTTATACATTGTTTAGACTAACAATGGTGCAGGCAGCTGAAGTGCATTACACAAGGGCAGGAACAGGAGGTAAGGCTAATGAATAACAGGTGTGGCTCATTGAGACCACACTAGGGAGAACCGGGAGGGGCAGATGGGCAGGGTGGGACAGTCATGTTCTCTGATGAGTCCAACTTTCAGTTTTTTCCCTAACCTGGTTATCTATTGGTAGGACAGATTCCAGGAAAGGCCTACGAGTCACAGTGTCTCACACCTACTGATTTAGTGGATGATCGGTGATGATCTGGGGGTGCTTCAGCAAGGCTAAAATGGGGCGGATTTTTGTTTGTGAAGGATGCATGAATCAGGCCATGTACAAGGTTGACCTGGAAGAATACTTGCTTCCTTCTGGTCTGACAATGTTCCCTCACTCTGACGATAGGGTTTTTTCAGCAGGATCGTGCTCTATGCCACACAGCCAGGTCAATCAAGGTGTGGATGGAGGACCACAAGAGCAAGGCCCTGTCATGGCCAATTCAATATACAGACCTGAACCCCATTAAAAAGCAAGAGGAAGACTGATGTTCACAAGCCATCAAAGAAAGCTGAATCAATTGAATTTTTGTGCCAGGACTGGCATAAAGTCACCCAAGAGCAACATGAAAGACTGGTATAGAACATGCTGAGATGCAGGAAAACAGTGATTTAATTTCAGGGCTATTCAACCAAATACTAATTTCTGAATTCTTCCTGCCTAATTCTGTGAATGGATATGTGATTTGTGTTTCTCTCTGTCTCTCTCTCTCTCTCTCTCACACACACACACACACACACACGTGCACGTGAGTGTGTAATTAGGGCTACCAGATAATCCAGGCCAGGGGGCACTTCCAGCTACTTCAGGTTTTACATGGTACTTTAAACCCAAAAGGCTCCTGTGTTTGGCTAATTTGTTCAATTCTTCTTGTTTTTACTGGTTTGTTTCATTGTTTGAAAGACTCATCCAGCTGTTTCACACTAACACTAGTGACACACGCATGAGTGTAGGAGACTGATCAATCAGTACTCAGCAGGAACTCCATGCTTAAGTGAAATCAAGGGGGTGTTCCACAGAGCAAAACTGATTTATTAACTAAATAACTTGAGCCAAATGTAAGGATTGTCCAATAGGAATGTCACTTGTATTCTCATATTGGGTAGTTTTCCAGTTCGGATTAAGTTCTGTTTTGTGGAATACCTCCCAGGTGCTTTTCACTGAAATAGTTGTTTACAAATTCTTCTTAGCTCAAACTATCCTCCCTGACATGGATTATGTGGTTACCCTATATAATCTTAGTTTAAATTACCAAATGAAATGTACAATATATTATGAATTTGGGCAGTGAATCATTTTTTCTGTGCTATGACTCTAACTCAACTTAGACCAAACTCAATGTGTCGCTGCATTTTATTAAAATACTCTCTCGCTGGTAGTTATATTAATCCTATACAATTTTATTGTCGAGTCTAAGATTTAATATGACTATTAGCCTGCTGTTTTATTATGCACCCCACTCATGTCTTGTGGTCTCCTGATCCACCTAATTGTTAATCTGATTGTGTTAAATTCATGCATATTAATTACATCAGCACGGGAAAAATGTGAAAATGGCTGTCTGGCGAAAATAAAATGGTTTTGCTGGCTATAGGGAAGCGATACCGCGGAAGGGCCGCGCGACGCCGGCGATCCGGCGGAGTTTCTACACGTCACGCGCGGGGCGTGTGGAGCACCACCCGCTCGCAGGTAGCAGCCGAGCTCTCCGGTAAAGGGCGTCTGTGTGTCTCCCTGACAAGCGGGTACTTGGCTGGTTTTGCTTTTATTCGAGTTTTATTTTAAAGGAGAACCTTTACGCGTTTCAAGCAAAGCCGAAGCGGACGGATCTAAATCAGAGCAGGGTCGGGAGACGCCGCGATCCTTCCAAGAATTTTTGTTTAATCTACGCTTTTAAAAGGAACAGCGTCCAAGTATTCCGGTCGACATGTTGTTGATTGTTGTCTTAACTTTGCTTCTACAGGCAACAGGTAAGCCCATATTGAAAAGTGCACTGAAAAACTTTGGTGTTTTAAAGTTGAAGCGGTAGTGTATTATGACTAATATAAGATTAATCGAATGTGGTTGGTTTGCAGGTGGATATTAACATCATTTGGAATAAAACCGGTCTAAACTACTTCATGCCAAAGCTTTCTGCTTTAGCCCCATCATTTGACAAAAACTACAAAGAAACCTGTGTACATTTCGCACATAAACTTGTTTTATTTGAAACTTTATTTACCTTACGTAATTTATAGTAGCCGTTTGGGTTGTGTTTGCCGTAGGCCCGCGTCATTATGCACAGTCGAGTATTCACAGGAAAAACTGGCTGGGTGGGATGTTAAGATAATGCCGAACGGAAGGCGGATGGCGGAGAGCCACGTTAGTCATAGAGGGACTTATTCCAGAGCAATAACAATCGAAACGGGCAGTGTCTGTCTAATGGAGAAGCACTGCTTCGGCCGGGCAATTATCACGCCCGCACAATAAAATTTCATTTATCTTTTCCATTATCTTTTTATTACAAGGATAAGACCTTGCGCTTCTCGGTAACCTTTGCTTATGCAGTGGAGTGGGAAACGGGAGAGCTGGGCCGTTTCCGAAACCGCGTGCTGCATGCTGTGACCGGTGCATACTTAGGACAAGCCAAATTGTCGTCATTAGTATAAGACTTACTCGTCATGACTTCACATTTTGGATATGTGTAATTTTAGATCTCTGCAATGTAATAAAATTTTTACTGGTAACTACATTCTGTATATGTGGGCCTGGAATTCTTCTGTCCAAATGTATTTGCAGTTATCTGCAATAGTTCTTACTAGTAAGAACGGAGTTGTAGGTCTCCGGTACCTTTTTGCAAGTGAAAATTGATTTCAGGATGTGCGAGTCAATGAGAATATATGACTAGTAAAAATCGAATTATAGAGCTGTATTATATGAATTCTTACTAGTAGGAATTGCATTGTAGAAATCTTGAATTCGTATTCTTACTAGTAAAAATAGCATTTTGCATTTTTAGTAGTAAGAATTATGACGAGCCTTGTTTGGGTACTAGTCAGTGTAGTGTCCGGTATGGCAGCTTTTTCGTATACGTTTTGAAGCATACATCCTGTTTTGAAGCATTACATGACCTCCCCGGGGGCCTTGTGATACCGTGATGACTATTCCCCAAAGACAAAGCATGACTTTCCAACGGTGTTTTTCAACTTGTGTGCTGTAATAACTGGTCGGGTGTGTCTGGTAAATTGTCAAATTCTTACAAAAGCTTATTACTTGGAAGTGTTTTGCATTCACCTGGAATTCATCACCTTGTTTTTATAAGTAATAAGGATTTTATAAGGATCCAGTATTTGCAGCATTCGTCGGACATAGTCTTGAGTCACAACAAGGTTGGCCTGAATTAATTTCACATGCATCAGCTTATTTCTGTGAGGCATGCCGTTCTGTTTCAACTGATCCAGGAGAAACACTGCAGTGTCGCGTTTTGGATCCTGAGCAAAGTTGACAAACTATTGATAATACATGTATACTTAAACATTAATATTTCCCAATGACTCAAACCAAGGTAGAAACAAAAGTAGATTAAGCTACACAGATGGTGCATCATGGAAAAACAGGAAAATGTTGCTCGTAAAAACAAGATGGTTGTCTTATTTACATTTGCAGCATTTGGCAGGCGTCCTCAGTTATGCAAGACTCTTAGAGCAACTTACATGTTGCTATTTCAGAAAAACAGAAAATATTACCTGTAAAAAGAGGAAAACTGCCAATTTGGAAAAAACTGATTTTTTCCCCCAGATGAATACAACATGCTTCCATATTTTACAAATTAATTTAAAATAACTAGACAATTCAGTTAACTAAAACATTCCATATGTTAAGCCCCACATGTATTGAAAGGATAGGCATATTGTGTGTGTGTGTGTGTGTGTGTGTGTGTGTGTGTAGTTATGTCGCGCAAAAGCAATCAGGGCAAGCTTGTTTATTTTAACTTATTTGGTCCAATTAGTCTGACATTGGTTTGTTGTACTTCACGCATATATTCAAAATCAGTATGGCATGTTTGGTGTACTGCATACAACCTGCTACTTTTTGGTCAAATCAGTATATACTACTAGTATAGTATGTGGTTTCTCAAATCCTCAAACAGGTTTTTGAACACACTTATGTCCCCCACCCACATTAAAACTTTAAATTATTATTACTTGTGTGTGTTTAAAAATACGAATCTTTAAATGCCAGTGCCACTGGGTCAAAATTAAAAGAAAGACAGTATCACTTAAATTTTGAAAGGAATGTAAATAATATTGTTTTGAAACTGGTTTTTAATTCACTATGTCTCTCGAAAGTAAGCACTCCTCACTGTGCAGGAATTCTGTTAAACAGGTTTAACTTGATAGGCTGCTTTTTACAGATCTAATACAAGGAAAAACTAAAGTATGCACTATACATGTCTGCTTACCTCAATGTATGAGCTATATTCATGCCGTATATCTGCGTGAATTCTCAGATACTGAACTTCTCAGACAAAATTATTACTTAAAGAACTGGAATTAAAAAAATCTTCCATTTTGAAACGTAGTGGATACCAAACTTGCCACAGACACTTCTCTGCGCAATGTTTGGTATTTTGACAATTTGGGAAAGCTTGTTAAGCAGATTAGTTGATATATTAAATATATTATCTGAATAGTTTCTCGCAGCCGTTACGGACTAAACCTATCCAATGATCACAAGTAATGATCAGTTTAAACTGATATTAGAAAGCTGTTTTGTGATTACTGATCTAGTCATCGTCCTGGTGTGAAGCCCGTCAATGAAAAAGAAGGCAGAGCCTAGCCTAGCTTTTTACCGCTGGGCGACTGCATAATGTGATGAGTGGTAATCCTTTCAGATCATGACATATTTGAAGCAGACGGTCTTTGTTGATGACCTGCCATCTCTGAGTTGGGGAGTGTAACAATACAATATGTAATAATGTTGTATTATGTAATAACTTGACTAAGTTTTTACAAATCGAATGGTCCATAGTGATAAAAAGAATTTCACATACATTGGTGTTACGCGGAGAACACTGGGCAATGTAGGGGCTGCATATTACACAAATTTGGCTGTACACGGACTCCTATCGAGTCGCGTCAGACCACGTTTACGTCCGAGTTCCATAGTAAATAATAAAACTCTGATGGGGAGATTCTTGTAAGTGGACGTCGTAGGACGTTGGCAGGTGAATCTGTCGCTTAGTGTAACAGGTGCAGTTGAATGGGCAGCGCTGCCGGCTGTATAATGACCCACTGTCATATCTAACTGTAATCCAGTATTTATGCAGTAATGTGTATGCGATGGACAGCTACAATAAGCAGATACTATTAAATGGATACAGAGATGCTGTTTTGAGGCATTAGCGGTTATAGGACCCTCAGTTAATTGTTTAAAAGAAAAAAAAAACAAACACAGGCAAAGAATAAAATGCATGCATAGGTTAATGCCAGAAAACAAAATGTGCAGTAAACTTGACTTTCCCTGCCGGCCCCTGGAGGATGGGCTCCCCCTTTGAGTCTGGTCCCTCCCAAGGTGTCTTCCTTCTCGGGAGTTTTTCCTTGCCACTGTTGCCTATGGCTTAAGCACTTTGAGACAATGTAGTGTTGTGATAACGCGCTATACAAAAATAAATTTGTTTGGCGCACGCATGACATGCATGAAACCAGGTGCGCATGCGGCCGCAGATCAAGCAGGAACAGCGGTGTCAAACAAAGGGTGATCTTTTTAACTCTTCCACAAAGAGTGATCTTCTCATTTCTCTAGTGCTCAACTTTCACACTGATGAGGCCCTTTAGGCCGTCTCTGATTTCTGGAGTTTGTGGCAACCTGCATGATTTAGGTTCCTCCCATATACCGTGTACCAGGGAGGTGCGTCAGTATGAGGTATGACAGTATGGGAAAATAGGTACCACCCAAGCCCAGTAGATACAGTGCCTGTACTGTGCTGCTTCATCACATGCAAAGAAACCTTTTGCCGCAGCTTCGGGCACCGTTGTGTTTTTCAGATGTGATTGTTTGCTACTGCCCGCATCTTTTTCGTAGTGCAGTTTGCCTCACCTTTCTTGAAATTTAAGCGCAATCTGTTAACGTTGTGATTTTATATTTATTTTTGCTGTTTCACTGTGTATATTACAATACTGTACTTAATGACGTGCCTCTCCCCTATAACTATCAAGATGCACACAAATTGACTTCCACCCAAATGTGGGTGCAAATTCATGGTTACCTGTATTGCTTACCGCATCTAGAGTGTAGTAGCAAAATTCACAGAAATAGTGCAGGACATGGGTCAACCAAAATGACTGCAGTTTTAGCCTTAAAAAGTTGATATGTAAAATATGGATTTAAAAACTCAAATACTCTAACTCCTTCTTCACTTTCAAATTGTCACAAATCACAATTTCTGAGGCACCTTTGTTACGCATCACCTCTTTGTTTTCTACACCCAGACTTCATTCATTCATCGTTCGTTCATTCGTTTGTTTATTCATTCTTATTGTGATCACTCATGATTCTTTCACTGTCTGCTCTCCTTCCACCACACAGGCACACTGGCATTCTCAGTGACTACTTCAAATTCGAATCCCAGCATTTCTGAGAACTCGGGTAGGTCTGGTTTTATTCTTTTTTTGTTGAAGATCAGAAACATATCAGCAGAATGTATTAAGGGTTTGGTTAGTATTGTGTATATAAAATTGTTTGAAAATGAAATGTGTGTGGTGTTTTTATTAATACTTCCTTTAAGTGTTTTCAAAATAATTTCTTTCCTGCATGAGTTTGAGATGGCATTTTACCTTCCTTCTACAGGGGTTGACCTCAATTGTGCTTATTCCTCTGATTTTGGGACCCCCAGAGTTGAGTGGAAATTCAAGAATATGCAAGGGTCCCAAGGATATGTCATCTATGACAATAAGCCCACCGGTGAGGAAAACATGTTCTCTTCTGTATACTCCTGAAATGTTGGTTATTTGTTCAGTTATATTCGTTCTGTGCTTCTCTGTTCCGCTTGGTAAATAAGGTGTGCCGTGCACTGGAGTACCAATAGAACAACCAAAGTATATCCTTCATGAATTGCATTATGCGTAACTACTTAATGCCCTGATTTAAAGCTAAAGTGTCTGGTATTTGGGCTTATAGATTTTATAATGTATAACGCGGATCTCCAATCTAGACCTTCGATTCCAAATCCAGGCCTTGTTTTCAGTTCTCCCAGGTAGATAGTTTAATAATTACTGATTCTGATTGGTCAGAGGCTTCACACCTGACTGACAGGTAAAGGAAGGCTGGAAAACCGGCAGTGCTCGGGCCTCGAGGACCGTGATTTGAATAACCCTGATATGTAATATGCGTTGCGTTTTTTGAGTACACCAATTGCATGCTGGTGATTTAGGCGCTCCAGTGAAGTTGCTTGTTTTTTGACAGTGCAAATTGGAGGATCTGCCACAAAAGCTCGCACACGCAGGGTGAAACTTCACAACTTCATGCAAACTTCACAAACCTAAAGCGGCAGTGTGTGGAGATGGTGCTAACCACTGCACCACCCTGATAGGCTTGGACAAGGAGTGTGATAGTGCGTTGCATTTAAACTAGTGACATAGTCAAAACCACGTAAACCAAGGCAAAGTCATTACCAGAGTGTTTTGAAACCGAGATGAGACCAAGGCAGGGCGAGATGGAGACAAGATCAGGAACAGACTGCTTGAGTTTACATACCACAGCACAGTATAAAATGTGGGGCTGGGCAGAACGGCCTAAAATTATTGTCAAAGTATACTTTGTACCATGGACATTTTATTCTTAAAATTGACATAAATGCTTCTGGACAGGTAAAGCACGGGTTTGGCTACTGCATAACGCAAGGGTGTAGGTTTGGTCTCTGTAAAAACCAATACAAATCCAAATGATAAACTCTGTCTACTGGAAGAGGAAACTGAAAAAGGATGGAGTCCACACGTCATATTCCCCCAAATTTTGCTACTTTGAGACATTTCAGGCCCAAGCCCTTCATCGGACATTTGGGCTTAGGCCTGAAACGCCATATTAAAATGGGGCGCTTCATCTGATATGTGGCCTGCATCATCTTTCGCCGTCGCCAAATTAAAACTTTCATTGTTTGTCATATTAAACGTATTTATTTAAAATTCTGTCCCATTTTTTAACATAATTTAACAGCATTGTGAGCGAATTTGCGTTCTTGATCTTGAAGTAAAACATCGGCTCGTGTCCAAGACAAGACGGAGTCTCAGTACTGCAACACTAGTTCAGACCATCAAAAAGTCACACTAAAACATTTTCAGTTATAGGAAACCAAACTTGGCAAGCTTTGCCAATTTAACCATTGTTCCTTTAAAGCATCATTTAGTTAATGTTAAAAGAGAAAGTCCATATGTCTGTATGGAAATATTTCTGTGTTCCGTAGAGACGATATTGCTTAGACGTGGATGATTTCTCGGCTGTGCCAAAATACAGGAATGACATGAATGAAATTAATGCAAAGTGATTTCAATTAAAGTGATGACAAAGATTGGCAGAGCTACCCTGAGAGGTTAAATGGCACATAACTGTGGCTTAAGCTCCCGTTATTGGGTGAGTCTGTCAAACTTGAATGTCGTCTTTTTAAGTTGTATTTGCATTGTGGTCATTCTCTGGTGATATGAAAGTTCTGCTTTGTAATACTGGCATTGCATTTTTGTTCACTATTATTGTGAAGTGCTTCTATGCACATGATGGTTTGATTCTTTATTTGGATTCTTGTATGGTCTTCCGCCATATTGCTGATTGTCAAACTGGGAAAGTTTTTGATTAATGCTTTTACATGATCAAGTTTAATCAAGTAATTGTGACAGCTCTAGTCCGAGAGATATTTATACAAAGACACGATGATGAGCAAATTTAAGCAAATAATGTTGACTATGCATGTCATGGTCTGGGATATATTATAGTAAGTTAACAATTAGTGTGATCAACATATTGAATGCAGAGATAATGATCTGACTGACAAGGGCCAGAATCATTATTGTTGGATGATTGGGTCTGAGCATCTCTGAAACGGCAAGGCTCATGCATATATACACTGTATGATCACTGTATCACTGTATGAGCTCCTCCAACATGTCATTCTGAAAACACGGGTATGAATTTGAAGTTGGTTGGCCCCTAGTTGCTGTAGTAGCTTCTTTTCTGAGAAGGCTTTTCACTAGGTGTTGGAACATTCCTGGGGGGATTTGCTGCCATTCAGGTTGGGTATTGATGTTCGGTCCCTTTCTCTGGAATTGTGTGACTGATCACTTTCCACGTGAACTTGCTCCCAGACCTTCATAGTCATCTCGCTTGCGGTTGACCAGAGCGCAAATATGGCCATCTGACTTGCTGGAAATATGGCATCCTAAGGTGGTGCCAAGCAGAAAGTGACTGACCCATTCTGCTGCTAATGTTTGTTTCTGGAGATTTTGCGTGACTGGGTGCTTAATTGTACACCCGTGTAAGTGATGGGTGTGGCTTAGACAGTTCCTGTAATTAATAAAGATGTGTATATTTTTGGCTGTGTGTGCGCGGGCGGGCGAGCATGTAAATGTTACATTGTGGGGACATTTAAAACCTATTTTGATCTTGTGGGGAAATTATTATAAAATTTAATCTGTAAATGCAATCGGAAAAACTAAAAATGCCAAAAGTATTGTATTTTGTTTGGGCGCTTTAGGTTCGGGCTGGGTAGGAGTTAGCTGTCATAGTTGGTGTTAGGGTTATGCCCGTAGGAATGAATGGGAGGTCACCACAAAGATTAATACAATTTTGTCCGTGTGTCTTCACGTTTGCCTTAAAACTGCATGTTTTGTGTCGCTTTTTCTTTGCATTACCAGCTCGCCATCCTCTCCGCCTTCCAGCAGTCCTGTCTCGTCTTACCTTTGTCCTTCTTGAACATGACACCACTTTCAGTTTGCATACTGTCATGCTGCCAGTCTCTCTTAATGACGCCTCCCTGCGGCTCCACTGCTGTCTCGCCCCTCAAATGCATTTTTAATAAAACTGTAATTCTCCACTATAGCTATCCGCTCCCCTCCTTTGTCTAGATGTTCGTCAGTGTTTTTCAGTTTATATCAGTATTAATATGTGGAAATTTTTACTTGTATTTTTCCGAATATTTTTTTTAAAAGGGCTTTGACTCCTGTGTTTGCTGATCATACTATTGGTTGATTTGTATCACTGATTTTGTCTTTCACTAGAAAAGTATGTGGGCCGTGTTGACTTTTACAACAGTGGACTGCGTTTCAGCAAAGTGACCCGGCAAGATAACGGGGTTTATAGCTGTGAGGTGTCCGGCGGTGGTGGCTACGGGGAGGTCGAGATCAAGCTAACGGTGCAAGGTGGGTGTTGTGACACATGACATCAAATTTTGACTCCGCTGGGGTGGCACTGAGCGACGGCTCCATCACGACTGTGACAACACAGTTTAAGAAAATTAAAAAAAAAAAAAATGCAAGACTTTGTAAAAGATTACCAACATAATCCTGGGGAATTAATCACATCTGTCCTTATGGAATGAGGGAACTCGCCCATTTTCTCCCATGCAAATGAACATCTCTCTTCCACAGTGCCCCCGTCTGTGCCCATGTGTGGCATCCCTTCCGCGGTTACCACAGGGACACACGTAGTCCTGACCTGCCAAGACAAGGACGGGTCCCCGCCCAGCAGTTACAAGTGGTACAAAAATGGCACCCCCATGCCAGAAGACCCTAGCAAGTTTAGCAATTTCAAAAACTCTACCTACAGCATCAACGCCCAGACGGGTCAGCTGGTGAGCATCTATGCATCGATGCGGTCGTTCACTTAGCATACTTATAAGATGACATTCTTTGAAGTTGAATGCTGGGGCCTAGGAACCAGCATGAAGGGGGGGGGGGGGGGGGGGGGGGGGGGGGGGGGGGGGGGGGGGGGGGGGGGGGGGGGGGGGGGGGGGGGGGG
>JAODKF010000044.1:17365606-17386106 GCA_026779585.1 Mormyrus proboscirostris
CCATATCAAATTGTGCCCTCCACCCTTGGTTGAATGTCAGATTAGTTTATACCATCATTCCATTCACGCTAGATGGAGACTGTACTAAAAATATGAATCCATCTCTTGTGTTCTGACTATGGTCTCTCTCTCCCCCCCCCCCCACTAGACCTTTGCCAGTGTGGCGAAAATGGACTCGGGGGACTACTACTGTACTGCTAGTAATGGCATTGGCTCTCCTCAGAGTTGTGCCTCGATGCACATGGAAGTCCGTGAGTGGCCTTGCATGCCGTCCTTATGCCAGCCTGTCCTCGGGAGCTCGCGATTAACAGTGCCTCCTGCTGTTCAGGATGATTTATTTATCATTGCCTGATTTGGTTTTAGGAGTTTTCCATGTAGTATATCTGGTGAATGGATTTCAGTGATCTCACTGTCCTCACTCTGTTAGCGTCAAAAGCAGCAGTTAAATCTATCAATCAATCCTTTCTTCTTGCTCGCCTAGAAAAGTCTCTTTGTCACTGGACCCGTGCTCTCTCGGTTTAAGTCCGATCTCTCATTATCTACATTATCTGCTCTTTATCTACAAATCTCTTCATAATCTGGCCCCATCATATCTAGGTGATCTACTGCACAGACACTCCCCCAAACGCTGCCTTCATACTGCCGACTCTAATCTCCTTTCTCTTCCTAAGATCACTAATTACCGCTATTGGGGTGACAGGGCCCTTTCTGTTACTGTCCCTCTCTATGGAACTCCCTTCCTAGTGGCTTTAGGAGCTGTTCATCTCTGATCATTTACAAACGCTAAGATCCATCTTCTCTGTTGACAGGACTTTGTCCTGTTTGCCTAATGTGTGTCTGTTTCTATTTCTCTGATTTGCTTTTGTAAAGTGACTTTGAGCATCTAGAAAAGCGCTTTATAAAATAAATGTAGTATTATCACTGCCACAAGCACAGTGCCTTTTGACTCGGGCAGTGGTACCACGAGAGTCACCAAGGAGCAGAATGTTAGCAGTGTTTGATGTCTGTCTCTCCCCCCATCAATCCAGAGGACCTCAATACTGGGGGCATTGTGGCTGCTGTCATCATAACCCTGCTTGCAGTGGCACTGCTGATATTTGGACTGTGGTTCGCCCGCCGCAAAGGCTACCTTCCCAGTGAGTACAGTGCTTATTCACATCCTCATAAGTCTCATAATAATATTATTATTATTATTATTATTATTATTATTATTATTTTCTTTCCTTTGCTAATCTGCAACTTTTGTCTTCACAGGTAAATCCAAACAAAGGTAAGAGTCTGTTTTGTCCTTACCTCTATGGAAAACAATATTAATGTTGATTAACCTTAATATTGATTACATATGGTTGAATTTTTATGGATTCTTTTTGGTGAAATGTCAACCTCACTAGACCATAATAGTGCCCAGGGGTGTAGATTTCACATTGACATGGAGGGCGGCAGGTATATCGGGGTCAGAGGTGTGATCAGTGTCGCCTTATAAGGCGAGTCTATCGTCGCGCTGTATACTGTTCGTGGTTTTTTGTAAACTTTTCCTGTTGTAAAGTGAAATTTCTTTCCGTTTCACTGTTATTCAGCTTCACTTATATGGTAGTTTAAGTGTAAGTCTTGAATTATGTACTCTGAATTTGCAGGAATTATTAAAATTATGCACAGTTTGTGAGCTTCTGCCATGAATGTCAGGCCATTTTATTGTGGAAAAATTACCTTACCTCAGGGTCCACTATCCTGACTCTCACAAACGCATCCTAACACAACACACAACACATAGCGACAAATGGGGCTTTCTGCCAACAGTGTTTTATGAACTAAATGATTCTGAGTTACTGGTAACTAACTTGCTTACTTCATGGCGTTTTCCAAATAAATGCCAGTTCTGTCCCCGTTTTTTGACCGGCTTCTTACTCATTCTTATGCCCGGACAGCAAACACAGTAGGATGAGGTTTGACTGACACAGATGCTATGAACTGCTGCGTTATCAGCGTTGCTATTTGTGCTGCGCTGTTCAGCCAAGCTAGTAGCAGTTTGCACAGTCAAATAAGATGATCTTTATTAAACTAAATAGACATGAGACTCCTTAACGCCACCATTTCGCGTAGCCTTTCGTTGAGTAACTGTTGGTTATGATGCAAGGTCTTCAGTGAGTTAATTTTACATACCAAGCTGCACCGTCCTTCTGTGCTCACCGCTCTGTTAATCGTCTCTTTACTCACTGGTCTGTGAGTTAGCATCTGCCTGCAGGAGGGGGGGGGGCTTTAATGGAGGGTAGGGGGGGTCTCCAAATAAAAACTTTAAATTATGTAATGAGACATATTAAACGTGTGTTAACCATGCATTATGTGTGATATTACTGAGGAGGGTTTTTTTCCCCCCCTCACCCATCTCAACATTGGGGGGTGGGTGGGGGGACATGTCCTCCCCTAATTCTACACACATGATGGTGCTACTGGGTTTATTTGACGCTCACGAATGCGCTGAGCAGGAATGGAGTCTCTGTAGTTCACTGCACTGTCCTCACCTGTTTTCTGTGTCGCCCTTTAGCAACAAGCTAGTATACGCACAGCCAGCCATGAGTTACCACGACGATGCTGATGTAAGTGCACCATTCTCTGACGTCACCTACAGGGGCACAGGTGGTCTCCTTGAGTTTTTGGTTTCAGATATGGCAAGGGGACTTTTTCCCTGCCCATTCTTTAAATAATACTGTTCTCTGTTAAACATAGCTCAGAATCTCACCAATTTGTGTATCAGCTGTACCCGCATGGGGTGTTTTGGTGTGGGACTGTCCGCAAAAGTTACTGGCTTGCATGTACATCGTATTCTCTGTGTGTTGCAGGGAGATTTCAAGCAGAAGTCATCATTTGTGGTGTGACGGCAAGCTGGGCTGGGATCGACTAACGGCACTGTGCTGCTGGGAAGTCGTGTGGGAACTGGCTCATTGTTGATCATTTGTAATTATTTTTTCCTCCTGTTTTACGTTTTTAATTGAGTGTCTAACCCTAGCCTCGGGTATCCTGCTATCGTGTTAATTTTGTTGGGAGTGGCAAAAAGGTGTGTGTGTGTGTGTGTGTGTGTGTGTGTGTGTGTGTGTGTGTGTGTGTGGTTTCTTTTAATATTTTTTACAGGCTGTTACAAGCAAAACTGCCTCTTGTACTGATGTCATTCTTGCTTTTGTGCGTTTATTGGTCATGAAGTTAATGTGCACAGAAGTGTAGACCCATTTTCAGATATTTAAATAGAGTACACACCAAAAAAAAGGAGAAATTATCACTAATTATGTATCCGTCATTCCAAGACGCATAAACCTGGAATAACCAGTGCCAGTAAACACTTCCGTGATAGCAACACGCAACTGTGGGCCTTGGCTACTAAATCTGTAATTAAGTCACCTATGTCACGAAGTAGATCTTCTCTGGTGTTCGGGGAGTAAATGTATACAAGGACTGTGCTGTGTTGCAGCATGTTGCGGTTATACCCAACGAGACACTATCCCTAAGCATCCAACCAATGCCTTCATTTGTAGTGTTTTCTGATTTAGTGTGTCGTATGAAGTCAGTAGAGGCCACTTCGTCTGTACTGGACAAAATGATAGGTGTTTGGTTGTCAGGTAGCCAGACCAAATGCCAACAAAACAAGTTAAAAATAACTGTCTTCCTGCTGTACATGACTTACTGTTGCATCTCTCATTCTATCACTGTGATATTTGACTTTTTTTAAGGATTCCTTTTTCTATAATATATATAATCTAAAATTGAGTTGATTTCAAGTGAAGGTTATTGTTAATATCAGAACCCTTGAAATAGCTTTTTAGAAATATTCTATGACAATGGGTTCACACTGGGAGAGCAAATAGTCTTCCGTGTGTGACAACATACGTTGAATAACTTGGTCTTGGTTTTGTTAATAAATGTGTTTTTTCTGAACTTCTGTGATTTGGGTTTTTCTATTGAATCAATTGAGAACAACCTGAATCTAGGACCGGTGTTGTACTCTGAACTGCCCCCCTGCCACAGATTGCCTCTCCTGATGTCATCGCTCTTTCGCTTCTCCTGCGCTCACTCCAAGTTCATTTTTTTTGCCTGTCAGACTAAAAAAACTCGCATTACTATGGAGTTTTACTATTACCTTTAGATGACCACCAGTGAACCGTTGCTAATGTCAGTTACCGCTTCATCCAGGCGCTACAGCAGTGGTTCTCAACCTGCGGCCCACGGGCCGCATGCGGCCCGCCACAAATGCAAATGCGGCCCGCGATGCTGACCATGTAAAACAAAAAAAATAAATAAGTAAATTAATTAAAAATAAATAAAATAATAAATGTATCCCATTAATGGTAAGTAGAATTATACTCTCTAATGATAATACATCTAGTTGTAATAATTTAAGATGCATATCTGGTTATTGAGCGTTGATGACGTCATATGTAAATAATATGCGGCCCGTGAGACTTGAACTTGGACGTAGTGCGACCCACTGCAAAAAAAGGTTGAGAACCACTGCGCTACAGTAATGGCTATATCTTTTCGCCAACGCTCGTCTGTGCACATATAGTCGCCACAAATCACAAGAAGCGAATCATGTACTGGAATAATGTGCCTTCAGATGTATCTGGCTGCTATGACAACTTGATTTTCCTTTGAGGATTAAATCCTATCTAGACACTTTGTTGAAGTCATTCTGCTTGAATATTTTTCCTATTATCTTTTTAATCACCTATAATGCGGCAAATGTTCACTATTCACTGTGGCGATGATGTCAGATTTTAGAGCGCAGCGCCTGTTCGGAATCGAATACCGTAGCGGATAGAATAGGCAACCTTATCCCTTAAGTCTCGCCTGCGTATCAACTTATAAATATTACGTAATGTGCGAGTCGCCAACATTTTTATGAGATCTAGCATGACGGATGGAAGAGATGAGTTGTTTTCGCCTCGCAAGTAAAGCAAAGCAAAGATCCTGACGGATTACTTCCATTGTAAAACGCTTTATAGGCCTATATAAGGCAAAACGATTACAGCTGACCGTTAGACTATCGTGCAAAAGTTGGAAAATATTTGGAGCAAAGCAGGCGTTCGTCTCAAAATTAAGCGTTTTGAAGCTACTGATAAATATGATTGCTGTAATGCATGTACTTACACTAATACTTACCTATACATTCACTCTTTTTATAGATATTAATAATGCTGTCACCTGTAGTGCTGGGTGGCCTTATGCACCTACTGTATTACGCACTCATGGGGGGTGTTCCACAAAACGGGATTTCTTGCTTGGCCGGATAATTTGTCGGGTTTAAGGTAGTCTGGGCTAAATTGACTGTTTTCGTTCAATTTCGTTTAACTCAGACTAAATCCGACAAGTTAAAAGGCTAAGCAAGAAATCCTGCTTCGTGTGTCAGCCTCTGGTGCCAGTTCACGTAAACATGCCGTGTCCGATAAATTCTCCAAATTGTTCTTAAGGTGATGAGGGCTACGCGACTATGGAGCGGTCATATCTTCAATTTAAATACTGCTAACTTGTAATATATGTCCTACATATATTACATATTACAGCTGTATATATTACATATATACAGCGACGAAGACCAAATATCATCATTACTTGGACATCTTTCTCTGGTTATTTTCGTAACCTAAATATTAATTTTAATATTTGACCACTAGATGGCAGAAAATCTCCAGGCGGTGGGCAAACCTCGGCGTTGCCGCTGTAATAAAGATGGTCATTAGAGCCGGTTGCCCCTGTTTGTGGAGTTTGCATGTGCTCCTCGTGTTCGGGATAGGTGCGTTCCTCTGTAGGTGATGTCTCTGAAATGCTCTTTGTGCCTCATTGTGCGATTGAGTCCCCTACGTCCAGGATGTCCTCTGCCTCTAGCCCTGTGTTTCTCAGAATATCTCCTGGCTCTCCGCGGCCCTGTACTAATTAAGCGGTTATGGGAAATGGAGAATGGATGGATGAATGCATACATGGACTACAGCCAGTCAGTCAATTATGTTTTGTAAATGGAGCTGTCGTTTGGTTTGGTCGCTGCTGAATCAGTGGACGGAGACAACTTCTATTAGCTATTAAGATTTTATCCATGGTAATTCAAAACCAGATTAATGCAATTTTAAAAACTCCCTCGATGTATAAAGAACGGCCTTATTCTTTAAATGCTTTTGTATGTAACATTTTAGACAATCGTTACTGAACGTTTTTGCTGTTTTGAACTTAAGTTCCCACGAAACTCCAAGAAAACGGCATAAAGATTTAGTTTAAAACATTGGCCTGGTTTAGCATATACTGTTGGTTATGCCAGTCACTATAACGATTGATCGAAGGACATATCATTATGCAAAGCGATCGAATAAATGATACTCATATCTTTAATAAATGGACCGGGAGATTTATAAAGTCGCTCAAAATGAGAAAAGCGAAACATATAGGCGGTTTCAATTATTAGCCCTACGCCTTTAAGACAAAGGGGGAGGCTGTCTGCAAAAACAACATCTAAAAGGCCGAGCCCAGCGACGACCCATTCATAAATTAATCGCCACAAAAACAAGGGCTTGCTTATTTAAATAGGCTTACTGGTATACAATACACGTGTGGCTATTTCTGCCTCCGTCTGGTTATTAAAAATGCTCGTGCATTGCAGAATCTTTTAGCTCAGTGAGGGAAACTGAAACGAGCCGGAGAAAGCAAAAGTGACTTCCGAGCGACAGCCCCCTTCTGCGGAGATCGTTATGCGTGCGATCCGCGCTACACCAGGAAGAGCAGCTCACAGTCTGTAGCTGCACACAGTCGCTCCGCACTTTTTTTCTTCTTTCTCTCCTTTCTGTCCGGTGGGGAAGGAAAGACACAGATCGCACTGTACTGTCTCTTTGGTCTAATGCTGCCCCCGGCAACCAGCGGATCCCAGCATTAAGCTCAAATGGAGTCGGGAATTACGAAAGAAGAGCTGTACTCCAAAATCACACCGCGGAGGCAGCGACAAAATCGAACGGGCACAGTGAAGCATGGATCCAGTCTGGATGTTCTTCTGTCCATGGGTTTCCCCAAAACCAGGGCGTAAGTAGCCTGATATTAATCCCACTGCACTTGGATACTGTCCCTGTCCCAGATGGTTATGTCCGCGTCAGTATGTTAAACTATACCGGTACAGCAGAGCTATGTTTACTATGCAATGACTAACATACAAACGTTGTTTAGTAGACAACAACATAGCGATGTGGGTTAATGTTAGGTCAGAAATCAGGGTGGTCCATTTCACTTAGACCATACAACATGGATCTTATTGCTAGATGTCACAATTATGATTAGAACGTAACAATAATAATTGATGCATTAGCAACTGGTGATAAAGAGGCGCCAGATTGTTAACATCGTCAAAGGTGCGTAAATGTTGTGCCTTTGAGATGGGCAGTGCAGAGGCTTGCTGAAGCCTTTCTCCTCGGGGTGATGGTTGTTCACACAGACTTGACTAACACCTCGCTGCCCTCGGCGCGTCTTTTTAAATGCACTTCGGCGGCCGGCTGACCGCTATGTATTCCTCGCTATCTTGGCCTTTTGCAAGCCGGTGCGGACCCCCCCCCCCCCATAATCCATGTTTTTAAGCCACAGATACCATCAAAGCATCCACGTTATTATTTTTTTTTTGTTAAAAACTCACTTTTTCCGATAGAATGCAAAGGTCACACCAGATTTTATCTGAGCACTAACCAATCGCGCTAGGTAAAGTCCACCCCTCGGATGTTTGAAATCCATCTGCGTGCAATCTTAGAATAATATTTTTTTTTTAGAAAGAGGAAATTATAGCTATTTTTTGCGTTATATTACTGTTTTGCCAAAATAATACATCAAATGTAGATTTTGCCAAAATTGGTAGCCGTGTTTATTTGAATTAATAACGACGAGTAAAACGTGTAAAAACGAGGAGTGAACAGCGTTTGTAAGTGGTACGGGTTAGTTTGGAAAATTTTTGTGACAGTTGCGTCACACAGACCAGCGCACCCTCGTGCACATGGTGTGTTGCTTTAACGGTATATGTTGTATATTTCGACTTCTGGGCCGGTCCTTCAGTTTACTGCAGTGCCCTGAACCCCACGACTTGGGCATCTCGGCAAGCGTGTGCATTTCCCCGTGAAGCCGAGTGTCCCCTGTGTGGGTGGATGCAGCTGGTTTTGCTACTATTTTGGACCAACCTTGCCTCCCCCGGTATGACCCTCCACAGTTTTGGGAATGACATGAAACAGATGTAGTTGATGCAAATATATTAGTCGTTTTAAGTAAGTTGTTTACTTTTGTTACTTCTAATGACTTTCTCGGGAGATTAAGCTAGCCGCAAACCTGACCAGGATAAGCGGATGTTTGGATATAGGATAAGCAATTGGTGTTATTTGTTTCGTAGTAGCTCTTTGCATCCAAAGTGAAGTCAATAGTTTATCAATTTTAAGTGGTGAATATTCTAGCTGGAGTTTTGGAGGCACACTGCAGCGAACTATGCAATGTTAGGTAGATGTTACCAGAGGTATATATGAATAATGAGGCATCTGTAAATTGCCCCTACACAATCTTTCCACATCACCTCCGTTTCTCATGCAGGAAAAGCACATCAACAACCGTATTCTTTGTGATACCCTACAGTGGAATAAAGACAAAAAAGCATCCATCACAGTTAGTCTTGCAATGCAACATACACCAACACAGTACAGCCATTGATTTACTTAAAGCGAAATTCTTTCCCATCCAAGGATATCATTCTGCCTGGTGAAACTTGAATCCATAACGACTACTGGTAACAAATTCACTTATTCTGTGTTCCAAAGACAGACCAGATTTATTTTGGTTTAGTCTGTTTTCCAAAATGTGTTCTCATTTAAAGTCCTTGATCTGCTCTTAAATGTTGGCAGTGTCATGATCCTCTTCTCTTTATTTGGATATCGCGATAGTTGAATATCAGTTTATTTTTTGCACTCTGCTAATTCTGATTTAAATATACTTCTGAGGAAATTGTCTTTCCTGGAGATGAAAAATTCCTCTAAAGCAACATGGACTTATTTCAGGAAGGCGGATTAAAACATGGCTGCCACTCTGGCGGCTGGCCATCGTAGCATTTTTGAAAGGGATTTATAGCACTGAGCTCCACGTAAGATTTGTGGCCTGTGCGATGGCTTCAGCAGGAGTCTGTGCTTCTGGTCTAGTGCCTTTTGGACAGGATCCATTGCAGAGGAGTCACACAGCCGAGTGTAGCGACCAACGTCTGCAGCCTCTCCGCAGCATGAGGCATGTACCTTCCGTCACCACACTAGCCATGGGCATCTGACATGTTTGCAAGGTGTTTTGGTAGCACTTTACTTAAAGCAGTCCTCATAATGCATTATAGTTACCTTCATAATGCATTATAATGCGCTCATAAAGTATTATTAACATGGCTATAACTATTTTTAAAAAGGCATAACACATTATAGCCATGTTTATTATGCATTATGAATGCTCTGTGACACTCATCTATAATGCATTATAGATATGTTCATAACACATTGTTATGCATTCATAAAGTATTATAAACAGGGCTATAGCTACTTACAAAAAGGCATAACTCTTCCTTATATCGTGTTCCTGACTTGTTATAATATAAGTAATGTGGTGCAGATTTAGTCTTTTAGGAGGGACACTGGGCAGGAACGTTAATAGTTTTATTGAGCCTAGAAATAAAGCAATCGGAAAAATAGTGGTATTATGTTTATTTGCATATATTTGCGTTATGCGCCTTATTTTTCCATGGGCGCTGGCATATTCAAAGCAGCTAAACAACTGGCCATTATGCTGAAGCGGATGAGAATGGTCTTTTCCCCTGAAGGGCTTCAGCGAATGATACTTTCCAACAGTCCAGTAACGTTTTTGATCCACCGCCCGGAAATGAGGAGATGGCAGGAGTTTCTTTTGAGGCCCTCTTTGGAAAGTTCAGTCGCGTTGAATAGCATGCTGCTTGGCCACTGACCAGTCCGAGCCAATCACAGGATGCAGTGACCCGCTAGCACATATGCAATTTAACTCGCATTCTGTTTATTTTAGTTTTGTTGTTACTTGTGCAGAAGGCAGATATCGAGAGACTGCACTTCCCCTATTTCTTGTAACCATTATTTTAACCAATGCCAGGCGAGACCATTGCCTCGTTAATACAACAGTGTTTTATAAGAATTTTGTAAGAATCATGTTTAACCTCGCAGGAATAGTGTCTGGTTCCATGAGTCAACGTGCCGCATCTTTGGGATATTTACACATTGAATAGGCTTATTGTGTTTCCCCAGTGCTGTGAAGGTTATTGCAATACAGTACACAATTGTAGAATCAGAAGGCAAGAGCTATGAAAGGCCTTTAGATCCCCACATGTAGGAAAAAATAAGTCTTGCACCGTTAATTGCTTCCTTGTGAGTTCTGGAGGTTTCTGTGCCGAATTGAACTAGTTCCTGCAAATGTTTAAACTCCGGAAGAATTCTGGATGCTTGACAAAACACTACCAAGTACTTTATCTTTTTCTGATACTTTTTATTTAGAAATATAAAAAGGCATACCAGGTCCATGCATTCCAAATGTAAGAGACGCGGTATTTATAAGAAGAAATATTTACATACAAATAAAAAGATCCCTCTCTTTCCTGTGAATAAAAATGCTTCAAATTATAAAAAGCCGACAATTAAAGTATGCCCAGACAAATATTGCCATCTGTAATGCCTTGTACAAAATATAGAATCACATCAAATAGTTAAATTTTTATCAGAATATTCTGAAGTAATATTCTGGAGTATATAGATTAGGAAAAAAGATGGATTCTTATTTCTAATATTCCAGAAATTGCATGCATTGTCTATTCATATTGAATCTTTCAGATAATAAACCCTATATGTTAAGTGTTTATGGAGCATAATTTTCCATTCTCACAATTCTGATAAAGCTGGTCCGGCATTACAGCACATACTAAGTCAAAGGTCTGTAACTGAACACTTGCGGCATCATTAGCCATGAGCGGTAATAATATCTGCTCCCTCAGGTATTCTTTATAATATCTGCTCCCTCAGGTATTCTTTATGCATTTGTTCCAGGCTTATGCTTTTTGCACCGGAACGTTTCTAGTTACACATCAGAATCGACAAAACCGAGTCTGACTGCAGAAGGAGGAAGAGGTAGCCGATGCACGAAAAGTTCATTTATTGATCTCTCACAAGGCTGCGGCAAGCAAGCCTGCCAGTGAAATATCGCGAGCAGGCCTGCCAGTGAAATATCGCGAGCAGGAATGACTTGCTCTTCCTCATTCCAGTTAAAATCGAACAGTTTTCGGATCTGCGCATTTTTGCCTTTCTAACATTATGCGTTGCGTAACATAAGTTGCAATATTTACTTGGAAAAGACGCGGATTTTGACACGATGGTTCGTGAGATATGGGCGTTGTAGGAAAGCTAAACCTTTATAATTTTGTTGTTGAAACACTGGGCGGTGCAGATTTTTCCCCCCCATATTTTTAGTCATACTGATTCAGCACATAACTACACAAGTCAGTCGAGGACGCTTTATGTTTAATAAAGGAGTATCCTTTGTTTTCTGCAACCAGAAAAATTCACACAAACCTTTCTTGGTTTGTGTGAATTTGTGGTGATGTCAAACACCTTTTCCCCTGCGTATGAATGAACTCCATTGCGCGGCGCAGTTCTGGCGCATCAGTGAGGTCTGCGTTTGCACGGCCAACCGGCCAATTTGAGACTAATCTACACACGCATTTACATGTGTGTTACAGCTGCATTACCTTGTAAATAGCCTGTAGGGTTTGCAAATTACCCCAAAGCTTTTGATATAATAGCTATTTTTAGGTTTATAATGGAATAATACAGATTTGCTGTAATATTTCTTGCAAGAATGTGAGTCTGAAAGTGTGAGTGTCATGCCAGATGCGGGAGAACTGGCGGCGTTCATCGCGCTGCTACGGCGCAGTCAGCCGCTTATTAGCGGCACAAAGGGCGACTGTTCGGCGGAGCGCAGCGTCTTATGACTGCCTCTAGTTGCCCGATTCCCCTGCCGTGACCCCTGCCCGCCCCCGAAGTTAAGCCCGAGATTTAGGTCTGTGTCAAATAACCTATAGTAGCTTTTTTGCGGTGAAAGTTGTATTTATTCTGTTAAACTCCCTGGCGCCCTCACTTTCTAGCTAAATTTAGGCCAAATCCCATGTTTTTCTTGGCGGTTGCAGTTAGTTCAAATCCCCAATGTTGCTCCATCTCCGAAGCGGAAGAAAAATACAGCCGCCACACGGAGTGATCGAGGGGACTAGGATGAGATCTGTAATTAAAAGAGCGCCAGTTATAACTCTCATAATGGCTAATCTATAGAAGAGAACAGATTATGACTATTGGAACGTCATCCAGGACGTATACCAATACATGCTCATGAATATTTTTCATGATTAATTTGATGCTTGATTGCTGGTATACGCAGTCAATAGGTGGAAATGCATGTCTGCGCTGTCAAGTAAACTTAAACTCCTCTGTTGGCACCATATGCTTATATATAGACGTACTGGCACTAAACTGTAACTTGAGTGACTTTCAAGGTTATGTGCACAAGGACAACCTTCACTGGTTGATCAGTCTTTCTTCTTTACTCACCTGTTTTTCCTGCGCAAAACATTAACGTCTTGTTTTTTTTTTTTTGTTCTCAGTGTTAAATGTTAATTTTGGTGCTGGGAAGCTGTGAGTAAGTTGGGTTGAACTTTAATCATGCAGATGTATTTTTCGTTAAGATCTTTCAGTGACCTTTGGCTGAAGAAGATTTTCAAGTGGGTGAGGTGAGGTGAGGACTGAGGATTGGAACCTGGTTAGATACAGTCATGGACTTTGCCGCCATTAAATCTGAGGGGGACGTGTCCCCCTCACATTTCATAATTATATGTTTGGACCCCCGCCCCACATTTAACATAAAATGTTAGTTTTATGCTAGTGTGCCCCCCCCACATTCAAAATCCTTCTGATGCCCCTGGATACAGGATAGGGGACTTGAGAAGATCACGACCCAGGTATCCAATCATCGCAGCATCGAGCAGAAATCTGAAATGCCGTCTCGTTCTGCAGCCTGTAATGCATAGATGAAATCTTTGTACTTGGGCCATGTCCACTGACTGATGACCTGAGACAGATCAGACTGTTGTACTTGTGTGTTGCCTTCCTGTGTAGGTGGATGGAGCAAAATAAATAAATAAATAAACATTGACTTTGTCTAACGGTTCCCATTACCAAAGCCCTCCCCTGCCGCTTGTGCAAACTCCCCCACAAATGAAGTTTGCTTACCAACTTTCTTTGATCCACTTTTTTTTTTCTCACCTGGTCTTTTCTGCACTCAGCGGTGTGACGCAAACCGAAACAATGAGGATTTCCACAAAGCAAAACGGCTAATGCTCTTTGTGTAGAAAACGGCAGGGACCCAGGCTAAAAAAAAATCAACCGAACAAGCAGCTAAACTTTGCAAAGCCCTTGCTAGACTCTGTAGCGCTGCCCAGTCACTGAAGCGTAAAAGGCATGTGGCAGGTTTCACAAAGACGGACCGGGAAGTTTATTGCAAAACTCCCTCAGCTTTGATAGCGATGCTACATGGCTGGTTGAGATGAAGCATAGCTTTGTGACCGACAGCTTTTTACCTTTATCTGCGCTCTCCTTTGTCTTTGATCGCATTTATCCTTTCCCTGCGGTCAGTGTCACGACTGGGGGACGGTGTCCGGTCTCCAGATTGTCCTGAGAGACTCCGGATGCATTGTTTATGCATCTAGTATTGCTGCGGCGATACATGAACCCCCCCCCCCCCCCGCTTGTACATGTACACCCTGCCTGATATGTCTGCATGCATCTGCTAGTTTTTCGGTTTACTTGTTTTGCATTTGGAAATTTGCGTGACTTGTTTTTGCGTGAGAAGAGCGCAGTGTGGTGTTTGTTCAGTGTGCATTCTATTCCAGGGGAGCTGCTTGGGACGGCCTGTGGACCCCTTGATCCTGCTCAGCCTCTTTCTGTCTGAAATGTCAGAACCCCATCGCAGGCTTGACCTTTCGAGAGAGAGAGGTTACACTATAGCCACCTCCGTGATGCTACTCATCACTGGGCTTCTCAGGAAAGAGCCTGTCACCGTTTGAGATTCTCGCTGCCCTTTCTAGACTGTAGTGCTGCGTGGGGGTGGTAAAGTGTGTGTGTGTGTGTGTGTGTGTGTGCGCGTGTGAGTGTGGGGGGGGGGGGGTGCCTGTATTTAGAAAAAGAGAAAGTAGTGAACCCTATACCCATACTGGGGAGGTTTACCATTGTTGCCTGGCAACCCCATCGAGTCTCATCTCCTTATGCCCGGACCACTGTCTCCGTATCCTCTTACATCCATTGGAGCCCCCCCCCCCCACCAGATGAAATTCAGATCTGTACTTCACATGTCTTGGATGCCCTAAGTCAGGGCCGGCCAGTTAGCTGAGTTTATCAGTCAGATAAGCATCCACTGATTTACGGATAATGCCGATCGAACGGAAGGACGATTGATCGTTTTTTGATTTGCGCGTGCCTCTTCCGTCCAAAAATCACTTGCTATCATAAAGTGCCACTACGGACGTTCTTAATGCCATGCGCCTTAAGTGGAATGGAAATACGCCGTCAGTATACGACATCCAGTCACGCCGGGGGCATTGAAATGAGGGTGCATCTGTGAGTGTGCGTCATGGGTCAACTTGCATTCTGATGGAGACCGTGCCATCTGGGAACGTCCCTGAGAGGGGGACAGTTAGTTCACTTTTCTCAGATCTCCATCCGCCATCATCCTTAAGGTCTGAGGAGGCCAGCTGGCTGCACTCAGTTATTCTGAAGCAGGTTAGAGACGGCCAGCTTTCCCCACGTGGAAACTTGTGCTTATGTGAGAGGTAGCTTTGAGTGGGGGGGGGGGGGGGGGTTGTGGCCTCTAGGACCTGCTCAGCCTTGGAATCCCCCCCTCAGCTACTCTGCCCCCACACCCCATGATGACACACCAAAGGCAAAGAGGGGGGACCGTTTAGTTTGAGGGACTGCAGAACTGTGGCATGATCTTCTGAGGAATCGGGGCCACCTTATCTTCTTTCGCCGGTGTTTCTTATTTGGCACTTTGTGAGCATGTTCTGCTTATATACATGTTTATTTGTCATTTTGTTTCTAATTCTGCTATATAGCGATGGGAGGTGTGTGACTCAGTGGGTTAATACACTGCCTGAGATCAGGAGGTTGCCGGTTCTAATCCCAGAGTCGGCAGAGTGACTTTGCTACCGGGCCCTCGAGCAAAGCCGTTAACCCCAGACTGCTCCGGAGCTCATCTGACCCCTGAATTCTGTATGCTGAATAAGTCAAATGACCAGTTCAGATAGTTTTATAGCAATGCACTGGACGCAGGAGCCTCCTTCAAAATTCGAGTAACAACTTCCTGTTTGGTAAAGAACAATGTTACCCTCCTGTCTGGGTGTCCATTACGGTCGTATGGCCGCAGTTCCATGTGGAGATGACAGTATCTGTAGCTGTCTGGATAGTATCACTTACTTCCTTCCTTCCTGAAATGAGCAAATGGCTAAATTTAGTCATCAATAAAGCCAAAGTCCACAATTCACAGGCCTGCAGTCTGAAAATTGCAGTCCTGGGTAAACATGCTAACCGGTTTGGTTGCAGTCGTTTCTGGTTTTGTGTAGTAACGTGTCCGACGTGGTGGGTTGCTATCAATGGGCATCTATCTGTGATCAGGCTGCAGCGTTGCCATCTGTATCTCAGTGCCGTCGTTGTGTTTGTGCAGTTTATTAGCAGATGCCGATGCGTTCCACGTGTCTGTTTTTTGCCCGACGTGCAGTGTTGGTTGGTGGCTGCATTTCTCTGCGACAGCTGGCGTCTCCGGGTGCTGTCCGATGCCCATTTGGTCATAAGACAGCCCTGGGTGGGGTGGCATGGCCGGACACCGGCCGGGGAGAGGCGTGCTGAGATCGGCCGCCACTTAGGGGATGGAGACTTTCGCTCCGACGTCACTGGTATTACCCCTGGCCGACGTGACCCGAAGCCTGTTGAGCAGGCGTGAGCCTTTCCCAGACATTCGCCACACACACACACACACACACACACACACACACACACACACACACACAGGTTTGTAATTATATCTTTGTGGGGACTCTCCATTCATTTTTATGGGGAAAACACTAATCCCAACATGACGACTGTAACCCCTGCCCATCCCTAACTATAAATAGCCAAACTAAATTTTTACTTTTTTGGTTGGATTCATGGACCTTTCTGGAGACCTGAAAAATGGTCCCCAAAATGTAAAAAAAAAAAAAAAGGTTTTTATCATATTGTGGGGGACACACACATACACAAGACCTACATACTCACAGACCCAAGACTCACTACTTGAACCTACACAGACATATTTGCAACTATTTCAATTAATTTTAATTGTAATTTCAGAATTTTGTATAAGCGAACACAAACAGATAGATAAAAATTTTTTACGGAGTTACCTCTGTAAGATCTATACGGGTTACTATCTTTGAGTGTTTTTTTTTTCTCTCGAATTATCTCCCCACAAAAGATAGAGTATCATGTACACACCCACACAAGCAGTCGCGAGGAGAACAAGGACAGTAAAGACGCTGATGCCAGAGGTGTCTAGCAACAAGTATTTAAGCTCCTCAGCTGTTCTGACCAGCTGGGCCCGTTCGACGCATTGCTCTTTCCGGAATGTGTCCTGAAGCACATCGTCCCCCTGTGCAAACGACAGGTTCAGAAGCTCCAGGAGCATCTCAGCGTGTGTGTGAATGTGTGTGTGTGTGCGTGTGTGTGTGTGTGTGTGTGTGTGCATGCACACGCACATTCAGGCTGTGCGTGGGCAGGAATGACACAAGCCAAAAAAAAATGATCAAGTTTCTGTGTGTAGACAGAACCCTGCCACTCAGGCGTGTCTGTCTGTGTGTTTGTGGATTATGTTTTTATTACTTCGAGGGGGGGCAAATGTTCCCTGTTATTTTGACATTGTGGGGACCATTTTTCAGGTCCTCACAAAGATCTGTGAATGCAATCAAAAAACTAAAAATGTATTTAGTTTGGTTACTTATAGTTCAGGTTAGGGCTGGGTAGGGGTTAAGGTCATCATGTTGGGATTAGAATTTTCCCCATAGAAATGAACAGAGTCCCCACAAAGAAATTATTACAAACCTGTGTGTGTTTGTGTGTGTATACATGCGCATGCGTGTCCTTGGTGTGTGTGGGAACAGACCATCTGTGATCCATGTAACACTTGCCAGTGTGAGACAGACCATTCCAAGAATGAAGTTCGCTAGCAGCGTCCTACTCTTCCACCCAAAAGCCGAATGCTCTGGGACACTCTGGAGTGTTTGGCATGGCCGCCTGCTGGCAAATTTACCGCGCCACTCTTCAGTGCTCGGAAAGTGAGCCGTAACCAATGGCCTTTTAATTACGGTCCTCGTATACGCGTTTGCTCAGGTGGCCAGACGACGATGACCTAACAACAGCCAGCTGGACGTTGCAGATCAGTCTCCTTCCAATGTTTTTCTGGCGACTGCTTTAACGTTTAATCTGGGGCTGCATATTCTTTAAGGAACCGTTCTCGCGATTGAGAGCTTGTGCGAATGGACGTTGTGGCTTGATATTTCATTTGAATTGCTTTGCTAAATGTTTCTTTTTTTTTTTGCTGCATATAAATTTTCTGTAGGTTTTTTTTAAAAAATGTATGTTTCCCCGTTCCATCTCTTTTTTCTACCCATCTGCTTAAGTACTTAAGTAATCTTCGTTCCCTCCTGACTTATATGTGTGTGTGTGTGTAGAAGGGGAGCCAGTTAACAGATGGCTCTTTTCATTGTCTTCTGTCTACAGTGAAGGAAGTGTGTGTTTATGCATGTGACTTGAAGGATATGGACTGTAATCACAGGGCTCCTCTAAGGTGCAGCCACTGTGATGCTCGCGAGCTGAATTCAGCGCAGCTGAGAATCAGCGGGGAGTCGTCTTCCAGGCAGTGGGCTATTTGCACAGCTCAAGGTAGCGGACGAAGCCACTGTTCTGGTAGGTGTGAGACATTCTGGCTTTGTGAGACATTCAACCAAGACTCACAGAACCAAGAAACTAGAGCCTCGCCGCCCACTCGGAGATCTTCCAATACGACCCCTGGTGGCATGTCCACATCGCGTGAGAGCGACTGTGTGTTGAGGAAGCAGCCCCTTTTTACATTTTTTAAAACTTTTTTGGCGTCCATTTTGTTTTTACGGCAACGCAGGGGACTGCGTAGAGAGGAAGAGAGTGAGTTTGTGTGAGTTCCTCTCTGAGAGCAACGCCTACATGCACTGGCTAGCTGTGAGATGGGGTGGATATCTGCCGGTTCTTCGCTCTGAGCCTTATTGCTTTCACGCCCTCTGCTTGCGATTTTGGACCACTCCTGGCGTTGGTGGTGGGAGATGGTCAAGGCTGTTTGGCCAAACAGACTCGGGCTGATGTTATCTGTCCAGGCTGAGAACCCTCTGTGCTTTCCAGTTTCCCTGTAACTCGATGGCAGCGGAACGAAGTTGGCAATTCTGATTCGTCAGTCTCATCAGGTCATTTGCAAGAGCACTGGAAAAAAATAAGGTCACTGTAATTCATGGGGTGAATCACAAGTGACTAACATGTATCTTGTGTTTCAGGATTGAAATGCCGATTTTACGTTTTTTTTTTCTCTCTTTGCCTCTTCTCACAAACCCAACTGACACAGCGGAAAAATTTGCGGGGGGGGGGTCTCTTGTTATTTAGTATAAATTCTGGTGCCGATAACCTTTTCTTTGTGGCTACAGCGGTGGCTTATCTTGTGATATATGATAAAGGCGATGTGTATGTTCTGGACACACAGTCCCAGGAGGTGACAGGAACACAGAGGTGTACTTTTGATCTGGATTCTTCCTTTTCTGCAGGATGCCTCCGTTTTCCAATTTTCTGCAAAGTGATACGGGCGTGGGATGCAGAATCTGTGAATGGCACTGCCCATCCAGCTGGCTGTTGAGTGCAGTTACGTTGTCAGTGTTTCCATACCTATGCACATACCTCTCAGTCCTTAACAATAGTTTCCCCTTTTGGAAATATGTAAGAGGCCTTATATAAAAAGACGTAAATGCTTTTTCCACTTTTTTCATCCGCATCACAGAACACAAACGCATCACACACTCTGAATACCTGTCACTGGGGCACAACCACAAACATCAGGCAAATTATTGTACATTACGTACCTCCAACCAGTCTCTACACTAATTCGCCATTTAAAATCTGGATAGACGTCCAAAAGGCCACGACATGCACTGATAACCACATCACTGTGATCCACGCAATTACCTTCTCCAAGTGGGGGTCTTCAAAGTCTGGATAGCAGCCCAAAACTGGTGCTCCACGTGTCACTATGAGCCAGATGTAAATCTGCAAACCATCTATGGAGGCCTCTTGGCCAGGATATTGGCCTGATGGTTTTGCTTGATTGATACTTGGATACTGAAGATTTTCTGTAACCTTTTTATGAGTTATCGAGTCTTTTAGTAAGCAATGATGTATAAAATGTGTGCAGAAACAAATATATATATATATGTGTGTGTGTGTGTGTGTCTATATATCTCTTTCATATATCTATATATATATATATATATCTTTCATTGCCGAGATTTCTGGTGTTTGTGTGTGTCCTTTTTCCTTATTTAAAGGTTGCTGACTATGTCATGCTAAGCTGGACTGTGACTTAATTCAAGAAACCGACTCTGAGATCCGGTGGATGGATCTGAATGCCTCGGCATGGATAACTTTCTCCACCAGCAAAATGAGGCAGCGGAATCCACCTAGATTTTCAGTTTTGCCGAGATTTTAAGCCTCGCTGTTCTCTTTAAACTGAATTGCCGATTTTGGATTATATGTCGTCGGATGAATTTATTGTAGGATGCATTTCTACAGCGATGGTTCTGTGTCATAAAGGCATCAAACCCAACACAAAATAAAATGATGTTGAAGAGCTCAGGACAGCTACCGCAGTAATTAGGGGGAGATTATGATGTTTGCCTGACTGTGAATTGATTTTTAAGGTATCTGAAGCGATTTAGATTCGAAGGGTAGGAGTCCGTTTGTAGGAAATGAAGCCTGACGCAGCGGCTAAAACGCCAGAGATGCCGGCGTCGATTCTGGGCTGCTGCCGCAAAGTGTGTCGCCAAGGGCCGGCAGAAGCATAAGGCACGAAAAAAAAAAAAACCGACAACCCGAAGGTGAGAAAGTAACCCGTCTGTGGCGGCAAGAGTAATGATGCGCGCATTTCTTGTAAAGAAACCGTAGTGAGTTTCGGCGCATATTAGAAAGCAATTTGGGGTAGCCCCGTCCTGGAAGAATGTGGGGGCCAGATCATCTATCGCCCCAACCCCAACCCTACAGAGCTGGTGTGAGATGAGTGCGGAGCAGCTCTCAGTCGTCAGTCCTCGGCCCCCCCCCCCCCCCCC
>JAODKF010000044.1:17397494-17415377 GCA_026779585.1 Mormyrus proboscirostris
CAGAGTGCGGGGTGGGGGGGGGGGGGTTGTGGTAGCATTTCAGAATGTTCTAGAAGCCAGAAGACATTCACTGCCTGACAGCTGTGGTCGGTTAAGGAGGTGCATTTTTTTTTTTTTTTTTACCGTGCTGCGTTATCCAGTGTCTCAGTGACTTTCCGTGCTTGTGCATTATTACTCTCGTGTTCTGTGTTAGCCTGTGTCACCGTGACTCTGCTTGCCTGCGCATTATTATTACTTAGCTGTGCTATGTTAGCCTGTGTTTCAATGGCTCCATACCTTTGCACTTTAATTTCACTGTGCTGTGTTAGCCTGTGTAACGCCTTGTGCGCCCTGCTCTCCAGTGTGATGATCAGAAGGTGGAGGCTCTCTGCGAGGCCCTGCAGGCCACCGTGAACCAGTGGCGAGGCCGTTTCCCCAACCCGCTGCCCCTGGAGCTCTACACGTCCTCCAGCTTCATCGGCCTCTTCGTGGAGGAGAAGATGGCCGAGGTCCTCAAAGCCTTTGCCGCGGACTTTGCCTCCACTGCCACAGGTAAAATAGGCGGATCGCCTGTGCAGGGCAAAGGGCTATTTCTGTGAGCTCTTGATTTGATATTTTTATATATTTATATATCTGTATGTATATTATAAGTAGAATTCAGCAGTAATTCGTATATTTTTCGCCTTTATTTATTTCCTATTCAGTATTGCTATTTTCTTGTATGTATCTCTTGCTGCTTTATCCAGGTAACCATAATATCCAGGAATGCAGGAAAGCATGCTGCAACAGTTTAAGTACAGTAGTTGATTGTGCCATATGTAACAGCAATCTATAGTCTGAATAATTAAAGTGCAGGAAAGCGTAACTGTAGGTTACTGTGCTTTTTAAACATTTTACTTGAGTGTGTTTCACATGTGTGTGAGAGGGATGGGATGGACGTAAAACAACAATTAAATGCAATAAATAAAACTTTCATTTCATGGAGGACTGGGGGGAAAATCCAGTGGCTTTTGAGATGGATGATAGTGAAATCAAAAACCCAAATAGACGCTGCTGTTATTGGATCTCCTGAGGTCTGACCCTTCTAGGGGTGGAAAATAATTAAGTTTTAGCCATGGGGGATAAAGTTAAATGAACTGGATTAATTATCATCGCTCTCAGTCTGTAGCCCCCCCCACAGGTTACTCTTTTTTGCCGCCATTTTGTATTGTCATATCGAGACCTCCAGTATGTTTCCATGCCCAGATATCCATGTGGAGCCGCACAAGAAGCAGCTCCATGTGACCCTGGCCTACCACTTTCAAACCAATCACCTGTCGTCTCTGGAGAAACTGGCCAAGGGCATCGACGTGTCGGTGGGCTGCGACTGGCTGGCCGTGCTCTATTCCCGGGACATCCGATTCGCCAATCACGAGGTATCCCGTCTCACCCTACCCCTGTGTACCACGTCTGACTTAAAAAAGAATACTTACATGACTTCTTTTTTTTATTTTGAAAACATATTTTAATCAAATCCTGTTAATTATCAATCTACTGTATGTCTTCGTAGCTATTACGATTGCTGAACGCGAAATAAATCTTAAGATATAAAAAGACTGAGCATCGCTGGCCACTGCTTGTACGTCGTAAGATGAACTCAAAGGGCCTTGGGAGTAAAATTTTCCCTTAGATGTTCAGGCATTGTGTCCCAGAAAGAAAAGCAGCACATGTAAGATTCAGCTAAGATCTGAAATACAAGCGTATCGATGCCCTTTAGGTAATTCTTCCCTCACTCAGTCACTATGTTCTTTGTTTTTTGATAGCTGCATCGGGTACGTTAATGCTTTAGCACTTTAATCACCAACACGGCTGAGATGGATCAGGTCGGGTGGATTTCGCTCAAAGGTTCAACGGCGGCCCATGGTGCCGGGTAGCATTGCAGTCAGACAGAAGGGTTTCTGATAAACACCAGGCCGTGGTTCAGCTTCTCAGGCGGCGTCGCGTAGCATTATACATTTTTTTTTAAGCTCATGCTAATGTCGGTTCACTCCTGCGCAGACGCTGAGGGTGATGTACCCCTACGCCCCGCAGAATGAGGATGAGTTGGAGCTGTCACCCGGCGATTTCATCTACATGTCATCGCTGGAGCAGAACAACACCAGCGAGGGCTGGGTGTTCGGCACGTCCCACAGCACGGGGGTGTCCGGCCTGCTGCCGGAGAACTACATCAGTCGGGCCGACGAGTGTGACACCTGGGTTCTGCACGGGTCAGTCCCCTGAGGCGTCTCGCACGACCCTCCTGAGGCCCTGCCCACGGAGTCCTGTGTGTTGCACGTATGCGGTGCAGAGCGCACAGTGCGCTAAGGCTTGTTGTTGTGTGACTACCACTGCGATAGGAAGGTTGCTGGCTGAGTCCCATATACAGCAGAATAGTAACAACTCAATTGGTCCTTAACCCCCTGCTCATGGGAGTTTTCTTTACCCAAATATGTTCTGAGGTCAGAAAGAAGAATGATTGGTTCAGAGAGATAACCAATCAGATTTGTAGAGGAGGTGGGTCCAACTAATCAGATGTCGCGGTCCCACCTTCTGTAGTTGCTTGGACCCACCTCCTCTATAATCTTGTTGGTTATCTCTGTGAACCAATCATTCTTCGTTCTGACCATTTTTGTCTAAGTGAGATTCCCACGAGCGAAATGCTCCAGGGGCTAAATGAATGCATGACCCTGTGCTTGAACCCTAAGCTCTGCTCGGAATTCTGAGCAAGATGGGGAATGTGAAAAGAAGCATTCCGATGTACTCGAGCACATAAAGGCATCATTATATCGTTTAATTTTTGCCCGTTTAAAGAGCAGGAGTCTCAGGAGTCATCTGAATGTGCGCAGTTTCCAGTTAGCGTAGTGCGCAGTGTCCAGTTGGCGTCGTGTGCAGTGTCCAGTGAGCGTAGTGCGCAGTGTCCAGTGAGCGTAGTAGCTGATTGGTTTGTGTGGCACGCTATGTTCTGCTTGTGATACGCTTGTTAATGGTGTGACTCTTCGCGGTGCAGGTCCTACTCCTTTGGCTCCGCCTCCCCTTCTGCAGCGTTGGGCGCCATGGGCGGGGCCTGTGATGGGCAGCTGGACAGCCGGCACCTGGAGGAGTCCAGCCTGGGGGATATGCACACCTTCGGTAACATCTGTCACCCATTACAGGTACTGCACCACAAAACTGGGAAAAAAAAAATCACTGAATGTATAATAATATAAAGTCATACGCCAGTAAACAGTAGCACATGTATGTTTTGATTAAGTCTGTTCAGCTAAAGAATGGCATCTGAAGCTTACCTCCTGTTTGGGTTCTGCTTTTGTAACCTGAAGTAAACTTAATGTGAATTGCTCATTAAAATACCCTTATTAACAAAAACTGGTTTGGATAAACCTGTCGGTTTAACAACTCAATTTAATGGAACCTTGAAGGTGCAGCATGTTCGTTGTCACGAACTGAAAGCAGTGTGGGTTTCAGCTCTGCTGTGTCTCAGGCTTCTGTGCCGGATCGTCCCACTGCAGGGGCTACAAATCAGCAGCCAATCGCAGCTGCCCAAGCGGTGCTTCTTCGTCTGTCGCCACGGCGAACGGATGGATGTGGTGTTTGGGAAACACTGGCTGAACCACTGCTTTGATGCCAAAGGTGAGAAACACCTTGACCACACTGGAATGGACCCCAGACCCAGGCAGACGCTGATCTCTCACATTCTTTAAATATCAAACATTACAGATGGTCTTTCACCTCATCAGTCCAATGTCCATAGTCCAATGTTATAGGGGTCAATGCGCAACATGCTGTGGAGGTAAAACTTCGGAAGATTTATTGGTAGAACAACTTTCTTCCACCAGTTTAATTAAATATTTTGCTTAGATGTGACCCAAGCCACCATCATTAATTTAGAAATTATTGTTAGTTTGAAGTTTCCAGTTGCTGAAGTGCTCGTAAATTCTGTTGTGTGTCCCGAATTTTAAGTGATGCTAGTTTTAATTAAATATTATTATATTGCATTGATTTGCTCCTCTGATTCGCCTAGCTGGCACTACGGGGGAGCGGTTACAGACAATTAATCTACACCCTTCGGACCAATCAGATTTGAGAATTCTACAGAATTCTACACCTTATTTGCCCCTGAATGTTCTGCTTTGCTCATTGGGTATTAGCGTGTGAAATATAGCAGATGTTCGCGTCTGAGTTGGGAATCGGCGCGCGCTGCCGCCGGCTGTTAAATGCGATGCCGCCGCAGGTCGATACGTACGAACCAACCTCAACATGCCGGCCAGCCTGCCCCCTCGGACCGGGGGCTACCGCGACTACGAAAAGGACGGCCCGATCACTGTGTTTGGCTCCACGCAGGCCAGGCTCGTGGGTATGTGTGCGCTAATGCTAACAGCGCTGATAATAAAGGCTTGGGTCGAATCCCCTTTGGAGTCTTACATCTCCTCTCTCCTCTTTTTCGCGCATCACAGGGGAGGCCCTGCTGGAAAGCAATACACCGATACATTTGGTGTATTCCTCGCCCTCCCTGCGCTGTGTCCAGACTGCCCAGAGCATTCTCAGAGGTACAATACTCAATATGCTTCATCCTCTGAGAGCCCCCGCACGCACATACACACCCTTCTCTGTGCATTCAAGAAGAGTTCAGTAACGCCCCCCGCCCCCCCTCATCCTCCAGGCCTTCAGCAGGATGGGAAGCTGAAGATCCGGGTGGAGCCAGGACTTTTCGAGTGGACCAAGTGGGTGTCGGGTACATCGCTGCCGGCTTGGATCCCCCCTGCGGACCTGGTTGCGGCCAACCTGAGTGTCGACACAACGTACAGGTGGGGAACACGGCGGGGGCTGAGTATGCTGAGCGCAGTGGGGGCAGGCCCATCAGGTGTTTCACTGTTTAGAAGAATAAATGTTATATTTACTGGGCAGATGTGCATTGCTTTGGATAAAATAAATGTATGATTGAGAAAGCCAGGTCAGCCAGTCCCTGGAGCAATTGGAGGTTAAAGGCCTTGCTTTGGGGCGCGATGGTGACATCAATCTGTTGATAACGAGATTCGAACCGACAACCTCCTGGTCATGGGTGCAGCAGCATAACCTGCATAGCTGCATACCACCCCGGTTTCTGTATAATGTCATGTGGCTGGTGCTGAAATGCCTGCCTCCCTTCCCCTCCTTCCCCAGACCTCACATACCCATCAGCAAGCTGGGTGTGTCGGAACCTTACGAGACCTACATCAGCCGGAGCTTCCAGGTGACCAGGGAGATCCTGGCCGAGTGCAAAAGCAAGGGTAAGCTGCCGCGGCCATTTAACGACACAGCCGGGCCACTCCCATATAACGGCTGGTTTCTGCTGCTTTTAGTTCACTCACCCCCCGGTTAACCGAAGCCATGTATTTACGCAGTAAACCACCTTCCCTGCTGTGTCAGGTGCGAGTCGGGATCTAACAAACGGCTGCCTTCTAAACCCCCGGCGCTGAGGACCCCGGAACCCCGGAATTATCTTTCCCCAGTTACTGTCATGTCGAGTACTGCTGCCGTTACAGCTGGCTTACCTCTGAAGGAAAAACCTACAAACGGAAAATACAGCGCAAATACGTTAATCGGTGACTCCCAAATGTGTTTGCTAATACACGTTTTGACCCAGAAGTAGATCCTGCCTCGGTACAGCAGAGGAAACCCTCTGTCTGGATAACAAACATGATTAATAACAACGATCAGGCCAGTTCAGGCTAATTAATGCTTGTTTTGCAGCAATCATTGCTTGAAAGTTACTCTTTTTATATAAACTTTTAAGGCTTCCTGCTCCTTTCTGTCCCCCCCTCCACCCATGCTGGGCCCCCATCCAGGAAACAATGTGCTGATTGTGGCCCACGCCTCGTCCCTGGAGGCCTGCACTCGCCAGATGCAGGGCCTCAGCCCGCAGAACTCCAAGGACTTCGTGCAGGTGGTGCGGAAGGTCAGTCCGCTCTCCGCCTCGTTCGGGTCGGCCGGCTTCCTTTTCCGCTTTCCTTCTTTATTCTGTCATCCTTTCTTCTATTTCTGTCCATCTGCTTTCTATTATGTAAATGTGTGTCCCCACCCAACACGCGCACACACACGCACACACACACACACAAAGGCCTTGCCGTTCTTTTATTTTTGATAAGTTTCACTCAGCTTGTTTTATGTAGTCCCTCTTTCTCAGCGTGACCTCCCACTTTTTTAAGAAAGGTTCGGCAATGTGAGAAGCGGACTGAAAAACGTTGTCACAGTCAATGTGGGGACATGCGAGTGTGTGTGTCAGTCTGTATGTCTGTGTGTCCGTGTGTATCTCTGTCTGTGTGTGTGTGTGTGTATGTATGTGTGTATCTGTGTGTGTATATGTATGTGTGTGTGTGTGTATCTGTCTGTGTGTGGCTGTGTGTCTGTGTGTGTGTATATGTCTGTGTGTTTGTTTCTGTGTGTATCTGTGTGTGTCTCTGTGTGTGTGTATATGTCTGTGTGTGTGTATCTGTGTGTGTGTGTATATGTCTGTGTGTGTGTGTGTATCTGTGTGTGTCTCTGTCTGTGTGTGTGTGTGTGTGTGTGTGTGTGACCTTACAGCTCTGTACCTGCTCCCTTTTCAGATCCCCTACCTCGGCTTCTGTGCATGTGAGGAGCAGGGCGAGACGGGGGTGTGGCAGCTGGTGGACCCCCCCATCCTGCCTCTGACGCACGGGCCGAACCACAGCTTCAACTGGAGGGAGACTCTGCTACAGGACTGAGGCCACAGGGCAGCCGAGACGCCCCACCGGAGCCCCTGTGCCGCCCACACGCACAGGACCGGGAACCACAGCCTGCCCCAACCTTCTGCTTTCTCAATTTCTGACGTATTTCACTCTCAAATTGAACCCAGACAGCAAATTGGATATCTGAGCGGTCTCCCGCCAGCTGCATTGGACGCACTGCAACGTAACGCATACATACATATGTAAACGTACAAGCGGGTTCTTTGCTTCGGAAGTGTGTGCGCGGACACGGTGAGCGGCTGTGCATTTTGGGAGATGATCAGGGCTGCGGAATCGTGGCCGTGGACCCATGCACCCGGGTTTGACTGTGACTGCCGATGGAACGTGTGACTGCCTGGTGGCCCCCGCCTATATTCGAAATGCCTCATGGCACTGGTGGGTGGAGATGAGTGACAGTGCTGATTCTTTTTCTGTCCAGCTATTAGTAAGTATGGGGACCCCTGCTGGCCAGTAAGGGCAAAGGCAAGTCTTGTTGCGCTTCTCTGCTGATCTGATGGGTCACATTTTCCATCCGGGTCACTCCTCCCACCTGACTGTTCATCTGGCTGCTGTGAAGCCTCGGTCAGAAACCGTGCAAAGCTCCTGTACTCTTTTTTTTGTTTTTTACCCCCAAAACGCAAGATATGCGCTGTCCCACCCACAGGTGACACAAATTCTAGAAGTTACGATGAAGTTGTGGAAAGCACAAAAATATGGCCCTTTGACAATCAGGCATGGCGAGGATATTTTGATAGTTTAGTAGCAGAATCAGAAGGTTAGTTTTCTACTTTATTCCCATGTGATTTATTTCAGATTCAGAGTGACTGCGGTGGGTCTCATATTCATTTATTACAGCAATTTATTTCACTTAAGGGTACAACAGCTATGTCCCACCTGAACTAGCTCCAGTAGGTGAGTTCACAGGCATTTCTGCACAATGTAAAAAAAAATAGCAAGTTTAGTTTTTTCTCAGGAGGGAAAATCGAGAAAAGGCCTCTAATTTGTATCAGGAGGGGTTAGTCTACAGGAAAACCCGAATTAAAACAGCTTATCCAGCTTGAAAGATGGAGTCTGTTCCAGGAAGTGTGGTAAGACAAGGCAAACCAGTACCGCTCACTCGCATGCAAATCTGGGTTTTGATCCAACTCATAGCCCTGCGGGGTTTGAGGCGTCGGTGCTGCCCACTGGGCCACAGCCCTTTGACGTAATTCTCGAGAATTCCAGCCAGGGTGGTTTGGCCAGATTCTGGCAGCCAGAATAGGTTAAATGTGTCATTTAGAAAACCATACCTGCAAGGCTTCCGCTCATAGAAGCCTTAGCTGGAAATCAGCAACTCTGCACACGCTTTAGATTGTTACAGGACATGCAAACAATGACATACGTGGTATTTAATTGACTGGATAAGTACTTTTGAGTACTTTGGTCACTGGATGTGGCAAATATGGAGATTTGGGAATATTGCAGGAAAATTCCAGACCATGAATGTGTCTGATGAGGGGGTGACCTGATCCCTTTCATCATCCTGTCTTCCAGACCCGTTTGACAGATTTGCAGGGAGTTTGTGCCTCACTTTCTGCTGTTTTGACCCCCCCGTACAGAAAATGGTTGATTCATGCTTCCCTTAGGTTTAACAAAAGCCATTTTTTGGTGATCGGCCCATTATGTTCATGCTGGTCACGAGTGAGTCGCCTTGGCCTGCATTTTCTTAGTCTATTAGAGCAGGTTTCCGAGAGCCAAAATATCAATGTTGAAACATAATTTAAAAAAATTACTTCTGGCCGACCACTTAATTTTAGCATTCTTCCCACACGCTGTGTGTATTTACTCTGATTTTTTTTTTAAAGCTTTTATTTCTTATTTAAGCCTATAGAGTTGTTTTTTTCACATCCAGTTGGCTAGAACGCGTGGGTGATCTTCTTTTATTAAATCTCGCTTTTCCCTTGGCCAGCAAGTGGGCTAATCGCCAGCTTCCGTTCAGCCTTGGCTTCTGCCGGCGTCCACAGTCCACAGCATGGCGCTTTTACACCTTGCATTTAAGGTGCAGAATGACTTCACAGGAGCAACGTAAAACCCATGTAACCCATTGTGTTGGTATGCTCAGCCGTTCGGGGAGGTCTGCTCCATCTTTGATTATTAATTAGAAGTAGCAAAGGAGGAATGTGTAGTCTTCTTCTTCTATGTTTACTACCTCTAACGGTCCTGGGGCACAAAGCAGGATTACTTACTTAGCCAGATAACTTGCCAGATTTAAGGTAGTCTGGGCTAAATGTAAGTTGATGAAAATAAGGTCTAGTAGCCCAGACTACCTTAAATCTGGCAAGTTATCTGGCTAAGCAAGAAATCCTGCTTTCTGAAACAGGCCCCTAAACAGCGGCTTTGTATGAAGAAACAGTGGATGACAGCTGGGATGTTTGTTTCTCTAACTTTAAAAAGAGAGAGGTTTCAAACTTTTAGCCAAGGAAAATTTGAATAAATAGCAATCGATCATATCGGTGCATTCGACACAATGCATTCAAAAGGTTATGAGATATTGGAATGACAAAAATGTGTTTCAGTGCTGAAAGGAACGATAATCCAATTAGGTTCTATACCATGATTAAAAAAAAAAAGTGTTAAACTGATACGTTCCATTCAAAATATAAATATTTTATGATGCCAAAGTATTGCAGAAATAGAGTACAATGTATCAATATTATCAATTTCAAAAAAATTAATTCATATAGCACTAAAAATTTTTACAGGTTTACTTCATCAGGCCAACAGTTAAGCAGGAGAAACTGGCATTGAGTGGTACCTCATGTTGTAGAATTGGACATGTACGTTCCTTACATATTGGATTTCCTATATTCTGGTATATCATGATACTGAGTGATGCCATGCTGAATGGTTCCTATGTAATACGAGGCAGAGGGCAGACTGAGCACCACCATCCAGACCAGTGCCAGACCAGGCTTCAATGGACAGCGGGCAGCCTTAGTGTATCTGACTGGTCAGGGGAACTTAAACCACATAGTCCAGACCTTTGTGGGAGTTGCAATGAGGGAACTGCTGTGTGTGTTTCCTGCTAAAATGCGCACCCCGAGCAACCGTTGCGTTCACAGTATAATGCGTGAATTCGACAATTGTTAATTGTAATCAGACAGACAGGTGTGGTGATGTGTCTGTTCTAACTGTACTGTTGTAGAATATATATTGTCCTCTGTTCTGTGTCCCTGTGTTGAGCTATAAGCCTTTGTAGCACTTCACACTGACTAATAGTTACATACTGCTTTTTCAGAGCGACTTCTTAGTCTTATTAAGACTTATGCCGTACATATTTATTAAATCACTTGAATGGCAGTTATTGATTATGCAATTTGATTTAACCCCTTTATAAATTATGAAGACCTTTGAAATATGGAGATCTTAACCACACACACACACACATATATATCATTTTATATATATATATATATATATATATATATATATACACAAATATAAACATATCTCTGTATATATATGCAATATTTCAATACATAAAACACCCATTGGTTATTTATATATACTTTAGAAAAGTAAAGACTCTTGCATATATGTGACCAAAAAAGAAAAATGGAGCATAATTATTTTCTATTTATTTCTTTTCTATTGAATCAGTAGTTAAGTTTTCCATTTTCCACCTCACTTGCATAACTTTTGCTTCCCTGTTTGCCCTGTCTGTGTTAAAATGAAGGATATTCACCTGCTTCATGCTTACTGAAGTTAATTAAATTGCAGTCACAGGTTTGCTCCGTACTTGCGTGAGCGGACGGGACAAAGAACGCGTTATGCAAAATAACCGACCCCATGGCGATCTCTTTACTTGAAAAGAAAAAGAAAAAAAAATACAAGAACAACAGCAACAACGACAACAAAACGTGTTGAATGCTTTATATATTTAAATTATTGTTAATTTTATATGCAGCTGCAAAATAGTGTTTTTAAAGAATGTGTATTCTATTTTGTTGCAAATGATTGGTAATGACTATTATAATGATTTTCTGCTTAAGGAAAATATAAATTATGTTTGCAAATAAATGTTTATTGCCATAATCTGTGTCATTTCTTTGTAAGGAGGAGTAAAATGATGAATTTAGGCAGACTATTACTCACTAAGTAATACTTTTGCAATTCCACTTGCATTTGCGTCCACCCACCCGTTTCTTTCATATTAACCAACAGAAGGTCGCAGTAAAACAATGCCATTAGATGGCGCTATATACCGGCACGACGACGTAACGAAGGAAAAAGATGCGCATTTGCGTCCTGTGATTTTGTAATTTCCTCAGTTTAGAGCTAGTATTTTAAATTCAGTTTCAAGTATCAACATAATTCATACCAGCAACTACGCTATGCTCATTAGCGAAAATTATAGTCGAAAATCTGTGAGGGAAGAGAAGTTAGGAACAGAAATGTCAGCTAGTCGGGGTAGTTTCACATCGTACACGGAATGTGATTTTCTGTTTTTTGTTTTCGAATGTATCGAGGTTATCGACAACACGTTTTACCGTTTGGAGAATTTTATACAAATTGCATAATGCAGTTTAGCTAAGAAGTAAGTATTACAGTTGGCTGAATATCATATGCCGTACATCAGTTTGTGAAGCTTTTCAAGGTTTTTTTTTAATACGGTAGTACGATTGATATAAAAATGTTATATTTTCAATAGTATTATAGAAATAAATGTATTTATTTATTTTAGTTTTCCAGGGCAACAGTATGTACAGGTCTATGTATCATTTTAGCGGCAAAAATAGGAAGACATCCATCGTCTGCAGTGTGACGTAGTTTTCGCCAATAACGTGTAGTTGCAGTAAAGAATCGCTAGATGTTGCTAAATGCGCACAATTATCAGCGAACCTTATTTTGCCAGTCGTTGCACAAAGGAAACGTCTGAAACCCTTCGAATGCTGTAAAACACTTCCGTTAGCCGATGGTTGCAATGAGGTCGCCATTGTCTCTAGTGTATTCTAATCTTTCTGAATGCTGTACCTCAGACAGGGCCTCTGGACAGGCCTGATAAGGAACTAAGGTCCTGTGGCCTGTCAGCAGTTCAGGGGCCGAACAGGCAGGGCAGCTTCGTGAAAGATACGTCTGTGCCTCTTTTTTCCGGAGATGAGGTGAGCTTTCTACTCAGCGGAGATGATGAACTAGAAAGATGAAAGAAAATAGTGGGTGGCGAGTTGAGAAATGGATAAATCTCGCGTAGCCCTGTTTCCCAGGCTCCCCAATGTGTTGGAGATAGCTCCTCCCCCATCCCCCCTTCCCCCATATTGGAAGGGCTCTGGCTAATTTTACCCGATGTAGTGGCTGGCACTCGCGAGGGGCTCCAGTTTCAGCCAGCCTCAGCGACAGACGGTTTAAAGCTGGGCAACGAGTTTATACTGGAGCCAGCCAGGGACATGCAATATCTGTCCCCCTTGTCCTGATGTAACCTTTGCTTTCTCTTCATCTTTCTATATCTGATCCTGATGGTCTTAGATCCAAGTGAATTCAGAGGAAAGATGCCTTATCCTAGAAAAGCCCTTTCGATCTCGAGAAACCAATCAAAATTAAACTGAAGGAAATTTCAGAACTGCGCTGTCTGGGCAAACAATGGCTTTTTTTGTTGAACTAGAACCAGATGTGCTCAGGCTGGCTGGTAGCAGAGCCTGTTCTCTGTTGAGGTTTGCAATGGGAACCCAAACAATGAATCTGTTGCTGTGCCGATGGGTACCGAGCTCTGACTTTCGTTTGATCCATGGAGACCTATAATGAATGACTTGGTCATTGATGCTTTATACTGTCGATGTTGTGCTGGATTTTCCAAGTCCTTAGTTAAGTGGCTACTTATGGATCAGAATGATTTGATTGCCTATGGAAATATTGAATAGCCCTGTGAATTAAACTGTTTTATTCCGAATCCTTCCTAAATAGTGTCGGTCTGTAGCTCAAGTTTAGGTAGCAGGTAGCATAATAGCCAAAAATCTGTAACCAAAAAGTGTCCGGCTCATGCCTCAGGCAGAGCAGATACTTCTACGGTTTCATTAAAAAATATTCAGCCGTATAAATGGGTAGAAAATTGCACACTAAAAGAAATTGCTTTGATTAAAGGGTCTGCTAGGCAACTATAAATATGGATCATAAGTCACTAAACTTATGATTAAGTCATTATCCTGTGATTCCAATTTGGATTCTGTATAACAAGGAGATAACCTACCAGGCTGAAATGTTAACACGGAATAAAACGCATCACTGTATTCTATCCAATCAAATTGCATCCAGTTCTTAAACCAAACACAAAGGGCGTCATTTACAGGCTTGCAGAGGAAGCTCAGCCATTTCCTATGCATAGAGATACATCTCAATGGTGCGTTTCATTCTAAAATTGTCAGGCAATGGCAGGAAAATTAGGATGTACAGGAGGTAGATCTTCATCTCATTGTATGTATGCATTGAATCATTTAGGACAGCTTGTGTCAGTCTGTAGCCACATGAGTTAAAAGCACATCTGTATAATACCACAGATCCACTAGGTATCCTGACCTACTGTCACCCCGGGAAACTTTGATATCACCGCATTTCAGAATAATGAATAATGCAAGAAGAATGCAGTGTAAGCGTGGTTGGCGTCGCTATTTTGTTTTCCTGATGTTCTGATGCTATATGAAGATTAATATTTGTTTATTTTTGTTGTTGTTTACTTCCATGTTGCTCTTTATAAACACTGCCAGCTGGGTCCTTTTATTGTTTTGTATACGGTCTCTTAGACATACATAACAATCACACCCTGTTGGTATTCGGTTAGGGGAATTGACGTTTGCGGCGTTTGACTGAGCCTCATCTGATTGGCCACCCGTGATGCTGGCCTCGGCCAAGCCAATCACCTGCTTGAGATAAGGGTTGCATTAGCTGCTCTAATCTGAGCTCCGCATGGAGGATCAGCAGCCTTTCATTATATTTATTAATTGTCTTGAATGACGTCCCAATCAGCTTAGCCCCGGCTGTTGGCGATCTGCTTCCCAGGGTCCTTATCTCTGTCTGGACTAGTTTGCCGGCCCTGACAAGCTCAGGCCGCGGCTTCCAGCCACACACGCTGCCTTTATGTGAACCACGGCTCATGCACACTCTGCAGGACGTCCCCAGCAGTACGCTGCCATTTTTGCATTTAATTTTGGAGTCAGCCTGTGAAGTGATTGCTGAATCTTTTTTGGGATCGGGCATCAGACTCTGATACCGCTTGACCGTCGCGTTTAAGAGACGCTGGACGGACCTGCTTACGCTCTATTCCCGTATATGTGCCCTAAAGCTAGAAAAATGTGACGATGCAAGAGATTATTTAAAGCCATAAAATATTTTGGTAAAAAAAAAAACAGAAGAACAGTTCACAGTGAAAATCTGTGGTCTAAGTAAAAAGTAGCATTTTGTGCATAAATTTTGTGTAAAAAAACCCTACAACATGTTGTTTCCCAGTGTTGCATCTGCGGTAAGTATTACCTCCAAGATGTAGCTTAAAAGCACAGCTATGTTTGATGCTCTGATATTAACTGGCTCTTGAAGCACTGGGCTAATGCGAAGTGACTCGCTAATGGAAAAAATTTTCCAGCTCCTGGTTAAGTGACATTTCTTAGTGTAAGCAGACCTTATCAACTCAAACTGGGGGTGGACATAAGCTGAACGAATATGATGTCACAGGTGATTTGCAAGCTCACCAGGCCTGTGGCGGGTAATCATCGGCTGTCAGAAGGTCATTGCATTAACTAACCTACATGTGGATGGACAAATTACCGATCGACATTATCCGATCGTTCTGAAATTCACCGTGTGATGAGAGTTCCTTGATTCCATGGCCGCTACCGGTCATAAGTCACGGATACAAATGCTTGTTAATGCCGACAGAGTATGTTGAGGAGTCCTGACATTATGGAGGCTGTATAGGTGCCTGTCTTGGCTCAGCAGGCTAAGTCTCTGCGCCTCTGATCCGAAGCTTGCTGGTTTGAGCCCCAACATTGGCAGAACAGTCACATGCCTGTGGGCCTTTGCAAGACCCCTGACCCTCAGCACCAGGGGTGCTGCCTGTTAGCTGACTCTACTCTGTCACCCCAAGTTATAGAGAGCAAGATGGAGCAATCCAATGTATCTGTAATTGTGAAAATAAAGTGTGTTCGCTTGTTTTGTTTTGTTCTGCTGTATTGATCTTAATGCGACCTTTGACCTTTTTGGAATGTATGTTGCAATGATGGCGGACAAGTATGCATTCCTGGATACAGAACATGGCGATAATTGTGCGTTGTGTGTATGATAGGGATGACGAGAGGGACAGGAACGGAGCGCAGGTCATATTGCTGCATCTTTCCTGCGGTCGGCAGTAGACATCCACTTTCGTGAGGCAGGGCGCAGTGAAGTGAGGCGTCGGCGATGCCGCGTCTGTCTGGGCTGCGTGTCATTTTGGCAGCACCCTCATCAATTGCGCCTGTAACTATATCGACGCTATCAGCGCCGTCGCTTTCGAGAAGCTGTTTCTCATTACGCATTTGGCGGCCGCCATCTGATTCTCTAAAATGAGAAAATCTAAAATCCTGCTGTTGGCTTTGTATGTGCTGACCTATTTCTGTTTGCTCTCTAAACAAGAGAGCACCGCATGGACTAATCTGTGTTTATTTGAAAGAAACAAAATCACCAAACACCACTTTATTTACTTATGCAATTTTTCGTTCCAGCTATACAGTTGGTGTCGGGGCCTGTGAGACACTGGATTCTCTGTGCCATTGAAGAGCTAATTCAAAGATTGCTGCATTTATATAGATATTATAATTTGAGCAAAATTGAAAACCAGCTTTTCCTCATTTGTGCTTCATCTTCGATGTTGATATCATCCTTCCACATCCCCTAACTCGTTCGTTAATACGTGTCATTAAAAGCAGCTTCTTCACTCAGGTGTCATATTCAGGCTTCAAGGATATTTCTGCAGAATCTTGTGCAAGCATCTCGTCCAGCTTTCACTGTATAAATAATTGGTATGAAAAGAAGCTATTAAACTATTGAATTGCTTTTTCTATGACGGTTTGCGGTTAATAAGTCGTCAAAAAGAAATGCAAAGACATCAAGAGGCTTATATATGTGAGTCAAATGGAATCAGTCTCATATTACCTTTATATTATTTTGGTTTGCTTTAGTCTGTAATTCGTCTTAGTTTTGTTCTTATTCTTGTTGTTACCAGTGTGCGAAGCTGCAGCTCTGGTAAGACGAAAGGCAAAGGACTGTGGTGCCCGATCCTTTGAAAAGACGAGGATTATTGGAATGAACTGGGAAAGAAGCGAGTGACAAATTTAGCCGAACGAAACGGAAGCGCTGAGGTCATACTGTCTTTCCAGGGAGCAATAAGATCTACGCAACACCTGAGAAAATTAATGCCAACACTTACGTTTAACATTTAGTTTACTTAACTGTTACCTGACCAATGAAAGTTAGAGCAGCAACAGCATAATTTATTTAATGCCACAGTCGCTGACACAAATAATATCGATGTTACTTAACATTCAATGAATAGGTAGCGTCATATCCAAAGTGCAAAAACAGCTTTACCTTGATCGTATGAGTTACAATGTGTACATACGTATTAAAATTCCTCTTTTAATCTTCCTTAATTTTTAAATTTAAATTTTAACCCTTCTGTGGGTTGCAGACAGCCATACTGAAGCCAGCAGAGGAGAATTCTAACACGAGAGGCATCAACAGGTACCAGTCCCCGTTTCCACCTACAGTCCCTATAAAACAATGAATCATTTTGATCGTAGAGGGTGCTGGAGGAGAGACTCCGGCTGATAAGATATACAGTCTTATTACTTGGTGCCCAGTACATTTTGGTAACTCCTGAGTCTTACTGGGACCAAGTTTTAGTACAGATTTTAATTCACACATGGCCGATTGTGCCAAAAAAAACATTGTTAAATGAAAAATTTGGCATAAAGTTCTTCTCCGGAGTTTTGTAATTACCCTGAACCGACCGCTTGATATTTATGTGCATTTTTTACTGATCTGTGGGTGATTTCACAATTTCTTTGTATCACGTTTCGGTAAGAAATTCTTTGATTCAAAAAAGAAAAACACCCTTGGAAGTTTAGGACTCAAGAAAGTAATGAAATAGTTTAGGGAAATTTACTTAGAGAGAGAGAGAGAGAGAGAGAGCACGTGGGGAACATGTTGGTTAAAATAAATAAATTTCATGTATATCTTTTAAATAGCATTCTTTACTGTGACCTTCTCGCAAGAAAGCCCAGTGCCACCCAAACGTTCTCATGTTCTACTGGTGGTTTTTGACAGTTCAGCCTTACCAGAAGCATGGCTCCCCCCTATGGCTGTTTATCTGTACTGACACTAGACTAGGACCTTAATAAATGGATACATATGCAGACTCCTGGACCTTTTGTTTAGATGCCTAGCGGCAGGGCAGGGGTTGTCAGGAGGTCAAGGGTCGTCTCAGAATGACTTTGATCAATGGCCATGTTTTGAAATCTCCCCCCCATTTGCCCCCGGATGTCTGCCTTAACAGAAGCAGGGGATTAATTTGGCCCCCCCTACAGGTGCAATGATGGGAGGTAGAGAGGGGGGGGGGCACGCGGGGGAATAAAGTGACCAGTATGCAATGTTGGCCTTATTTTACTCAGAAAATATTTCCTAAACACGTAACTGCCTTGAACTGATTGCTGATTTTTGCCTGCGGTATCCATATGGCTTGTTGGCGTTAGGTACATATGATTAGCACTTCAGTAGGTGCCTGGGCATCTGTCTAATTGGTTGGGCTGCTGCTCAGCATTTGGGTTTGATTTCCAGCATTAAGATCGTGTGTGTTGATTGCCTTGTTTGAGAGATGAATAGTTTTCTCGTGCTTTATATATGTTCTGTTCTGTCCCGTGGTCCCAGCTGCCCAAAAACCCTGTTAATCAGAACTACTCAGCAAGTCAACCAATCGGAGGCCATCTTGCTCCTAATTAAGAGGGGTCAAGTTAATTTACAGTACATCTGGCCTTCTGCTTTTCTGTGCGGAGGGAGAAAGGGCGGCTTTGTCTGGCGTGACTCGTCAAAGGCCGTGCTTTGTTCCGCATGCGGATGCAGAGCATCTACAATGCGGAAAGCTTGCATAAGCCCCCCCCCCCCCCCCCGG
>JAODKF010000044.1:17415477-17428475 GCA_026779585.1 Mormyrus proboscirostris
AAGCCCCCCCCCCCCCCCAGAGTATTTGTAAAATGGAGGCGGGCGGTGGTACAGATGAGATGGTGTTATACATCCCAGAAGCCACTCGCATTTTGGAGATTGCTGCAATAGCTTTGTAAAAGTCCCATCTAGAATTTCTTCTGTAATGATGAGCCCCCCCCCCCCCACACATGTATATACTTTCCTCTTTTTTCCTACATAAATGCTGCACCCCTCCCACATTTCACTACAAGCACTCTTTTGTTTGCTGGTTTTCCCATGACCTTTGACCCCGAGGCCTGCTGTCTGAGAGCGACCGCCTCCTCTCTTCCTCTGCCAGACAATCCACTATCGTACAGTCATCCGCAGATACGTAGGCACGCACACATTCACATGCGCACGCCGCATGACACCGGCACTGGACATCTCCACCTGCATATATAAATGCACGCACCTGACTTGCATTTTCAAAACCGCGAGCTGCATTTGTTTGCTGCGTTTTTTTTTTTTAATGGTTTCAAAAATACAACTGTGACAGGTGAAAGGGACACACTTTCGCTGGCATTTTTAGTCACGTTATCTATCCACTATATTTCTGAAAAGGTTGACTACACGTCTTAAAAGAGAGGTCTAAATTCAATGAATCATTTATGTGTTTACCAAACATCTTCCTGCAGAGCCATGGGGTGTGACTTGGGTCTCTGAAGTGTTTTAGATTGTGTTTACAGATCTCGTCTTCTGCCTGGCACAGACTTGACCACAACTGGACCCTACTGGCCGTCCTTCATTTTCATCATTTTCTTCTCTTGTGTTCTCGGCCCATTTGCCTTTTTCCCTCCCTTTGACATGTTTTTAATTTTAAAAGTGTGTGTGGGGGAGGGGTCAGAGGAACAAGATGGATCATCCAGGTCCACCCCCCCTCACTGCCGCTGGAATGCTTTGGCCGGTGAGGACCATCCGCCAGACTGGCCTTGTTGCATTGCCACCTTGCTGGGTCTCACCTCCTCTGTGCTGAGTGGGGATATTGAAGGCTGTGTGAAACCCACTTTACGCACTGATTATAGTGTCAGCACCCAAGCCAGTGTACTGCACATATACACAATGAAGTTAGTGATCTGAAGGAATTTAATTAATGGCTTTTTAACGGTTTTAAAAAGTCAGTGATTCTTATGGGAGGAAGCGTGTCTAAAATGTTTATATTAGTGTAATTCCTCTTCCTCTCAGCTCCCAGCGCACCTGATTCGGTGCTGCTGATTGGCTGAGAGCTGGGAGGGAGCAAAAACGTGGACTGTCCGGGGTTCCCCGAGGACTGAGCTGGGATCAGTTTGAGATAGATGACGTTTAATGTGTTAGTGTTTTACGTGAAGCAGTGGTGTTAGGTGATGGGACTGATCAATTCAAATATGTGTGCGTGACGAGCGCAGAGACTAACTGTCGTCTCATTCAGCTGTATCCTGCAACAGGCTCTCATTGGTTAGATAACTCGCTCAAGATCTTGATGTGACTTCTTCCTAGTTTGCCTCATTACCAATTTCAAAGGTATCTGACTCCTTGCGTACTTTGAGTATTTTCTGTACTACGATTTCTGCGTGCCTGCTCCTTCCCGACCTTTAGAATACGCAGAAGAAGAAAAAAAACATTGGTGTGCCTGAATAGATGCCACCAGGAAAATACAACATACATCCAGGGAGCAGAGAAGTATTGGACACATCTGTTTTTCTTAGGCTGTAAACCCTTCTTAGTGTGTTATAAATATTACTTAATATATTAGGAAATAGCCTTCATTCATTACTTTTTATCAATATCTCTAAAGCGCATTATAGAAATTAATAGAAGGTCTGTTTACTTTTGGCCAGAATTTTTTGTTTTATTTACTCAGCTGAAAAATGAAAAACTACTGCGATGTGAATAAGATGCCTTGCCGTCAAGTGCTCTGTTTCCTTTTCCTTTGAAATGCAAAAGGTATTTTTGTGTAGTAAAGCCAATGTTTATGATGATAAATTTGCAACACACGCTCAAATTATGCCTTTTACCCAAGCACTTGTTTACCAAATATATAAAACAGGGCACAGAGTGGTAACAGGTAACAGGTCTCGGGTTATCACAGGGAAATTCAAGGAACAAAGGATCGTGTGCAGTGGGGTTTGGTGTGAGAGGAGAGCACTGGAGTGTGGGCAGTGAAGGGGGCATGGGATTGCGTTGGGGAGGTATGTCTGTTCTGTTAGCCCCTTTAACTGCATACCCGTCAGCCTCCGGCTGGGCGACTGAGCAATCAGCTCAGCCTTAATTAAAAGATTTCCCTCCATTTATTGTGTTGCCTCATCTCTCCTGGCTTGATTCCAGAGTTCAGGTGCTCTCCCTCTCTCTCTCTCTCTCTCTCTCTCTCTCTCTCTCTCTCTCTCTCCCCCCTCTCTCGCTCTCGTACACAAACATACACACACACACACACACACACACACGCATGCACATACAGATCCAAATATTTCTGGTCTTATCTCCAGCCCCCGCAATGCCCTTTGAATGCCCATGATGGAATTCATACTCGTCTTTCTAATATCCTTTCTGTGAGGATAGGAGAGAGAGAGCAGCTGTGCTGGGAGAGAGAGATCTGTGAGTTGGGCTCCATTTTGAAATTGCAATTTAGAAACATTTTCTCCCCCCACCGCCCCCGCTGTCTTTCTGTTCCTCTGGTGATGATAGTGATCGCTTCATTTTAAATGATTTTCCTATTGCCTTTTTGGCATTTACCCCCCTGAATCCCCCCCCCTGTTTTGAGTGAAGAGGGAATGAAGGAAGGGGGGTCTTATGCATGTGGTGTTAAGGGCTTGTAGTTAGTCTGGGTGTGTAAGGAGAGGATGGTATGTTTGTGTGTGTGTGTGCATATATGTGCGCGCGCACGTGTGTGTGTGAGTGTGTATGTGTGTGTGTGTGTGTGTTGTGGGTCATGTAGACAAAATACATAAAAGTCTCAAACAATATGATAAAAACCTGCAATTTTGAAATTGTGGACACCATTGTTTCGGTCCCCACAAGGGGAAACTCAGTAGTTACGAAAATCTGTAACTGTGATCAAGCAAAAAATGTCAAAAGTCACATTGGTTATTTATGCTTAAGGTTAAGGTTAACCCGTACCCAGCACTAACCTTAACCATAAGTAACCAAACAAAATACAAGACATGGCATTTTTTTCTTTTTTGATAGCATTTACAGATTTTTATTTATTTTTTTTTATAAAATTGAGGTTATCCAAATGGTGACATGAAAAATATCCACCAAAGTAAAGAACTTTCAGCTTTTACCAAACTTTGGGGGACGTTTCAGTCCTCAGATGTGATGTATGTTTGTATTCATATCTTTGCGGGGGCCGTCCATTCATTTCTATGGGAAAAGATCTAATCCCAACAATGGAAGGTTCCTATTTAGATAGATACGCCAACATGTGTGTGTGTGTATGTGTGTGTGTGTGTGTGTGTGTGTGTGCATGTGACAGATTAATGCAGGGAACCCCCCCTCCAAGGTGCTTCACTCCATCATCTCCCCCCTGCAGCTGTAGGCACTTTGTTTCCAGTGTGAAGTTGTTTGATTCCCCTGGAAGATCATACATCGCTTTTAATGGGGGCTGCAGGAGGAGCCGTACGTGTGCGGGGCAGGAAACCAGAGCGGGAACATGACCGAGAGAACGTCTCTCTCCATTTGTCATTCATTGGCCAACCCTGTAATTGAGTCTGTACCAACACTGTATGTGTAGCTGCAAAGATCCCCGATAACAAAGGCTTCATTTAATGGCTCCACATGACTCGGAGTGTTGATGTCCTACCAGCCCCGCTGACAATTTTTCATTCTGGGAATGTTTACTGAACTTTACGATGACGGCATGGAAATGTTCAAAGTGTCTAGTTTTCTGGATGCTCCCAGAATGTTATCACACTGCTATAACCACTAGTGCAAGTATCAGTAATAATATAAAAAGAAAATGAAGGACATGATAGAAAAGTGGGTAATGCTGCCATTTTACATGACAAAGATCATGGTTACAAGGCTGGATGGTGCATTCATAATGTACAATACTATCACTTCTGTAAGATAGTATTTTATTATAAAACATTTTTCAACATTAACTGCATTAAAGGGTAGGTAATCATTTTATGGGGTTGACGTCGGCAGAACCTGTTAAAATATAAAAAGTGGAAAAAACATTCCATTAAGGTTACAGTAAGAACGTTCTCTGCAAGCTTTGGGACGACCTTCGCGTAACGAGGGCTAGTGTTCTGGGAATGTTCCCTGTTAGCTGGGACGCTCGTGGTGGCTCTCTCTCTGCTTTCACCTGAAGCTCATGCAAAGAGGAGGAGCTGTCTTTGTGTAAGGGGGGGTCACCAAAATCTGTTCCGAATCGGGAGAAATAGATTTTGAGGATTGCACCAAGGTTCTGCCATAGTGGAATAGGTGAATCTCATTCTGCAGCATTGTTGCAGCAGTGGTCTGCACCACTCTCTTTGTTGTATGGTTATGGCCTCAGCACTCCATGCCAGAGGTGTAATTATCAGGTCCAGAAAGTAAAAATCCCGCCCACGATTTTGTTTCAACCAACCTGTTGAGTTCTGTGTGACTGTGACTCCTTATGCTCAACTGGTTGGTTGAAACTAAATCATGGTCTGGATTTTTACTTTCTGGACCTGAGATTTCCACCTCTGCTGTACATCATTTCTGTCTCTACAACTGTTCCTTCATTTTTAACATATGTACCTCTTTATCTCTCCTGTCATGGTCCATAATCCCCATATATTGCTGAACAGAGAACTAGTGTTACCAAGACATTTAAGTAATGCCTTATGAAGGCTGTTACCCTATTAGGAAAGATTTGGTGGCAGGAAACAGTATCTGCATACTCTCAGTTCCCCTGTTATTGCATATTTGTCACACTGACTGATTTCACATCTTCACATAAAATGTAATATACAGAGAGAAACTGAATAAACACTTTACGCATTTAAAAATATTTTATTTATAGGAAGCAAGTTATCCATCACCCATGTGAAAAACAAATTGCTCATTGATACAATTAACCAAATTTAATTGATAATTAGATTCAGCCGATTGGACACAGCCAGGCTTGATTGCAGCCAACACAATTGAATCTAAACCTCATTAATTTTAAACCTTCCTACCGGAATGAGTCACCACAAGCTTTCCACAAGCACAGCATACCATGATCAAAGGAAGTCCCAAAAGAGATTAGGAAAAAAGGTGTTGAACTATATGCACAAAAGGGTTACAAAGCGATTTCTAAGGCTCTGGGACTCCACTGGACCATACAGAGAGTCATTATCTCCAAATGGAGAGCACTTGTAACAGTGGTGAATCTACCCAGGAGTGGTCAGGCTGCCAATTTTTTTCCAAGGGTACAGTGACAACGTATCAAGGAATCTCAAAAGTTTCCAGAATAATATCCGAGGAAGTGCAGACCTTCTCCAGTCTCAGCTAAAATCAGTGTTCCTGGCTTCACAAAACGGAAGACAGTGGAGAAAAATGGCATTCATGGCAGAATTGTACGGCGGGAACTGCTGTTACCAAGACACACCTCAAAGCACATATCACATTAGCGAAAAAAGTAGTTGGATGATTCCCGATCCCTTAGGGATGATATGATTTGAACAGACGAGTCAAAGGTGGACCTTTTTGGACAACAAGGGTTCCATTATGTGTGGCACAAAGCAAATATAGAATTTCACAGAATTAACGTCGTACCAGATGTCAAACACAGTGGCAGTGTGATGGTGTCAGGATGCTTTGCTGCCTTGGGATCCGGATGGCTGCTTTGTTACGTACAATGATGCAAAACACAAATGCGAATCCATATCCGCATGTCTGAAAAGGTAGAAAGTGGGGTGGGCTGGTCATTCTTAAGAACCTACCAGTGTGTCGGGAGTGAAGCAGTTCTGCGAAGAAAAATAGATTAAAATTCCTTCAGTGGTGTGAAAGACTGCTGTTACAGTTCTTACAATTGCTAACAAGCATTTTTCCATACTGAAGTCACTTTTTCAAAACTCTTCATGTGATTAGCACAACAGCAGTCTATATGGACTAAAATGTGATTCATTTTTCATTGCTATTGGAGACATTGGTGAACATATCGGTAGTCAGCATCTGTTAAAAATCAAAGCCTTGGCATTGGTCAGATGTGTCAGAGACAAAATGCACTAAGTGATCACGTCTTACAAAATCCTTGGATTGTTTTCTCAAGCTCCATCAAAACTTTACGTATTTAAATCCCATTTTGTACCTGCTTACATTCTGTTTTCAGAATTGTTAAAAGTACATTTTAAACTGAAGTGCTGCTACATTGTCGATATTGATATATATTGAAATGTTCTTTTGATGGTTGTCATGGCATCATATCCAGCAGGACTAACCTTTTCCATGACCACAGACTATAGCTTGTTTTGGGGGATACCTAGACAATCTCAAGACACCTGAAAGATGTGTGTTCTGGGTCTTCCCCGGGTGCTCTGCCCAGTGGGATGTGTCTGGAAAAGCTCCTTGGGAATTATCCAAGCTGCATCCTTGTAAGATACGCAGACCACCTCAGCTGATTCCTCTCTATTCAAATGAGCAGCAGATATCTTTTGAGGTCCCTCTCGATCCAATCCTCTCGCCCTGTCATGGAGAGTGAGTCGAGAAATTTTATGGAGAAATTTCATCTTGACTGCTTGTATTTGCAGCCTTGTTCTTCTGGTCGTTACCTGGAGCTCATGAGTAAATTGAGGATCCTGGTCAGGATAGTCGTTAACCACTAGTTAACATTGAATCTCCACAGACCTCCTCAGTGCCGTCATTTGTAAACAAGATCCAGAAGTACTTAAATCTGTGCCTTCACAAATGGCAGACTTCTTCTCCCTCACCTTAAAGAAACAATCCACTCTTTTTCAAAAGAGTACCGTACCCTCAGATTTGAAGGTCCCAATTTTCTTCCCGTTGATTCACATTGGGCATCACTCAAGTATGCCTTGGACATCCTGGTTGGATGAGACCAAGTGCATGATATCATCTACAAATAGCAGAAACGTCACTTTTAGCCTCTCATACTGGATGTCCTTCAAACCACAGCTGTCTCTGAAAATCACAAACAGGAGTGGAGACAAGATGCACCCTTAACAGAAGCCAATACCCACTCTAAATGGCATTGATTTTTTGCCAAGGATGTGGACAAAACACTTGCTGCATTCATATAGGGACTGAATAGTACGCAGTAGCAGGCCTGATACCCTAGGGCATATAGTTAAATGCCTTGTCTAAGTCCACAAAGCACATGGAGACTGTAATAGCGTTCCAAGTACCCTAATTGTGCAAGGGAGAAGAGTTGATTCTCTGTTCCCCGGCCAGGCTGGAATTTGCCTTGTTCCTCCTAAATCCAAGGTTTGACTATTATATGGAGTCTTCTCCCTAGTGCTCTGGCATGTGCTTTCCAAGAGTGGCTAAAAAGTGTGATCCCCTATAGTTGGAACACGCACTCTGGTGCCCCTATTTAAAAATAGGAACCACCACCCCGCTGTCCAAACAACACTAGAGATGCATGTCAACAATTTTACCCCAACAACATCCAGTATTTTCAGCATCTCTGGACAAATGTCATCTATTCCTGCAGCTCTTCCACTATGGAAGTCTCTGACCACCAAATCTACATCTGCTGTAGTCAGTTATTTCCAACATTGCCTTCTGATGCAAGGGTATATCCACCAGGTTCTTTACACCAACATTATTCCTAGCACATCCCTACCCTGTACATCCCTGTATATTCCTAGCACATCCCTACCCTGTACATCCCTGTATATTCCTAGCACATCCCTGCCATCCCTAGTTCAGCACATCCCTACCCTGACTGAACACAGCCTGAGCAAGGTCCAGCCTCCCCCTTCTGAGGCATTGGATGGTTTCCCATAACATCTTTTGGGCCACTCCTCTTGTGCACAAGTTTTCATCTCTGCAGCTGCAGCCTTTCCAGCTTTTTGGTACTTTTCAGCTGTCCCAGGAGACCCTGGGGCAAGCAATGCCTTGAAGGCCTCCTTCTTCAACTTGACAGCTTCTCTCACCACAGTTGTCCACCAGTACAATCCAAGGGTTGATGCCGTGACAGACACCGACTGCGATGATTGAGGCCTTGAATATGGTCTATTCAGACTCAATGTCCCTCAACCTCATACCAGAGAAGTTTTTTTCCACAGGTGTGAGTGGAATTAATGTTGCACAGAAGCTTCAGCCAGATGTTCCTAGCGAACCCTGAGTGCTCCATGACTGTTCCTTCTGGTCTCCTCCCCAATAATATGAAGCGGTCATTGGTTGATAGCTCTGTCCCTCTCTTTGTCTGAGTGTCCAAAACACACAGCCTCAAGTCCATTACGTGACATAGGCAACTGCCTAGGGCACCACCTTATAAAGGTGGCGCCAAATTAGCACCCCGACCCCCCTGGCGCAAGGAGCATGTAGAGACAAATTTAAATTGGGGGGTAACGTTTGCGGGGGGTTGGAAAGTAGGGGGCTCTTACCAGATGGCACAGCTATAACTGTATATACTCTGGTAGCATGCATACTTTTGATCTTCATTATGTTCAAAACTAGTGGCTTGCACAGAATTCAAGAAACTACAATGTTTACCGTTCTTTCCCTTCATACACCTCCAGGAAGATCATTCCACTCTGAGCAATGAAGTCTCCCTTTCGGGCACCTCACCTGCATTGTGAGGGACGGCTGGGTGCTCTTTGGTTATGACGCGTAGCCTCATACCGGGAGAATGCTTCAGCTGTACGGTCCTCAGCCTCCCACATTAGAGGAAATGTTCCACCTCCCCAAATCCGGGGTCTGTCCGGTTAAGCTTGGCACCCAGATGGAACTGCACCCGAACCCTCCTTTCATTTATGAGACCCCACGAAGGTTCCCAGGTCCTGCTTCAGGAGTGGGTTCCAGTAACCCTGTTCTGGGAATGGCATGCCTGTTCTGCATGGTACCTTTCACTGGGGTTTGGTTGTAGTTTCTCTGGCCTCTTCCCATAAACCTGTTCACCAATTGAGGCCTAAGCAGGAGCCCGAGCTTCAGGCTGCATCACTAAAGCCTGCAAACCTCTGTACTTTGTCACGATTACTGTCCTCGGGGCAGCATTTTGGGGCAGCATTACCGAAGTGTCCAGTCTGATAATTCGGTGCCTTTTATTTTTACAGATTGCATTAGGCTATTTTAAATAAAAGCATCTGTTAATGGCATGTGCTTCCCTTGATAGCACTCTGCAATCAGCTCCCCCTGAGTTTGGCTACTCGCCATTTGTAGTACGATGTAGAAGTCTAAGGTGGCCAAAGGACATGTTTAAAACTATATATATATATATCTACCTAGTTAGTAAGTGTATATTTGCTCAGAACAAAAAAAAACACAATTTAATCTTACAACATTTTGCAGATTATGAGTAGCATAAATGCTAACAAGAATTTCTTCTGTTCTCCAAAGTGACTGATATCTTGCTGGATGGCTAGATGAACACCGCTTCAACTCCTCCAAACCTCTCCTCAGGGACACCCCAGCCGTTCCAAATATATGTTACATTTCGCGAGCTCACTTAAATCAATCAATCAATAAATCAATCAATTAATCAATTTAATTAATTTAAAAAGTCAGTGAGGTATTAATTAGCCATAGGAAGGTGTGCTAGTGTTCAGGTCCAACCAACACATAGGCTTATTGCGGCAAACTAGTTTGACTTCAGAAAAGGTTTTGAAATGCTTACGCTGGCAGTTTGATGGACATAATATCATGGTTTCACACCAACATGAAGAACATTTACATATAAGACGACATACAACACCTTTTGCACAGCACTGAATACCCAAATATGCATACAAGTAGGGCACATGATTTCATTGTAGATTTTTTTGCATGGGAAAGGAATTTGGAGTCCCTGGCTGAATGATCCCACTATTGCAAGATTCAAACAACTGAACCTCAATCCGCAATATGGGACGTCCTGGCTGTTCTGGCTGCTTGATAGGGCCGTCTAACTCATCATAGGATAGGTTAAGCTTCCCTGATTAAAGCGCAACTGAGATAAAACAGAAAAAAAAACAGGTAGAGAATCAGCCGTCCCGAGGATCTGGGTGGTATGAAGTGAAATAATCTAATAATTCCGTTCTCGTACTTTGCCGCAGTGGGGGCAAAAATCTGTCTGAGCGTGTCTGAAGGCGGGACATCTTGTCTGCACGCGGAATTACAGGCTCTATTTCGAGCGTTGCTTTGGGATGCACCATCGGGCCAGCTGTGGCAGCTGGACTGTCAGGACCGTGCCAGGTGAGGGAAGTGCGGGGGGGGAAGGGCCCTTTCCCCCAGGACAGGGAGCCTGGTTCTGCTGCCTGGGGCGAGTGCAGACAGACTATGGTAAAGTGGGTCAGCACCGAGAGCGGTGGGCTGGGAGATTACACAGACAGCAGCAGGTTGAACCAAATTAGTTTTTTTTTTCCATCAGGATTTTAGGACAGCGGCTTTATAAAGCAATCAAAACCTGAAATGGTTTGTTTATTTTTATGCAAAAAGGAAAGACCGGAACGGAGAATCATGCTCGACTGGATCAGCTTCCTGTGGTCTGAAATGTCTTTTTCCAGACTGACAGCTTTTGTGGATGAACCTGATGTTTCACGGAAACTTCTAACCGTGGAGATCTAGATAAGTGTATGAGTTCGACATGGCCACCTAGCTTATATAACATATGGGGGAGCGAGTAGTAAGCTGCCGGAATGGCGTTGGATAGACCAGCAAAGGAAACAGATAGATTTGCCTCGGATGTCTTACCTCTGTCGCTCTGAATCTTAATGGCAGCGTGAAGGACGGTGATGCAGACAGCCAAGGCAGAAGATGCAGGCTGTGTCTGCTGTCTCTCTCAGCCCCTCCCCCCTCCCCTCTCCCCCTGAGCTGGGGGGGGGGGGGGTGTTGCCTCAGGGGATTCAGTGACCAGGATATTTGTGGCAGCAGGGGTCAGGGGTTGCAGCCGAGCGTGGTCTGAAGTCGCACAGTCCGCGGTTGCACAGTGTCTACGTCCGTAGCTTGGCTGTGTTGAAGCGTGGTCATCGATGCCCTGGTTCTCAGTCTTCCTCTTTGTTGTTTGTTTGCTGTTCCATTCTCTGTGCGTATGTGTGTCAGATGTAGCATCGGTGGATGTGTCCCCTATAACTCGGTGTAATCTAAGCACCAATGGCTATTATTAATGGCCATGCAGTCTTTGTGCTAATTCTGATTGCTTCACCCTACATACATTTTTAGCAAAATGATGTAAAACATGCGCTTGATGTTTAAGGGTATGTGCTTGGGAGAAGCACAATATTCATTCACTTCCCACTAAAGTGTGACCTTCTTATTACATTTTCCAGAGATGCACACGTGTGTTTGTGATTAATCGATTGTGATTTATTTCGCAGACACTTGTATTTAAAGTGATATGCAATTAAGGTAGGGTCAGACAGTCCCTGGAACAATTCGGGGTCAGGGTCCAAGCTCAGGGGCCCGATGGCAAAATCGCTCTGCTGACTCTAGGATTTGAGCCAGCAACCACCTGACCACACACACAGCATCCTAACCCACTGAGCCTTTGTGCATATGCAGGACGGGAGGCGGGACCAGTGCAGCTCGAGGGCAGGCAAGATTTAGAAAGTAGAACAGAATGTCTCATGCTTGTCCTCTGTCTTTGTGGGTGTGATGAGTTTGTCCTGAAAGCATGACCACTGCACAAAGTACACCACAGTCAGGAGTCAGGTGTCCCTCTAAGGCAGTATTTCCCAACCCGGTCCTCGGGGACCTCCCAGACGGTCCATGTTTTTGTTCCCTCCGAGCTCCCTGCTAGACGGTTCACATTTTTGCTCCCTCCCAGCTCTCAGTAAAGGGAGCAGAGCAAAAAACGTAGGCTGTGTGTGGGTCCCCGTGGGACTGGATTGGGAAACGCCGCTCCAGGGCTTTTAGAAACGGCCTCTCTGTCTGGTGGCAGCCGCATTTTATCCCGTAGCTGCGCTCATAGGGGTGCATGTACAGTACCGCCCCACACACATTCGCCACATGTACACCTCGCATATGCGTGCGAATGCCTGCGCCCACAAATGCGCCGATGTCGACAAGCGCGCTCAGAGAAAAGCTGACACATGTTTAACTTATGAATGACTACTTTGTAATGCAAACGTAGCACAACTTTTCCAGTATTTACAGTATGTCCAGCTGTAAATATATTACCGCGGCATACTAAAAATACTTCCCTAGACAGCAGCTTAATGCGTAGGATTTCAGTGTGAAAGGCATGCGGTAGCGTGTGTGAAATTACTTTTTAACCATTCAGTTGATAAAATGATCTCATACCAGAGTTAATATTGACACAGGCTAATTTAGCGCATGCTTCTTCCTGCACAGAGTTTCGTGCGCAGATGTTCTGATGTGCTGTGCTCTCTGTTCTGGTATGAAAAAGGCGGGCAAAAAATATAATATAGTTCTTCTTATAAGTGATAAGGCAATTCAAACCTTGGCCTTAGCCTTCCTATGCAGCAGCAGTGGTGTAAGGACGCGGAGCTCAGAAGCTGCTGGTGCCTGCCAGCCTCCAAATGAGAGAGGCTGCATGGGACGCAAGCTTTTCGGCTGCCATGCATCCGTCAATGCGCATCAGCTACCTTTGGCCTTATCGCCCCCGGTCATTATCAGTGCTGTCTCCTGGCTCTGCGCCTGCCATAAACATTGCCCCGTGTGGTCCTGTGCACTGACCTCAGCTGCCCTCATGGACTTATCCAGATCCAGTGCACTCAACCCCCTGGTGCCCGCTTGTCGCAGGCAAGCCCCCACCCCCGGTCGCCCTTCCTTAAACAATGCTTTCAGGACGAGGAGGTTTCAGTCTTGGAGCAACGCATTGCACTGCACATCTATCCCAAGTGCTTGGGGTCCTATGTGGAATTGGATGTTTTGCTTGTTTAGGGGTGTGCAAGAAGTAGGGGGGGGGGGGGGGCATGGCCCCCCTG
>JAODKF010000044.1:17473231-17496925 GCA_026779585.1 Mormyrus proboscirostris
GGGGGGTGGTGAAAAATCACGCCGGCCGAGCGAGAAGAAGACGGGGGGGGGGATCCAGCAAAAAGCCACGACTCTTTGGGTGGCTACAGAGGTGCGCGGGGGGGAGAGAAGGATAGGGAAGTTTGCTCCCAGGGGAGCAGGGGCACTATGAAACTGCAGCTCAGGGATGCAGTAATTGATTTCCCTGCAATGTCCATCTCTCGCACATCTCCAAATCCGCTTAATTTGCGAGGCTCATTAAGGACTCGTGCACGGACACACACTCACGGCGCCTGAATCGAGCATGAACCGCACTTGTAGCAATCTCTTACCAGATCGATGTGATTAAAGCTTTCATAACTTCACCCTTATCTATTACTCAGTGTCTGTAGGCTGTCAGAAGTAATAGTCTCACACTGCATATAAGGCTACAGCACAGACGTCTAACGACGAACACCAGTGCCAGATACTTGCCGCACAAAGACGGCCATTGCGGTACGATCCTCTGGTGACCTTCACGGTTTATGTGAAATGGAGCCGCATTTCTGCTGCTCCTCCTTCAGAGACAAGGATGTACTCATCACACAAGTCCACTCTGAAACGCCAAAAGCATCCTCAGAAATCCTTACCGAGCTACTTTCATAACTGTATGAGTCGAACAGTTAAACAGAAAGTCTGAGGACCAGCTTGTTCTTGCACTGTCAGCAGCTCCTACATGTCAGTTCTGGTCCAGCATAAATCACATTAAGCTGAATCAGTCTGTGATGAATAAGGACATCATAACACCATTTGATTGATGCTACAGCTTAACTGGCTGACACTTTACTTAAAGCACTCATGTATAATGCATTATAAGCCATTATAATGTATCATGAAGGTATTTATAATGCATTATAGATGAGAGCTTCATAGAACATTCATAATGCATACTAAACATGGCTATTATGTGTTATGCCTTATTACAAATAGTCATAGCAGTGTTTATAATATTTTATGAATGCATTATAATGCATTATGAAGGTATCTATAGTGCACTATACTTAGGTGTTTTAAGTAAAGTGTTACTGTTATCTATTCTGGCTAGGAGCAGGACAGCAGGAAATAGAATGATAAAGCTATCCCTCAATCAATTACTGGAGGGGCAGATGACTCATCAACAGGGTACCTAGAATTCTTCAGATATTCAGACGTAGATATTACTGCTCCATCAGCTGATCAGTCTGACATCACTGACTTCATACTAGACACTGTGGGCATGGCCATCCCATCACGGAGATTGAGATCAAGCACTGAAAGCCACCATGCCCTCAGTCAAAAACATCTACCAAGATCATGCCTGACAAAATGGCTGAAATGATTTTCAAAATAATCTAGACTTTGGATTTTAAGGCACATATGTCATGGCAGTTGCGGCATAGCCCAGTTTATATGGATCTGCTAAACGGTTAGTCCTTCTGTATTCACGATTCGAAAATTGCCTTTGTGTTCGGCCTGCATGTCATTTATTTGTCATTTGATTTTTTTTTCTCGTTGGTTTCACTGGCGCGTGGCTCTGGGGCATAGTGTCTGCACAGAATGCCGTGGTAGCTTTCCGTCTTTTTGTTGCTGCTGCCGTCGTTTGTTTTGGCTGCTGTGTGCTGTCATCTGGCGGGAAGCTGACGGCAGGAGGACACCATCGACCGTTACGCCGGAGGAGCGCCGGGAAGCTGTCTCCTCCTCAGAGGTTGACCTTCAATGTTCCTCCTTTTTTTTTTTTTGCAATAGACAGAAAAACGGGGAGGGGCTTAACCGCATATAGAGAGTGAAGGGCAGCGGTTAGATGGACGAGTAATTCTGCACTTATCCACCTTGATCTTGAGTCTCATAGATGGAGCTGATGGCCAGAGTCTAGCGAGACACTGTACAGTGATATACAGTGTGAGGAAAGGCGGCATCTGCTTCTCAGTTTGTATGAACTAGACTATAGAAAGAGGGATGATTTTATATTGAGTCAAGGAATTAGATTATCAGTCACTGCACGTTTAAAAATAGGGAGTGATGTTTCTCGTACGTCTTAAGCCATGTAAAAATAAAAGTGTGTGCCGGTTCCTTGGAAAGACTGACGTTCTGGTCTGTTTGGTGCCTCGATTCCACCAACCGGGTGCCGGGCTGGTTCTCACTTGGTGCCTATTGAGAACCTTTCTACCACATTTCTTTCCTCAGGTCTCAAAAAAGAATGAAATGGAAGTGTTACATAGGCAGAAGTAAGAGTACAGTAAAGGTTCATATGTATTCTGTTTTTTTTTTTAGATTTATCTTTAAATATTTTACTAAGGTTTTCTAAGTCCAAAAAAAAAAAAAAAAAAACGAAAAACCAAAAAAAGTGTTTTCAGACTCTTTTGCCTGTATCCACTTAAAGGCTCCCTTGTCTTTGTGTATAAGTCAGTTTATTCTTGATTCTTGCTTGCTGTCCTTTTAAGGATCACGCAATAAAAGGACAATTTTGCTCTTCGCCACCCAAGTGCCACAATATTTTGCATATTCCCTCTGTGACAAGTTTATGATTTATTATTAAATCTGGCCGGCAAGTTGATCTTTTGTTTTCCACAGAATAAAAATTAGAACTATGTAATGTTATTTTGCTAATAAGTTAACAAGTCGTTTCACTGCCAGCACTGAAGATATTAGACTAAATTATATCGACAATGGATTGAATTTTCTCAGTATGCGTAAGGTTTCGATGCAATAACTCATCCCACTTTTGCTGACTTTACCGTTCCAAATTCATCCGCTTTTCTGTGGTGCCGTGCTGGAGCTGCTCTTTCTGGACCAAGGCCAGTTTTTTTGCGGTGGAAACGCACAGAACCGGTTCTGGATTGGCAGAAAGGTCAGCACTGGCTCCGGAACCACATTGCTGGAAATGGGGCATCTGAGATGGCTTTACTGCACCTCATGCCATCCTGTACGACGCTGAATATGTTCACTGGCACCTTTGCTACATTCTTTCTGTTTATCCCACATAAAACAGGCATTTTGTGTATATTTTGAAATAGGCAAATTGAACAGCAAATCTCCAAAACTCTCTCGGTCCATTTTTTATTTATGTTGGGGTGAGGCAACCAGTGACCCAACATCAGGCTTCCTCATCATATGTTACAGTATTGAGAACACACACTCACTCAGTCCTCATGTAATCCAACTTTCAGTAAATTTTCCAGCGCTCACATCCACAGAAATGGTATTTACTTATGAATTACACAGCTTGGGAAATTTGTCTTAGTAGTCTGTATTGCTATTGCTGATGGTAGAGCTATTGTTTCCAAGGGGAAATATGCAAGTCTATCACCCTTCTTAATGCAACTGAAAATGAGCCCTTATTTTGTTTGGGTGGAATTTCCACCCAAAAATGAAAGATTCTTCATTGGCAAAATGAGCAGCATGAAGTTAGGTGATAGTTCGGTATGGCTTCGGTATGCAAGAAGTCTGCTGTGGCAAAGTAGGGGGCGACTTCCCAGCCAAACCTTGTGGCTTATCGGTCATTTGAGAATTGGAGTGCGTCATAGAAATCCCCTTTTTAAATGTTTCCACGCACGTTGTCATTTCTGTTGGCTGACCTGGAAGTGCCTTGACGTTCCACATACCTGCTGCAGCGCTCAGGTGAAGAAGAGAAAACAGGCGACACACAGCGAACCACAGCCGATTACGGTACATGCATCTCGTGACCTTTCTTTTTCAGTTCAACACTCTCCTGTCTATTGATATGTTACTAAATCAGTATTCCTGCAGTATTACATATTTTTAAAAAGTCGGTTTCCTAGTTTCCGATCCTCATTTTTCTTGTTTTTGAAAAAAAATACATAAAATACAAAATGACTCGTAAAAATGAAATGAGTTCTCGGTTTGAGCTTCGGCTAAAGAAAAAGCAGCCAACGGCATGTGAAAGTATTGAATTTCATCGGAATTCCCCTTCGACATGCCTTAACTATCAGAAATCTTGCAGAAATACGACCTGTGTCAGACATGACCAGCTACTCCTTGGCACTGCACTCAGACATGCCTCCACTGATCCTGGTTTGTGGGGACCCATGTGAAGAGGAAGACTCACTTTAGTGCTCTGTTGGAAGTGAGAGAGATGTCGTGGCTGATGAACTTTGGGTGGGTTCACATGGGGGCGGGCTTGCCAGAACCAATGCAGAACTGACCCCGTTCTGCAACAAGGTGGCCAAGTTTGGGCCGCGTCCTCCCACCTGGAGACAATGGCTGTCTTTGTGCGGCGAGCATCTGGCACCAGGGTTTGTCGTTAGTCATTAGATGTCTTCTGCAGGTGAAGCCGCTCATTGTAACCCCGTCCAATACGTACGTCTCAGTTCTCGGGCCCCACCCTGCTTGCTTTCACCCAAGCCTGCTACCTCTGCCACAGGGCTCGTGCCGCGGATGCCCTACTGTCTGCCAGGCTGGCGTTCCCGCTCTCGGCGACGATCCAGGCACACACATGCGTAAGCATATGATCGTGCACATATGCACGAATTTACACATCGGCACGCACACCCACATACGCACGCTGACAGGCTACGCAGCCATCCTGCCACCGACGCGGACACACATGCCGTCGCCGCCTCGACATATGCGTCCTATATGTTTTGGCTTCTTATTCTGTTTGCTTGGAGAATAACGTGCCCACTGTGAAATGGAGTGTGGCACTTTACAGTCGGCCTGCTGTTTGAAAACTAGAGTTAGATAAACAATGACACGTAAATGTAGAAAAAAAAGAAAAGAGAGAGAGAGAGAGGCAAATTTAGAGAAATGTTTATGCTTGTAGGGTTGCAGCAGATTCACAATTTTCTCTTTCTCGCTGCCTCTGAGTCGCGGAAAATAAAGGCGGCTGGAGGCTGTCCAAACGCTGAATATTTAGAGGCTCTGATATATACAGCAGGTTGGTATATTAGCACTCCAGCGCTTCGCGGAGCTGCTCTGGCTGCATTATGGAGGCATCGGTGAGCCGGTCTCTCAGCCCTGTTTGATCCCTCTGGTGTTGATACCACTCGATCTCGAAGCCCACCTGGTTAGGCCAAAAGGCCAGAAGCACAGAGCTCCGTGGTCTCCCCATCAAGCTTGTAAGGGCTGAAAGAACTTCCTTGACCTGAGGTTTCTCATCTGATCTTGCTCTTTATTCACCAGATTCTTTCATCCAAAGCACTGGATATCATTAAGGAAGTACAGTAAGAAAGTCCCTGGAGTAAGTGGGGACTAGAGGTCTTGCGCCGGTGACCTCAGTTTGGTGATTCTGGGATTTGAACCCACACCCTTCTGATCACATAGTACCCTATCCCACCTAACCCCCAGAGCCACAGAGAGCCAGCTACTAATCTGTGCGCACTGACTGTGGTCATTTATTTTGCATGTGATTTAAAATTGTTTTACGGTCTCTGCTACGTTCCTGAGAATTCCTATCTCTATGATCGGAGCTGGTTGAAAGCTTCCGAAGTGTTTCCTGACATCGCAGGCTGTCGCCGAGCGCTTCACGGTGATGCATCCGGACGGCTCCGTGGCTGATGTGGATGCGGCAGAGTATGCAGGCGGACACGTCAGAGTTAAGCATCTCTGAACGCAATGAAGGTGGTCGCGGCGGAGCGTGCCGGGATGCATGGGCCTGCAAAACACCCCGGGGTGTCTCCTACCCTCCAGTCATCACACAAGGAGGCAAAGCATTAATGCAGGTTAAGGGGAAGCCCTGCCGCTCTGTAATATCCACCAAAACCACCAGGAAACATAGTGGCCCAGGAGAACATGTTTGGCCTTACGTGCATTTTAAGTCCTTTTTCCACTTGGTGGTGAGGTCACATATGGCGTATTTTGTAGATGAAGATTTTTTTATTGTTATTATTGTTTTTTGTTTAGGCTTGGGGAGCGTCGAGGTGGGTTGGGGGTGACAGGACAGAATCAGCCGCTGGTGTACAATCGGGTAATTAAATCTGCCTGCTTTCGAAGGGCGGTCTTCCCCCCTTTCTTTCTCTCCTTTCTGTCACCCCTTTCAGTTCTCGGGATCGTGTAGCAGCCCAGCCCGGTTTATCGGGGTCGAGCCATTGAGCGGGCCGCTGCGGGGGGCGGCCACCTGGCTCCAAGCGCCGTCTCCATGGACTGTGGGAATCTGCTGGCTTTTCAGACTCACCTCTCGACCCGATCGCCCCCCCCCCCCCCATCGCCCGCCCTCACCGCCACTCACCGCCACTCACAGCATGCCAGCCAATCCCTGTGCCAACAGCTGCCTCGCTGCCCTGGCTCTGGCTCTGTCACTTGCTAGAGTGACTCATAAGTGACCCCTTGTTTTATGGTCGTATTGTGGAGCTTCTCAAAGGGGCCCTCAGAGAAACAAGCTGCCTGACACTGAAGGTAACCACATTTTATTTTCCATCCATCCATCCATCCATCCATCCATCCATCCATCCGTCCATCCATCCATCCATCCATCCATCCATCTTCTGTACCCGCCTATCCCAGAAGCTATGATTACAAGCCAGGGAATAACCTAGGACTGGATGCCAACTCATCTCATACTTTCAATTTTTTATGTATTAATTTATTTAAAAATATATTTTTTATTAAAATTAAGTGTTATTTCAATGGTTGCTGCAGTCTTCAGTTGGATGTTTGGAACAGAAATGTATTTTACAATTTTACAATAAAATAGTGCATAATCATAAATGGAACATAGTAATAGCTGCACAATGCTTTCATATACTTAAACATTTGGACCACACAATCCGTGACTCAGTGAAAATGCTCCTTTGACTCATTTTTGGGTCACGACCCACCGGTTGAGAAACAGTGGCGTAGATCACTTGGGGAAATTCATACTATATCATTTGCTACTAATGTGTGCACTGCACTGCACTGCACTGCACCCTGAAAGTCAACCAATTAGCACTTTCTAGATGAGGGACTGTGACCTCGGCTCTCCTGAAAAAAACATTTCCAAACTTTTTTAAATGCATCTTTTGTTTAGTGCACATCAGCCTATAGTTAATATCTGATTTCATCCTATTTAAACTCACCAGCGGCTAATAACTTGCCTTCTTGAAAAGGGATGAAATCATAGTGAAGTTTAGAATATTACAGTACTTAACACTAAAATCTGGGTCAACAAGAGCAGCTTTGCCCTGTAATTTGACTTCTTATAATTTTCATAATTAACACCATTACTGAACGTTTTCGTCTTGAGGCTCAGCAATTTTCTCGCCTTCGCTCTTTTTGCAGTGACTGCTTTCGTTGAGTTCATTAGCGACTGAGTAGGAATAACTTCGTGGTTTTTGAGCAGGCAGGATGTTCTGCCGCGTGATCCTCACGATTCCATTTGATGTCAGATCCTGCAGACGTCGTCTCAAAAATGGCGATATTTAAATGAAAAAAAAAGTTAATAAAAATGCAGTGTATTTCAAAGTATTGGATGACACTATAGCAATGACAGAGTGCTGCATTTTTATCGGCTCTTCAACAACTGCACGGTAAATTGAAATTCAGGAACTCTGTGAATACACATAAAGAAAGATTTTGAAGAATGTTTCATTTTGCAGTGTCCATGTGGAGAGCGACATGTTCATGTAATTTTGAAATCCTTCAAATTATTTTATATTTATATTTTTACTTCAGTGGTAACCCACTACATGCCCTCGACGCAAGGGCACTGTGCGATCTGCCCATTTTTTTCCCGTGTACGTAAGGTTTGCGCTTTTCGCAGACTGTGATCTGTTGAACTTGGGTCAGGGCAGTATGAGAGAGGCTAAATGGGCCCATTTCAGATGGCAGGTCTTGCGGCCCTGACAGACAGTCGTTTGGCTCTCTGCACCATCGTGGTGCCGTAAATGTTCAGTCCATGAACAGTGTGACCTTCTGTACCATAAGTGCTTTAAGCAGGGTGTGGATGAAGGAGCTGGACCCAAACTTACATCAGTAAAGATCCCATATGGATAAGATGCACATTGAACAAGCTAAGCGATTAAGGGACTCAATGATGGTGTCACCGACGTGTAATGAAATCGCCATCGATGATGGATTTGTTCCCTGGCATTTCACAAAGAATACATTTCTTTTTTCTCTTGCATGGTACCTTTTGGACCGAACCACAAGCCCTGAAACATCTGCAACCCATTTGCAATATACTTCATTACTCTTTTTGCATTTCTTAGATATTTCCTGATTGCTTCTGGTCGCATTAGGGAACAGTCTTCATGTTTGTCTCTGTTATCACTTATGTTTATGCCTATTAACTTATCATACTGAAGATGGTTTTATAAGAGATGTACTCCAGTGATTGTTGTCACTCCCTCCATTATGACAAAGCTTAGACTGATTTGGGCCTGACATGGTCGCATGAACAAGGTTGGCAACTTTGCTCAGCTGGCTGGAGTGAGATTTTCAATTCGAGACTAGTCTGCACACACATTTATATGTACAAAGTATATTATACTTTGTAAACAGTCTGTCGGGTTTGCAAACTACCCCAATGCTTTTGATGTAGCTGACTTTAGGTTTATAATGGAATAATATAGATTTGCCGTGAGAATGCCTGCGTGAGTGTAAGAGTCTAAGAGGGTGAGTGTCACGCCAAATGCGTGAGTTGGCAGCCTTGCGGGAACTTTAGGAGTAGCTAAAGCCACCATAAGGATACTTGAAGTCACTGGATGTATGTTTGGATGATCACCTCGTGGTTTGCACTGAAGTCATTTGGTGGTGTTGCATTGTCTGTCTTTGTAAAAATGCCCTGAAGAGACTGACCAATCACCTCTGCGGCAGTTAGTTAGCCAATTAGCCAACAGTGTTATACTATTATTTATCCGATGATATGTTTGCAAATATGCCATATTCCTAACATATTTACGAGCAGCGCTGTCAGTGACGGCCGCCGACTTCAGGCGTACCGAGTTCCGATGGACGTTCCGCAATGCAGATCTATGTCAATAACCCCCCACTCGCTAGACTTGGCAGTGGAGGCAGACAGACGGACGGGTTTGCTAACTAGCCCGGCTCTGGGCCGAACCATCGGCCCCTTCGGCTGGCCGACACTCGGACGTGGCTTTGGAAGGACTGTGTCGGGCAGCCGGCCAAGTAGGAGTGCCAGTATAGATGTCCCTATTCTCCTCTAGGCTGTGCAGAGCTGACAGGTGGTGGTATGACTGCCCTACTCCTACGCCCCAAAAACCAATGCCTTCATCCAAAAAAAAAAAATCCTCGTCTACCATAATATGTATTGCATTTTGACCAATATTTTCACTGTGTATAGCTGGGTGTTTTTTTAATGGTCCAATCAGGATTATCTTGATTAAACTAAAGACATGGTTATAATGGTCACCATCGGTTGCTTTTAATAACGGACGCTGAAAAGGAGCAGTCGACCATCTGGCGTGGTCCCCTCCTAGGTGAAGATCTTTGGGGACAACCTCGGACAGTCTGTATGTTCTCTCTTCTGGCCTTATGATAGGTACAAACATTACACTGGTCACCGCAGGCTTCAGAGGGCGGCTAAGGGAAGCTTGTGGGCTGGCTTGGGTATCCAGAAGCTGCCGGACGTGACCCTCAGTTTTCCAGGACCGATAGGACGCCCGTCCCGCACTCTGGCAGCCTTCCTGTTTTTTTTTTCCTCCTCGTCTGTGGTGTCCTAGAGACGGCAGGGGCAGCGCGCCATTGGCAGCCTCTAGTCTTCTGGAAAGTGTTAATGAGCATTTAGCCACAATTGTAGGGTGAACGGGCACCGGGGAAGGGGAGCTAGTGATTCCAAAGAGGGAGGGAGGGGGCATCACCATCGTGTCTGCTGTGCACAATTATTGCCCAACTAGACCCATCTCATTAAATTTGATAGCAGTATGTGCCAGTGCTGCTTATTTCAGTTTCGAAGGTGCTAATATATCACATATTTTTAATATGGTGTGTATATATATGTATATATATATATATATATATATGAATTTTTTTTTGTACTTTTGAAAAAAAAAAAGTATTTTTAAAGTGGGTGGTGGGTGAGAGTGAAGTGGGGAGGGTCAATTATAAGTTGCATGTCTGCCGCACATAATCATTGTTTGTTCAACACAGACCTGAAAAAGTGAGGCCTTTGTAGCTGGCGAGCCACTTATCAAAGCACGTTGAGGTGGGATTTGCGATTTGCAACAAAGGGGGGGGGGGGGGGGGATGCTGGAGGTCCGTCTGACCCAGTTTAGCAAATGGCAGACATACCCCCCGTTCGCTTAGGTATTCTGGTGACAGTATAGCCTTTGTTTTGACTTGTTTTCCCATGTGGGTTCGGCTGATGTGCACCCATTCCCAGTCTAACCATGACCAACCCACAAGTGGTTGGCCTCTGGGAATCCAGATAAGCAGGTGGCACCCTGCTGTTTTCAGAGTGAGAACATAATTCCAACATTGTGACAATGAGCTTGCTGACCATAGGTCCATCACACTGTTAATGCTGTTTTAATTATACATGGCATAAAAGCCGGTTCAAGCCAAACAGAACCTCATTGTTACGCTTTCTGTACTGAGGTCAACTCAATGTAACATTTCCCTGGGTTGCAGCTTTGGTTTGTGTGGGACAGCCTTTGTTTGATGGTAAAACTACAATGAACGTCTTAAAAGCTGCACATTCGGTTACAGGTAATAGTGCACTGACATCCTCTGGATCTTGGTCCTTCTGTTGGCTTCGCTTTTTTTTTGCCGCCTATGTGAACATGCCCTCTCTTGTGATTTACTGCGGGTGTGTGCATTAAGAGAACAGCTAAGCTAATCACCAGAAGTTATGGGATGAACAGCAGATTATTTCCCAAATGCAGCGTACCACGGGTCAACAAACTCAACCAAGAGTTACCGCTTGGCGTACCTAGAACCTCCACAACACCTCAGTTCTGTGTTGTATTATGCATACTCCCTCTGTTTTTTGCACATTGATGTTATCGTTGAACTCTTTCTGCCCTATATTGGGTTGTATTCATTATTGTGTAGTAACTTATCTAATACAAATCTTGAACTTCACGTAAGTCATATTTGCGTTTGTGGTTGTATTATGTCTGTGTACTGCTATTATAGAACATGCTGTTATCATCCCAAGCTTTTGTCCTGCACCAAACCAAAACCAGTTCCTGGCTGTTCGGATGTTCTTAATTCAAAAATATACACACCTTCAGCATGTATGTTTTTGGTTTTCTTACAAACTTGCTTTTCCTAACACAAAGGAGCACCGCTATTCCTGCCCCTGCCTGCCAGAAATCAAGCGCTGTTGCCTCACTAAACCTGACAGAACCGTTGTTATGGAAGATGCACAAGCTGCGTGTTCTTCCTCACATGCTTTGATAGTTGTTACCCTTTGTGTACCGTCTGTTTCTATCACTCGACCAGAGATGAGGCCTTTTTCTCACCTTCCATGCCCCCCACTCACTTCTTATCCAGAAAGGGCTGTTGTGTATGTGGGTTTTCTCTGCAAATCCCTAATTAGATTACTAGTTAGAGCAGTGTTTCCCAACCTGGTCCTCGGGGACCCTCACACGGTCCGTGTTTTTTGCTCCCTCCCATCTCCCCGACAGACAGCCTACAAGGACTGTCTGCGGGTCCCTGACGACCGGATTGGGAAGCACTGATTGGCTGAAGAGTCCTCACACCTGGGTTGGAACCACTGACCTAAAGGTTATCCCAAAAGCCTGCATACACACTGGCCCATTACAGATAATATTGCCTGTCTCTGGGCTACACCGTGGTTATTTTGGCTAAATTTTAGGGCTGTAACGGTACTTGTATTTGTTATCGTCATCATTTTCGGTTTGTACTGCACAATGATACAAATGAATATATTTATTGACACAGCCGGAGCCTAAATTCACAAGTAGATGTTCCACAATGACGGCATTAAGCTATTTGTGGCTGTGAGTTGGTCATAGCTAATGTTGGTTACAGTCAGTCATAATCAGCAGTTTGGGAACATTTCCGTTATCCAGTACAGTACCCTAGCATTGGAGGGAGAGTAGTTGACTAAGACTAAAGGCTTGGGACTAGGGCAAAATATTTAAGGAACTACAAACATTGAGTGATTTTACCTTGGGCCACTCGACCTTGATTACTTGCCAGTCTCATTTCTGTGCACCTCAGGTAAAAATGACAGTTCATTCACTCTTTTGCTGAGTTGTAACCTCATGACTACTAGAGCTAGCGAGTCTCTCCATCTTCGCCCCAAAAAGGACCCAGTTCCCTCTTCTTCCTCTGCCAGTCAGGATTCAGCAGCTACTGGAATTAAGCCATCATTAGGGATCAGTGGCATCAGGGTCTTAAGGTGGTTTTTTCGATATGAATTCTATAGGTATGTTTTTGTGAACATCTCAATGAGCACCTCTGGATGAGCTAAGCTAATGCCGTTTCTCCAGAGCCAGTAATATCAGTCTTTTTTTTTTTTTTAACAATCCCGCAGCATATGTTCAGTTTTTCATGCTAGCTTGGTTTCAGCTTTCACATCTTTGCTCAGTGACTAGCACTTCAGAAAGCTCCAGAACAGCAGGGACGTGCCAATGGAAATGTTCTGTCTTCCACGGGAGTGCCCAGGCCTTAATGTGGAACGATGATTTCGGTGGTGACGCCTCTCTCCGGGCCCAGCCGAGCTCACCAAGCCCACTTCCTCTCACTCATCCCTGAGGAGTACATTCCCACCCAACCTGTCTGCTGTCCTGCCCATGAGCGGCAGTCACTTGTCCATGCGTCCAGGATGTGAATCAGAGTCAGGAAACAAATAGCGTCCGAATCCACAGCCCGCTGTAATCGCGAACCCCGTTGACCGGAAACTGTGCAGTGCATTAGCGCGATTGCACACCGAGTTGTCAGCCAACACCTGCCGCGAGTGCTTTTGGCTGCGATGCATCTTGGTGACCTTGCAGGCCTCCTGCGATGCCACTGGGCAGTTGCCAGGCAAGACGCTTCGCATTTGGAAGACATTTTGCAAACCCTGGTTTTCGCTCCACGCTCACTCTCTGGTGATTTTTAAGTGCTGTCGTGTTACAGATCACTGAGGGTTAGCACTGCAGAAGTGAACTATTTGTTTGCATAGGCTTCTCACGGGTCAGTCGTGTAGCTGTGAACTGCGAAAGTTTAGTATCGAAAGTCATAATATATAGTCACTATCTAGAATCAATTAGTTAATTTGGCAGAAGCCTTTGATCCAACTTGCACGTGTTTGTTAATGGCTGTTATTGATCCTACAGCACGTCTAGAACTGTCTATGAAACAAAAGGTTTAATTTCAGTTAGCCTTTTTCAGTCTTTGCATATAAAAGTTTTTGCAAGTGTATCCCATAAGCAAAAAAAACAAACCTTTAAAAATTTAAATGATTTCCATGTCTAGTGATTCTCATCCCCGTGTTTCCGTTTGGTAGAAACATTTTGGATCAGAATATCACGGCTAACTGGGTCCATTTTTCCACCTAATGCTAATTTCTTTTGCTACAAAATAAGGGCCAGTCAAGGGCCAGAAGGATAAATCCAGGGTATTGACATTCCCAATATCAGTAAACATCTGCTTTGTGAGACTAGTCAGGACAGAAAGTTTATTTCCATTGTGCAGAATTCATCTTTGGATTTCACAGCTAGCAAGGTTGGACTACAGTACAGTAAAACTGTTAAATTCTGATTAATTTGCACTGCTTAGCTTATACATGTAGCCTTATGCTTTGTAAGAGGCAGGAATCCCAAACTTCTGTTAACAAAATGAATGGTCCTTAGTGGAATCTTCATCAGCTTGTTCTGTATACCGTAGGCAGCTGCTTTGAACATAATTTAAATTATTGTTATATATTAAATATCTTATTTATATCGAAACCTCGCTACAGCGGCTTAAATCTCGACGGTGATCCACAGTTTAATGAGCACTTTCTTTGCATTTCCATCTTCTCTTCAGTCTTTCATTTATCCTTTGATTACCTGGTCTGATTGTTTTTGGTGTTTATATAGGTGATAATTTCACAACGAGGATATTTTTTTCACAGCACAGGTGAAACGCAGCATCTCAGTCAGAACAGGAAGTGGGATTTAGGCATTTCTAAAAGTATTTCATGTAATGATAATGCTGAGAGTCAGTCAACGGAAAAAAGAAGGTAGATACTAGAGAACAATGCGGTCAAGTACCATGGTGAGAATGTCTGTGGCGAGGCCTTGAGATGCAATGCAAGTCGGCCAATTAGACTGTGAGGAGTATCTTCAGTGATCTGTCGAACTCCAGCCTTGAATAATAGCGCCCTGTTACTGATAAGATCTTAATGAATGACTTAGACACCTATGTACACGCTGTGGATCTGTGGCTCGGATAGCCTGCCACCATGGAGCAGTGAAATTGTGATTGGATGACAATATTTTCAGCCTTAAGCTGTTCAGACACACGGCCAGTGAACATTGACCAGGTTCTGCTCCTGGTCTCTCACAACTCACGGTGTCATCTTTCCACTGGAGAACACGGCATCATAAACACTCAAACTTAACATTGGAGAGAAGTTAGAAAAGATGTAGCTTAGCTTGATAGCTTGGCCAGTGTGGTTGCAGTCTCTGAATCAGGTGCCGCATAATTTACTAACAGAAAAGCCGCTTTTATTGCAGTGAGGCTCATGGCAGAGGTGGCAGCTGACGCTGGTTTATTTTAAGTTGCCGGGCGCACATTGGGTTAACCGCGCCTCGGCCACAGCAGAAACCATACTTTTTTTGTTCTTTTTGTCACAAAAGCACAAGTGTCTAGTTTCTATTTATCTTCATCCAATTGGGCCTCCTTCTCAAGCAGGACGTCTCAGACCCAGCTTTGTGAGAACAGAGGATAAAAAGAAGCCCTCTTTTCTTTTCTTTTCTCTTCTCTTTTCTTTTCAAACACTGGCACTAACCTTGGGAAAGATTCCACCTCAAAAAAAGATGAAAAAAAGACAGGAGAATGAACGAGAGTTATGATAGAAGTCTGAGTGCAGGTCACACAAAGGCACGCTTGGCACAGCCCATTGCCCCAGCCTGTTTTAATTGGCTGGGCCTAAGAGCCTTCTGTTACCCTGCCACCACCACCCCCCCCCACACACACATGCTGACTAGCTCTTCCTCAACCCACAGCCACCTGTAGTTTACTCTGCTTGCATGCATTGAGAGAGGTAGCTAAAGACCTAGCCACAGATTTAGCTGCCTCACTGGCTAATGTAAAAACCCTGCAATGTTACGTAATGTAAAGTAGCAGGTAATGATGGTTGCCTTTAAAACCTGCTGCAGTTTCTCAGGTATCTTTAGGTGAGGCGTACGTAATAGGGGCTCCTAGCCTCCCAGTCCGAGGACTGGTAAAGTCCTTGGTGAATATTCCACTGGGCCAGGAACGCTGGTGGTTTGGGGGAGGGGTTGGTTGATTTCCAGAAATAAACTATATACTTTCAGTTTTTTACGAACATTTTTTTTTGTAAGACCCCTCAGGGTTGCAAATTCACATTTGAAAAAAAAAGGCAAACTTATTACATTGCATTTTGACAGCCTCCCCCCCCCACCCCCGGGCATTTCACTTGTCTGTGGATTTTTGGTTCGACATAAAACGGTCCGTAGACATCGGAATTCTGCAAACGCCTAGTATGCCGGATTTATTTTAAGTTAGTTGCAGATTAAATTACATTCAGTCTCATTTTCATTGTGTAAAGTACAAGTACTCAGCAAATGCAAAATGTAATCTGAAAGTGCTATAAGTAACTATGATATAAATAAGTAGTTAGTGTGTATATAGTTAGTTTAGTTTCTATAGTTAGAAATTGTATATCAACACAGTGGTATATGTGGCATTTGTAGTGTGGTATAAATAATGTGGTATAAGCAGCATATGTTTGAAATTTTTGAGTGAAAATTAGTGAGCATCACCTGTCCGTACATTAAAAAAGCATCATGTTGCCTTCATGGGCAGCAGCGAGGGTGATGTCATTGGCCCCCAATTGTGAGGCGGTCTGTGCTGAGCCGCGCTGGTGAGAATGACACGATAAAGGAGACTCGTTACCATAACGATGATTATTTGACGTGCGTGTGTGTTCCGCTCTCAGCGCAGCACAAAGGTCCCCTTACCTCATGGCAGTGGCATGCCTGCAGTAAGCGAGCGGGATTTACAGTGGGGGTCTGCGCGGTCCTTGACCTTGCGGGGGGAGCGGGAGCTCAAGTGTTAGCCTCTGTTCCAGCACAAAGCCACCCCAGCAGGGGGCTGAGAGTGCAAGAGAGACAGAGAGGTGCGGGGTGGGGTCAGTGTGGCCCCAGGGGCCCCGGGGCCCACTCACAGGTGGTCTCAGTGGGACCCCCACCGTCTAAGCTTGGGTGTGAGTAGGGACCCCATTTCACGCGGCACCTCCCATTCCGGCGGGCCAGGATGGCGTGATCGCAGTGTGGGCGCCGGTGCGGGCAGTGGGCATTGCCCCCAGGTGAGACGTGAGATCATTGTCCCTGAAACGCCACTTCGTCGTTGCCGTGGTTACGCAGGGGTGTGGCCGTGTCTCAGGCAGGACCTTTCGCCCTGCTGTTGCGACGCCCCCCCAAGGTCGTCCTTTCCCTCGAAACTACGATTTGGATGAAGGACAGGATTCGGTGTTTGATCTCAGTGTTCTGGCCACAGGGGAGACTGTGGGCAGCTGGATCTTGCAGGGGTGTCGCTGTTAGTTAGGGACACAGCTGATGAGGTGAGAAAATGAGGAGAGCTTCAGTGCCTCTCTCAGGTGCCATCTCTCTCAGCTCAGGGCCATCCGCCACCTTCCAGGCCTCTTCGGCGTGGCAATAAAAATGATGTCCTTTCAGGAGATCTCTGCATGGTATTTAGAGTCAGATAAACCATGGTGTTTTTTCCCCTCCACTCAATCCTCAACAGACCCCATTTGCTCTGATTGTAGAAGTCTTCTGAACCTCAGCTCTCTCGCCAAAATGGAAAACACATGTTCTTAGGAAAGATGAACTAGCATTTTTATTGCTGCTTATTTCGCTGTTAAAACATCTATTCACATGCATGGCCTGCTGCAATTAGTATTTTTATGGATGTACAGAAAAATTCGGCCTCGCACCAGTGCTTCTTTCAGCCACATTGCTGCACGCGAAAAATAACCCCAGTAATATATGTATTGACCACTGGTCGGAGGTTGTAATATCAGCAATTTCTTTAAAAGACAAGTACTCTGATAAATATTACTGGTTAAGTTACTGATCTTCAAAATCGTTGCAGTAGTTTCTTGCAAAATCATTTGATATTGTCATTTTGGGTCTGGCTTCTGCACAAAATGGAATAGAATTGCAACCACAACTCAGCTGCTCAGTTCATGAGAGTACAAGTTGTTTGGTGTGACTCAGGATGAGCTGGTTGTTTTTCACCAGCAACGTTGGACAGATTTCACCTCACACATCCTGAGCGGGCGAGCTCTGCCTCTGTGCGTCACTTCTGTGGCAGTCGGGTGTTGCCCGGTCATTTCACTTTCCCCGCAGAGGAGCCTCTCAGTTATTCGATCCCTCATTCTGCACGACCTGTTCCGTCTCTGTGTCGCGGCTTGGCGGCACCGGCCTTTGAACCAAAGAGATGATTCAAGGGAGGGCGTTCCCGGCGACGCCCAGTCAGTGAGGGGAACAGGAACTTACGGATTTCTTGGCCAGTGCTTGCGGGCAAACATTTAGCTTCTCATCAATCTGTGAATCACAGTTGCACACAGCCCACTTTCCTCTATAGTGCACGAGCAGTACTTAAAGTTCAGATGTTATTAGCCAAAGTGCACTTCTTAATTGTTCATTGCAAAGCTTTGCTGTAGGGATTTTCCCTCTGGCCTCGATCCTTAGTGCTGGCAGTCCTTAAAATTGATTTTGTTTGTGGTTACCTTGTTGCATGATGAACTTACGGCCCAGTTCTAGCTGTGCTGTCTGTCTTCAGAATGTGGCTGTATGTTTTGACAACTGCGAGGTTGTATTAGTTCTGAGAAGCTTCTGATAAACTCATCCTTGTCTTCTTTTTTTTTTTTTTGCATTGATTTGGTTTGGAACGAGACCTCACACCATGCTGGTAGGATGGAACATTCTGCCGGAATGTTCGGCCCCTCTTCTTTCTGTTCTGAACTCGAGCATAGAAGGCAATTCAGCCACACTCAAGGCACTGCCACAATACGCTGGGCGTGACTCTGACTGCAGTGGGTGCGGCATGGAGTGGAGATGCCCTGGAATCGCTGCTCTGAATAGATGTCTCCTGTCAAAATTACTTCATGGGCTCAGAAGGCAGCAGCCAAACTCTTAAAAGACTCAAGTTCCTGAACATTTTTGGAAAGTTTTATAAGCAGAGACATCGTTGCCATCAGCGAGCTCTCACAGAGACTCCCCAGGAGGGGAGAAAGCACCCTCCGACAAGTCACATTAAAGCGGCCATTTTACTATCGCGGTAAAAAAAAAGACTAATTTCATTTGGCCATAAAGAGCACAGGGTGGGATTTCACGGCTTCCGAAAATTGCTACCCGGGAGTCTGACCTGGTGAATAGGTCTCCGATTCGGAATTCAATCGCAGAATAATTGTTATCAACCCAGGAGAGGAACAAAAAAAAAATATCTCACAGGGGATCCGCAGATAAATGGTTGAAAGGCAGCTTTTAAGGGGCCTTTTGGAGCTCGAGTCGACTTGGTTCCGCCCCGCAGAGTTTTACAAGTATTGAGGAGACCGGTTGCACAAGGGCAGTTGGGAGAGTCCCTGGGCGCACATTGGTCCAGGATGGCGAGCAATAAATAAACACCATCGCAGGATATTTTAAATTATTACGGCGGCGCACGCCAACAGTTCACGGTCACCGCAAGCACTTTGGCTTCCGATTCCCCAGTGAGCAATTTTTCAGAGTAAATATAAGCCACTTGAGTTTTTTGGGACACATGCGTGCAGGGACATTAGCGCAGCCCGACAGTTAACATGCCGTCGCTTAGCAGAGTCTCACGGGGAAGGAGAGGGCCGGGGTGTATAAACACGCCACGTAAATGCTGTGGCGCTGCGGCGCTGCGTCTTTAAAAGAAAAAAAGATGGGATCGGGGACACAATTCAATGTCTCCATGGTCTCTGAACGAGGCAACGAGCGAGTGGGGAGCGGACGACTTATTACCCTCTAAATAATGGAGCAAGCTTTAACCGCAGTGATCCAAGTCTACTGCGCTTAAGTGCTTTTAATAAAGCATTGTCACGATTTCTCCTGTGTGATCGTCTCTGAAATACGCAGGCGAGTCGTACGTCTTCTTTAAATAGCTAATTCTTATTAGGCCAAAGTTTTTCATCATGCAGCTGTGCGAAATCATTTAGCTACATCTCAGAGAACAGGGGCAATTTCCTATTGGAGGTCTCCCCCCCCCCCCGTTTAGAAGTTGAAGGCCGGCATTTGCTCTGAACACAAATTATGTAAAGGGATAGTTTAGCTGACCAACAAAATCCCAGAGTTTGGCAACCGGAGGGTTTAATGAGACGATAATGTTTAAGGAGAATCACTAAATGCTTCTGGCTTTTCCAGGAAAACAAACATGGTGGCAGTAGGACAGATAATATCAGCAATGCCCGCTTTCAGGTAAAGACAATAAGCTGCATAAAATATCTGGGCGTCGTTAATTCAGCTGTGTCTCAGGTTAATGACGTTTGCTGCGGGGGAGACAGTTTCACTTATCAAACACGGCCATGTCTCTGAGGACTGGCACAAACTGCCGGTTAGGTGGCACAGTGCTGACCTCAGCGGGGTCCAGCTGCATGGACCAGGACCTCGTGAGCCTTGGTCGTTGGCCTATTTAGTTTGTTTGACAGGGAGCAGGAAGAAACCCGGATTGACGAACAGGAACGTTTGACAATCGTTGAAAATGAAAAAAAAGTCACAACTTCATATTTATGTCTCTGTTTTGCTGTGGAGTAATTACTAAATATCGTAAAGTTGAGGACACTAACCCTAAGGCCACCAGCTCAGCTGAACCCTCGACACTGTATTCAGATGGAATTTCTCCACCGTAAACATTTTGCTGTATTAACTGACCCACAAGAATAAGAGAATTTACTCTTTTTAACCTTAACAGCAGCACCGGTCAATGTAGCTCTGATACCTGGAACACTAGCAAAACATCAGCTTCACAAAGAAGTAGCAAATCACAAGTAAATAAGACTGCGGTGTTTGTATATGGAAAAATGACCTTGACATTAGAGTCTGAGTGCTGTATTCCTGAATCCTGCGGTCACAGCAGGTAGGAGACCAACCCCGAGGACTTCCGAGGATTTTAAGGAACATCTCAGACAATGAGACATCTTCATTCGGCTGCTTAATTAAATTAAAAATCCATACTTAATGAGCACAGAGCCCATCAATAAAGGCTGACATTTATTAGAGGGTTAGGACAGAGCGATGCGGCAAGAGGATTACAATCAATAAAGGCTGGGAAATATTTTGTGGCAGCGCTGACAAGATGCTTTTATCTCGTCTAAAGGTAAGACTCTCTACGGAAACAGCTGGAAAACACAGTGGAAAAGAAGCCTTGATTACTGAATGCAAGGCAGCATATTCTCCAGAGGAAAGTTTAGACAAAAACAAAACTAGACTAATTAGACCTTGGAGTAAGCATAAACAACAATCTTCTCAGATATTAACTGTACACATGCTGACGGGAGAGAAAATGAAGCAAACAGCGCCTCCTGCTGCAGGAGTGGAGGAGAGCAGCGAGCAATGTACCCCACCCCATGCAGTGAATGGTTTTATCCACAGTTTTCTACCGTTGGCCTTTCTGTGATTTTGCTGTAACAAACTATGAAGCTCACGGGAAAAAGGCATTTTATACTTACAGCTTATACTGTTGTTCCAGTCCAGCTCCACTCTGGTCCATTTAGGCCCGTCGGTGGAACCACGGCCTTGCCGGAGGGGGGAGATCGCGCGGTCGGCCCACTTCCCGGCAGCGGCCTCCCTGAGCGCAGCACTCACCCCTGCTCACCCTCCTCCAGGGCTCGCTCGCTAAATCTGCTCCACGCACAATTAGCAGGCGAGGGGAACTCGAGGCGGGAAACGAGGTCGTCGGGTGGGGGGGTGACATTTGTAGGCAAGCGACGTCCCTGCGATGCAATCTGTCACTTCCCCCGGCGCGGGAAATCACGACTAATTGCTGGGATCCTCTGCCTCTCGACGGAGCGTGCCATCCCAGAGCGCAACCAGGGAGATCGGGTCAATTAAGGCCCGCGGAGCTGGCAGTGGCCACGTCGGCACACTGCGAACCCAACAAACAGCCACGGAGCCCAGAGTCCTGACACAGCATCCAAAACACTCAATTTCAAACAATGGTACATTCTCCTTTTGACAAGCACATATTCATTGTTTTGCATATTCTATTCTAGGAACAAAATTATATTCACACATGCAAATGAAACGCTCTGAGCAGCCTTTGTGTAACAGGCTTGGAGCTATAAAATCAATAAAAATACCCAAGTAAACAAATGTAACAGCACCTGGATTTTGTCCTGTCTCTCCTGCTCAGTATATTGTAGAAGGATAAGTCTCCTTTGAGTTTTTCTTCAAATAATTAATAATTATGGTGTCTGGTATTTTTAGAAGCTTAAAAGCTTTACCGTGTATTACATTTGCTGGTTTGTATTCTTAGAGAAGTCAAATGTACTGAATGTTAAGTTAAAATCATTTCTTTGAAAGGAGAGGTACATCCTACATACACTACAGATATAAGTAAATTACACCCTAATTAAAGGAAAAGAAATCAATCTTTGAAACAGACAGTGTACAGATCCCTCCCGGGAACGTTTGGAAATTGGGCAACGTGGCCCCCCCCCCCCCCCATGGGACCACGGGATTCGGGAGAAAGCTCTGCATGTTCAAAATGACTGTTTTCTGCTTATACCAAATGGACAGATATACATTCTGTCCTGTGATGTGCGTGTGATCTGCAAGCTGCCCGCTCCCCAACCACGATGAGGACAATCGCTTAGAAGACGGATAGACGGCTGGATCTTATTTTATATGAATGGAGACTTTTTCATAAGTCAGGGTTCATGCTCGTTTCACTTGTTTCAGGGAGGGAGGCTGGATTCAGATTTCATGAAGGTTACTCACATGGTCACACACTTCCAAGGGGCCTCACGAGGACACGATCTGCAGCCCAAGAGAGCTGTACGTCTCCAAATGAACCCAGAGTTGCAACCCGTGTTCAGAGCCTCTGTTTCTGAGAAAGACGGCAGCACGTGAGCCCTTTCGTGGTATAGAATTTATTTACACATTTACTCTATGTACAGACGGCCCATTACACACGCCCATTCAGGGACGCCGTTCGTGGTCACCTCAGCGTAAGCCAAACTCATGATGTCATTCCTGAAAACAGCCTCTTCATAAATGGTGCCCAAAACATCTATGTTTCAATACGGCTCAGTCAAAAACGAAGATCAACAAAACAAAACAAAAACCTAAAACCCAGGAAAAACACTTTTTTTTTCTTTTCTTTTAAAAAAGGGGGGGGGGGGAGGGGGATTCCGGTTCTGGTTCTGAGCAGCATGTCAGCCTCTGGGCCCAAACGTGAGGTCGGCTCCGTGGAGATGGCTGCTTCTCGTTGCCATGGAAACCCGGGCCCTGTCCTCACGGGCACCGTCTGCTTCAGGATCCTGTATCTGTCGCACCCGCCTGCTTTACTCGTCCAGCCGGGAGTAGAATGCAGAGGCTCTCAGACCAGACTGAGCGCTTCTCATTCAATGAGCCCGCATCACGTGACCGTAAAGATTATCTACGATGCAACATCACGGCATCAGGCACCATATAATAAGTATACATGTAAACAGTATATAACATAAAAAAACAACAGAATGAAACTGGTTAAAAAAACAGAAGAAAACAGAATCTTGTCAAGTGCAATTTCTCTCCACCATGAACAGGAAAATTAGTCGAAGCTGTAAATAAATTCAAAGCCAGATGACAAAATTGCTTTTTTTTTTTTTAAAACCATAATACAAAACTCAAAATGTTACTATCCTACAGAGAAGCTGCTCGGACACACGGCAGATCTTCACACAGCTGTGAGTTCTCCTTCACGCGTCCAGTTTCAGGATTACTTGACCAGAGATCTCGGCTGATCGGTTTCGTTTCTGCTACGAAGAACCGAGACGATCGCATGTCTGCTTCCATGGCGACCATGAATAAAGCAGCCAGGTTAGACGAAAGTGAAGCGGCCGTCCGCAGCGGAGGGGTTGGCATGAGGATGACGTCACCGCCGCCCCCTTCAGTGTATCGCTGGGTGGGTCCTGACTCGATTCTGAGGTAGTCCTTTGCAAAGGATTCACTTGAACACAAAACTGTTTCTAATGGAGGTTCTGGTGGAGGTGTCGATCGCACCGTTTGATCAGATAGTACTGCCATCACTGCATTCACAGAGGAGCGGGCCGATTAGTGCTAGCCAACCAAAGCCGGCCACAGACACAGCCCATAGTAACGGCAGATCCTGACCAACCAGAGCGCAGGCCCATAAGCATGTTTTGCACTCTTGTGGCCAATCATGGTCAGAATCCTCGCAAACTGTTACCAAGAAACTCCTTAATGCGCGGATGGTGCCATAGCGTTGATTTGCACCAACGTAAGCTGTGGTTTTGCATGTTGGGATCTATTTCGGGTAGCCTGGTTTGAATAAACAGTTCAGATGATGGGGAACATGTTTGAAATACATACATACACACACACACACACACACACACACACACACATACATATTATATATATATACATATTA
>JAODKF010000044.1:17589585-17607689 GCA_026779585.1 Mormyrus proboscirostris
CCCCCCCCCCCAAGCACAGTGAGACACCTGCACTGCACAGCTCACCCTGAAACCAATGGACATAAAGAACCACAGACACGACTGCATTCCAGCTACCAGGACCTGACTATTACTGAGAAACGACACTGTGGCTCTTCAGTTGACTATGATTAAAGGAAGTAAATATGAAAGCTGAAGGCTTCTCAGGACTATAGTATCTGGGCCGACCCTCCCGCCCTGACCTGTGCAGTTGGTCTCATCTGACCAGTCTCGGCAGTCGTTGTCCCCGTCACAGCGCCACGCCTCACGGATGCAAACTCCACGGGCACACGTGAACTCCCCCACACGGCACTGGTGACTCTCTGTGAGCACAGACAGGGACACAGTCAGGCCCACGGGCCCGGTCTTCTCAAATTACCATCCAATCATACACAGCCTGGTCAGCTCACCATCCAATCGCACGCAGTCTGGTACGCTCTCCAATCACACGCAGGCACACACTCACCACAGTGCTCCTCGTCACTGTTATCACCGCAGTCATCTTCATGGTCACATTTGAAGGCCAGTGGGATGCAGGATCCGGAGGCAACGCAGCGGAACTGCACAGCAGGGTCACAAACGGTGGTGGCTGGGAGGGGACGGACCACACAGCATTCAGAGAATCCATATTTCGAAAGCTCAGCACATTTACAAAGGAAATGGCACGACACGCGACTGATCACATGCGACTGGCTACTCCTCCAAGCCGCTTGCTCATATATAGATACACTTACGGCACTCCTGCTCGTCGCTCATGTCGCCGCAGTCGTTGTCGCTGTCACACTTCCAAATGCTACTGATGCATTTCCCGTTGGAGCAGCGGTACTGATTGGGGAGGCAGGTGCGCTCTGGGTAACGGCGACACAGGGAGGTGTGGCGGTATGAGCGGACGGATCAACGGGGAACCATCGCAGGACAGAGAAAAGGCCCAGCAGCCCATTCCGCTCCAACTCACCCATCTTGATGCAGGTGTTGTTCTGGAGGTGGTACCCGACTGGACATTGGCACTGCAGCTCCCCCGAGGGCAGCTGCTTGGTGGGCGCCCCCTCTGGGCACACGCAGGTATGGCGGTGCCCGGGACGTGGAAGGCAGAGCAGGCTGCAGGGCTGGTCGGCACAAGCGTTGTGCCCTGGGGGGTGGGAGGTCAGAGGTCGGTGTGAAGGTCACCCTTTTATTAGAGTTTAACCTGTTTCAGGTTCACCGTTACTGTCGTCTGCATATTTTTGCAATCCATCATGTTCCTTTGCATTCAAACTAAGCTAAACTTAACTGGCTGATTGAAACAAGCATGGAGAAGACAATGGTGACATCTACATGCACTATTAACCTACTTCCACCTCAATTAAAAGATGTTTGACCGACACCACAGACATCAGAAGCTAAGCTCTGCCTCCCGGAACCCGCTTCGAGCTGGCATCCGGACCTTTGGTCTTGCCCCTGTAGAAGATCTTGAGGTCCATCACACCAGTCAGCCGGCCAACCAGCAGCTCACTGTCCAGCGAGCCGGACTTGGGGGCCTTAAAGATGCCCATGCGGGACCAGTCATCCCAGTAGATGTCATTCTGTGAAGGAGCACATGACTCTTAGCCCAACGTCAACACATGTGGTTCAATTAATTGACTCGTCATCAAGCCCTTGAGGTGTGGCACTACACGAGCAGAACAAACGTCTACTGTCCCTTGAGTGCCCAGGACAGGAACTCACAGGTTTATGCGGAATTCTATGCAATACTTTCCCTGAAATTCTTTGCACTGGTATTGTATATTGTTACTATGGAAAATGTAGTTTGATTGTGTAAAAGTGTACATTGAACTACTGTAAAACTGCAGTTTCCTTTGGGGTAAATGATTGATCAATTTATTCATTCATCCATCCATCCATCTATCCGTCCATCCACCTCATCCGTCCGTCCAACTCGTCCATCTCATCCCTCCATCCGTCCATCTCATCCAGTGGCAAAGAGGCTCTAATAATTTATTGGCTATTAGCTTGTTCTCAATCATCCTATTGCCTGGTTAAACTGTGTCCTCCAGCTCTCTGACCTGTTTCTTTGGCTAGCTTTCCCCCACTGGAGGCTCTTGGAATGCAAGGGATACCTTGAAGATGGCGATGGCATAGGGGTGCGGCAGGCCCTCCATGAGCACGGTGCGCTGACCGCCCAAGAAGTCGGCCCGCTCGATGCGGTCCCCAAACGCCTCAGTCCAGTACAGCCAGTGCTCGTCAGTGGTGATGCCGTTGGGCCAGCGTACTCCCTCCGACACGATGCAGGACACATTGGTGCCATCCATCCAGGCGCGGTACACGCCAGCTACACGGTCCCCCCAGTCGGTCCAGAACATGAGGCTGGACCCGCAACACACACACACACACACTTAAGGAGTTTCTATGCCAACTGTATTAAGCTGGGTGTTCATCAGATCTCATGCTATTCTGTTCTGAACAAGCTGGTGCAGAGACGCAGCTGGGGCTTCTACTGAGGCGACATCAAGATTAAAAGGCAAGGCTGTTCATTCCAGGATTAGCTGAGGGGGGAGTGCCGTACCTTTCCCCAGGCAGCAGTGCCAGGGCCCTGGGGTGTTCCAGCACGGAGGAGTTGAACAGAGTGTGACGGAGGTCCCCATCAGAGTTGGCCACCTGAAGGGTGGGTAAGACAATCAAATGTCATTCCTTGTTCTGGTTGTGGCATTTCCTTACAGTGGATCAAGTGCTTTTATTCGCACTACCCCCCTCCCCCCCCTCTCTCCATCCCCCTCCCCCCAAGCACGCGTCTCGCTCCTTCACCGCGAACTTCTGAGCGCCAGCATCCACCCAGACGAGCAGCCGGCTGACGGGGGCGCAGGCCAGCGCCTCCACGTTCTGCAGGCCCCTCCTCACGATGATCTCCTGTCCAGAGCTTCCGTTCAGGCACAACCTCTGCAAAGTGGGGGGGGGGCAGAAAGGAGTCACGGCAGTTCGCGGTGCTGAAAAGGAGACACGAACCAGGTACAGTCACTAATGCATCGACAAGAAGAGGCCAGCAGGGGGAGGAGCACCTGGATGGTGTCCAGCGCAATGTCAGCCCAGTACAAGCAGTTCTGCTCGTAGTCAAAGTCCAAGGCCACAGCTTCTCGCAGGCCTGACAACGGCAGCGGCTGGTCAGTGCCGCTGGCCAGGTCGTAGCGATGGATGGAGCTCCGCACGGCGTACAAGATGAATTCGTTACTCTCTGAGGACAGTAGGGGGACAAACAGGACTCAGTCAGTCAAAGAACATCAATCGACAAACATCTACATGTCAACAGGTATTCCTAGGCAAGCCTCACCTCCCACAGGGCAAGGCAACATCTCTCCACCCAGCCTGGCTTCCACATCACCTCCATGGCAGCTATCCCCGGATACCTTCCTGTACCTGAGACAAAATGCACACGCGATTACCAACAATTTTATATCTACATCTGCAGAAAATCAATTGATCACCAATCCAGAAGTACTCAATTTCCCTCTCTGCCACTAGGGGGCAGTATGACCTCTGCCATAAAGCCAGTGCATCGGATCTATGCGGTACTTATCAAAACATACAAACATGCAACGTCCTGTACAGGATGCAGAGACAAAACGAGGCACCATAGCAAGGTCAGTCTTCCCTGGACTAGATTCTGCAAGCGTCTCAAACTCTATGGAAAACCAACAGCACTATTCCCCTGCAAGAAATCGTAGCATTTTGTTGTTTATTAGTAGTGATCAGTGCTGTCGCAGGCACTGCTGCGTAATCTCCCAAAAGATTTTTGCTTCCAGAACGATGAAATATTGTTTACATTGTTCTCCTATTGTCACTGTTATCCAGAAATGTTCCAGAGGCTGAACGGACCTACAATGATGGCTAAGGACGTGCATCACGCACTTTTCAGGATATGCACGACACACGTCTCCAGGACATGCACCGCACATATTCCTCACACCGCTAGATTTCCTTGCACCTCTTCACATTTTACAGACGCGCATTTCTTAGTGTGGTTAGCGGCTTACGGGCTCTTGCCCAATCATAATGTCCTGTGGTATTCCTAATAATACAAACCACATGTGTATCATATTGACATTTGCAGTGAACTGATTTGTTTTGCCGTTCAACTCAAAGCAATTCAGAAACACGACCGTGGAGCACTGTCTCAAGCAGCCTCCATCACTGTCTCCATCTCAATCAGGTTTTGCCAAACAAGTAATGGAGATATCTCATCATACTCAGGGTAGCCAATAATCAGGGTTATTATGGTTAACAAAAACCAAGACTAAAACTAAAAAAAAATAAAACTAGGAGTGAAAAAGTAATTTTGTTAAATAAAAAATACAAAAAAAAATTAAAATTAAAACTAAATCAAAACTACAGCGAACAAATGCAACATGAAGTAAAATGAAAAAGAAATGCAGGTAAAATCAGCATCGTTTTCAATTTTACCGCCTCAACTTGCACTGTGGTTGTTGGCTGTAATCTACGTCACACCGTACAGCTCACAGGAAGCAAAGACGGCCTCCAGCCATGTTGGTGCATTTCTCATCTGGTTGAGGTATTCTGGTACACTGTATTTCTGCATTCACTGAGGTTGGGTGTGCCGTTTTGGGCAGGAACAGCAACAATGTTCGCAACAAAAGCAAGATTCCTTAGGATGCCAAAATAATTGTAATAAAGACTGTGATCCAGAGAGAGAGATTAAGTTTTATCTAGTGAGCACCGAGGTACGTCGTCATTATTCTCTGTCTCACAGACACACATGTATGTGATGTGCAGTGATTCCTATAAATGAAAATGTTCTCCTCTAGGCTAACCTTTTATTAACATATAAGATTACTACTGAATAGAAACCAGTTACTAAACTTTATTTAATGGTTTGCCAATGGATTCATGTTTATCAATTGTACTTATTTCTTCATATTCCTACCCTATTGCCCACGTTAAAACAGGCCGGGTGCAACTGCTAAAACCTGCTACAATCGTTCACACATTCAGTGTTGAGTGAATTGTTATTGATTTTGGCATTTGAAAGCATTTTGAGAGTTTTTGAAATTGGTGTATTCCACTTTGTTTCAGCATTAACTTAACTCTTTGTACAATAAGCGTCCGAATGCTTTACTTTAACATTTCTAGGAATAATTCCTTTCTCTCTAACCACCACTTCCCTAGGAGTTTTCACTGGGGGGCACCCAGACAGACTTTACTTTCTCCAGAAGTGAAAATCCCATCAACTCTGTATTGTAAGCAGGGACTGGGAGCATCAATAACCCAGGTCCTTCACAGCTATTAAAACATGAAAGAGGTCAGGGGCGTGGAAGGACATTTGGAGGCAAGAAACCAAACTGCTTCACGCTTCCTCTTTAGCTGTTTCATGTGCATGCAAGCATGCAAATCACTTTGTGTGGTATCAAAATGTGGTAATTGCAATGTAGAATGAATACTGAAACTATTCAAAAACTAAACTAAAATTAGAAAATAAAAAGGACACAATATTTGCACACTCATAAGAAACTGAACTAAAACTGAAAACCAAAATGGAAAAAGAAATATGCAAACTAATGTAAATTTCAAAACTATAATATTGCTGTTAATACTGGAGAAGGGAGTTTGCTCAGTATCTGTTTACATGACCCCACGTGCAATGAGATGCCCCAGAATCGGTGTGAAGGCACCGCTTCTCACCATAAGCCGAACTCGAGCATTACACTGATCTCGGTAGTTACTTGGAGGTCTCCTTGTCTATGCTGATAAGCATTTGTGCACCTACATCATTCTGCAGAAAGAACTTAATAACTGCAGACATTTTTATTCGGGCAAGTGTGTATAAAAACTGAAAACTAAAAATTAGACAAAAAAAATAAAAATCTCGACCATTTCCATGACCCCATAAGCCAATCTGGTCCTCGGGGCTGCACACTCGGTTCATGTTTTTGCTCCCTCCAAGCTCTCTACCAGACAATCCATGTTTTTGCCCCCTTCCAAAAACATGGACTGTCTGTGGGTCCCCAAGGACTGGATTGGGAAATAATGCCATAAGCAGAAACGGGCTGAGACACGTCAGGTATCCCTGGGTCACTGGGCCTCCTAATGGTTAAGTGCTAGGGTCCTAGGCTCCTGCTATGTGGAGCTGTCCCGCTAAGGGCCTGATCTCCTCACCCCTTGCTGTGACGATATGTGGTGCCCACGGGGCAGGGAACGGGTGGGACATCCAGCCGGCCAGAGAACTCAGGGTCAGGGACACACACCTCGAGGAACAGGTCGTCACTCAGCTTGTACCCATAGTCACTGAAATGGAGAGGCAGAAGAATTTAGGGGGAGAGAGAGAAAACAGAACCTTAGAACAGAACTACTACTAATAGTATTATTATGATTAATCATCATCGTCGGTTCAGTCCCACTTAAGCATGGCGTTGTGGGCATGGCCTACGAGCTGCCGGCTTACACAGACTTTCTAAGAGGATGCGCTCAATGACGGTTCGCACCGTATTTTTCACTAAAGCAGGCTCATTTCCTGTTTTGTATAATATCAGCATGCCCGAGGGGGTTGGCTAGCCAGTAGACCTTGAACCCCCAGGGGTTTTTTTATTTTTGGTTTCCCCCGCCATGGTCTCTTGGCTTTTCTTTTTTTCCCCTCTTCTCTGCATCACGCACCATTTTGTATAAGCTACGTAATAATGGACCGCCGCGTACTCTTGTCAAGCGCCTCGGGGCAGCTCTGTTGCGAAAGACGCTATATAAAAATAAACTGAATCGGATCATCATCACCACCACTATCATTATACATTTGATTGTAATGATGGGTATGTTGCTTCGAAGTAGGAATAAATACATCTATACCTGGTATATCTATAACTGTAATCAATGTCATCGGCATGCCGATAAAATCCATTTTCTGTTGGCTGATGGGTGGTCATTAGCTAAGTGCTGCCAGATCAGCGATGGATGCCGCAGACCTAGAGGTCATCAAGCTGGGGAGAGACAGGCTCTCACCATTCGTAGTCCTGTCGTGTGCAGGAGCAGTTGGTCACAGTGATTGGCCGGTCAAAGTCCTCGCCGTTGAAGCAGGTGGCGTGTGGAGTGCGGCGCTTGAATACCAGCTCACGGCCCAACAAGCAGCCATTGCCCCGCTCATCTGACGGCGACCAGCGCTTATAGTCCGCATCCGTGCACGGTACCCCTGTGCAAACATACGCTTACAGGCTACCACAATGGCAGAGGAACCAAATGTGTTCACGAATACAAAGGTTGCCACAATGACACAAGAATCACATTGTTCACCAATGCTGAGACTGTCAAACGACACAGGAACCAGATGCGTTCACCAATAATGACACAGAAACCTGATGTGGTCACTAATATCGAAACTACCACAATGATACAGGGACCAGATATGTTCACCAATACTGAGGCTATGACAATGACACAAGGACCACATATGTTCACCAATACTGAGGCTATGACAATGACACAAGGACCACATATGTTCACCAATACTGAGGCTACTACAACGACACAGGGACCAGATATGTTCACTAATATTGAGGCTACCACAATGACACAGGAGTGAGATATGTTCACCAATACTTCGGTTACGACAGTGACACACGAACCAGATGTGTTCACCAATAAAGACATAGGAACCTGATGTGTTCACCAATATTGAGGCTACCGCAATGACACAGGATCCAGATGTGTTCACCAATCACACTGGAACCAGATGTGTTCATCAATACTGAGGCTACCACAATGACACAGGGACCAGATATGTTCACCAATACTGAGGCTACTGCAGTGGTGCACTGGGATTTACACGCAGGCCTTGGAGCTAGCACAATGACACAGGGACCAGATATGTTCACCAATACTGAGGCTGCCAAACAATATAGAAACCAGATGTGTTCACTAATATTGAGGCTACCACAATGAGACAGGAGTGAGATATGTTCACCAATACTAAGGTTACGACAGTGACACACGAACCAGATGTGTTCACCAATAAAGACATAGGAACCTGATATGTTCACCAATATTGAGGCTACCACAATGACACAGGATCCAGATGTGTTCACCAATAACGAGGCTGCCAAACGACACAAGGAACCAGATGTGTTCACCAATAATGACACTGGAACCTGATGGTGTTCACTAATATTGAAACTACCACAATGACACAGAGACCAGATATGTTCACCAATACTGAGGTTATGACAATGACACACAAACCAGATGTGTTCAATAAAGACATAAGAACCTGATGTGTTCACCAATATTGAGGCTACCAAAATGACACAGGATCCAGATGTGTTCACCAATCACACTGGAATCAGATGTGTTCATCAATACTGAGGCTACCACAATGACACAGGGACCAGATATGTTCACCAATACTGAGGCTACTGCAGTGGTGCACTGGGGTTTACACACAGGCCTTGGAGCTAGCACAATGACACAGGAGCCACATGCATTCACCAATACCACACACAGGTACTGGAGCTACCACAGTTACACAGTACTGATATAAACGCATATATTATCAAGGCTACCAAAGTCCTATACAGGGCTGTGAGGGGCCTAGATCCTATCCTGGAAATAAGGGGCATGTGCCAGGGAACCAACCCCTCACACTTAGAGACAATCTGGCACCTCTAAAACACCATAGGGAAGAAAATGCAAACTCCACAGATACGGAGACAAGGAACTGAACTCTGGTCTCCAAAGGTGTGAGGCAGCAGTGCTTCTACTGAAGTGCTACAGCTATAATCAATTTCTTTCCCATTGATACTGCAGAGCATGAACCTCAAGATGAAAGCGGTTTCTCACCCAGGACATCGCTGGCGTTGACCTGCAGGATGAGCCAGCTGTGACCCTGGTCAGCATAGGAGCCGAAGATGGTGAAGACGGTGCTCTTCTCCCCAGGCTCTGTCAGCAGCTGGTACACGTACACCTCCCTGGAGGAGAACTGGAAAGGCGTCCACGTTTCCCCTTCGTTGGTGCTGAACCTGGCAAACGGATGAACCAGAGAGACAGGTGAACACACCATGGGATGACACTGCAAGTTACAGTTCAGCACATACCTTAACCCAGTTTCTCTGTGCGCACGGCACAGGTGATTCGTGTCATGGGGTGCAGGGCAGACTCACTTTAACTCCGTGGTGGGGCCACCTTGTGCAATAGCCATGAGAATTCCACCATGGTCTCCCCAGGTGTAGAAGTGTGGACCAGCCAGGGCCTAGAATACATACAAGCCTACTGCTAAAAATCTGCTTCCCAAAATGCACCATTGCTAAGTTACCATTAATGTAATGAGTACCGTACTATAATATTCTAATAGCTCTAATTCCCATTCAGAGGTTATCAGTAATCATTGCGTGACATCACCACCATGGGTTCACATATATCTAATGACCAACCTTCCCTTGTCTCCCACAATGCATTGCTACAATTAAAGTGTAGGTGCTAAAGCATTGACTTACCTCTCTCCAACGAACCCCAGCGCTGCTCGACATGTACACATTAGGTTTATTGGCCAGGCTGTGCCCCACAGATCCTGAGAGAGACAGATAGAGAGAGACCGAGAGAGAGAGAGAGAGAAAGAGACAGATTGAGAGAGAGAAAGGGCGGGAGGGGTCACAACCCTAATCACACAAAGAACACACTGTGCAACACTGCCCCCTGGAGCCAAGTCGTATCTTGACGCCATTTCACCACCAGCTGGTGGATATTTGTTTACCTTCTGGTGAGAAACTCAGTGTGCCTGCAGTTAGGCAGGCAGCCACTGCTCCCCTATGGGGCTGCTCCACTGGTACAAACCCACACTCGGCTCTGGGAAATCGACCAAACTCTCACGCCGCACTAAATTTTCTTGTGGGGGGGGGCAGAAGGTCGTCGTATCGGAGGCGATAACTCAAAGGCAGAACTGTCCCTTACAGATAAAACACAAATGATATTACCTCCCTGAAGCCCAGAAAAATGGGCTTGGGGTGGAGGGAAAATGGAAATAAAGCGAAAGGAACTTTCATCGCCGATACCCGACACAGAAAGGGGGCAGCCGCCGGCAGCTGGGCCCGGAACGGCAGAGTATGAATGTCTCGGGGGAGGGACACACTAATTACTATGCGGATGAAGGAAACTCCTAATTACATCGTCTGTGTTACCAAGATAACAAGAGGAGGACAAACCTCCCGCCTTATCTAATGATCGTCCAATTAAGCATCGAGACCAGAAAGAGCGCTCTCTAAAACCAACAAACAAACAAGAGATAATGATTATGGTGAGTGGGCCTTGGGAAAAATTTGGGGAAGATGCTGACAGATTTGTATTATACCTCCAGCTATGCATTGGGCTACACCATGACCCCAGAATACCCCCTCCTCCTTTGAAAAACCCCCCTCAGTGCTGGCAGACGAGCTGCAAACCAGCTTTAAGTGAAAACATGCTCTCTGGATTACAGTCCTGCCTATTCGCATTCCTACGGACGAGTTTTCTTACTGGATGCCATTTTAGTGGCGTAACGTGATGAAAGTGACAGTGGCGGAGACGGACTGAGGGCGCGGGAAGGTGCCGCCGCCACCGCCGCGGATCTGGTTCCTCAGTTATGAGGTTCCACCGCGTTCTGCGGCTGCCCGACATGCCACAGTGGCACGAGGCAGGCAGCCATAAAAGAGCAGGACGAGAATCAGCGAAGTCTGGATCGTGGCTGCGGTTCAACTGGGGCTGCTGTCGTACAGAAGACTGGCTCTACGACATTCTGCAGTCAAGCCCTTTGGCTTCATGCCTCGAAAAATCGAAACCAGAGACAAATAACTATGAACAGTGACAAAGGTAGTAGGACTCCCCCTGCTGGTCAGAGGGAGCAGGGACCCACCCACCTGTGGCCATGATGAAGCCTGGGGCTGACTCCTTGGACAGGATGGGCATCCTCCGTAGCTGGACGTTGAGCAGCTGGCTCCAGCGCTGGGCCAGATGCAGTGAGCAGCCCTTGGAGAGCTGCGGGGGTGGGGGGGGGGGAGGCAGAGGGGACAGTAAGTCGAAAGGCTAGACAGCCGGTGGCAAAATACCACCAGTTACGCAAAAACCTCAAAACACAGACAAATCACTGTTAAAAGCAGTGTGACAATACATTTAAAAAAGGACACAAACACACCGTCATTTATGTCCCAAAAGATCCTCCCCAAACAAATAGAGGCCCATTATCCAATCTACATAAACTGGCTTCCTCTCCATGTCACTGCTCACTGTTTCAGATCTGGGGCCGGTAGACTAATTCTGTCATTGGGCCCCTGACCAAGGCCCTTTAACTCCCAGCTCCAGGGGCGCTGCATGCTGGCTGACCCCGAGCTGTGACCCCCCCCCCCCCCCCCAGCTTGCTCTCTCCTCTAAATGTATGTTTGTTTCACGGGGAGCAAGTTTTGACAGACAAAAAAACATAGAATTCCCCCATGGAGATGAATGAAGAATTACTGTTCTATTTTCTATTCATTTGACAGGACCATCTCCAGCGGTGATACCTGGCAGTCAAGGGTGCCGCCCAGGCTGTCAGTGCTGGGGGGCTGCAGCAGTTCCCAGGCGCCCCCCTTGTCGAAGGTGATGACAGAGCGCATGTTGTCCTCGCTGAGCGAGCCATTGATCAGCGTGGCAATGTAGACCCCACGCAGGCCCTCCACACGGTGCAGGTCTGCAAAGGGCTCACTGGCGAAGTACCTGTGGGCACAGGTCCCTGGGGGGGTCACCCACTGGCGTACACGCTACATCCAGCCCAAAATGCCATCTTCATCATCATAATCATCATTAGCACAGTCAGAAGAGTCAGGATCGCATTTTAAAATCGAAGCTGGGTAATCCAGGTTCCGAGAGTACAAATCCAGAACAAGTTGAGTATAAAGAAGTGTTTCTCAAACCAGTCCTCGGGGACCCCCAGACGGTCCACGTTTTGACTCTCTCCCAATTCCCTGAGAGTCGGGATTCAGCAAGAACGTGGCCCATCTGTGGGTCCCTGAGGACTGGTTCGAGAAACACTAATATAACGAGTCACAGTCACAGTACTCAACCGGTTGGTGGAAACAAAATCTTGGTTTGGACTTGGACTGAACTACCCATCTCTGGTACTTATTCACCAAGTACTTCACATACACAGTAAAAGCTCTCGTTTCTGGCAACTTCGAGACTGTGGTACTGGCGAACAGCTGAACATTACTCTTGAAAAGCACCGACGTGTAACACATTGCTCACACTTACTTTAACCCTTTTATACGAACACATACACTCATGATTACTGTTCTTTTTGATGATTACTGTTATTTTCACATGCAACACGAAGGTTCTCGTAAAGCGTGCCGCTCCATATGCATGTGCAGGAACTGACATATGTTTTGCACAATGCTCTTCTTATTTTCTTGTCAGTGTCATTTTAAAATGTAAATAGTGCTATTAATTACTATTATGGATATTTCATTTTCATACTGGCATTTTAGAACTGTGCCACAGAGCCTTGTGATGTTTCCCAGAAGTGAGTTTTCGGAATAAACGGAGGCCTGGGCGGGAGGAGGTTGGTGAGGAACCTCATTATTCGTGTCGTCCCCATGACTGTGCAGATGTTCAACGGGGGGGCAGATTACAGCCAAAAGTAGCAAGGACAACTGTGCACTTACAGCGGGCAGACAGTAACGGAGGATGTGTGGATGCTTTTGAATGACTCTACAGAACTATAAAAAAAATGGGATGGGTAACCTTGAGTTCCTGCAGCTGCTTCGATAAGTACATCAGCTACTTTGCATTCTTAGCGAAAGCAGTGACGTGTTTTTCCCATTTTGGGAAGCGGGGGAAGGCGCCACCCAGTCTCTTGACTAAATCCAGCCCAGCGACAGTTACATTACTGATTGTTATTGAATAATTGTTAGTGGAGGGATGCCAATTGCCAATGCTGAGGTTTTGACAGTGTCCTTATACCTGATTCCTTGAGTATCACAAAGCCAGGCTAACTGCTATAACTTTTGATGAAGGCACTTTACCAAACGGGGTTAAATAAACCAGCACTCGAGTGGGTTGAAATCATTTCTGCATTCTGTAAGCAATGGATGATGATCCAGGCAGGTGATTCATCAAACTCCTGTGCATGGTTTCATATTCGTTTGTGATAACACCTGCAAGTACAGTGTCGCCAGCAGTACCGAGCAAACTTGTAATTGGATTAGTGGAAGTTCAGGAGCTGGTACTTTGGTTGCCGGCGTCCGACAAGTGAGCTCCAGGCTCTGCATACTGCTTTCAGCGTGTTGGTAATCCACTGACAGGTGGGAGGGGGTATTTAACACATCAGCCCGATCACACTCATCCATGACAAAATATTCAGTCGTTTCCTTAGTCATCGCTCTTATTCTCCTCACACTATTCCGCATTATCATCACGATCCGCTAATGTTAGCATCCTTACCAATGTCATTCCGTAGCGATGTCAATGTCAAATTGTCATCATCTCAAAGAGTCTGTTCACGTTCGTCAGTCCCAGTCATATTCGGTCCTTGCCTTCACCGACAACGAAGTCATAAATGTCTCTATCTCATCAAAAGAACAATCTCTGTGTCCATTACTGTCACCATCACACTCAATGTCTTCATTTTCAATCTTAGCACTGCTGCCCCAGTCATTGATGTTGTATCTAAACTAGTGATCGCCAACTGGTGCACTCCATCGTCATCCAGACTGAAATCCATCTAAATCCAGACCTCAAATTGTCAGAGGGCCACCCACCCCCGTTGAATTTTTTTCCAGACATACTGGACCTTTGCTTTGTGTCACAAATGGAATTTAGTCCTCAGGAAACCACAATTGGGTACCCCTAGTCAAAACCATTTACCCCAAGGCTCGAAACTAACCTGATAAGCGTGTTGCTGCCAGTTCCATCAGGACTGTAATACAGCACGTTCTCCAGCGAGAGAGAGAAGGAGAGGCCCAGCGTGTCGGAGATGTACAGATGGGTGACGTTGTCCTGGTGGTTCACGCACACGAACACCTGGTCTTCCGAGGCGTCTGCGACGTAGTACTCCTGCCAAGGTTAGGGCGTAGGCTTCACCAGGCGTATAGAACACAGAACAGCCTAGAGGCCCCATTACTTCATAGATAACCGATGAGAGGGCCACGTTACCTCTCAGGCTATGCTACTAGCAGCCGCTCGACATTAGAGGGGAACCTAAACCAAATCATTAGCCAAATCATAAGTCAAATCATTTAAGTTTCTAAAGTTAATCCGCTTCTTAATTAGGTTCTAAGGAGAAAGTCAGACCCAGTACATACGAACCATGAAGATTAGGTTGACTGGTAGCATGAACCCTTGCAATGTTCTCTCCCATTGCATTGTGGGTACTCACAGTGATTGGGTGGCGAGTGTTGAATTGAGCTGCCCTCATGGGCTGACGGTTGTAAGAGACCCAAAGCTGGACAGAGGACGGTTCCTGGCTTCCCAGCAGCGTCTAGGAGGAACACAACCGAGGCCCAGAGTGTCAGAAGAAGCCTTGCTTTAATAAACCCCCCCAGAGCAGGTCAAACACCCGCTTCCATCACAGCCCTCACCACCCTCTGAGGAACATCATCCTGATGCTGCCAACAGCTTTACACAGGAAGGCAAACGTGACATTTGATTTATGTCGGTGGCTATGCTAACAGCGGGTTGTGTCTGAAAGTAGAATGAGACAAATAAGGAAGGAGAAAAAAAAAAAAAAAGTCACCCATGAAAAATTGTAAGTAGACCATTTCAGTGCTGATTTACACAAATGCATAGACCGGGGGGGAATTAATTATATTCAGGTGAACCTCCACATTTCAAAACAATCTAGAGCTATGATATCCTGTAGACAGCATCACCCTGGACCAGATGAGCCTGTTGGCAGAGAGGCCCGTTCTAGTAAAGCCTCTCTGGTTTCCATGGCAGCTCTCTGAGGCAGCCTTGGCCCTGGGGGGGGTGATTTCCTCAAGAGATCGAGCACAAGGCAGGCTTACGGCTCGAGATGAAGAACAACATCCCCTCGTTGGCTTTAGAAGTGACAACCGTGACAAAAAAAATAAATAAAATAAAACACTGTCGATGTCAAAGAGCTTTCATTTAGTAAGGAAATATGACTGAATCGGCAGCTGAGACACTGGGGCGAGAGCTCCAGCTGAACTGGCACATGGAAAGATGCTGGCTTCCAGTAATGCTTCCAGCACAAACCCAACAGGCATGCAGAAATAATGGAGGAGGCCCCACTACAGTTAATACTGTAGACAGACATACGTGTGCACACACAAACAGTCCAGGTGCCCTCTTGACACAGCAGGGCATGACGCTGTAAAGCAACTGCCCCTAAAACGAGATTACCTGAGCTTGTAACAATGTGGCTTATTCGCATTTGACTTTCTGAAATCTAAAAAAAAAAAAAAAAACACACACAAACATATAAACTGGTGGAACAAAACAGAGGGAGAAGCATTGCCACAATCTTTCCTATCGCCCCGAACATCATGTGTCTCCCCCCGCCCCCCCCATGCGGACACACACACTTCCAACCCCCCATTGTATCGATTTATCAGACTGCCGATGGGATGCGCTGCTCCTGAAGTCGATCACAGATTGATCCTGAATGAGTGACAGGAAAGTCAACTTGATTAAACTCAGGGGTCTATGATTACGACAAGCCTGGTGGGGGCTGTGCAATTTACTACAAACCTAAGAGCCAGGATTAGCCATCAGTGAAATTTTCCAGTCCACAACAAACTTCAGCGATGTACAATCTTGTCTACATTACATTGTCTGTGATTACTGTGTCACCTCTAGAGCCTGAACAAAATTCTGGAGGAATTCCAGCCAGTAGCTGGGGAATCTCCAAGACATACAGTCTAACTCAGAACAACCTGCTTGCCCACCTCATGAGTCATTCCAGTCATTACACCACCTTCTCTTCATCTCTTCATTCCAGTCAGGGTCTTACAAGACATGGAAATGACTTCAACCCACTCTAGAGAGTGAGTAGGTAGGGGACCTTCATCAAAGCATGTAATAGCTAGCCCGGCACTGCGAAACGTCTGGTTCGGCTGACAAATGGACCTAGACTAATATCTAGGAGGTGCGGTTGAAGATGACACAATGAGATGAAGTAAGATCCTATGGGGAACAGAAACACAGCAGGAAGAAAGGCTTCCTAGAGGAAGGGCCAACTCAAGTGTAGGACCCACCCAGAGGACCATCTGTTCGAGATCGCCGGGTTCTCTGTCCCCATGTGCTTTCTGTTCAAACCAGTATTTCTCAATCCAGTCCTCAGGGAGCCCCAGACAATCCACATCTTTGCTCTCACCCAGATTCTGGCCAATCAAGAACACCGAATACCTGCTATGGGTGTGTTGGTAGCTGGGAGAGAGCAAAAATATGGACCATCTGGGGGTTTCTGCGGACTATGCTGGGAAACACGGCTTTAAATCCAAACCTTCATGCCGCCTTTCTGTTGGGTATTTGAGCCTCGGTGTAGCAAAGCTCCCTGTGGTCTCGGTTCAGTTCTCATCTGTTTTCACCGGGTTCTGCAGTGCAGCCGGACGGCTCTGAGCATCTGCCAAAGTCGGGCAGTTTGGGGGAAGCTGCCCCGGGAGAGAGGAGGGTGGGGGCCCCCGGTCCGGCACACCCAATCAGCGCTGTGGTTAGCCTCTGTGGTTCAGCTGCGGTCTGGCCTGTCGGAGCCACTGCTGCCATGCCGTTTAACGTTATTACTTTAAAGGGGCACCGTTGAGCACAGCAAATTTGCCTTATGGGTAAAATGGCTCCCTGTGTTGTGTCAAGGGAAGGACGGCGTAGCCTACAGATCCACAGCCTCAGCTGTGAAAAATCCAAAGCAATTTGGTCGGCACGTGGGGTTAAGGGCTCGGAATTGCCACCAGGGGAAAGAGACACATTAATGGGCATGGTTTAAATATCCGTGTCTCATTTGATGAAGACATTTGATTGGATGACATTGTATTTGCAACATGTACAAATATGAGTACAGGGGCACTGGAATGCGAGTACGAGTACAGGTGCACTGGAATGCGAGTACATGTACAGATGCACTGGAATGCATCTTTTTGCACACCCATCACCTTGGTGGGGGGGGGAGGGTTAACGGCTTTGCTCAAGAGCCCAGCAGACATGTGACTATTCTGCAAAATGGGAGTCAAACCAGCAACCATCCAATCACAGGCAGACAGGACTAACCCGTTAGCTACTGAGAGAGTGCAAACAAAACGACAGGTCTGAAGGTGTTCAGAGAGGGGCCAAAACAAGCAGCTGGGGGCCGATGGCCAGCAGTCCGGTGCAGGAGCAGGACAGTTCTCCCCCATTTGTCATTTGTCAAAAGCGCACCTTATTGGATATTGCAACTTTAGGAAAACTGCAGCTTCATTATGCCTGTGGCACTCAAACTTTCAATTACAATTTGTAATAGTAGGCACTCCAGAAGTCTCAATTACAATTTATAATTACAAATTCGTTATCCAAAGCAAAGCACAATTGAAAGCCTGGTCAGCCAGTCCCTGGAGCAACTGGGGGTTAAAGGCCTTGCTTAGCGGCCAAACGTTGAAATCACTCTGCCGACTCTCGGATTTGAATCTGATCACAGGCACCGTGATCCAACCCGCTGAGCCACACAGAGTCCTCAGAGACTGGAGGGGGAGCAGAGCTCACAGGACACAAGGGGGCAAGGGGGGACGGTGTAAGGGGGGAAACCCCATCACAGTGAGCATAGCTCAGAGACACGGAGTAACAGGAGCTTGAAAAGCTGCCGCCAGGGTTTGGTTCAGAAACGAAATGAAATTCACATTCAATTTGCTGCTTCGCCATCAAAGCTCTCGTACCAAAAAATCCTTGCCAGGGCCCAGGGCAATGTTCGCATTGGCTCAGGGGTGCCAGACAAGCATAGTTAAACCGAGTCTCTAGTGAGGAGAGGGGGCGGAGCAAGGGGGCGGAGCTCCTCCAGCAGAATGAGCGGGGCAGCTCCGCATTAACCCAGATATCCACTGTGCGCGGGGGTTGGGGGATTGTTCCGGAGAATCAGCGCCAGCCTCACTAAAAGGCTCAGGCAGAGGAGACGAGACCTCACGGGTCGTGAGGGC
>JAODKF010000044.1:17632900-17647478 GCA_026779585.1 Mormyrus proboscirostris
GTTGCCCGCCTCCTGCTGTGACAACCCCCCCTCCCCCGCCCTGCCTGCACCCCCCCTGTCCAGAAGATGAACTTATAGTCAATTAAATTAATTAAGCCCCTTATCGCAAATTAAATGTTTATCACACTGACTGATAAAATATCACTCTTCCAGAAATAAAGATGTCAGCCCATATTTTATATTAGTCTGCATCTTTTAGAGGACTTTGCCAATTTGTGCCAAATGTTGAGTCGCAGGGTATTTCGTTTCGCGTGATTATCTCAGCATTTTGTAACTGCCGCAGACTGGTGTGAATGAGCCTCGGTGCCTCAGCCCTGAGGCAGAGATGCAGGGAGGCTTCATGCACACGCCGCACGCAGGGAAGTCTGCATCGCCCAAAAAAAGGAAGTGAGAAGTAGCGCTGACCCCAACAGCTCCGCCGCTTGGCAGGATGTGACGCCGGTGATGTCAGCCCGTGGATTTTCTGCTGCTTTTAAGCAACGTTCAATCGGATGGGCTTACTCTCAAACAGAGGTGCTATTTCAGAAGACCGCTATCTGCACCTCTCTCTCGCCATTGTATTTCCTGAATCCCACCTCTAAACGCCACCAGATTACAGCCTTGACCTGTGGGTGGGCTCCATCCACTATCTCCTACGGGGGTGGGTCATACCAAGCCCCGCCTCCCCCTTCAGGCTGACCTCCTGACCCTCCCTCCGGTCTGACTGAACTGTGATTGTCAGCACCGACCTCATGCAAGATTCCCACATTGTATATTTTTGTATTGATAATATACTGTTCACCTAATAAAGCCTTCATGCTTGACTTAGGATAGCATTAAGTCAACGTATGTTTTGAAGTATTTGCTAAACAGATCTGAATGCTAAATGCATATGACATGTTAAAACAAATATTTGTACAGTTGATCAAATAACTCAATGTCGATCCTGAGACAATAAGGTGGATAATATCCATCTTGCTTTTGACTTGTCATGGCACAAGTTAGAGTTGAGGTTTCGTCATCATAACTGACCCGGTTGCCTGCGCAGAAATATCAGTTTGACATTGTTATACTGTGGAATATCTTGCTACCATCTTTTATGGTCTTATGTTAGGTCGCCGGTGAAGGAGGGCTCTCTGTGGAATAAACACTAATTCAGCGATTAGCAGAAAACAATGTGGTCTAAGTTGCTCCCTAGGCTGCATGGGAAAAGTTCCAGGCCTTCAAGATGGATGGTTGGATGCGTTTGGATGATTTATGCCGCTGGATAATTTCTGCAGCAGCCAAGTACCTTGAAGTTATAAAAGCAAGATCCCTCCCCAGGATCCTTCTGCTTGTAAGTCCAGTCATTTAAACGCTGGAGGCCCCACCACCTTAATTAGCCGTTTCCATTATCCACGAGCCTGGTAAATGTGCGGTAAGCAAATGTGACTGTGTGAAATCCCAAAGTACATGTAAAGTGCATCTCTTCCTACACGCATGAACCAGAAGCCGCTCATTACAACCTCCTGCCAGGCTTAATTAGCCTCTAATTAGATACATGATTATGAAGCTGCTGAAGCTGTATTTAGCTGGTCCTGCAGAATATGCTGGCGTGAGCGATAAAATGGAGTCTAGGCTGTGCCTTCAGATCTGAAGAAATTCGCAGGAACTCGGTCTGTTTACTTTTCTCATTTTCTTTGTTAGCATGGTGCTGTAGACTAGGCGCACATCTCAAGATCACGACTGGGTATTAGAGATTTAATACTATACTAAAATTTATAAAACAATGTAACAGGTGAAACGGATGTCTGGCGTTTAACACGTTCACATGTTTTTGACTTTTGTGCGGTTTCTTTGGTTGCCATGGAAACGATCCTGGTAACTTTATTAAGAAGCTTCAGCTGGTTGCTGGTGCGGTACAGGGTGAGATACATTGTGAGATAGCGGATGCTTCATCCCATGTCGCTTCACGTCAACTTGGTAGATATTTCAAAAGAAGGCCATCTTCCGTATCAGTGGCAGTCTGCCGGCATTTCTTGCCAAAGAACAAGTATTATCTGTCGTACAACGTTTAAAAAGAGTGCAAGTTGTCCTTGAACTCATAAGTTAAGAACTTGTAGATATACTATGCATACAATGGCAAGTTCAATTTATGTGCCATGATTTTTAACTAATACTGGCCGGTCGCAGCTCTGGGGATGTATAGCACTGTGCTCTGCACAATTCAAAAGCAGAGACATTATATCAAATAGTTTTTGTGTCTCAGTTGGAATCTAACCTCTGGTGATGGAATCGAGGAGAGAGGAAGTCTGTTGATGGTGAAAACTCAGCTAGAATATTTTCTTAATAAGACCTCAAAAGCTAATATTTGATTCCCTTTGACAATTGACACAAGATGGAAATATAGTAATATATATGTGATATAAGTGTCTTATAGAGAACCGTGGAGGGTTTGGGAGACAGTGTCCATTAAACATTATAATAAATCAAATAATTATGTTATGTTTTATAGGTTTGCTAGAGAATTGGCCAGTTTTAGCTTACACCTGCAGAGATACAGACTGCATGCTTAGGAGAAGATATTTGGTTTTATAACCTTTGGTGAAAAATGGCTTACAACCAGTGTACCGTAAGACAGTGTAGAAAATGAGGCGAGTCACATCAGCATCTTTACGGCTGAGGTAAAACTAGGGAATAAAACACGTTTAGTGAAATGCAAATGAAAATTTGTCAGTCTCAGGATAGACATTAAGGATTAAACTTGTATTGAGGAGCCTGACTGTGTAACAACACTGAGAGAAACATGCATCATAAGAACACCACGTCAGAGTAGACCCTTTACAGTTTAAAATGTCTTTTTAGATGTTTTACATTTCTGCACCTCCCGGCGCAGTATTAATTAGCTCATCGCCCCGGATTTGCGCACTAGAACAATTAGGTTTAGACTCTCCCAGTAGGGGAGTGTGCCATAAAACGAAAGAAAAGTCAGGAGGACTGCAAAGCATGGAAGAACATCAACTTTTTTCGATAAAAAAATACCTAAAAATTTTATTTTGTAGTACTACATTTTGAAATGTTTATATCATGTAATCTGTTTGAACTGCTTTGGCAGTTGTTCCCTTGGTGATGTTAAAGACAACAAACAACGTCTTTTCATTAATTGCCACAGCATTGCAGGTTTCTGGGGCCCCAGTCAAAAAGCCACCCGCAAATTTAGGTAAATTGTTTGTTAGAGACTTCCTATATTTTATTTCGTTTCTTTTTGTGTCTAGTAAATATAAATAGCTTTATTGTTGCGTATAACATTAACATTAGCTTTCAAGTAAATCTTGTTTTAAAGATCTAGTACTGCAGGTTAGCAGAACGTTTAACTCAATATTTAGCATTAGTGACTGTAGTGACTGCTTGTGGCCAACAGGGGGCCCACGCAAATGTGTGTTTTCAGTGGTGGGAAACATCGCTGTTACATTAAACGGGACAAACAATCGACATCCATTTGGTATAACTGTTTGTCCTATGCAACATTGTAAAGGGACAATATTTTGTTGTTTTTTTCAATTAAAAAAAACTAGTGTCATAAATGATATGATTACGGTACTTGCGGTCTCGGAGGCAGGTCTGTTGCAGCCGAATAGCATAGTCTGTATATTCAGTATTGAAATCAAATTATATAAAAAATATTGCTCGCACTATTCTCGCGATCAAAAAATAATGTTTATTATTAACGCCAATACCTTAACAACCCTAGACCTTTAATTTATTCTTAAAGTCCTACATTTTTGTTCTTGTATGGAAGACTTTTTATTGCGCATTTCCTTTAACGATTATTGCTGTTGTTATTGGGCGCATGGGCGTGCACTGGCCCTGAGTACGATCAACTACGTTTGGCAAAGAAAAATGTTCGTTATTATTATTCCTAACGAAGAAAAAACAGCTAACAGCAATGTTCTTTTAAAACGATTTTCATGTTAATTAGCCTATCATAAACAGTAGCCTGTCACGCTTCATGAGCGAGTACTATGAAGTAGCAAAAACAGCATGCCCGTGTCAGACAAAATGACTTTTTGTCCTATTTTGTTTTATTTTCTTATGTCTTCCTAACCTCAAAAGCACTGATCGCGCAATTCATGTTTATTTATGTTTAATTTTGCGCATTTAAACCCGACTGAAGACAATCAGACGAATCCGTTAGGTTATAGGTGAAGATAACCTAATTTGGACTTATATTGGACATCGTATGAGTTGACTCAATGCATAAACAAAGACTACAATGATTAGAGAAGCTGAAGGGAAAACTGCAGGACGACGAGAATGAACATAGAAAAAGACAAAAGTCAGAAAACAACACATTTAAGAGAAATTCCAACAAGATTAAGGCCCATAAACTGGACAGTACCCATTAATAATTTCTTGGTGACATCTACTGGCAAAGGAGGAAAGTACAAAGCATTAAGTCGCACGACTAAATATCGCCAAATTCGCTTCTGAATTGCAATGTCATGTCGTTCCTCATATTTAATAAAATCAGAAACACATAACACCCTGTTTTTAGCAGTTTATTTTCAGACGTTATTCTTCTGCGCCTGCTGGTAGGTTAATTACATACATCTTTACCAGAGTCGTCAACAGCACCGAGTAATCAAGTTTTCCTTGATCACTTGATCACATTTCATGAAACATTATTTTCACGATTATAAGAGCATTTTTCTAAACAGTTTATACATAAAGCACAACAGTAATGGCTATAACCAGCAAAACCAAAATCAACTCGGGTACCAAATGGAAATAATTCTATCTAGAAATTAAATCAGTGCCACAAAAATGAAGTGTGGGCTGAAGCCAGGCTTGACCTGGTGACCTTCTGATTACAGGCACAGAGTCTTTGCTCACTGCCCCAATTGTACATGACCATTTGCATACATGTGACCATTTGCATTTGCAATTTGTGTGAAACGATGGAGAAATGATGTCCTGCTGTGTGAGAGTGACATCATGGTGCCAGGATTATACATGTTTTGCAAATATAAATTGTCTTTTGCTTTGACACATTTCTCAAATTCGAGAAAAATTGTAACATAAAATGTAACATGAAATAGAGAAATTATATTATATTTTAGTGTCCTGAAGTACACATTATATAATTTGTAAATTGTATTTCAGAATGAAATATTTTAATTAAAGCACAGAATTTAATGTTATCACTACATCACTAGTGTGTATGACATCAGTGTCAATACAAAGGCATTAACGTTGACCTCGATCCACAGTAACTTCCTGTGAGAACCAAAATACTGCTTTCAGAAAACATTATCCTAGAGAAATCTTCCAGAACAGCACTAGCAAGTTCCAAGGCCCCTTTCACATGTTTAAATACAAAGTTAAAGTTAATAAAAAAAAAATTAGTAATAAGTGCACTAATTATAATTATTTGGTAATAATTATCTGAGAATTAGTGTTAATGACAGAGGTGATATATTCATCATAAAGCTTTGGACTGGCTGCTTCTTTACAGCGTAATCCCCTGCGTAGCGTTTCAGGCTGGCCCCTGGGGGATGGGCACGTCGGGTTCGTACACTCCGTGGAAGCCATACGGCACCTGCACCTGCACCTCAGCCCGGCCCAGCTCCTCAAATGTTCTGGCATCCAGGATTAGAAGGAATGTACTCTTGCCCTGTAACATTAAGAAAATGTAAGAACAATAAAAAAAAAAAAACAAAAAAAAAAAAAACCCACAGTAAAATGTGATCATAACCACGGTTGGCTGGAATGAATCATTCCGTCTCGGTTGTGGTGTCAGCGCATGGCAAGCTGTTCAGAGAGATATCAGCATATTAATGTTATATGTATGCTGCTAATCTTACGAAAAAATCAGAAAGCCAGAAGCCAACCTCTGGTGGCCTGGGAACTGGACCGAACACTTAATGGACTTTGTAAATGAAAACCTGAGCTGTTTAGTAATGGCATGTAAGGGCCACAGTGGTTTATGGGGCTTTACTGTGACCAAGAGCTCAGTTAATTGGACAGTAAACCTCAATTATCTATACGAACACCATTGGCCATTATGGTTAAACATGTGTGTGATATATGGGATGGTGGTTGAGGGTTTGCAACCAGACATAAATCCCATGGTGCCCTATAGGATTTTACCAGTAAACTAGAGTCATTATATGAACTGTTGAACATCATGCATGTCGATCTGATGTCAACAATGACAAGCAAAGAGACAAGTTGGGTATTATAGTGAATTTAGTTTATACATGTTCAAATCAAAGGGTCTGTTGCATAGTGAATGCTTGTGAATACCTGTATACAAACACACATATGAGAGTGTGAAAGCTCCCAGTACGGCATTTTAAAATGTCTGCGCTAAACACTTAATAAACAACGTCATGTGACTGAAATAATGGCTGTTACAGCTGTACCTGTATGGGAGTGATGACCACAGACAGTATCACCCCATCGTCCTCGTCGACAGCCCCAGGTGCTGGTACAAAGATGGGTTCTGAGGGGTAGAAATCTGGCTGGTACCACACCTGGTACCGCCCGCAAACAAATTTTAGCTGAGGCAGTTTTACAGCTGTTCACATAGGACTCACAGCAAGCTATACAGTCATATCGCTGTTTTCGTTCACTGACATCATTACCGCCATAACAGCGGATATGCTGCCAACTGCGGTATAATGAGCTGCACGAAAGCAATGTTTTTATACAATGGAAAATCAAATTCTTGTAAACCTTAAATCACAGGGAGGGGACGTCCCCCTTGTGAACTGCCACGTAATACTTGAACTGCCCTAACCTTGAATTTTTTTCCTTGCAGATCCATTTTGATAAGGGAGTCCCCCACCAGGTGTCTAAAACCACAGCCGTAAAAGTAGCGATACGGGCGTGTATTACATCTGGCATAGTTGATCTGTGGGAACTCCAGGCCACCGTACTCCCGGAGGTCATCGCCATGGAGATCCTCGTGGGTACAGAACACCTGTCGAGCAAGAGGGTAACTGAACACTCCGAAGTAATGCTGTTTGACGCAACAGTTCTCAAACTCATACATATCTAGATGTTTGGCGACTAGCGATGACCAATACATTCAATACTAGTCATAATTTATTCTGGCATTTCTCATCCTTTGGAGGTACTGCACTGGACACGAGTAAGAGGACACACGAGACAGGGTGCGACACTGGAGGCGTGTGTCCACAGTGCTTCTCACGGACCTTCCCGAGCACAAATTTATCCTCAAATTGCACGAGTTTTCCGTTAGTTAAATGCCCTTGAATAATTATTCGACTGGCAGGTTTATCCCAAGCAAACTGGGAAGTATCACAATTGTTTCCAGGCCACAAACAAACAAAAATGTGTTCTACGCTCTTCCTAAAGAATCTGTGTCTTCTAGGTTAGAATGTCATAACAGTCCATCAAACACTTCATTAAGAAGCTCATTGCAACAAGCTAGCATACACTTGGGTCCTCTGTGACCAGTCAAAGTACCACTGGATTAATCACTGGATTCTGATCTTTTGGCATGTGGCCACTGTATTCCACGTGGAAGGATCACTGAAGGTCAAGATGTATTGTGGGTGAACACGTCATTAGCACCCCCGACTTACCACATCTTTTGATATCTTCATAGCTGTGGCCAGGCTGCAGGGACGAGTGTTTAAATTTTGGCCATAGGGCGTGTTCTCATCTACATGAAGAGGCAGGACAAACCGGCGCGGGAAGGCAAAGCACATCTCGTTGTACAACTGTGAACACAAGTCAGTGGCATTAGGCACTAATAGGGAGCTTTTGGATTCTAGGAATGACAATACAGATAAGATGGCAGACGAAGCTGGTTCGGAAATGCGGGAACCAGAGTCGGCTTGTGTATGTGTGTCGGGTATAAGAACCTCTGTTTTTCCATGAGCATCTGCGTGCGTGTGTGTGTGTGTGTGTCTGTGTGTGTGTGCGCGCGCGCGCGCTCGTGCCAACCTCATCTAGGGCTTCCCCGGATTTGCGCAAATTCTGGATCAGGAAGTTGTTCATTACTCTGCCATCGTCCAAACAGCAGAGGTCCACCATTAGGAATCCATCCTCCTCAAAGGCGTTGATCTGGTGAAAGAAAGACAGCGGCCTGGCCTGGTACTTCACTGCACTTGGCTGCGGAAGAGAGCACAAAGTCTGCATTCACACTAGAGCCTGGGCGAAATACCAAAAGGACAGCAGGGTTACATGTCGAAGGAGCAGCATTGTGCTGGCAGACAGACCATGCAGCCATTCTTAGTTTAGCCAGAGCTACAGAATCTTCACTCTGGTGGCTTTTAACGTAGGAAACTTTTATGCGATTGCAATATAAATGTTCTCATTTCATGTGAGAATCTCACACCAAAGATACCAATTAACCACTTGCTATTAAAACCCCTAACAGTAGTTTCCAGCAGGTTAGTGCACTGACTGGAAGCCTGAAGGTTCAGATTCAGCTAATCATTTCTCTGTCTGGAAATGTCACATTTAAATAATTTCTCTCATGAAAATAAATATTGCATACATTTTTTTGCCAACATATGCCTTGTCCTTATCTTTTTCAGACACTAGACCAAAATTATCCATTGAAATTAAATGATTCTTCAACATTCTTCAGCTAAAATATCAGTGAATTTCACTACATTAAACTAGGTACCAAAATAAAGCTTGAAAAATATAGTTTTGCAGGGCTTTTTCATTTTTATTTCCTCTCAAAATAAAACAATTGTGACTAATTATATTAAATATTACTCGGGCCAATTTTCAATTTTTACTACTGAGGGGGGTCAACTGGCCAAAGACCCTTGACAGTACTTGAGACTCGACATGGCGCTCAAAAATCCCACCTTGCCTGTATGTTTGTTGACAACATGAAGGACCGTTTCCTGATTGGGGTCCCAGTAGATGGCCTTATTCAGTGCCCTCCCCCGCAGCTTTGCCGTCAGAATCTGAAGGAGGTCCAGCTTTAAGGGCTGCTCGATGAACACCACATAGTTCTCGGACATTGCTGCAAGGACACAAGCCCGGTCATTGTCCTACAGCTGCTAAACTCATGAATGTACTGACATAGTGTCAGTAAGGGACAATCACCAGGCGCCTGCAGCTCTGTGCGTACCGTGCCCTTGCCATGTAGACTTATAGTTTGGCTGATCTTACATGGTTTTATTATTATTTTTTTTTTTTTGCCTCATACCGTGTTCAACAGAAATGTAGAAAGAGGATTGGGCACAGACTTAACCTGTAAAAGGCCACGGAGTAGGTGGGGTGAGACAGTATTAGAGAACAAACTATAAATGGGCCCAGCACAACTGTATGACTTACATGAAAGAGAATATCAAATTAAAATACCCCAGGACAACAAGGAGCTCCTTCATACAATGAACAATACCGTGCAAAAGACTTAAGCAATCAAAGGAAATGTTTAAAGTCATTTATCGAGCATCATTTCCTTTGGCTGCCTAAGACTTTCGCATAGTAATAGCTGTCTTGCAAAGCCTATTTTTTCACAACAATAAACCGACATTTTGCATTTGAGACATTATTGTCAAAGTAAAGTCATAACATTGCTGAATGCTACCTTATTAATTATATCAGCTTGTATAGCCTAAGAATTTATTTAATAATCACACTGTGCCCATTCGCTGCTAGTGTGTCATAAGTGAAACTTCCTCTTCCCCAGATGGTTTCATTTACTGAAAGCTCACCAAAGCTGTGGTAGTAAGAGGGCTTGCTCTTGTTTGCTGAAGGGATGGAGCAAACCACCTTGGCTTCCTGCAGGGTGTCTTCCGGTCCCGTTTTCTCAGGAGGTACGCGGATGATGTTGTAAAAGGCACCTGATACCGGGACCAAGCAGTTTGAAAGCAACATTAAATTCTACATGCGGTGCAGTTAGATGGTGAATTTCAGTGAATTAACCACAGACAGAGAATAACTTCTGCTAAAATGTACTGAAATGTGTCCTTCTGGATAACTTAATTAATGTCTGCCAAATGTTGTGATGTAGCTTGCTGTTTCTATAGTATTCTGCAAAATGGGCCCAAAGCGTTGCACCATCTAAGGGTCATAACTGGATCATGTTTCCTCAAATGATGTCCATCAAGAACTAGAGACACAAATTTTGATCTTTTTTTCTTATTTCAGTTTAATAATCCTGTGTCACGCTTCGGAAAGGAAACAACAACTCGGCAGCAGGTAAACAAAAGGGGTCTTTGGAAACAGGAACAGAGAAACAAAACGGGACCAGGAAGGGTTTAAACGGGAAGGTTAGCAAAAGGTAGGGCACAGGCAACGGGAGGAATGACGTCAATGACTGCACTGATGAAAATTCAGGTCAGTATCTCATCAGGTTTGACCACATGAGGGGAGGAGACCGGAGAGTTAGGCTGACACGTCATGTGCTGCCCGGAGTTTCACCTGCCTGCGGTTGTAGGTGTGCAAAACACTAAAATGATGCATAAATCCCATCAAGATTACAAGGGGCCTTTTCCGAAAAATCTAAAGCTTGAAAACCAATAATGACTTCACTGCTAGAATTAAGAGGGCTATTGTTCCACTGCAGAACCACAAATAACTTCTGCTTTTAGAATTCCTAACCATAAGTGCTAAGGGCTACATGGCACAGACTGAAAAGTGATCGCGAACTGGAAGTTGACCGTTTTTGGTGTAGGAGTTGCCCATGTTGTATGCAGTGCCATCGGGGTCGTAGTGAGGATGGGCCGTGGCACCATTTACCGCAATGAACTTACTCCAGTCTACCTGTAAATGGGAGGCAAACAGACACATTATCCTGATTTGATACAGATTAACATTGGACTGGGACACCATGCAACCTTTCAGCTTCACTCCAAAATCCCATTAGGAGTAATTTACAGTAGGGATTCCATGACCTTTTCATGTCTGCAAACTGGTTTATCCATCCATCCATTTTCTGTAACCACTTAATCCTATTCAGGGACATGGGGGGGGGGGGGGTGTCTAGATCCTATCCCGGAGGCTACAGGCACAAGGCAGGGAATAACTCAAGATGGGGCGCCAGCCCATCGCAGGGCACTCACACACACCATTCACTCACACATTCACACCTACGGGCAATTTGGAAACTCCAATTAACCTCAGCGTGTTTTTGGACTGTGGGGGGAGACTGTGGTGACACGGGGGGGGCATGCAAACCCCACACACATACACACATGGAGTCGTGGCAGAGATTCGGACCCAGGTCTCGGAGGCGTGACGCAAGAGTTCTGAACTGCACCACTACCAAAAAAATGTCACAGGCAGATAAAACTGCGCAGTGGAGACTGGGCCGCTGATCAGGGATTTCATAAGTTTAACTTTCTCTTTTTCTTTAGATGCAGACAAAAATGAACGTGAGGGGCTGTAAAGAAAGAAGAGATATATTGTTCATTTTTGGAAAATAACCGACCTCTGCAAAAACTGTGTTCTGCGGCCTGGTGGAATACTGATCACGGACTGGTATCACATTCACTGCTCTTAAGCCTTAGAAAACAGGAGCAGAAGAGGACAAGCCACACCCACACCCAGTCAGTACCTTCTCCTTTGACATCAGGGTCTCGAGGTCTACCCGGTGCATTAAGTTGGTCTCAGTGCTTACGTAGTAATCACCCTTGTACTTGACGAAGTGCACACTGGCATTGTCAGTGGGCTCTGCAGGGCATGTAAAATGAAGAATTAGCATTGACTGGACTCGTTTTGCTTATGCGAGTTACGTCTGTCTGGGGGTCTCTGATGACTGGGTTGAAAAACACTGATGAAAATCATGGGAAAAAGTCTCAAAAACACACATACTGAACTCTGGATAAACCGTAGCCTGAAATAAGCACTCTGCTTTGGGGATTATTTGTATGTAGCCTAGAATGGGACAAATGTCGACTCACATCTGTGTATATGAGTCATGTTCGAATAAACGAACGATGACTTCCTGCCAAGCTAAGCAGACCTGATGACACACTCGGGGAGACGCATTTCATCCCATCCGCGATCGGGTGCATTTCTTGCGGTTTGCCAACTCACTCGGCATGACAAAGCGCGTCAGGAAGCGCTGGAAAAAGTTCTTGCAGGGGTCAGGCATGGCCAGCGTGCCAAACTCTGACGCTGTGATCCGGTTGTGCTCGCTGTTGGCCTTGTAGCTGTCGCTACGCAGGAAGTGGCTCTTATAGGTCACCTGACTGCCCTCGATCTTGAACTTGTGAAGCAGGGCCATGCCATCAAACCAGTGGTTATAACTGGGGAGCAGAAAGGGTTATAATATAACTGGTGCACTGACTATGCTTGCCTACTTACAGGCGGAGTGACAGACTCAATGATAATCAAATCATCAGCGCTTTAGTTTGTGGCACTAGGACAGTAATACTCAGCCCATGGGTCACATCAAGTTCTGAAAGGGTTGTGAGCCTATGCTGACCCATGATCAGATTTCCCAGCCCCAATCTTAGAATTAACCTACATATTCGGCGCTTGGGTTTACAACTGCTTAGTGGAAAACTAGTGAACTTTCAACCAATCCAAGGAGATCAATCAGATTTGTGCGATAGGCATTGATTGGTGTAAACTGCAGAGTGCATTGCGCACTTGTTCATAGCATTAATTTAGACCTATACTTGACTTAGGGTCGCGACTGAGCTGGCATGGATGATGGTAAATATTTGACTGTGGTGCAAAAAAGGTTGAGAGCCACTGAAGTAGGGGAAATTTTCCGCGTTTCAAACATATTTAGTTTTAGATATGCTGGGTGACGATAGATTCTGGTGCCGTCTACGATTCACATGCAAGACAGTGCTTAAGATTTTAAGAAAGATGTTTGCGGGCTCACATTATATAATATTACAGCAGAGCTGACATGACAAGAAGCCGTGCATTATATGTTTTTAAACACAGAGCTGCAAAGCGAGTTAAAAAATGTTTATACCGCAGCATTGCCGAATCCTTGAATCTGAAGAGGTTTGATTAATTTTCTATAACCACACACATTCTGCCAGCCTGTGAGTGATATGAAAGCAGTGTGCAATATGCAGTAAAAGCTGGTAAGTGTACTACAACCTGTGCTTTAAACGTTTTTGATGCACTCCACAAATGCAGCCATGTATTTAAAAATGAATTAAAGAATGATTAATAAAACTGAACGAGTACCTGCAGGCCAGCAGTGTCGGGCAGCCTGAGACACAGCTGATATTTCAGTGCAGGTCGGTGAGACTGCCCCCCCACCCCGACTCACCTCTGCGTCCCAAACTCGAATTTTCCAGGGCCGTTCCGATAGAGACTGCCATTGAGCCAGGCGGGAATGTGTCCGTGGATCTCTGTAGTGATTGGCACCGTCGTCTCATTTACCGAGCTCACTAGCGGTGCAATGCACTGGAGGCCCTTTGCCCGGCAACGGTTCTTCTCCTCGGTCGCCATGGCCCGTGTGCTGGCACCTATGACCAAAATAATTCTTGCTAATAGCTGTATGATGTTAAATGCTGCAACCACACCTGCACTTATTGTGCGGGGGTGTGTATGTCTGCATACAAAGGTGCGCTCGTTTTGTTAACAGGGGGCGGTCCTTAATTGTCCGGCAGAAAATCATATCCAGCTCCGTCGGCCAATCATCGCAATCATACAATGACGTCGGCCAACCATCATGCTGGAGAGGAGGAGCTGCCGTCTTAAATCTTGCCCGGGAACCACAGAAAGTAGTGGCATTTGATCCTACAAGATTTGGTGTGGATACAATACTAAGTAAGTACTACTATAGTGCGCAGGTACCGGCCGGCAGCGCGGCATATTGGACTGATGCTAGTTTGTAAATAGTTCTTAGTAATCGCTTGCGTGATTATAAACGTGCTGTGTGTTATGTCACGTATAGTGGTTAATGTTTATTGTTGTACGTAGTGTGTGTATATGTGTGCGTGCGCCCACCGTGCGTATGAGGAGTAAACGGGGCGAAGTGCACATTGCGCAGTGCAGGTGTTTGGGTTGTAGTAGTGCGGGTGTGATAAACGCCGTCTGGTGATTAAACCCCAAACTATCCCTGCTGTTTAATTATTGCGAGCATGACTCGGCGACCCAATATTATAATACTTAATTATAAATACTATAGTGTGTGTGCGCGCGCGCGCCTGTTTGCTAGCCTGGTATCGCTGAGTCAACAGCGCGAACACAGCCGTAGTGCATTCGGCACAGAGGTTGAAACTGAAGTATCGATCTCATCAATAATGATGTTGGTATTGATATTGATCAATACCAGTTTAATATGATCGATACTTGGATCGATCCGCCCACCACTAACAGGAGGAGGATGGCTTTTTCCAGTTGTCTGCCGTCTGTAAGGGCCGGCTTGTTCTGTCCTGGTACTTTGGTTCGGAGGGCTGGTTAGGGTAACATGAGTGCCCCTATACTCCTATCACGTAAGTTCAAGTTAGTGTTAAGACATCCTAGGCAGGGGCGCCGCTAAGGGGGGGAAAGTTGGGACAATTCTAAGGGCCCACGCCCTTTAGGGCCCCCCAGAGAATAGTATGTTTTGACCGGAATGGGTGTGGTAGAATAGAATAGAATAGCCTTTATTGTCATTATACTAGGTACAACGAAATTTGAGTGCCACTCCCTTGGTGCAAAA
>JAODKF010000044.1:17671432-17682058 GCA_026779585.1 Mormyrus proboscirostris
TGGCCCCCACAATCCCCCCCACCTGAAACCTACAGAGCTAGGGTGGGATGAGTCGGATTGAAGAGTAAGAGTAAGGCAGCCTACTTGTACCCAGAACTTGCGGAAACTCCTTTGGGCTGTTGGAGAAATTTTCCAGGTAGCTACAGCAGAACATTTAGTTTGGGGTAGCTGTCAGGGCCCGAAGTAAGTGAGCCCCGTACATCAAGATATCATTATAATTATTCAGGTTAGTGTCGTGTGTGTGCGAGGGGGGGGGGGGTATTCTATGCTTTTACCAAAATACACATTTCTTTTATTATTTTGACTTGGGGTGGCCATGGTCAGCCCTCAGATCTTCCCCTGCACACACACACACACACACACACACACACATATATATATATTAATAATATATATATAAAACTAAGGGCACGGTAATGTTTTACCCCGTGTTCAATAATTACAGCGATAGTTAACGGTCTCATATTCATTAAAATAATATAAGCAACAGTTATTATAACTGATCAAGTACAGTAAGGTCCCACAATTTAGTTAGTATCACTTTTAAACGATTAAAAATGTAAGGCATGGCCTCCAAACTAGATCTTGAACACAGATTACACAGTCCAAAGGTTGCTGCTCCACCAAGTGTTGTAAACTATTAAAACAACACCATGCAACTTACATTTGATAAGACTGTGAAAATGTTTCACAATGCAGTTACGAAAATCGGACAGTCACATCACAGAGGACAGGGATCTCTAAACCTGTCAGATTGTTTAAATGTGAACGTATATAGCTGTACAAGTTTCTACGCAAATTCACCGAAGATATGAATAAACGATACTGCAATCTGAAAGTCTTCACCATTTACCCACTTCGTCAGGATATGTACTCAGATCACACAGACATATCTCATTACCATCCACTTCAAAAGAGTGGAATGTAAGATGTTATGCAGGTACTTGCATTAAAAAAGTCACACAATCAAACACGTACGTCTGAAATTCCGGTAACAGACGAAGAGGGAGACCAGTCCGTCCATAAGCACCGAACACTGTGAACAGAAATGCCTCAGGCTATGGAGAAGATGAAGAGTAACGTTAAAATTCATTACTGCCACCTGCTGTTTCGGAGACGAACGTATGAGAAAAGAAAAAAACATTTTACAACTGCTGTCGTTTTAATCATATCATAAGACTGTGAGTTCATGCTTGCAACTCCGTGTGTTTTCTTTGCAATTTACATATAATATGTTACTGAAGATAAACTTGGAACAAGAAGGGCAGAGAGACACACGTTATTGGGTAACCAGTGAGGCGTTTGTAGGCCTATAGTGCAAACTGGAATTATGGCATTTTACTTTACTACTGTAAAACTGATTTCACTCCAGAAATGACTACAACAGTATAACGGAATACATAGGCCTTCATCTGGAATAAACGTTTACATATATTTTCTTGTGGTTGTTGCTGCTGCTGTTGACATTGTCGTGACGGTGGTGAGGCAGCACGGTGGTTGGCGCTCATCCTCAAAATTCTGGGACCTACATCCAAATCTTCACCAGAGTTCCGTGTGAGTTTGCACGTGTGATCATGGGGTTTCCTCCAGGGATCCTGGTCCACCCCAAGTGCAAATACATGCTGAGGTTAATTAGAGTTACCAAATTGCCCGTCGATGTGAATGAAGGGTGTGTTGTTTGAATAGGACAAGGAGTTACAGAAAATGGATGGATGGATGGTTGGATGGATGGATGGATATTTGTTATTATTTTTCAAAGCTGATACATTTCTAAGAACAGGCCTGTACATGTATTTACTATGTATGCATGAAAATGTCACTGAAATACTTAATATTTAATGGAATTTAGTTTATATTCTTTATAATAATTTATTGATAGTTCCCACATAGCACACAGATGTCTAGCTAGCATCTGTCCAACGTACACAAGTTCCATCTGTGCAAGGTCACATGTATTAGGGAACTTAAAAGCATCGTGGGAAATTTATTTGAGCATTACGCCATTTCGGGCTTGTTTGGCAGAGGTATGTGCCCAGATAGATGTCCATACATCCATCCATTATCTTCCGCTTGATCTGAGGTCGCATCCATAAGCATAAAATAAATGCATATTTTTTTCTGGATAGCAAGTTGCGATGGCCAGTACTTAACTGGTATCAGGCTCCCAAAAAACTGTTTTCCTACCGCTTGCACCACAGCACCCACAGCAAAAACACGACAATAATTATATCTTCAGTGTCTTCTAGAGATGCAGATGTGGCCTCCCTGCACTTGGTGCATACATCAGTGGCAACATCAAGAAGGCCAAGCGTTCCAAACCCCAAAGATATGCCCTACAGCATAAAGACATGCAGCTAAGATACTGGGGTCTCTAAATTTCCCATAGTGTATAATGACATATGTATGTGAGGTCATATGTATTACGCAACTGTAAAAACATCACGGGAAGATTGCAAATAGGTTGTAATTGCTGCAAATCTCAAAACTGACTTCACATAAACGTTCCACCAGTTAGCAAGCAACTTGAGTATTACATCGTTTGAACATAACTTGCGTACGTCAAGCAGACTCTGGCCAGACGCATGTGCGCGATGTGGGTAGCCACATCAGAGTAAAGACTTGTGTAATTTGTAAATTTGTTTTTTTTTTTTTTTGTCGACTTGGGTAATTTGTAAAATTTTAATCTTTCTGAAACATTTGAAACACTCAAGGGTTTTGTCCGTAGGCCTACATGCAAAAAAACACTGTCAAACTCATCTGACAGTGATGTCTACGTCAGATTTTCAGAATCAGAAGAGAATCAGAATAACTTCATTGTCATTGTAACAAGTACAACGAAATTATATGTAGTCCCTGTGTCGGACAGGTATGTGCAAGAAATAAATAAAGAGAGCTATATATATTTTGTGGAGGATTCTCTATAACTTACACTAAGTGCAGAGATGGAGAGTTCATGTACAGAAATACAAATTCATACAATCCCAGGTGTTGTTTCAACCAACCAGTCGAATATAAAGATCATGTCGCATTGTGATGCCATCTTCTTTGCCATCTGATTGTCTTTGGCCCTAGTGCGTTATTCCTGTTCCAAGGATTGCGTCATGGCTGGTTTAGATGTGCAGTCCAGGAGATTCAAGGCTGGCTAGGAAACAACCTCTCCTGTTCTGTTCTGTTTAATTGTTGGTTTTTCTGTTCTTCCTAGTGTTTATTAGTTCTGTGTTCTCCTTGTTAAGCCTTTGCCTTGTTTTTATTATATTCCACATATTCCTATATTTTTGATGAATTCTTAGTGTGTGATTACAGTTTTTTACTTTCAGTGTTTGTTGGAGTTTCCCTGCTATGTTGCCCAGTGAGATGTTGCCCGGATGATTAACCTACATTAGAAGCATTGAATATTAATATACTAGCTGATGCTGTAGAGCAGGGGTGTCCAACTCCAGTCCTGGGGGGCCGGAACCCTGTGTAACTTTAGTTCTTTCCCTTTTCCAACACAAATGATTCAGCTCAAGAGCTGTGTGGCAATTAGCACAAGGAGTTGAATCAGGTGTGTTAAATGAGGAGAAACCCAAAAATGTGCAGGGCTCTGCCCCCCCAGGACTGGAGGACTGCTGTAAAATTAAAAATAATAATATTTGTATATGTAAATCATAGTGGGGACTGCATGTTTCTGGCATATATCATATGTACACTGTCACACAAACTAGATTTAAATTAAGAACCACAAAAGATACAGAACAAACAATTCAAAACTTCAATCAACTGTAAATTACGCATTGACATAGAGCCAGAAAACATATTTAGCCTACTTTATTTCTGAAAGCTGTTACTTTTACAATGACAGCTAAATGTAAGGGTGTAAATTATGAATATTATCACTTCTTTAATACCGACTGACACCTCGATATTTTACACATGTGGGGGGAAAAAACAGTGATTTCAACATGGCAAGACAGCAGAAGAATTCTGTTTTCAGTGCTTGGTTGTCCATTAGCTACATAGTCTTGCCAGAAAGTTAATTTCAGACCTAGTCATTATTACGGTAGAAGTATTGTAGCAGGATTTGCGTTGTCAGTCGTTTTTAATAAAAAAGTAAACATATTCTTTTATAAAGCAAGGAATTTGTATTATTACCTGAACACTGCCAGAGACAGCTGACACAAATTCACAGAATGTTTGCACTCAGGGTAGATGCTAACGCAAATGCACGCAGACTAGGGGAAAAATTATATTGCAACACTTACATTCATGGGTGTAAATAATGGGAGGGTATGGAGGCTTATACTGTAACCCTCCACCCCCCAATACTCAACCCAAAGTTATGTCCTTGCTTATATTACAACATTGCAAAGCAAATACACAAATACACACATTAATTTACAGATTAAATTACATATTGCAATGCTTGACAGACCCTGACATTGAACCAAAAATGAATAAATGCAGTTTTAGTGGGTAGAATTGTGCTCTTTTTTATTAGCCCTGAATAGGACCCTCAATATTCAAGCACAACCAACAGGCAAGAATGAATCTCGCTACTCGGACATCAAAACGGGAGAAATCACATCACACTCGGTAGGTCGCGCACACGCGGTAAGCATTTACAAAGCAACAGGACACACAGGAGGATCGGAATGTCCCGGCACCCTCCCACACCCAGTCCTACCACAAGGTCCTGGAGGTACGGCAGCAGGGACTGATGAGCCCCCCCCGGGCACTGTGGGGTCGGCTGCTAGCTGACGCAGGATTGCAGACATGAGCTGAGTTGCTGGCAGTCGTAAAATGACAGACAGGTGCTGGGAAAGCCGGCTTATTAACAGGCACTGGGGTCCAGCTGCCCTTGTGCTGGTACAAAGGCCAGCCTGTCCCAGCGCACGACAGACCAGAACCCAGGGCTGATCCACTCACCTCTGCTTTTATCCTGCGGGAGTCAGGAGGCCGTGGGTGAAGCAAATTCTCACACGCCGCATCACTGTCCTGGAAGATCACGGAATCACTGGGAGGTACTGGTCCCAATCATGCTGATGCTGGCTGGTCAGATCAATAGCTGGGTGGCCTGGGTCCGGTTGAACCAGAACATCGCTCTGGGGGTGCAGCGGAGTGGTTTGGGTCCTATGGTTGCCCAGCAACTGGCAAACCGCTGCCATGACGGTGGACTCGAAGTTCTGCCCCTGGTCATTAACCACATACACCATACTGTGGAGAGAGACTAATTGTTACCTGAGTAACGAATCTTTTAACTGCCACAGTCAGCAACATACCCGAGAGCAACCAGAGATCCTGCATAACCACTAGAATGCCAACAGGATTGTTGTACATGTCAGCACAAATGACATTCCTAAAGACCTTCAAAGACCTTCAGATGCTTCAAAACAGGACTTTGTCCATCTTCTGGAGTGTTCCAGACATCTCTCCCAGTACAGGCGCACATATCCGCTCACCGTAGGGATTAGCCATGTGAACAGGCTGCTGGGACTGCACACCTGACTCACGTCTGCGGGTGTGGCTCACAAAGCACATCGACAGCCTTAATCTGTGCGATGCAGGTGTGACGCTTACTCCTCGTCAACTCACAGGTATGCTACCTTTATACCTATCGCTAGGGTTCGTTCTGGCTTCGTGGTTAATAAGGAGGCAGGCGATACTTATTGGGATATAACCATATATTTACTCCCCTTATTACAGTACAAAACCTCCCGGCTCGCGCTACACTTTTCCCTCCGCTCCCCGCTCCCGCGCCAACTCCTCCTCCTCACTCCTCCGCCCCTCATCTGACCCTTCCGCTCCATCCGCAAGCTCAGAAAAGTAGACCCACTTCCCCATCAACATTACATAACCAAATTAAACTCTTACACAGGTTCAGACAACGTTTCTGAGGTACAAATGCTCATATCAAATCTGATGTACAGTACAACATCTCGCGTCCACCCATGAATCTTAGAGACAGTGTCACTCAGCAAAAGCCACAATCACCCGCTAAAGACGTGCTTCGCCTGTACAGACGTGTGCATGGGGGAATGGATGAGGGTCTGTGCTGTCTGAATGAGATTTACAAGTGTCAAAGATAGGCGCGCTCAAACTCCAAAATATCTCAGAAATGACTTAGGGTGCGAGTCAAAGACATCAGAATACAAAAAAGGAACCACACTCACAAGCTACATCTCATACTAGATAGAAAAAAGTTTATTGCACCATGCCACACAGACGCATTTCGGTGTCAAGCCGTTATCAATGTGTAAAAAACACCAAACCACACTGATTTTATCAAGGCAACAAGGAACAGGTGATAGCGTGACGTCATAATTGCCCACCCCCACGAATGCACACTTTGACACACAGACACACAATTACGCACCAGATCTCCAAAGAAAAAATACAAACTATATATGCACACATAATATATAACAAATAGATACCCATATCATAATAAAACAAATCTATACATACCCCAAAACCCTGAAAGAGACAAAACAAACCATGATAGACAATGACTCACAAAAAGCAATTTAAAACTAGCTCTTCATTAAGGCCATTAAGATGTACGGTTCGAAGTTGGTGGATCCAGGTGTTTAACCAACTCAATCCCTTGGAATTTCAAAGTACACGGAAAACACTTTCCCGTACGCGGATGTTGAAAGGAGCCACCTTTCTATATCCGCATAGTGTGGTTGCTCCTTTCGACATCCGCGTACGGGAAAGTGTTTTCCGTGTACTTTGAAATTCCAAGGGATTGAGTTGATTAAACATCTTAGGCATGGTGGAGACAGGGAGTGTCATCTCCTCCAGCAACACCCTGGATTTGATGATATTTCATCATCTGCACATCAAGGTTTCTCAACCCACATAGCAAATGATTTTGGGCCAGATCTGCCTGCATCTCCTCAAATCTGGAGGCCAGTGATATTGGGGTAGGAGAGTCTGCACCAGAATCTGTCCAGAGTTCCAAACGATTACAGCTGGCCTGTATGCACTCTGCGCATTCGCCTGATTGTATATGTATGATCACTCACTTACCAGATGCACAGCTGATGCACTAAGAATCTGAAGGACGATTGCCCCACATAGCGAGATGAGTCTGAACTGGATCTGGGCCAAATGTTGTTCAGAAATTGCCGCAGATCCGTAAACTAGATCTGACCCAGTGTCTTTTTGCACAACGGACCAATACTGGTCTGAATCCGCTTTCTGGTTGTGAAACAGATAAGGGCCACATGTGGAGCAGATCTACATTGAATGTTATTAAATCTGGCCCGTATGAGCACCAGAGTCAAAGTTAAATGCAGAGCAGCTTCCAGTGGGGGTGGTGAGTGGCTCTGTGGGCTGGTTCACCCCGGCCTCAGCAGAGACCACTGCAGGTTAGCTGGCCCTGCACTGTGATCCCCAAGCTATGAAGGGTGATATGGCGTTAGTGAAAAGAAGCATTCCAATGTACATGCACTCGTGTAAATGAAGCATGCTTCTTTCTTAATTGTGGCTCAGACTCATTTTTTCTAGACTGACTGTTCTGCTCCTGATTCCTCCCTTCACATATGTGGCTGGCGAGTGGCTCTGCGGGTTATGTCTCTCTGCTCGTAAGCAGGCCGTCCCTGGTTTGAGTCCCGGCCCTGGTGGAATGTCTGCATTTCTGTGGGCAATTAAGCTAGGCCTTTAACCCCCCACCTCTGGGGGGTGCTGCATGTTGTTTGACTTCCAAGCTACGGGGAAGATGTAAGGGAAACATTGTAGCTGGGTTTACAGCTTGGAGGTCACAGTGCAGTGGTCTCTGCTGAGGCTGGGGTGAACCAGCCCACAGAGCCACTTACCACCCTCACTGGAAGCTGCTCTGCATTTAACTTTGACTCTGGTGCTCATACGGGCCAGATTTGATAACATTCAATGTAAATCTGGTCCACATGTGGCCCTTAATCTGTTTCACATCCAGAAGGCAGATTCAGACCAATATTGGTCTATTGTGCAAAAAGACACTGGGCCAGATCTAGTTTACAGATCTGCGGTAATTTTCTGAACAACATTTGGCCCAGATCCAGTTCAGACTCATTTTGCAATGTGGGAAATTGGAGATGTTTTGGTTTCTAACCACTATTGTCTTCTTTGACACACCAGTGTATATCACAAGCCGGAATGATAAGAGGAAGGTTGCCAAATGCTATCTTGTGCCTGATTGAGACATTTAATAACCTCATTCTCTCTCTTCCTCCTACGAAACTCCTCCTCCCTTGTAATGCTTTTGTAGAGGGATTTAGCTGTAGAACTACAGAATGCATAAATACTATTGCCACACTGAAAACTAAGACTGTATCAGATAACGTAAGGGCCCGATGGGGAACACAAGTTCAGTTTCAATACTCTAAAGGGACTGCAGACGCACAAAAAGGAAATGGAAACACGCAAAGCACAAAACTATTTTGAAAGCCTCAAACAGCGAACTGAAGAATGCCTGAAAAGCTACACTTTTCAAATCCGATAGAAAATAACAAGGACAACCCCAAAGTCCTTTTTACGACTGTTATCATGGCAGAGCGTGTTGCAGGCAAGAAAAAGTGTGACGATCCACTGAATGGCCCCAAGACAGCAGACGTTTATTGAATAAAATGAACACACAGGGAAAAGCACCAAAAGTAACCAAAACGACTGATAGGGGTCAAAACAAACTGGGATATATTACGGACTAAACTTAAGACTATTAACTAATCACAAAGGAACTAAGAGATAATGGAAATAGGGCAGGACGACAAGCAAAGTAATAACATGTATGGTAACAACAGGCAGAGACAACACAGCAAACAAACATTACAAGTACCTACTTGTATTATAAGTACAAACATTAAGTACATACTGACAAGCAGGATAACGAGGAGGGGCAGGTGTGGAACATGAGACAATTAACCAACCAGCACAGCACAAGGAAACAGACAACAGGTGGAGGAAATTACAATAATGAGCACAGGACTAGGGGACTCTAACAATCACTGAAGCTAAGAAGACTAACCAAATACTAGGAATTAATGCACTATGGATAATGGAATCAAAATACAAACAGGACCAGAAGTGAACTAAACACATGCAGGGCAAACCTAAGACCGGGAAAATAAATGGAACGTAGAAAATATACAGTAGGGGGAAACTGAAAACCAAGAAATGCTAATAAACGCATGAGGTAGGCCTCAAGCCAGCCTCAAATCCATGCCATGATGGTCTACAATTTGTAATCTGCACACTCAACCCATAGCAGCAGTCCAGGGAAGCAGGAAAACACACTAGGCTGGAAGTCTGAGAGGCAAAAAAGGAGGGGAAAAGTGGGAAGACCAGTGACTCCTGCTGGTCAAATGAGTAAAGGACACCAATAGGTAGGGTTAGACGGGTGCCAACCCCGACTACTGTTAAAATCGATTAACCGCTCCTCACACATATCATTCAAGCTTCCTTTAGTTAATGAATGCAATGAGCTTGCTGATTTCTTCAATGATGAAATTAGAGCTGTAAGAAAAAACATTGGGCGTACTCACTACCAAAAGCTGGACATTAATCTACCACACTATACTGTTCAAAGTATGGCCTGTGTTTTCTCCTATCAACCTTAATTCATTAATCAAAGTTGTATTGCTTTCACACTCATTGAGCTGCACTCTAGATCTCCTTCCCACATAGTTTTTTTAAACAAGTTTTTTAAACTCGTTGTTGCCAGATGTCCTCAATAGTCTTTCTCTGAAGGAATTTTCTCACAATGTCTCAAAACTCTTATTGTCAGGGCTCTACTGACAAAAAAAAATGTTGATAACTGGTAACTGTGCTTGGTGATTATAGGCTAATCTCTAACCTTCAGTTTCTTGATAAAATAGTTGAGAATGTTGTGTCTGTTCAGTCTGGCATTTAGGCAGGCCACAATACAGATTTAAGGTTAAACAGAGACTCAGATAACCTCTCCGTTATTGTTCTTCTAGATCTCGGTGCTGCTTTTGACATGGCAGACCATGAGATTTTGCTAACCTGGCTGCACACCTGAGTGTCTCTGGTACAGTCTTAGACTGGTTGAGATTATATTTAAGTGGGCATGAATATTGTATTGCATTTGTGACCTATATCTTTAAGCTTCAAACAATTACATGTGAAGTCCCACGAGGCTCAATTTTAGACCTTATATTATTTAACCTCTACATGCTACCATTGTCAAGTATGGAGATGACACACTGCTCTGTAGCTCATGATGCATACAGGGCTATCCATTGCCTGCCTGAATGCATAGACGACATAAACTCAAGGATGTCACAAAACTTTCTGCAACTACGCAAGGAAAAACAGAGATGCTTATTACTGGGAGTGAAGTGCAAAGGGAGGATATACTGGTGTACTTAGAATCACTCAAAGAAACCATTATTTAAAGAAGAATTTGCAGTAGAAAGTTTTTTGTTTCAATAGAGGGCAAGCACAAGTCTGTAGCTGTGACATTTATGGATTTAAGGATGTTATGGAGTCTACAGGAACAGGATAAATGGCCAAGAAAAATAAGTCTTCTGCACCTAACCAGCTACATTGATCTACACCTAGATCAACACCATCCATCCATCCATCCATTGACTTCCGCTTATCCGAGGTCAGGTCGCGGGGGCAGCAGTCTCAGCAGGGAAACCC
>JAODKF010000044.1:17691658-17701900 GCA_026779585.1 Mormyrus proboscirostris
CCCTCTCCCGCTCCCCCACCCCCCCGCACATCTTAACATGGAGGACCCCCCCAGAATGATTTGACCCCCACCGTCCCCTTTGAAATATCAGGTCAATGTTACCCAATGTGATGCCTCGGAAAGTCTGTACATTGGTGGGTAAGCCCAGCCCTTCAGGTCATTAAAATAATCTCGAGTCATCTGCATTCGAAAAAGTGGAAGCTAATTTTTTTGACAGGAACCTATAACATTGTCCCATGTTTACGATTCAGTAATGCTGAACAATCAGGTTCCTTTTTTTCCCCTGGCTGTGTGAGACGGCGATGCGATCTCGGAGCTCGGAAAGCTCTGCCTTTCCAGCTGTGGCCACCTGAGCCAGGACGCAGCAAGCGACGCAGATGGCAGAACAGCTATCTATCTATCGTTCATTCTTTCTTTTCAGATGCACGCATTTGAAGGTTCATCTCAGTCAATGGTTGGAATTATCGTTATTTTTCTATGAGAGCTCAAATTACTTCTCTGCTTCAGCTCGTGCTGTTTGTGCTGTTCTTGGACCAATCGTGGTCTTCCTTCCCTTGATTTTTCACGGTCACTTACCTGTACGTCAACAAAGACATAGAGGTGATTGGGCTTTCGCAGTGGTGGCTCCAAACTGTGGAATGACCTGCCTCTGCATGTTAGACATACGCCTTCACCTGCGGTTTTTAAAAGTCATCTAAAGACACATTTTTACTCCTTATCTTTCGACCCAGTGTGATGTGCTGAGTATGTTATGTAATCTTATTGTAATCTTATTGTTGTCAGTTGTTATTGTTTTATATGTTTTGCTGTTTTATTCCTTTTGGCTTATGTGGGTGTCTTTTCCAATGTGGTGTACAGCACTTTGGTCAGCCTTGTGGCTGTGTTTATACAGTAAGTGCTTTATAAATAAAGTGGTATCGTATGGTAGGTAGGTATGTAGTTGGGTCTAAATGCTGTATTATGACTCTTTTTTTAATGAAGGAGAATTTATGATATAACTGTTATTCTTTTGATGCTTCAAGGTTGTCACCGTGACTGAAAGGGCAGGAATCAGGCACGGGTGTGTCGCCACCAGCAGAGAGGATGTGGTCGTTATAAATTCCAGAACTCTGTTGTCAGGGCGATAGGACTGTTGTGCAGATGTCTCTCTCCCGAGGGCCCATCTCTTGTTCATGGGTTTTACATCATCTGTAATCCAACAACACGACAGAGGCAAAGTTGGTACATATAAACTGAGAGCCCCTCCCATAGAGTGAGCTCTTCACCCTCAGGACCATCTGTGGCCCCACATGGGGAATCGTGGACATCATGGAAGGTTCACCATTAATGTTTCCGGAAGTCTCCATGCAGGGCCTGTCATGCAAATGCAAAGGAGTTTGCATGATGTCATTTTACATTTCATTATATCCGGTTCACGGAATGTTAATTCATTTATATATCTAGTTACAATTAACTTCAAACCACATATTTTGCAATGTATTAAAAATAATGCAGAATGTGTTACATTACTTCTAGTATATCAGAAGAATTCTTTTTTTAAATAATTACATGGTTTCCTTTGTGTTCAATATTTTTACAGAATGAAAAAACCTTGAAAGTTTCCGGAATGCAGCATACTTTGGCCAATCGACACGTCCTTTAGCAACTAACAATTCACTGGAATGTCGGTACCCCTAAGTGCAGAACTCAGTGTGTCCAAACCCAGCCTAATTTTTATTTTCACAGTTTGTAAATAAGCTCTGCTCCCATTATAGTAAGGATATCCTGGGGGGCATTAAGCAGTGAGAGCATCAAGTATCTCGTGTGCCACGTAAACGTTAAAAATACCATGTTTCCCCTTAAGGTGTGTGCTATTTGGTGCTCTGGACTTTGTCGTGAAACCCCAGACACACTCGAGGCATGGCCAAAGGGAACCTGATCTGAGTTTTGACACTCCTGGGACTCAAATGGAGGTGTTTGACCGGGCTGAAGTACAATATGATGGTCAGAAGCAGGACCTTTTGTTCCAAAGTGGCCTGCTTGCGTCAGTCTCAGTGGCCAAAGCTGATGCATTTTCTTCAGGCGTCTTGGCAGGCATACCGTTTGTCTTGTTTATGAGGACCTAGCAAAATCGAACCCCACGTTACAAAATCTGTATGTTTTTTAATGATGGAGCCGTCGTTGCACGTGCTATTAATCATCTGTGTAATCCGATTTTATAGTCAGACTTTTAAAAATCTTCTGTGTCGTCCATCAGTCAAAACTCATGTGCGTTTGCTTAGGCCAACAAGAACTATGACAGAAGTCAAGAGCGTGTGTGCCTGACCGCCAAGGCTTTAAAAAGCATTTCGATATTCTGACAGTAAAGTCAGTTGCTCACACAGTACACTGCGTTCCTCATCCCGCTTTTGCCCGCAGCTGCAATCAGAGGCTTGCCAGGAGTTTTAAGATGTCACTGGAGAGCGAGATCTGGTCCCGTATTCTGGTCCCAAACAGGTGGTTCTGTCCATCCAGAATGAGTTATTGTGGAAACGCAGACCTGGAAATCATACTCCAGGTGCGTTTTATCGGTCAGGCTGAGCAAAGGTGGCTCCGCGTGATGCTGTTGTTCTGGAAGTAGCGCACCCAACTCCCAAGTTTCAGCAACCTTTTTTGGTGCTTATCTGTGACTTGGCTCACGTTGCACCTGTCACTCAAAGGGCTTATTCTTTATTTTTATTTCTCCATCCCACGCTTTCAGAAGCGACTTGGTGGCCCCTGATGACAGTTTGATGAAGATCTGAGAAGGCTGATCATTTTCAATCTGTCAACAATAGCTTCCATCCCCTTATCCCCAAGTCAGGCACCTGCACCAGCCTTCAGCACTCACACCTGTCATGCCAGGACCTCACCGGCTGAAAGCAGGTTGTTAGTTTCAGCAAGAGCAGTTTTGCTTTCCGCTACGTCAACTCTAGAACTTGCCAAGTGGCTTAACGATGGCCAGTCTGCATCCAGTCAGCATGTCCTCTGGAGTTTTGATGTGATGATGGCCGTGACAGCTCTACCCTTTCACTGTGATTAAATTTGGCGGCTTTTCCAAATAGTCAAAGTTCTTACAAAGAAGACTCATCATGGTTTATCATGGGCCTCGCTTCATGGAGGAGTTATTTTGGGCCTGATATTTTTTCAGTTGACATTGATTATCCAGGGGCATTTGCATAGGGTTTAACGTTGCTCATTTATGTAATCTGAAACAATTTCAATTTAAAACATTCTAGAAAGGTCTACCAAGGGTCAGCTTCTACAGCTAAACAATGCCAACTTCCCTCTCCTATACATTTCTTTTGCTTAAAGCATCAGATGAATGTGTTAATGTAATGGTTGCACCTGTTGCCTTGCTTTTTACACAACTACTATGAAATCTAAAGTCCTAAATGGGGAACTCAGTATGGGGGTCATTGTTTCCTAGACCTCCTCACTGCTGTGGCACGGAAAAGACACAGACCTTCCTAGGCCATCATTCTAGCTCCTGAGCTCATTGTTGAATCGGACCCAGCCAACAGGCATGATCACTCTGGTGGAAAGATCTGCCTTATAGAATGGCAGATTCTGCCTGCTCTTTATAATTCCAGTCATAGAGTTTGATTTATGTCTCTCAGTCTATGTAATACTTCATCAGTCGATCAGAATAACAACATTAGTGATTCCCTAAAAACGTGCACCTGTTCAGGTAGAATTTGTCAGAAGTGGAAAGCTCAGGTTCAGAAAGCAAAAATCCAGACCAAGATTTTGTTTCAACCAACCAGCTGAGTACTCTGCGGATATGACTGTTTAAACTCAGATAGTTGGCTGAAATAAAATCTTGGTTTGGATTTCTGCTTTCTGAACCTGAACTTTCCACGTCTGGACTTTTTTTTGTGTTTTTAAGTCCTGTTTCCTATAAAAAGCTTAATGAAGGTATTGCCACAAGTTCCTTTGTTTCTTTGCCGCAGGATTTAATTTATCTTTAGCATATTTTTATTGGAGTCTTTTCATATATATGAAGTATTGGATGTCAATCCTTTTGTGGACATAATGCAATGCTAAGGGGAAGAGTTCCCTTACCTCAGCATGTCATCAGAAAGATCCATTGTGATTCACCTTTACAGAAATGTACGGGTGCTCACTAGTCAAAGCCTGAGGTAGATGAAGATCATGCCGTATTGTTTTATGAGGTTTAATCACTGCAATTCTCTGGCATTGAGGATAGTTGTAAGCTAAGTTGCCACACAGTAGTCATTGTCAATGTCACACTGGTGATATTTTTGTGGGATATTTTTTCTGCTTTGGCTTTCAAGAGACCTGCACATTGTTTACATGGTAATGTCAGTGTTCTGTGGTTTGTCAAGTTTAAGTTTAGGTATATATGCCATTCAACAATAAAACAGGATCACGACAGCTGCATTTTTTTGGATTTGTGTGGTGTTTTTTATTTACTTATTTGGATCAGCAATGTCCCCAATAGTGAATTTTGTGGCTGCAGTGTAAGAGACCGTATTTCTTTCCTCTGAATTCGATGGCATTTCACATACCACTGTGGGAAACAGATGCAGTTTGCTGGTGGCTGTATTGCTGTAGTTTCCCATCAGTTCCAGTGAGTCGTATGGGCAAAGAGACTTGCATTCACTGGCCCACGTTCCACGTGTGTGCATCTGCGTGTGTGACTTAAAGGCTGGCTTGTCGGATTTAAGGTACCACAGTTTAAATGGACTTCATATTCGTTCGCTCACATTTTGCCCAGACTACCTTAAATCCGCCAAGTCACCCCGATAAGCCAGTAGCCCCGCTTCGTAGTACAGGCCACAGCTGTGAGCTAAGTTGTGAGGCTGCAAACAGGGCAGTCCAAAGTCAGTTCACACATTACCCACACATTCTCAGACGCAGATCAAGAAGGCTATATCAAGCGCTGTATTGCCTGACATAGCGTCGGTCGGGGCTTACGCTAATGTGTGCATGACTGCTCGATTCGTGCCAGCTCCCTTGAGGAGGAACACCAAACGTATGATGTCAAAATCCTGTGCCACACGGTCAGCCTGCAAGGTTATTGTTAGATGCCTTAGAAGCTACCCTAATAGCAACACAATCCGCGGAGTAATATTAGTACGAAATGTGACAACGTCGCTTGCTTATCATAACCTATGAGGTCACCAGTTAATATTCTATTCCGATGCCTTCCTGGTTATAGCCTTTTTATCGTCCCATTGAAAGTTTGCACATTTGTTGAACATGAATTCAAAGTCTTTACTGTCCTTCACTCCATAATTAAACAGCATATTTTATCCACAAAAGCCCCCAATGACAACTCCTGGGATTATCATGGCTTGACTGGAGGGCACCTCACTTCTTCACCATAAATGGTAGTGTTCATCTGAAAGTATGAAGACAGTGTCAGCAAAGAATTCTACTCAGTTGTTTTCAGAGCTGCCCGGATGACATATTCTGCATATAATGATCTAATGCTTCTTTTTCAAGCGGATTCCTGAACCAAGGCCAAATGTTTAATCATTTTGGTATTTTCATGACCCAAGTTTTCAGAGAATCCTGGAGTTTTTTCTTGGTGCTCTTAACACGGAGAGGGTCAATTTACAGTTCTGCATCTGAGGGAGCAAAACGGGCCTGGCAGGTGATTTTTTTCCTAGAACTGAGAACATCAGTTCAGATGGTGGGATGCGGGTCCGAACCAGGACATCACAAACCAGGCACATCCAAAGGTCTCAGAATGAATGGATGGTGCTACCAAAAATACAGCCTCCCCTTCTGTTTTGTTTCAGATCCTCTTGACACACCATCTAGCCATATAATCCTCAGCTCAGCAGATTCCAGACCTGTGCTTGTGTCTGGAGAGTCAATGGCGAGGCGAATAACTGAGTAATTTCACGATTGGGCCCTTGAGCAAGACTCTAAACCACGTGTGTCAATCTCAAAGCCCACGGGTCACATCTGGCCAAGCATACAGTTATACCTGACCCGCAAGATCATTTTATATATATTTTTTTTAATGGCCCGCGATATGAAGCACCGATAACACACTACAAAATAAAAAAACAAGATAAAAAAACTACAAATCTCATAATGCAGCGCAACAGCTGCCTTACTGAACGATAGGCTAATACTGTAATGCGATCATTCCCGTGTCAATTGCGTCAGATCAATTAAGCGTCCATTGATGTATACAAGCCTAATTTCAAGTCAATGTTAGCCCCTAACAATGGCCAAGAGAAAAGTTGATTCAGAAAACCTTTCAAATCCAGTGGGAGGCTGAATATATGTTTACTGAAATTGCCAAAACCCGTGTGTCTTGTTTGTGGAGCTGATGTAGCTGAGAGAATCTCCGCAACACAGAACCCGACCCCAAACATTAACAAACTTGTTGTCAAGAAAAGATGCCAAGCATCCAACTGTGACAGAATGGCATAAGAGCAAAGAAAATTTAATGTTGTTATTATTTTAACTTTCACTTAAAAGCACAATTTTTCTTTATATTTTCAGTTGTTTTTGCAGCATATTCATATTTTGAATTTGTATAATTTTGACAGGAGATATTTTTAGGGAGAGCAAAATATTTGAAGTTATTTTAAGTTTAAGTTTATTTGGGAATAATATTGTATGCTGTCTGTTTCGATTCATACTTATGTTCAAAAAATGTTTAGTTTTAGTCTGTTCAATAAATGTTTATCCTGTTCAGCCTGCGACCTAAAGTGTGCTTTGAGTTTTGGCCCCCTGTGCGATTGAGTTTGACACCCCGGCTCTGAACTCTAAATGCTTGGAGCTCCTTCAGACTGGCCGATTCAGTGCTTGTATGCACCTGTGTCTGCGTTTCGCAAGACGTGTTGTAGATGAACCAAAGGATTCATATGTGCCTGTTCTTGTACTTGTATGAAATAATCTATCATCAGTCCAGTAAACTGCCTCTTTGTTGCTTCTAACGCTAAATGCCAGTTTTTTTCTTTTGTTTGTTGAGCTTCCGTCCTTGATTGCATTAAAGGATTGTACTATGCCTAATTGTCATAGGGGCTGCATTTCCCAGACAATGCAGAAACACAGAAATACTCAGCTGATCAAAGGGTGTGTTTACTGCCAGTATTGTGTCACTCTTCTTAGGTTTGTTTTTATTTGATTGCATGCTGTCTTGATGCCCTCGCTGGCTCACCTTCAACCTTGGCTGTCTAGTGCACTTTTTATCACACCGCATTGACTAGTTCAGATATTTTGGGCCAATTTTCTATTTGAAAAATATTCAGACGTCCTGAAGTTTCTGGTGCCTAGGACAGCTATCAAAGCATTTTCATTTAACACTAAGAGGGCTGGCCAGAAACATACATTTGAAGCAGGTTTTGATTATTTTACACTTTTTAATAAGCCAAGGGAAATTTGTTTATGTGGAACTGGGAGGAAAACATGACTCTCGATGTAGTTGAGATAAAGATACATTTATACACAGCTTGTTGGTTGAAACAAAATCTTGGTCTGGATTTGTACTTTCTTAACCTGAGCTTTCAGTGTCAAGACTATATTTGAGTGTTCAGCTCCTATAAACAGCTTAATGAACACATTACGGAAATGGCCTTTGTGGCTGTTCTGCATGAATGAAATTATGAGTCTTTTCTTGTATGAAGTATTGGGTGTCGATCTTTTTGTGGACATTATGCAATGCTAAGGGGAAGAGTTCCCTTACCTCACTGTATTATCATGAAGATCCATTGTGATTCACCTACGCAGAAGTGTACGGATGTTCACAAGTTAAAGCTTGCGTTGGAAAAGGATCATGCCGTGAGGGGTATTATTTTACGTGGTTTACTCACTGCGGTGACTTTTGACTCATCTGGCAGTGAACGTAGTTGTAAGATTGTTTATGTGGTACTGGGAGGGAAACACAGCTCTCGGTGTGGTTGAGACAAAGCTTATCTTGCTTATCTGTTTGTAAGAGACTGAAGCTGCTGGAGGAAAAACAAGGGTGAGCGAGGCAGCCCATTGGTGGGGGACACTGAGATTACTTTTTTGTTTTTGTTTTTTTTAACAATCTGTAAGGCATCCACCAGTGAGAGGGAGGTCTGAGATTCCACAGAACGCACCAGTTGGACAAGCGGAACATAGATAATTTCAAGACCCATTGAATTATATAAACAAAATTAAATGGAGGCCATCTATAAGAATAGCATCAGGGGCCACTTAGAATGGTCAGTAAATGCAGTTCTGAGACTGCAGCACATACTTCTGACAGTAGATGGTGGGTAGAACCCTCATGAAGCGTCTTATAAGGTGCTCGAGTGGCATGTAAAGCTACGTCTTAGAACACAGCGTTCTAAGATCTGAGATATGTCATACGTTGATTGTAAACAAGTCCAGGAATACAAATGACATCATTCCGAGACCTGGGTGCTGGGATAGAGGGGCAAACACAGAAGGTCTTAGAAGCTGGAGGCTGCGTTAGAGGACCATAAACTTGGATTTTTTTTTTGGTAGTGGATGTGTTACTTAAGCCCCCCCACCCTGTCACCTAAAATGCCCTGTTTTTTCTTCAATCTGGGCTGCAAAGCATTACTTACAGTTGACCGTCCTACTCTAACTGCGATTCCGTTCATCCGCCGAATGAGCTGAGGCTGAGGCGGCGATGGTCCGAGGCTGGGTAGGAACCAGTTTTTCAAAGGACGAAATTTTCATTACTTTCGTGAACAAACGGCAAGATTGAGGTATTCGGCACACATGGAAATGAGACATTCTGCCTGTGGCTGAAAGATCGCCGTGCAACAGCGACGCGGTGAAGGCTGGTGTGTGTCTCACATGGGCCAAAGGCATCGTCATCCTTTCAATGATGGGATGCTTTTTGCTAGAGGCCCTTCTCTTTTACTATTGTCTGCCTTCCTCTTTCTTTTTCTCTGTATATTCATCCATCCGTCGTCTCTGCTCTGATGAAATGATGCTTCTCTCCTCATGCCCAAAAGGACTATGCACGAGCTCAGGGAAATTTGTAATGGCCCCATGTCATTGGAAAAGACTGGATGGATGGATGATAAACTTTATTGATTCCAGGGGTAAATTCCTTTGCACGAAGAAGCGAGGAAAATAGAGTGTATAGATGGTGCTTCTTTGCACATTGTAGTGGAAATGAGCAATAACTCTGGATGTAAGTGCAACCAGGCATCAGCTGTGATACACGGACCAGACACATACTATTCATTTTAAGTAAAACAACGGCGGACCAGGTCTCTTTGCTAGTGACTGGAACATCGCCGGTCCGAGTCACACGTCCAGGTGCGCTTGATTAAGGCCCATAACCCCCAGCTCCAGAGCCACTGCACAACAGATGTCCCTGCACTCTGCACACTGGCTGTCCCTGCTGCACTGTGCACACTGGCTGTCCCTGTACTGTGACCCCCAAGTTTGCTCTCACCTGTATAAGTGTCTATATGTTTTATGGAGAGTAGGTTGGGACAGTGGAAAAGAGAATGTCCTCGTGGGGATCAGTAAAATATCACTATTCTATTCTATTCTATTCTATTCTGCTCTGTTCTATTCTGTAAGAACTTCAATTGTGTTACCACAATGAATATGTGGAAATGCATGAGACTGCAGAAGAGAAATATATTCCTACGTCACTAAGCCCTATAGAAAATGCCCCCAGAGAAGTTGGTAACAAAATTAGGTTACCACTGTGTATTACGGCACAGTGTAGTGAGAAAGGGTTCTTGTGGAATATTCTGTTGGACCTTTGGACAACATGGTGGCTCAGTAGGTATCCCCTGTTGCCTCTCATCTGCTCTGTGTGTGTGGACTTTGGATGTCCATGATGAGTACTCCTGCAGTTAAAATACATGCAGTTACGCTAACTGGTGTTTCTGAATTGCCTGCTCTGTGTGTGTGTGTGCCCTATTATGCACTGGCATCCTGCACTGGGTATACCCCAGCCTATATGCCCAGAAAATGATTATACTTTATTGATGCCCATGGGGAAATTCTCTTTTTGCCTGCCACATCTTACTCTCCATAGCTAAGCACAAACTCAGCAGTAAAGTGCAGACACCTGCAGCAGTTACCCAGGGAGCTGGGGGTTAAGGGCCCTGCTCAAAGACCCACAGGCATGCTGTGGCCGGGCTTGAACCAGCAACCTTCTGATCACAGGCACAGAAGCTTAGACCACTGAACCCCGCGCAGCCCCCTAACCTCCTCCGCTTCCCTAAACCTTGATGTGGAGATATTTGATCTGTAATAGGTTTTTTCTTTGTTTGTAAACATTCTTCTTAGCAG
>JAODKF010000044.1:17702000-17712345 GCA_026779585.1 Mormyrus proboscirostris
GCTTCCCTAAACCTTGATGTGGAGATATTTGATCTGTAATAGGTTTTTTCTTTGTTTGTAAACATTCTTCTTAGCAGGTAGATTTTCTATGTTACCCTTTTAAATATATGAGCGGTGGCCACATTCATCTTTCATCTTTCTACAGCATGTGCAATAGAGTGGCAGAGGTTGATGTTAACGTGATACAAGGAAATGTTAGCAGTTGACCGGCTCAGCTGTAGAATCTGCACCCAGGCTGAAGGGTTCTTCTGGTGGGGCACTGCTCTTGTGCAGTCGTGTGATAATTAAAATGAAACAGAATTCATAGACAATGATTAAAATCCAGTAGAAATCACTGCCACTGCCTGAATTTATGAGACATATGCAGTTAGGTGGTCACCTCTGGAACCAGAAGGCTCATCAGGTTTTTAGCAGAGAGCCAAGGATGCAAAGCATCTTTTCACCCTCATCCTCTGGAAGCTCTCCAGGCCAAATGGAAAACAGATTGAAAGTGGCAAACCTAAGCTACCAGTGATTTTTTTTTTCCTTTTTCTCTGACCACAGCACCATGTTTACCAGTTTCTGCTTTGCGGTTCGCTAACTCGGCAATGGACGCTGCTCGGAAGAACACGAGACCAAACGAGAGTGGCACGTTAACCCCACCGAGACTTGTCTTGGACCGGTCATATCATTATCTAGCAGACAGCCACGGTGCTTAAACCCAGATGTTGGAATGTCACAAAGTAATGGATTGGACGGCTGTCCTGTTGTGGAATGGAGTGTGATGCAAGGGCAAGAAGGAAAACAGTGGAAAGTGAGCATTAGGATTCACACCAGTGGTTCTCTTGTAACTGAACATCGTATGGGATCTAGAAAATCAAAACAACTCAAAGAGCTAATTCAAACAGACAATCAGCAATGTGAACAGTCTGGAAAACGTGAAGGATAACCTGCTTTAAGGGCTTCTATAAAATATATTTTTTGTGGAATTTCCAACATTGTACAACAACATCTGTAATATGTTATTTTAATGTCCATTGGTTTTGGCGTGCTTTCATTAAAACTGATGAATTATGAATGTTTATAGAGGTTTTTGCATCTTGCATCAGCCTAGCTTAAAACGGATAGGTACTACGGTGCAAGTGAGTTCTTCAGTACCGGAGAAAGGGATTTTTAAAGATCACGTAGGGATTTTTGCTGCATTGTTGCATATTTTAGAGCCTGCAATCTAATATTTGCATTTACGTGTATTTACTCAGAAGACGCCTTTGTCTAAAGTGACGAGAAAGTTAGAGATCAGAGAGCAGGGTCGCTGAGTAGTCTTTGCCAGTCATTCCTTCGGGATGCATGTGTACCACGCAGAGGTTGGGTCCCCAACTGCCCCGGTGATGACGGGTGTGTGGCTCAGCAGGGTAGGTCCCTGTGGCTACGACTGGAAGGTTGCTGGTTTGAATCCCATGTTCACTATAATAGCCCATGAGCAAAAGCCTTGTTCCACCCCAACACCCCCTCCCCCCAAAGAATTCTCCTGGTATGCTGGGTAAATGACTGACCCTGTGCTCAGATTCCCAACTGTGCATATCTCAAAGGAGAATCAGATGAGGTATGTGAGAAGAAGCTTTCCAGTGTACCTGTGTCCCCCATGTGCCAATAAAATGATCCTGAATGGTAATAACGATTGTGCCAAGGTAAATTAGACCAGTAGAAATTTGATTTCATTGCAAGTAACTTTTCAGAAAACATTTTTGAAGTTTGTATGAGTGCAGTAATTTTTCAATAATGTCTACTGTCATTATAATGACTGCTAAATAAATTATGTCAGTAAGATAAGTGAGATAAGACTTCAAACTGGAAAAAACCCATTAGGATGTAGAACTTCAAAGGAAAATGGGCCCTGGGAGTTGTATCATATCTGGTTCTGTGCGTATGTTGTGCCCAGGTGTCTGGACAACATCAGCATCACAATCCTGACCTGCTCTTCCCTGCGGGTGGTTTACCTGTGGGTGCTCTCAGATCACGCCCGGCCTGGCCCGGTCCTGCTAGCCTGGTCCTGTATGGAGCTCAGGCACGGGAGAAGGAACCAGCCCTGGGCCAGTCGCTTCACTACCCTGCCTTGTGGGCCTCTTTTCAGGTCAATGTGAAACCTGCCACCAGAGTGGAGGACCGGGGCAAGCCATTCATGATGTTCTGACATGAGAGGGCCTCCGCACAGTCAAAAAGAACCTGAACCTGGAGATAAAACACCCTGGACTGTGGTATTGACCTGTTCCGGCCCATGAAATCACGAAACACCCAAAACTTAGCAAAGATTCTAGGAATTGTTAAAATATTCCGTAAGTCTCTTGATCTGCAGTTAACGATGCAGTGTTAAGGTATCGCTTCTCTTTAGTCTCCGTACTAAAGGAATCCTCTGGGTGAGGTTACCTTCTGCATTTAATGTATTTTTTCTGTCAGGCAGTATTTGAAAAAAAAAATCACAAAACGTTTTTCTCAGGCAGCGTTGAAGTAGGTCAAGCGAACTGAGACGCGAGTTGCTCAGTTCACTAGTTTCATTTGATACATCATCGGAATGTCCAAATTTGTTCCTTTCACTTTCTATAATGAAATTAAAGATAGATGACTGAAGCCCTTCGTTTGCTGGAAAATTAGGACGTAATAAAAATAAACCGGTCAGCAGTGACAGCGAAAAAGCAGAGACTGCGTCAGACGAAGTGTTCGTTCCAAACTGATACCCGTGTGGGTGTTTGAAAGGTTTCCATGCGGCAAGCTGACAACAGACTACTACGGAAACCCTGCCAATTTCCAGTCTCCTCTTGTGTGTTTCTCTGTGCTGCAGAACTGAACCCAGACCTGCCTGATTCTGAGAAGTACAGATTAGCTTTGAAGCCTCTTATAGAATTCTAGAGTCATTTCACAGGGAGCTCCAGAGGAATTCTGCTGGAACTTCAGAAAAGCTTCCAGACTGAAAATCATGGATGTTCTTTCTGCTGTAACACGTCAGAGCAAAACCTCACCAATGATCAAGTTCAATCACTCGATCAATCTTTATTTTTATAGCATCGCTTTAACCGCAGGGTTTACATAGTTAGTGCTTTACAGATATTTGAAAAAAGAGAATTAGAATGAGCATACAGGCAAGCAAAACAATGAGCACAGAAAAACTTCAATCAGTTTAAAAAAAAAAACCAAAAACAAATAAATACTAAAATACCACCAAAAACACAGAACTTTAACCACCCAGTTGTCGGTAGGTGGCTTTAAAAAGCTGTGTGGCTCTGAAATGATACAGACACAAGGCCAGACAGGTCCCTATGGCAGCGTCTGTCTTCTTCAATGAAGTTCTGTATGAAGCCTGAACATTTCACATTTTGTAAGTAATGACCTTGCTGTCTTGAAATATTGTTCCCTGTCCATCACAAACACAGCATGTGGTCTTAATCTCCAAATCCACAGGTTCCCTGCCCACGCCACCTGTCTCAGAACATCTCTGGGATCAGCTTTCAGAGATCTGAGTTTTACAGTATTTCCTGTACCCTTCCACTGTAGCAAAGTTCCAGTGCTTGAGGAGCGTTGTTTAAATGTTAAACCTCATGGTGATCTTTGGATCTGGGTGCATGCATCCCCCACCTGCTTGGGTTTGTCATTCTAGATTAAATCAAATGCTACATGTACATGCAAAGGAACTATGAAACATGAAAACTTCTGCTGCAACACAATGAAAAATATCAATCATTGTGGTTCTGTAAATGCAGTGTCATCTGCTTCTAACTATTTCTTACTATAATCGTTATTATATAGTACCAGACAAAAGTTTGGAGACAGCAACAAATTATTTTTTTGTTTAATGCTTTTTTGGTCAGTGCATAATTCCATATATGTTATTTAATCGTTTTATTTCTGTATAATTATTCTAAAATGGAGAGTACAAGTAAACATTTTTATGGGTAGGTGTGTCCAAACTTTTGGCTGGCACTTAAAGAACTAGTACATTTGTTCACTGAAATATGCTCTTCTAGGTTTAGTATGTCATGTCTGTTACTTTTCAGATGTAAAACATGCCATCACCTTAGTATTTATTTTTACGCAGTGTTGCTTGTTTAAGCAAGCTGCCAGGAAGTCAAGGCAATAACAAAATAAATCAGGTCTGTCCAGTGAAAAATCCCTGTAGCGTATATGTGTTCATCACTTGTATTTGGGGCATATTGATTTTTGTATCAGCTGGACTCTGCAATCAACCCTGCAAGTCACTGGATTACTAAATTCAAGCTGGAAGGGATATCTTTAAAAAATCTCACGTTATCTTCTTCAAGACAATGTAATCACTCAGCTGTTGCACAATTTATGCTCTTCCAGGAAGAAGAAATTATTTTGTCTAAATGTATATGCATCTGATTAGAACAGCATATATGGTTTGTGCAAGCGTAAGTTGACTTTAATTTGCTTAGTCACACGAACAATTTGCAGTGCATGTTTTTCAGTACATTGAGCATAATACAAATATACAAATATTGGCAAAACAAATGCAGGACTAAAAACAAAAGAAAAAGCTTTTCAAAAGCAGATGGTGTTATGACTGTTTGTATCATCTTGTTTTGCTTTGTAAATCGGCACAGCACAGACACACTTGGGGGATTTTGGACAGTAAATGCTAAGAATAATAAATAAATAATGACGGGTCTTTTTTACTCCCTTCATCCAGGGGCTGAATTCTGCAATTTCTTGCCATTGGTGCAGGGCTGTGCTTTTGATCTATGACACTGGTCAGCTATGTCATTTCATACTTCCCAACTTTAATTCTCAAAGGACACCAGAAAGACGAAAAGAGCCCCCCCTACCCCTTTAGTGTGGCAATGGGATCTGTCCAGGATTCAAACAGGCTAACAGCCAGGCAAATTACTCTTGGAACCAAGAAAGAAACTTTCAAAGAATTGTCTGGCTTTCAGAGCCCCAGTTCATGCTTGCATGTGCTCACATGAACTTTGAGCTGGGATGTATCTAAAAGCAGTTTTCTTGGGTGCACTGGCATGATATTGCTTTCTCCAGTCCTTCCTTCGTATTTCATGCTACAAAGTTCTCAGGTGGTCACTCCACTGTGCTTGTACAGAATGGCTGAAATGTTTCATCATACCTGAAATGTCACATCATACCATAAATGTCACACCATACATTAAATGTCACATCATGCCTGAAATGTCACACTATACCTGAAATGTTACACTACACCTTAAATGCCACACCATACCTGAAATATCACATCATACCTGAAATGTCACACCATACCTTAAATGTCACATCATGCCATAAATGTCACACCATACCTGAAATGTCACATCATACCTGAAATGTCAAATCATACCTTAAATGTCACGTCATACCTGAAATGTCAAATCATACCTGAAATGTCACACCATACCTGAAATGTCACACCATACCTTAAATGTCACAACACCCCTTATATGTAACCAGGCTCAGCTGACCCTATATGCAACATAAGCAGTTACCTAGGGTAAAAAATCAGAAGAAATATCTTTGTTTCAATTATTTACACTAGTTTTAATGTTTTGGTACTTTTCCTGTGAAACAGAAGCAAGCTAGATAGTTAGCATAGTTAGCAGCCAGAACCATGTGTTACTGAAATGGTTTTAATATAATTTTTCTCTTGGTCTGCAGGGTGGGGGTGGGTGGATGAGCACTCATTAGAATCTCACCTAAGGTGCCAGAACACCCAGGGTCCAGCCCATTGTTTACACATTAGATGTATTTTTTTAATCTTTTAAGAATTCCTAAGGTATATTAATTTCTCCGTATTGCTTATTTTATTGGTGAGACTGGTTGTAAAATTTTTATTTTTAAACCGGATGCTCTTAGAAATATATCAGTGCCATTCCCAGTTGCAGCCTGAGCTAACTTTATCCTGCATTTTGTTGTTACTGGATGGTAGATTGCTGGTATTTCTCAGGGCTAATGGGCCTTGCTGTGGGTATCAGCTCCTGAAATCTCATCTGATTTATGGGTGAGTTTCCTGTCTGACTGCTATACAGTTTCCAGCCTGATCTGACACTTTCTTTCAGTCTTGGCCTTAGCGCTCAACAGGGGTGGATTAACTTCTCTGGGGTCCCCAGGCTGACATGACTACGGGCCCCATCTCTCCAAATGGTTTATTTTGTGAGCAGAAAGAGAAATGAGAGAGGATTGATCACCAAGATTTAATATGTTTAACTTACATTTTTTTCCAAGGTGGGACTCCTGATCTTTGCCAGTTCTCTAGGCTGTAGCCTAGGATAGGCTGTGCATCAGTCTTTCCCTGGCACTCAGTGGCTGTTTGTGTTATTAAGCCATTTCCGGTCTTGAATGCTTCGGCAAAGGGCCATGATGTTGTTGGCATGCTACTGCTTGGAAGTAGCTTATGACGATTAAAGAATGCGTTAAGAAAAAGTAAACATAATGCAAAGTATGTGATGTAATGCTAGCAGACACCTCAGGTAGGCTAGGCTGCATTTTGGAATAACCTAAACAAAGTACATGCATTAGTGCACTGGTGGAGTTACCTCATTTTGCTTTTACTTTGGATTCGAACTACATCAAAATCGTAAGAATGGTCATATTTTGTTTAACCCACAACAGCAAACCTTCTGAGCTACCAGAAGCTTCCTAAAGGTTTGACTATATCTGGGGATATCTGTGGCTTCTTGTCAGTAGGAAGTTATAAAGGGCTAACAGGAAGTGGAATAATGAGATGATGCTTTTTTTTGTCATTTGTGCACATTCGTGTACACTGGAATGCTTCTTTTCATGTATCCCATCATGCTCGGAGAGGTTTCTGTTACAAAGGCAGAAGTGATCTTTTTTTTCCCTCTGTCTGCAGTTTTTGGGGAGTCATAAGAACATAAGAAATTTACAAACGAGAAGAGGCCATTTGGCCCATCAAGCTCGTTTGGGGAGAACTTAACTAATAACTCAGAGTTGTTAAAATCTTATCAAGCTCTGATTAGTCCTGAGTAATCCTACAGGCAAGAGAAACAAAGACCACACGGTTTAGTAGAGATGACATAAGCCTTTTAGCCCAGCGTTACTGAAACAGAGGCCTAATCCACTAAGACACTCCCACTGTGAACCTAAGAACGCATGACTAACCTCTGGCACTATCATTTCTATACCAGATTCTTGTTGATGTTACAGAGCCCTAGCTCACAGTTAGAAAGAGTGTCCCCAAACCAGGTGGGAGACCTAAAGACGGACAGGCTTTTAGAGATCGTAGCGTTTTGTAGAAACAATTATGTCATGCTCTGTAGGCTCCCTGGCGGAGAGCATAGAGCTCCTGTGTGTCACTGACCTGATGCTCAAGCTTATTCCTCATTCTCTGTCAATCTAATGATAGCAGCCAAGCTTTGGTGCCAGTGGTGGGTATCTGTTTCTTCTTGGCTTGTCGCTGAGCAGCACATCCCATCACCTCCTCAGTTTCACTCCAGAGAGCAGCACTAAAGAGTCTGAACTAGGATGAGATGGCCATCAGCCACGCTCGTCACCGCAAGGGCAGTTACGATAATTGCTGCCTGCGATGAGAACCAAGATATCGCTTACGTGTGCGATGTTTGCTTAATCTGACTAACCCCCCTCTCCAGACGTTGCTTACTTCTGAAATCAGACCCATCCGCCCGTTTTAACTCTGGAAAAAACCTTCCATCGCCCAGATATCTCTCCGGTCACGCTTTGTACTGTTAATCTTAGGTGGCCAATTTAATGGGTAGAATAGCGTGAAGTTGACAGTTATGTTCCAACTCATTTTTATTTTACAAGACTCTTTTTAAGCAAATGCTGCTTTCTTTGTGCGACAACTACTGGAAATTAACAGAAATTTAAATAAGTTTAATTTTTTGGCAGATAGATAACTAAGGACACTGCATTCCCTCACCATGCTCTTGCTTCGGGTATTTTCTGAACCAAAACATTTTTAGTAGATAGTCAAAATGTGATTCTTATGCCAAAATAACAAGGGAATCAAATCACATCAAATTAAGTTAGACTTTTCTGTGTGACTGCATCGACTGAGCTCTTTTTATTCACGTGTGAGATCCCCGCAAATGTCTGGGATGGTAATCAAGTCCATCTGGGCTAAAAGGCTTGTTTTTCAGTCTACACACGTCCAATTGCAAAAACACACTCAATGCCATGGGTTTGTGGTCAAAGTGGTGGGTTTGTGGCAGCAGTTGATTAAGTTGATTCAAAGTGTATTTGGTTGTGAGTCAGTTATAAGGCTGAAACCAGACACTGCCTTATTCTCACCCCTAATGGTCTAACAGCAGCGAAGGTGTATTACCTATTTTCAGTTGGAAATCCGTAATGTTGGTAAATCGAATTGAATTTTAAAATAAGAACTCCCGTGGAATGTCGTGACATAAGCAGCCAGGCATATGTCATCTGGGCTGCCTTAAGCACAAATATTTTAGTTTTTTTTTTATTTTACAGGTATGCGATGGATCTCATCCTCCCTTCTGTATAAGGGTGATTGGTTTGAACTGTAAGTTATCGACTATTATGTGGTTTGTTCCATATTGCATGATTCAGTATAAAGATGCTCCTTTAATTACAACGGAGTTACGTAGAAAATACTATGAGCTGAATATGAATATGACATGCTATGACACACCGGGGCATTGAGTAGATATAATGGGCTGGGGGAAATTTTGCTTAAATGCAAAACAAAAAGCACTGTATGATACATTGTTAGATTCTGTACAAGATGTTTGTGATTGTGATCGCTACAGAGACTGGAACCAGGGCTGCCGCTAAAGATTTATGGCCCCCGACACTGATCAATCCAATTATGTCCCAATTTTTTTTTTAAATCATTCTCCCCATGGCTGGGTGGATGCTGCCGCTATTACTCTGCATTAGTAGAAAATATCGTACGGCATTTCACTAAGCAAGGAACAGATCAAAATTCAAAGTTTGATGGCTATTGAATGTGTGTGTCGCTATTGCACCATCCTAAAGGCAAAATACTGCAAGTCAAACCCACGTAAAGCCAGGGGCATCCGTGCAAGGCTTGCACGAGAGGCTCACTGGATCCAGTGATTCCCTGTTTGTGGTGTTACTTGCAGCTGGATTCATGAAGTCTAATCCATTTGAGTCTGCAAAGTATCTATCAAGGTGGCCTCATAAAAAAGACGTACACAGATTAACGGCGTTTACTGTAATATTCATGACAAGTTGCAAAAAGTTGCATGGCAAGATTCTTTATTTATGATCAACACCTATATGCCGGTGTGTTGTCTTTCTAACTATGTGCTACTTTCACTTATTTGTGTTGATGCCAAGCAGCTTAGATCCGTAGGTGACTATAGGCTTTTCTCCAAGGGGGTGCGACGTGAGAGGGCCATAACCAGGCGTACTTATCTAGATAAAGAAATTTGTTAAAGAAAAAAATCCAAATACAGTTACAGTAAATACTCATTGCACACTGAGATGGCTAATGCAAGCCATATTTTCAAATATAACTTTATTATTTACTTTTCTCTTAATTTGTTCAAATTCCATTTTCATGTGACCAACAGGGGGTGCAATTGTGCTCCAGTAAAACAACTGGTGGCTGGTTCTGACGTCAGATTCAAGGATTCCAAAGGTGGATGAGCACGTCGCAGCTGATAGATTGCATGAATTCCTCTCAGCAGGCGTACTTTCACTTCACTCATTTTCTTTGTGTATTTATGAATTAGTGGCTGCAAGCGAGCATGAGGATGAGTCAGAAAATGGCTGAGTAATCTCCGAGGAAGCCAATATCCTGCCAGTCTGATCTAAATAATGGAGAAAAGCGCTCCAGAGAGATCAAAAATCAAAGTAATCTTCATCCTGGGATTAATATCCGAGTGTTTGCATGATAAAGAGAAGAGACTTTGGCAGAGTAATAGTTTGCGTTAAGTTGAGGGATAATACAATCTGATAAAGGTGTTGTAATGCGGGGTCCTGTCAAAGCCTGATTTAATGTATTGCACACTGGGCCTGTATGTCTGTTACATAAAGGCCACGTGTGCCTTTAAATTGATTGTAGTTCTTGGATGCGTCACTCTCGTTACGTAACTCAAATGTAATGCATGGCGGAGAATATCTTCATCTTCTCCCTTTCCACTGTGTAGAATTAATATGTTTAACCAAAACAAATTTGAAAGGTATACTCTGCATTACACAAAGGAACCTCGAGTCGCATAAACATTTACGCATAATTTCCAACAGTCCACTGTACCTCTCCTATAATATACGGTCAACACTGCGATTTGATTAGATCAGCCTGGCTGGCCATGGTTTTCTATGCAAGATTGCAAGGTCGCATTTTCCACAGCTGAAGCAAGAGCTTCTCCAGAAGTGCCCA
>JAODKF010000044.1:17717313-17731313 GCA_026779585.1 Mormyrus proboscirostris
GTGTCGCTGACAGAGCGGGACTTTCTTTCTCCTTTTCATTTGCAACAAGTTTCATTCTTTGGTTTGTAGCCCATTTGATATGAACGTCATACAGGGTGTGAATTTGTCAAATTAAGTATGATTGCTTCAGAAACCTACTCTTTTGGTCCACAGAGATGATTTTTCCAGCCTCACAATTGCCAAACATTACAGGAGCTTTCACAAAAATCAGGAGAGTTTTTTTTTTTTTTTACTTAATTCTTTTAGGGCTGACACAAATAATCCTTAATTTCTAGTCATTTTAAAAATTGTATTCATTACAGCAGTTATGTACTGGTTTAGTGGAAAGTTTTAAGATTAATGTCTTGCTGTACTTTTGGTTTCTGCCGTGTTTTTTTTACTGTCTAAGAGTAACAACATGACATTATTCATCGCAACTTAGGATACAGATAAAAATTTGACACTGTTTCCTGTTTGTGAATCAAAATACATATTGATATGAGTGAGATTAAATTCCTTCCCCCAATGTACATATAAGCTTTGCCATTTGGCATAACCAAGAACTCCAGAGAAACTCACTACCCTCAACTAAATAAATAAATCCTTGTTTGAATACAACCTTTACGGAAAATCAGCTCCCACCTTGCTGTTCTTGGAACGCTTTCTAGATGATGGACTGTTTGTGTTTGAAAACAAACAAAACAAAAAAAGACATTTTAACACATTATACAGTTTTTCTCTGTAATTGTTCATGTGCTCATAATTCCCACAGCTGTTCTGTTTGATGACATCTGTCATCAGGGAGGAAACAGTATAGAATTATGAAAGAGGCAAAGGTGAAGGTTCCAGAAATGTGCTGTACCTGTCTTAATGCCGCACGGGGTTCCAGACTGTTCTTCAGAGATCATTCTGTGGCATGAGAAACGCCGGGCTGAGAGGTTTTTGTTACAAAGGCAGAAGTGATCTTTTTTTCCTCTGTCAGCAGATTTTGGAGAGTCCCACAGGTAAGAGAAACAAAGATGGACACGGTTCAGTAGAGGTGACACAAGCCTTTTAGCCCGGCATTACTGAAACAGAGGCTAACACAAAGAGGCTTTATCAGGGAGGGTGCTGAACATGCGTTGGCAGGTTCACCGCAGACGCAAGTCCATAAACAAAACTGACAGCTATTCTTTATGCAATGAGATGTGAATAACTCCACGTTACCTCCTGGCACTGTAACCTTCATTATTTTTATCCTCTTCAAGGAAAATGATTTAAACATATCAAAAGTTCTGGATGTAATTTTGACCAGGTTCCACTGTAGCTTCGCTCTGGGCCTGCGAGCCCATTAAAGGCTTAACTCACAGTTGGAACTGCAGCTGTGACCCAGGTTTGAGTTAACTAAGCGTCAGTTAATCCAAAAATGCTTCCCTCTGCACTTATTCCAGAACCTTTTAAATCTCTGCAAAATCCACTACATCACGTACAGGAAGCCTTAATTTCTCTAGTTTCCAGTTCCCTATGACAAACACTGTTCCTTCTGCAGAAATGAAGGAGGAAAGGTTCATAGACATTAAGGTGAAGTACCCTGGAACATCAGGGGAAGTATTCCTTAGGGACAGGGGTCTTGACAAAGAGTTGAATAACAAAGAACTGAATCTCTATTAAACTAGGGACCAACAAATGAAAAGAGAAAAAATTAATAGCCAGAGATGGACCGGGGGGGGGGTTCTAATGTTAATATCCTTGTGCTGTTTTAATATGACGTGTTGAATTATTAGGTGACGGTGAGAAAGAAATAAGAAAACAAAACTGGAAAGCAACTGGAAATGAATGTGGTGAGTATTTACAGTTCCTCCGTGATGAGATCACACGAAGAGTTTCGACAATGGATCTAGTCAAATGTTACTAAATGTTTCTATAGACCCTGCTGAAGCAGCTCTTTTTGATCCCTGGATGAAGACTCCTTTTTTAGACAGGTCTAGGGTTGTCCATGTAGGTCTTTGATGGGATCGTGGTGGTACAGCATTACGAAAGGCACTAAACCCTGAATTACTCCAGCAGAAAATATCATGCTGTAGAAATGGAAATAATTTGTAAATTCCTTTGAAGATAAGCTTACTCTAAGCTACTAAACATAAATGTGTGTCACACGATGTTTGCCGAACAAAAACACAGTTTGGAGGATCACAGACTATGACTGCATTTGACCCATCTACCTGTCTGGTGTTCAGTCCCACTCTCAGTCAGTTGCCTCATGGTCTGTGGTAACAATTCACCGCCGCCACGCGCCCCCCACCCGACCCCCAACCTCCTCTTCAGCACCCATTGACTCATGTCTGGGTCGGGCTGCTCACCGGAACCTTCCATGAGGGCAAGTGAATTTCCTGTCCCTTCTTGCCTAACACCCTTAAAATAGCAAAGTCCTCTATGTCCTGGAAAATCTGCAGAAGCAAACTGCGCAGGGACACACGCAGGAAATAAAAGCCGTTGAATTATTATTTATGCCACATTACAGTTAGAGCTAAACTGCTTTCTTACTCAGTTTTTTGTAACTATTATTTTCCCTTTACAACTAACGTAATGAAGTATGGCTGCATTTTGTCTTCCTCCATGGGCTTCTGACAGAAGAGAAAAGTGTATTCCCTGGTATAACTTCAAGGAACCAGAAAAGAATGTTCTTTTAATATCATCACTGCATGCAACATCCACCTGGCGTTAGAAAAACAACGACAGAACAATCTGGTCATCTAAGGGGGTGTGTTCCATCACACGTCATCTCTCACAGGTTGAGTATCTCGGTATCTGGTGCTGTCCAGCTAAAGAGGACGTGAAGCTGACCCACATTGCTTGCATCCAACGGGCAAAACGTCTGGCTCTCATTCACTTGTGTGGCTGGGAAAAACCGGCCCTTAGGTCAGGCATAAATTAACGCATATTGTTTTTATTTATGTATTTTTTCTTTTTATTTCGGAATGTGATCCAGCACAGTAGGCTAAGTCGGGATCAGCTTCTTCACCTCTAACTGGAATCTTCGGTGCCGTTCTCAGTGTGTCCTGCACATCATTTATGGATGGAAGAGGCCAGATTTCTCATCTGCAGCAGAGTGTCACAGGAAATTAAAGTCTGCATGCAAGGATTTAAACTTTTTATCTGTCATGTGCAGGTAGACAGTCAGATTATAATAAAAATGAAAATGAACCTGATCCTTTCATCATTTATCACTTACTTTGCATATTAAAAAAGAGGTTAATGGATAGTCTTCTGACATACTGTGAAATATTGCTGAAAAGATCTATATTTAAATGGAGCTATGGCTTGCTGTCCGTAGCTTACGAGAACCTGAAACATGGTTTTCTGTATACAGCACCCAGTGCGAGGTGAGTGAGAGGTTAACTCACACATATAATTTGCCTGGGGCTAGAATACCTGTGAGTTTGACCCCAGACCGCTGGTAAACCCGCTGGTTAACAGATGGAAAATTGTGCTTGTTTGGTGAGGAAGAGACCAATTCAGTGCAGCTTTTAAGATGCGACCTGCTTTGTCGTAGGATGTTCCTGAGATATCCCTCAGGCTTAGGAATCAGCTTCGTAAGCTTAACTCCAGGATCGAGACACAAGGAGGCTGAACCTTCTCTGACCTCTGAGGCTTAGACTGCAGCGGGGGGGAGTTGTGGGCTTGATTTCATTGCTACATTTACAAGAAAAGAGGCTATTTTTTTGTCCGGGGCTCCTATGAGGGAGGTGAATTATAGAGATTTAACTAGTGGACTTCATACATTGAATAGGAGATAGATTGTTTAATGAAAGCTTTCCTGTGAATGGGATGCAGATTTTTATGGATGTAAACTGATGACAAATAAGATGAAAGTGCCTGAAAACACATCTGCATATAGGGTGATCAGATATGCTGGTGGGGACACTATGAACTACTTTAAAACTGAAAGGCTCCTGTGTTAATTAGTTAAATGCTAATTAGTTCAATTCTTTTTTTTTCTTCTGGTTTGTTCCTTTGATTGAAAGACTCATCCAGCTGTTTCACGTTAATGTCAGTGACACACGCATGATTATAGGAGACTGACTAATCAGCTCACAGCAAGTACTCAGTGACAAAGTGAGACCCGGGTCTTTTTCATTGAAATTGTAGTTCACAAACCCTCTGCCATGGGTTAGGTGGTCACTGACTGCAGAGCTGGAACAAGAAGAAAGAAAAGGATGCAGACACAACCACTGAGGTGGAAGGAAATGTCAGGGGATCTCGAGGCATTCAGCTATGCCTCACGCACACCTGGTGCGTGGAAATGAATGGGAGTCAATGGCAACTAGAGGATGAGTTCAGTCAGGGCGGGATTGGGGGGGGGGGGCTCAGGAAAACATGTCCAGGCTTGCTGTGAGTCCTGTACTTTTTACATTTACGTCATTTATTAGATACTTTTGTCCAAAATGATGAACAATTGAAAAAGAAGGGCTAGCTAGTCCCTGGAACAATGCAGGGGGCCAAGGGCCCAACTCAAGGGACCAATGGTGAAACCACACTACCAACCATGGGATTTGAACTGCTGACGTACAGGTCACAGGAATAGAGCCACACACCTCCTGTCAAAATGGGTGGTGCTTCTCTGACCGTGTTTTTTTTTTTTAAACCGCACACTCTACAGCCCACTGAAGAGACTCACTGAAGCTGAGCCTGACGTCCATCCATGTTCTCCAGCCTGACAGGACGCTGCGGCACATTAGGTCAGATGCACCAGTCTTTCTGGCGTCCATTCCCACAGACGTACCAGACGACGGCATGGTGCCACCGGCACAAGGGTCAAGGAAGGCTGGTCCTGAGAACACAATTCTTCATGCAAATACACTGCTAGAAGTCGGCCTAAGTGATGTCTGTCTAAAATATCTAAGCACTTTATCACCTTTGATATTAAATAGGGCTTGGAGATTAAGGCACCTTTTCAAGGCAGTCCAGCTAAGAGATTAAAGACAGAAAGAAGCACCACAGCCAGGAAAAGGAATTTGTAATTTAATGTGTCCTTCACCCCTACAACAAGGTACTTTCAGCTCCGGCAAACGAGGCAGGCTGATTTGGATCCGATAACAGCAACCACTGATCTTCACAATTCTGACCCTATCTGTCACCATTTTCTTCACGTTGTATAAGACGCAGAACAGCATGCAGTTTCCTATCACAGCGTTGAGAGGCATTCTGTCACCAGGGGGCTTGGGTGGAAATGCACTGTCCGGGCAGTTTCAGGAAGTATGTTGAAATGTGTTTGTTGTATCAATTTATGTGCCACCCCCCAGGAGATGTGCCCCTCTTGTATTAAATACCTCCTCTGATCTACGAATAAACATCAGTCACACTGAGCTGGCTGGCCCCCTCTGTGGAATACAGGAACTAACCACAAATAAGCCCTGATTATATACTAATACACAGAAAACTGCATTGTAGTTCAGAACTTTTAAGCTCACCAACCGTAAAATATAAAACAATGTCATGGTATACAGTCAATTTCCACTGCGGTTTTGCTGTGCCAAAGATCCTCACGACCTTCAGCGCACTGAGTAAATGACAATAACCCCCCACAAACCCCTGGCCAATATACCCAGGGGAAGAGCTGGATGGTGTTGAGGTCTTGTCGTCTGCTACTGGGCTGTGTAATCAGCTGAGATTTCTTGGCGCCCTCCGCAGACTACGTGCAGGACAGCTTGTTAGGTTGTGCTCTATGGTGCAGAAGATGAACCAAATCAGCCATGACTGCAGACTCTGTGGTCCAGCACATGGAGCCAAGTTCTGCCTGTCCTTAGACTGTCAGTAGCAAGTGCCACCAGAAGGTTCCGTTCCACCCATTCCATTATCCACTCAGTCCAGTGGCCGGGAAGCATCTTCTCACAACAGCTTTCTTCAGCTGGCTTTGACCGCGACCCATGAGCCTCTTTCCCAGGCCTCTGGTATGCAACCACTGGATTCCCTGCAAATCCCTTCCAGCCCCCCACCCAAAATCCCACCCCAACTACCTCTTGGCTGGGCCTCACTGTCCTTCACACAGATCATACTTAGTCCTGGTTGGTGTCAAATTCGGAAGAGTGTCAGTAGTTCCACTCAACGCTGGCCCAGCACAGGGAAGCAGACATGCCTGCGATGCCTGTGACCTCACTGACAGCCAGTTCCCACCGAACATCATACCAGCAGGCATTAAGCTGAAGTCCAGACCCCTGCTGACTGCAAGAGTTCCCATACCTCTTATCGCAAAGGGCAGGGGTGTTGACCCCAGTGCCTTGGCAAAATTCCAGACCCCGAGTCCCAAAGCAGCTTAGAAATCCCTGCCTATATTTAAATACTTTGTTAAAATGCTTTAAAATCTCACCCTTTCAAAAAACTCAATGTCTCAGGTCACGCAGCGAATAAAGTCTAGGCTCTTAACCTGTCGAATTTATAAATCGAAACCCCAGAAATAACAACCATTTAGAGAGGATTTTAGGCAACCTGCAAATCTGTAGACACTGTAGTGTGTCCATGACTGGCATTTCAAAAAGCCAGATCACCTCAGCTACCTCATATTGGGGGTGGGGGGTCTGGCCAAACTTTACGCATGTTCTCATGTCAAAGGTTGTCATATACATTGTTAGTCCCCCGGGGCAGAGGTCAAAGGCTGGTAAGGGGATTAAAAGACTTCTCATAATAAGATAGGAATGTATGTTGGGAAAGAGATTCCCAATCTGTTTGATGTTAGCAGTAAAAATATTGCCGTGACGTATTGACTGCAGGCCTTATCTTAGTAACACCTTGTTTTGTACCACAATCTACCAGTGTCCTGATTCCTAATAATGCTTTTTTTTTCCTGGTCTCGCAAATTCATGGAATCTCAGGCAGAGAAGTTTTCATATGGCGAGAAATAACCTTCCAAGTGTGTGAAGACTGTCGTCTTTCTGTACTGTATTTCTGTTTTCCATTTGCCGGCCCAGGGATTGTTCACCTCCATGTTGCTTGGCCCAAACTGAAGGAAATGTGGGTCAGCGGCCCAGTTGCGTGGAGTCTCTGTGAATCTCCAGATGATTCATACTTACCCCTCTCTTCTGCATCCAGCTGTCTGGGCTGGAGGCCGTTAGCCTCGGGACAGACGCATTCAAGCCTAGGCCTCTCATCTCTAGCTGTCCCAAAGTACCAGTCCGTTCCTTGATCAGCAGCTGGAGGAGGCAGGGTGGGGAAAGCAGGAAGCAGCTGGTGTCCATCAAGCCTCCAGTGATGTCCACCAGCCCGCGTCTCCAAGGACAGCGGGGACATGGTGAGACGGTGAGGCAATGAGGCCGATTCGTCCTGGGAAATTCTCTCTGTCGCTGCTCAAGAGCGTCAAAGACACATAACGTAATCAAAATGGTTGTCCCTCGCGCTTTTTTGTCTCTGTCCTGCGACTCTGGTAGTCACCCCAGGACTCTTGGTCAGCGTCTCCTTCGCTGCCCGCCGCCTGTATGCAGCAGCCTTCCTTCATGCATTTCGGGACATGCTACAGACATCTCAACAATTCACATCAGATTGGCAGAATGTTCACTGCTGTCATCAGGAGTTTCAGAGTAATAGGTAACAAGAACTTTGGTTTTCTAAACTCCAAGTGACTTTTTTGACATGTGGGATCCAACTTGGCTTTTAGCTCAGTATGAGAGTCACTTTCTTTGTTTGTTTTATTGTTAGGGCCTTATTGCTTTTATTGTTTTATTGTCTTTTCATCTTTTAAACCGGTTTTTGTGTTTTTATTGTGTTGTTTCATGGTTTTTTGCTATTTTGATTATTCAGCACTTTGGCCACCGGTTTTTAAATGTGCTTTATAAATAAATGTTGACTTAATCTCACTCCCCACCACCATTTGCTCATTTGTTTCTGTCACCTCAGTGCCTTTGTTTTAACACAGAATTTCTTGATAATTTTTTGTTGCATCCTTCTGCCCATTAAGTGTCCATGACAAATGTGTGAAAGGCTACACTGCGTTCACATAAGATACTTGATAGCAGCAAGAACAGGTCCACAAGTCAGAGGACTGCTTCATTGACACACACACACCCACCCACACACACACACATACACACACACACGTTTGTAATTATATCTTTGTGGGGACTCTCCATTCATTTCTATGGGGAAAACGCTAATCTCAACTTGACGACCTTAAGTCCTACCCAGCCCTAACCTGAACCATAACTAACCAAACAAAATACAAGTCCTTGGGTATTTTTAGGTTTTTGACTGCAGTCACGGATTTTTATAAAATTGAATTTCCCTTTGTGGGGACCGAAAAAATGGTCCCAACAACGTCAAAATAAAAGGTTTTTAATCACACCAAATGTCCCACAATCTAATGTATATCTGACACACACACACACACACACACACCATTTTGCATATTCCTGTAAGTCAACCACCCCAACCCAAAAAAGCAAGAGCCCGTGTAGTAGTGTTCTGTAGTGATATTTGCTTTTGAAGTTAAGCATATCGGCTGATGATGTAGGAATTATGGATGCCTGTTTTTGGATACTGAGAGTTTCCTGCTGGCATGCAGGCCTTCCATCGGGGTCTGCAACACATTATAAGCCTCTGTCGCCAAGTTTGTGTTCCCCATTAATTGCTATTTCAGCCATGCAGTCTGCCCATGTAATTGAATTGTGTATAAATAACATCCACCCCACCCACAGACAAATGTTTCATCATGGTGGCACAATTCCGGAATCCTCCTTGCCGTGGAATGCTGCGCCATCCCAGATTTTTAGTCCAGTGACAGGAAAACGCTCTGTCAGGGTTACTGAGTTAAACTCCCTCAGTGGGCTGTTAAGATGTCGAATTGATTTGGCTCCATGAGAGAAAAAACTGTGCCAAACCCCCCTACTATGACATATATGTGACTTGGGGAAGCCTGACAAGATTTTCCCCAAACACCTGAGACTTTCGTGAGCTATCACCCAGCCACCAGAGCATAGTCATACGTGTATTTTAGTCCTCTCTGTCTGAACTTACAGTAAAACGCAGGCTACCTTCTCAGATTGGCTTGTTTTTTGAGAAATAGGCAGCTTTACTGTATAAAAAGCAAACATAAGTGACATCATCCTGATGAAGAACATAAAATAGAGCTTGAAGGGAAAAAGATGTGTGTTTTCATGGCTGTTTGTGTCTCAGCGTGGAACAGAAAGGCTTACTAGAGGTACCTACCATCTTTACCACAACTAGGATACAAATTTTTTCACATCTCTCCAAGTGGATTCCGGGGTGTACGGAACCGTTCACCCGGACAAAGGCAGTGGCTTACGCCGAGGTCACACTTTTGAGCTGGATTCTGACTAGGGTGACCACCTAATCCAGGTCAAGAAGGACACTATGAGCTACCATGGGGTTTGTAAACTACCATTTTAACCATTCCAATTAAAAGGACCCATGTTTAATTTAAACACTGAGTTCTTGCCGTGTGCTGATTGGTCAGTCTCCTATAATTGTTAATGTGAAACAGCTGGATGAATCTTCCAATCAATCAAACAAACCAGTAAGAGTACTAGATGAACCAAACAATTTAGTTGTTCGTGGGAGCCTTTCAATTTTAAAGTAGTTTGTAAAACCTGAAGTAGCTCATGGTGTCCCTCCTGACATGGATTAGTTGTTCACCCTAATTCCGACTGGTCACTGCCACAGTACTCCCGGAAATGGCTGATGGCCCTTTTTGTCATGGCGTTACCAGAGAAAAAAAATTTTCCCTTCTGTCCTCAACATGGCATAAAGAGAATCCCTTCTTGAAGTGATTAATTGACGTTGTTGACACGCAGGAAGCACCCAACAATAGAAATGAGTCTCATATGTGACATAACAGATAATTCAGGATCCTGGGAGCAGTGTTTGGGGGGGCGGTACCTTGCTCAGGGTACCTTTGTGGTACCTTGCTGGTTGGGGATTCAAACCAACAACCTTCCAGTTACACATGTGCTTGCCATAGCATTAGAGACTACCACTCTCCCTTTCTTAAAACAACTGCATAGCTGTTGCGTATAATTTCCAGCACCGCTTCCTACATCTTGTTGTTTTCTTGTGTTTTACTTGATGAATTAGATATCTATCTTCACTTGGATATTAAAGCCAGCCCACATATTGAATTCCATTTCATTTCGCCACCCTATAGAAACACGGGGGAAAGAGAATTCATACATTCATCCATTTTGTATAAGCGCTTGTCCTGCTTAGGGTTGTGGAGGGTCCAGAGCCTATCCTGGAGGCTGTGTGTGCAAGGGAGGGAAGAACCCAGGACGGGCTGCCAACCCACCGCAGGGCACATTCACACACCATTCAGGGAAGAGAATTCACAGGCTTAAATAAAGTTCGGAAACTTCGCTGATGGTTTTGGCCACACGACCTACCGTGTCAGGCTGTTCTCACAGGTATTCATTGACAGAAGCACTCAGTTAAACATATTTTCACATAACATGCTGAAATTGATCATTCTCAGCTGGACAGAGAAGAGAAGGAGTCCTGCTTGAGATCTGAGCTGAGAGAAGGGGCTTTTTTGCCTCCCTCCCCCCCCACACACACACACACACACACTAGCCGGCTTGTCACGGTGCTGAGTTTGAGTTGGCTTGCCGTCCACCTTGCCAGCCATACTGCGTTCAAGCAGCATGCTGCAGAAGATGAGGTCATTAGAGATGGGGCTGACAGAGGTCCTGGAGTTACACTGAACACCAAGCAAAGCAAAGGTCATCGCCTTCTTTCTGAAGTGGAGATTTTTATCCACTCTGTCGGCACAGTTTTCCTGGGCAGCTGTATGCATGCAGGCAGGTGTCCATGGCTTAAGGAGACGTTGTATGTCTTGGCTCTTAAAAGCGGGTGCAAGTCACCGGGTCAGGCTGGTGACGACTGGGCATCAAAGGAACAGCAAAGCCAGTGGAAAATATTGGTCTTTCTGGTGCTTCGGCCGGAACATGCATTCTCTTCAGACCTTTGTCTTTCTTTGTTTTTTTTTTCAGAACCCGTAACATAAAAATCAAATTAGAATAGTTTAGCTCTAGACTGGCCGATTCACAAAAAGGTCAATGGTATTTCCTATATCTCAGTGCCACAATCAGATTAAAAGTGCAATTGTATATTCAACAAAAATAACTAAACATCTGTCTTTATCAAGCTTTGTATCAAACAATTATAGGAAAATAATCCAATTATTTGATGTGACTCATGCATAAGCTATATAAGCAAAAGAATTATATTGCAGCATGCAGCTCTATTCGTAAATTAAAAAAATTATTAAGGGAAAAAATACAGCTGTTAACAGTTCCTTGATTTGTGGTAATTTCCTTTTTCACTTTGATACCAGAATTTCAGTTTATGACTGATGCCTTTGACACTGTTTTCCAGCAAATGAATTCAAAGGCTGTTCTCCACTGATGTAAGTCTACAAACCCTTACACTGGGCAAATTTTAAATAACTCAGATTTAATTTACTTTACCGTTCAAAAACACACAAGCCAAAAATATACTAAGAAACGTACTAAAGCACATGTTTAACAAATTAAAAGAAAATGAAAGAGTATTCAGTGTAAATTTATTTGCAATCATATTTTGCCTTTTGTGTTAGTGCTTATGTAAACTCTTTCTACTGTATGTCATACATTTTATGTAAGTACAGATCGTACAGTTTTACATGTCGAGAGCTGTCTGTACTCTACAACACAGATGTGGCATTTTCGAAATTACAAGAGATTTGAAATTACGATTTCTGCCAAATGTTATGGATTAAAAAAAATAAAAGAGTATTATACACCCAATTGGAATTTGGTGATCAGTGGTCACAGTGTGCAACAATGAAATGTGTCCTCTGCATTTAACCCATATGTGACTTTTGTGATTGTGATTGCAGCTAATTCAGTGCCTGGAGAGCAGTGCTTGCTCAGGGTACCTCACTGGTGGGGGATTTGAACCTGCAATCGTTTGATCACAAGTGTGCTTCCCTAACCATCAAGCCAGCACCGCCCACATAGTAATAGCAGTAATTACAACTTTATTGATCCCCATGGGGGGATTGTTTTTTACGCCTCCCTCAACTTGCTCTTTGTAAAGCAAGCTGTCCATGAAGGGCAGCCACCTGTTGGGGTACCCAGGGAGCTGGGGGTTAAGGGCCTTGCTCAAGGACCCACAGACATGCTGAGGTTGGCTTTGAACCTGCGACCTTGCGATTACAGGCACGCAGGCTTAGCCCACTGAAAATAATGGGAACATGTTTTCTATTGGTGTTTTTTTCAGGTAAATCGAGCTGTACTGTCCTCCCAGTTCCCACTACAATTAGTATATTGTGTTTCTAAAAGAAAAAAAACAATGAGACCACTCTTATTGTGCGTAGATGCTCACTCATAATTCTTGTAAGAGCTGCAAAAAAACCTGTTTTATAAACAGTTAATTATAAATAGAATTCATGGCATCAGAGAAGGCCAGCCATGTTCGTGTGCCAATATGATTCATGGCTGCTGTTATAATTTATCAAAAAAAAAAAAAGAAACTAAACCAGTGATGTATTAGTTCACTTTCTCCATAAAACGACGCTCCGTTCAATCTGGAGAAAAACGTCAGTTCTGGCCAAAGCCGAAGTCATGTTCTGGTTTAATTCCTGCCAGACTTTTAAGCTAAGTCGCAATCATCTTCAAAGTTTGGGTTGAAAATGCACACACGGTTTGGGATTTTTTTAAATGAATTGCCTTGTTTTGAGGAAACGTGAGTGCCAAAAGAAGACATTAATATTTTCAGCAATGCGATAAAAGACTTGAACAACAGGTAGATTGCGGCACTAAAAACCGGCCACATTTATACATGTTCATAGTTCTTTGAAACAGAATATATTCTAGTTCCAGATTAATCGACATACTTTAACCTCCCTTTTGAGTTGAAAATTCATAGCTCACAAAAAACTCAGTCATTTCCAAATGAGTCATAAATCAAGTTATCTTTTTCTTTTACTTGACTAATCACAAATTTCCACCCTTTGCTAATGCGAATCTTACTGAAGTTTGTGGGGGGTGGGGGAGCAGGACCTATCACCGGTGTCACAGCGTACAACCTGGATGGCTGAAATGCACAGGCTTACCCAGACTGAAGGCCAGGGGCCCTCACAAAAAGAGCCCCCTTTTACTGTCGCCATTACTACGATGTCAAAGACAATCAGGGAGACTCTGACAACTGAAGAAGCCCAGAAATCTCAGACCATGTGTAATGTGCCTGTGGGCACAGCATAGAGTTACACAATGGATGGTATGTCAGTCTGTTACAGGGCACATACTTACACATACGTCATCTGCTACAGGCCAGTTGGCTTAAATGCACATCATTCAGCTGTGGTTAGAAGCATGGGTGCCTAGATGGAGCTTGCATAATGGGAGAACAAGCAGACCCCTCAAACACCAGGTAGAGTTAGGATTCAGACCCGCAAACTCAGAGATGTGAGGCAATAGTGCTTGCGACTGAGCCAACAAAACATCGATGGGAGAGTAACTCTTCTGGTCGAGGTTCTATATGCATAAAGATAATTGCTTTTATTTCTTTAAAAGTGACGTATAGTAATGATATTTGGTTGGGTTGCCAGATGATTCTAGTAGGAAGCACTATAGTTCCTGAGAAACTCTTCTATGCCTCCCTGCTTATCTGGCAACCGCTGAATGCATGCGCAAAAGCGAGCCAGTTGAGCGTGCTGACCACTCCACCGGGCTTCTGGGACTTCCAGCAGAGTAATGTTTGTCTCCCTAGCTGCGAGCCGTGGGAGGGTGAGACCCTGGGAACGGCGCACACCTGCTTGGCTGTCAGCTGCGCGATGGGAACATGTTTACATGTTTTGTAGGAATCCAGGAGAGACGGCGATGTGAAGGTCAAAGGCACTTATTCCAGAACAGCTTCAATGCAGCCCCCACACCTTTATGCAGTAAAATAGGAATGGATGACAGAATGGATGATTCACAAGTTAGCCATTCCTGGAATAAATACTTCATAGTTGTTTATGTGTAGATGATGATGATGATGATGATGATGATGATGATGAT
>JAODKF010000044.1:17735587-17748984 GCA_026779585.1 Mormyrus proboscirostris
TTTTGCTAGGGCCTCTTTCTTCATTATTTGGACTAAAAACTGAAATTGAAAACTGCTGTTCACTGACAACCTAAAAAAAAGGCATCTAACCAGATGGATACCATTGTTACGTGACAGTCATAACCAAGGGTATAATTTTAGGTTGAACACTAGGGCGGTTGAGGTCTCCACCCATTAAAGGGGGTCCAGAGGGCTGTTTTGCTTAGTTGCTGGGGAGTATTTCAACCCCCATCCCACCCCTCCATTATTTACGCCTATGGTCAAAACAAAAAAATCCTAAATGATTCATGATTATTTAGCAGACACCTTTACGGTCAAGGGAGTGTCACTTACATGAAAATGTTCTGAGGGCAGAAGGAACAATGATTGGACCTGAGAAATAACCAACTCTAGGATCTGAACCAGCAAGCTTCCAATCACAGGCCCAGTGGCCTAAGCTACTCAGCCACACACAGCCTCAGCACAGCTAATTGATGTTGCATCCGAGTGGGACTGAAACGGATGGATCAAGTGTGACATAGTGACTCATTAAACAGGATTGCCTTTCCCTAAAGGTTTCTAGCTATGTAGCTTCTGGTCTGGTGTATCCTTGTGTTATTCATCTGAGGGAAACGTAAACAAATAACAAAAGTCCTTCAGTGAAGCTGCTGGTCACCTGTCACGTTTAGGAAGGTTGACTTTTGCTTGATGCCCCCGCTGAACTGATCTGAGCTCAGTTCTGCCCTTTGGAAATCAAATAGCTTGTCGGTCCAGCTGTTTGTCAGACGTCCTGTCAGACCAGGCCACCAGGGCGTTCATTTTTTCAAAGATCCTGAGCTATTTTGGGGGAGGTGGCTGCGAAACAAATAGCTCCAAATTCATTACCGCAGAACACAGGACACAAGCTGATATGTTTTCGGCAATAGTGGCATAATTCATTTCGTTGAAAAGAGCAAGCGTTCAGCGCTTTCTGTCAGCTTTATGAGTTATTGAGGTCATTCGGAAAATAAACACTGCTGCCCCCCCCACCCCCCGCACAAACTGCCCCCAATATTTTTATATAAAACTTTTTTTAAAGCCATTTAAGTGTCAACATTTGGATGAGGATGGAGGAAAAATTAGGTCACTAGTGTAACTCCAACCTCAAGCTACATCTCGTGTGACAGTTAGGGGTAGTAGCACGTAAGGTCTGTAGTAGAGAAAACCACAGTGATTAACACGCCGAGACTCCGCCAGCCATCGACGACGTAGACGGCAAAACAGCTCATTTTACTGCTTCTCCACTTCTTTGCAAGTTATCATGGAGGTGGGGAGGTGCGTTACTCTCTGGGTTAAGATGCTGTACCCACGATCATAAGGCCAGCAGTTCATATCCCACAGTTGTCCTTTAAGCCCAGGGCTGCCCATAGGAAGAGATAAAGGAGGTGACCTTCAGGGACCCAGAAACTAGGTGGCGGCATGAGAAACATCGCATGGATAATGGTAGTTTTGATCTGGATAATTCTGTCAGAGGTCCAGCCATGTCTTTGTGTGGCCATGCTTAACCTCAGGTTGCTCCAAGTTCTCCTCGACCCTACTTTCTCAACGGTTTGCGACTTGGAATATTAGCTTCTGCTAAACAAATCAATGTGGGTGAGTTATAACCTCCAGCCACTCACAAGGAGATCTTTCAGTTGACCTGTATACCTTCTGTGTTGTAGCGTGAGGATCTCTAATGGTTTTACAGCGAGAAGAAGTCATGAACATTGCCATCACACCATCAATGAGACACCAACTTTTAAAAATCTCACTCACATTCTGGGAGGGGTGTTGGGCTATATGATTAGTCAGGCAAGACTGAATATTAAAGTTTTTCTGGAGATTCACAGTACCCAATGCTATATGCCCCTGCATATGAAATCTCTCAAAGTGAAGAGGAACTAATATACCAGACATTAATTTATGTTTATGCCTTTAAAGTCATTATGTGGCCTGAAGCTTTGTATTCTGGCAGTTTCCTGAACTCCCTGTCAAAGGGGGGGCTGAAGCGTACCGGCGAGCAGGAAGAATTATGCCTGCTGGAGAGGGTTTGGGTCGTATTTACCCGCCACACCACGGAGCGACTTGTCCGGCTTGCCAAACGAATGATTTATGGCCGCAGATTTTTCCCTGTCAGCCTGCATTTGCGTCTTCCTGACAGCATGCTAAAGGCGGACTGTAGACGTGCACGGCCTCTCGCTCGCACAGTTATGGGACCGCGACGATCCTTATCTGTGCCGGCTGAGACATCTACTCGCGATTTTTTTTTTTCCGACAGTCGGTCACACATGCTAATCCGGCCTGGTGTTTTGGCCTGGGCACTTGCCTGTCAGCGTCATTGTTTTGCACTCAGTTCTGCCGACTCAAACTCCCCACATTTGTGTTTTAATAGGCAAAAGTTGATTTTGTATTTCTTCAGCCAACTATGAACTTCAGCCAGCGAATAAACACCCACTGAACAATGTTGGGTTAGGGGCGTCGGAGGGGCATGGATACTCGGGTTCAGGGGGTCCAGCAGCTTACAGTGGCCCCTCCATGCGAAAAAACACTAATTAATACACTCAGCAAACTCCTCACCCCATCAGTAATTTATGCTGGAGGGGAATCTCCCCTCTCCCCCACCCCCCCAAGCTTGCCAAATTCCATCTACAGTGGGGGACCTGTATTTCTTTAAACCGAAAGCGACCCTAGCGGGCCCAGGGTGACATTTTATCAGAGGCACAGGGCAGACCCTTGAGGGCACAGTCCCTGTGAGAAGAAAAGGTACAAATTTTCCCCCTTTTTTTCTGAGAGTGTAGCTGGATTAACTGTGCTAGCATTTATTATTTACTGTTTGCTGAGCGTCAGCACTGCTGTGCCGGTGGCAGCACTGAGTTCCCCAAATCCTCAGACCTGCCATGGGCTAATTCCCTCCCCAAATGTGGGAATCTGGGAGGGGGCAGGGGTACTGGAATTGCCCCAGACATAAAGCATTAAAAATAATGCCAAGATCCTATAAAGATTTGTTAGATTCTTATTAAGCTAAGACATTTTTTTTCTGGGTTGCTGGTACCATTTCTGTCCATGAGCGAAGTTCAGTTTGGTGCTTCCAGTAGAAGCTAGTTTCTGGGAAAAAAACAGTGGCCCATCAGCGCTCACAACCTAATGAGAAGTAGCTTAAAAATCACACAGTGAAAGAATGAGGAGCATCTCAGGACAGTATTCCGTGTGGATTTGTGGCACAGTTCCTGGGGAAAAAGGCCAAGACTACTACACTCTTAGACGCACAATGGTGTTTGTTTTTGCTGTGATTAAGCACGCAAAGCTACAACAGCCAGTTGTTTCAGAAAACAACTGACATGCGTTTTTCGAGCCCTGTATCAGTTATACAATTTAAATGCCTGTCTGGAGATTCAGAGCTCACGCCGTTCCCGGTGTGTGCTTAATTTTAATTATTCTCAGATTTACACAAACACGAGCCTCATGATTGAAGGGAGAGAACATTGAGCCTTCAGAACTAAGCAAACAAACTGTTCTGTGAACGTGACGGTAAACAGATGATTGGTCAGGCTGTGCTTGCAAGATTCCGAGACTTTTGCCTACAAGCACTTAAACAAGCTAAGCTTGGGGGTGGCGGTGGGCAGAGAGACAAAAAGACAAGGTAAGCTGACACCTCACCGATTCTGGTTAGCCAAAGCCGACCCATTGGTTGGCTGAATTCTCAGCCCCTCCACTGAACTCAATCAGTATGATTTTTGGCTTGCATGCAAAACATAATTTGGGGTTTTATAAGTGGGTTCCCAAGCCTTAAAACAGAATGATAGCGCTCCTAAAAATTCACAGTTAACTTTATATTTTCCCTTCATGACGATAACGGAATGCTAACAGTTGCAAGATGCAAGAAGACAAACTTTCCCTACTGCTTCTTCTTCACAGAAAGGTCACACGTCCCAACAAATATAATTTGATAAAGCGATCCCACGTCTGGCACGTAAGTTCACACATATGATTAAAATCAAGCATGACTGGATGTGCAATCAGGATCAGCACGGGAAAACTCATTGGCTTGAGGACACTTTCATCTGCTTGATTGGAACCAACTATCTGTGACTTTCTTTCTCCTTAAGTGCTATGATACCTATTATCCTAACCCTTCAAAGGTTGGGAGTAACTCCAAAGAGCTGGCTAGTGCACTTCCGTGGCCAGCATCTTCCGGAACGGGTGTCAGACATCACAGGACGTGTCCTTGCATTCTTAGTGCAGATGATTCGAGTTAAAGGTACATACAGTATGTACCTACAGCTAAGACATGTAGCTACTTGACTGAGTTATTTATTTAAAAAGACTGGACCACAATTCAGTTTGATGAAGACTCTGCTGATCAGCTCTGGGAGATGGGAGCCAAACTATAACCCTTATTCCTTCTTCTTGATTTCAAAGAACGGTTCACATTCTTGTAGGGTGTTACTTGGTATTTTTGAGTAGGAGATATATTACCATGGCACCGTTCTTTGAAGAAAAAACACAGACATTTATTTGGGCATTCTTTCAGAATCTTAAAAATGATAAGAGGTTATGATAGTTCATGCAGTTCACCTTTCCACTTGAGTAGCAGGTTGTGCTCTCGGCCAAACACCTGAAACCAGGCGTAATTTACATCGAGGCTTGTTTAAATGTCGCACTCTCGCCAGGAATGTCTGCTGATATTTTGTTAGAGATCTCTCTTCCATGAAGGGCCGCAAGTGTCTGCTGGTGTTTGAATTACCTTCCTGTGAGCAATGGGTTTATACCCCGGGCACCTAAATGAACCGTCACTCCCAACCTCGAGTTTGGTTAAGTACAGCGATTAGGAGGCAGAGTCATCATTCTTCTGAGCAGATGACCCACTGACCTCAGATCAGTTGTACTTTCCCCCTCACATTCCCACTGTTACCCCTCAGTTGTAACTGCCCTCCCCCACAATTCAGTCCATAGTGAATGTATTGTATTTACTTCAACATTCCTTGCACTGACATGCACTCCTGCACTTCTACGTATCTGTCAACCGCAAACGCACATTGTATATATCAACTGGATTTCTTGTGCCCGTTGTCTTGTCTTATATTACCTGGCTGTGTACCTACTTCATGTATTAGAATCACTGAGCACCAGGGATAAATTGCCTGTGTGTGTGAACATAGTTGGTCAATAACAGCCCTGATTCTGACTCTAAAAGCGGCTCACGCTATGGCCTTTGGCAAACCCAGTTTTCCGTTGTAATCTTTCCGCCTCACAACTCAATAGAAATCCGCAGGACTGTTAGAAGAACATAAACGGTTTCAAGTGCTGCTTAAGTGATGATGAAAAAAGTAAACATATTAATTCTTGATGAGGCCTTCTGCAAATATGTATTTCAATATTATATTCAGTATTATGCTCCATACACCTGAACTTTAAACTGCTGCGTGCACTGACAAGGCAATATGGAACCCATGACTGTGACATGGAAACAAAGAAGGTAAGTCCAGTTCATGTCACTTCAAGGGAATTTCATTCCCAAAATGCCAGGCAGGGCAACACAACCAATTATTCCATTTAAACCCATGAAAATGGCCTTCTGGATTTCTCAGTCAGTCAGGGGATAATTCCTCCTGTGAATTCAGGTCTCCATCTGAGCTTCTGGCATCATTTTGTAGAGGACAACAGGCTGAGGATCATAGTTAATCTCTGATTATAAATGCAAAACCAAAAAATCATTATGTAGCCTCAAAAATGCAAATAAACACAGAGCAGTCAACAACAATAAAAAAATAAGGCTTCCTTTTGTATCTAACAAACAGCTTAGTTTGCGGTTATAACCCATCAACCACCGAAATATTTATTATTATACAATATACTAAGAAATGTCAAAAAGGAAGCCACAAATTGTATCTGCCGAACATCATCGGTACTATGACAAGGAGAACGACACGCGTTTTATTCAGGAACTCATCTCGTGGTATTTAATTTCACTGATCTAGAACGTTCTTTAGCCCCCAAACTCTATGCAATCGTAATGCTGTCATGGGGACGACTGAGAGGCCGGGAGGTTGAATTCGGCCCTGGGGACTCAGTGGTGACTGTGCTTTTAAGTCTCAAAGTGCCTCGATGTAATTCTTTGTCCAAAAGGATCATGTGGTCTGTGAATTGTGGTAATTCATCTTAAAGTGGCATTTTTAATTTTTTGCACAGTGGTAAACCCTGATTTTCATGTGATACCAGGCTTAGGTATCAGCCTTGTTTGTGACCAGACTTTTTCCGGGTCATTCCTACTCTGGAAATGACATATTAAACCTGCATGACAGGACAAAAAGTCTAAGCCCGTTTCTGCTGAACTACAGTGACCCAAATTACATAAATTTCCATGTGCTGCTTTACAACACAGAAGGCTGAAACGCTGCCATGGGTTTTGGGTCCAGTTCATTCACACTAATGAATCAATCCTTCCTTAGATTTTCCTGCATTACCGCTGTTATTCTACGATCAAAATCGGTTAAAAAACAGATGACATGGGGAAACATCTCTTCAGACTTGACAGAGACCAAGATCTTAATGCATGTGTTGATTACAGGAAATAAGAAGGGCCACTTTATTACAAAAATATTAATCTAATCTAAGTGCTCATCCAACATCATCATCAAAAATAGCTGTTATAGACATTATTAAATGAATCATGCGTGACTTTTCCTCAAAAAGAATGCCTTTAGCAAGTGTTGCGATGTAGTTAGGTTTGACAAAAAAATCCTATAGACTGTGAGCTGCTTTTTGGGTTATGCAGTACTTTGCAAAAGTCTTGGGCAGTCTAAGTTAAAAGCTATTTATCCAAGTAGCAAGGGTATATGTGCTCAGAACAAAAAAACACAATTTAATATTAGAACATATGAAAATAAAGAGTAACACTTCGTTCTCCAAAAATGAACTGATAACTTGACAGATGGCTAGACGAAGACCTCTTCGGGTCCCAAACCTCTCCTCAGGGGCACCTCAGCCATTCCATGTCTTTGTTACTTTTCACGTGCAGCTAAATGAATGCATTGATTTAATTAGTTTTAAAACATCAGTGAGGTGTTGATTAGCCATACGTGGCGGGGCACTGGTTGAGTAAAATCAAACATGGCTGCATTGGATGGTTACTGTAAACACCGGGGTGACTTTAGGGTAGGATTTGAAATGGCTAAGCTGACACACATGGACAGACATAATAACTGAGTTTGACAGCAACATGAAGATCATTTGAACTGCCTAAAGCTTGCACAGTGCTGTATAAAATTGTTACAGATTCCCACCTGTAGTTCCTCTACTAAATGTTCCATTGTACCAAGTGACAGAGAGAAAGCAAGAAGGAGAGTGGAATAGGGACATTTGGCAGTCCTGGAGGACCCTGCATAGGAGTTCATACAGGTTACCGATTACAACATTTGTTGAGGCAGCATATTATGATGGCTGCATGACTGTATTCAGTTTGTAAGACTGGGAAAACAGCAAAGGGATAGCAAGTACTGTCACCTATCTGCCTTTCAGGTCAGTCAGGTGGATCGGACAGACAGTCCCTTCCAATGCACAGCTGCAATGTTAATGTGGTGACCTGCTGAGAATTTTCTGGACAACATCAATCTAACTAACGGATATTCAGTTTAACGCACCGCATCAGGCAATAACAGACTCTATAGTACAGCTGAGTGCAGCTGGCATCAGAACAGGCCTGAAAATCATCTGGATTCACTCTTGCAAGTCCAACAGTTCCCTTTGCATCCCTTTGATTGTCATGTACAATCTACAACATGTCAGTATAATACACATCATTATTTTTGACATTATGTTAAATCGTTTTAGTCAACGTGCCATTGCGATTTTATCTGACTAATACTGGACATTATATTCTTTGTTGCAAAAGATTTTTTTGTATTGAACTTAATTTCTAAGAAACTAAAAATTAGAAAATTGTGTCTAAGGGAAACTGCCACGTTCTATTTATTATTATGAATTTCAGTGACGTTATAATCATTTGTGACTCAAAGCGGAGAACATGGTGGACGACTGTGTAATCCTGTTGGGAGTCTATGAAGTCCAGGCCTGAGATGCAGAATACAGTCACATTGGACAGAATCAGCTTTCTGAGAAGTACAATATTACCCAGACAGCGCTTGCTTTCTGAGGAAACAAACTCAAATAGCATCCTGGTGGATTTTGAGTCAGCCCTGCTGGATGATAGCGTCTGCAGTTTTAACAAGGGCAGGTTAAGGGTGACATAACATTCTTGACTTTATTGCGAAACGAGTTCTTTGCATGCTTTTGGTGGTTGTACGGTCCGGTTCCGAACTCCTGGCAACTCTTTGAAGGAAATGTCTCATGAAGTTCGTATTTTCTTCCTATGAAGCTCTTCACTCATAGTGACATCGCTCTGCTCATTTGTGGCAAAGCTTGACCTTTGACCTCTAAGTGGGTTGTACCCTTGCATGGCTAAGTAGAGCGGGAGGCATGTGAGAAGGCTGGGAGGCCTTGGGTTAGGTGAACCAACAGAGCACTTGGATTACAGGGCATGTTGGGGGGGGGGGGGCAGTGTGTGGTTCTGGCCTCTGTGCCTGTGATTGGTTAAAGAAGTGACACGCAAGCCCCTCCCATGTTGACCCAGAAACACGTCGGACTCATCGATCCCAGGATGTCTGTGGTGGGTGGCTCTGTGGGTTAGGACTTGAAAAGTAGCGGGTTCAGACCTCATAGCTGGCAGAGAGATGCCCCGTTGGGCCCCTGAGCACAGGTCCTTCACCCAATTTGCTGCTAGGCTGCTGGATGCTGACAAACCCGTGTTGTGACCCCCAGACTTGCTCACACCTGTATATATGTCTGTGTTTCTGATGGAGAGCATGATGGGATCGGCAAAAACCCAATTTCAATGGCAATAAATAAATCACTATTCTATTCCATTAAGTTACTGGACATTGCCGGCTCATGCAATACGCATGGGCGCCCAACTGAGACACAATAGCAAGGTGTAAATATAAAGAATTAATGAAACTAATTATGATGTCCTAACAGACAGACCGACAGAGAGTAATCGTGAAAGTTTGTCTTTTATTCCTACTGCATTCCAGGGTGAGAAGCAATTGCAGGTTAAGCGGGAGAGGAGGGAGATTCCGGAGGCTACCAGGAAAGGCCAGGGATATGAATGAAGGAAAGAACATTTGCCGAGAGTGAAAGCGATTTGGGATCTGTTGAGTGACAGAGGTGGACATTTCAGGTCCAGAAAGTGAAAATCCAGACCAGGATTTTGTTTCAAACAACCAGTTCAACATAAAGAGTCGCAGTCACAGAGTATGTAACTAGTTGGTTGAAACAAAATTCTGGTTTGGATTTTCACTTTCTGGACCTGAAATGTCCACCTCTGTTGAGTGATGATGTTGCGGCAGAGTAAACTATTGCATTCAGAGCGCGCTTCTGCAAGCCTGGCATTGTATCCGAGGGCGGGGCTTTGAATGTCATAGTGGCACTCACACCCAGCAATATACGACCCGTTTTTTATTTTGTGAACGGTTTCCCGTATTCCATCTCAGGAGATCTGAGTGATATGCGCATAGTGGGCCTCCTCACTCTTAAGTGGTCTGTCGAGAGGGTTCCGTCTTGTTTGTGGTTCAGCAGGTAGGGTTAGCCCTGTAATCGGAAGGTTGCTGGTTTGAATCCCATCCTTAGCAGAATAGCTGCGTGTCCACTGGGCCCTCAGCTGCACGAAACGCACAAGGGACGTTGGATTAATGGCTGACTCTGTGCTTAGAGCACAAGTTTGACTCTTAGCCATATATGTGAAAGGAAACGTTTCAGTGGGTAAAATGGCGAATGAAGCATCCTTTCATTTTTATTTCGTCCTTGCAGGCACACCTTTGAAAAGAGAGACAACAGAGTGATGGATAAATGTAAATGACGGAGAGGCACGCAGCGACCTAACCCAAAGTAGGGGAGGCATCTAAACCACAGAGATCATGCCAGACTCTTTTGACCAAAGATCTACAGTTGAGAAGACAGGGTCAGGTTATGGACCCTACTCACAGGCCCAATAGTAAAATCACCCTGCCGACCCAGGGATTTGAACCGGCAACCTTCTGCTTATAGCCCAGTGGGGGAGCTCCTGAGTCACTCAATTGATGAAGCCTTCAATTTTTAACGCCTTGATGGCAGAATCAAAAGAAAAGAAACAGCCCCTCTGTAGGTCGACTAATGGCACAGAGATATTTCCTGACGTAAACATCACTCCCCGGGCGGAGGGATGACTGCAGCTTCTGGAAAGTGAACAATATCAAACTTAATGTCCCAGGATTAGGTGTCAGCAGTCGCTGGTCTGCTTTTATCCCCAGACCGTAACATCTATATTGGAAAACTCAAAACGGCGTTACGAAACGGTGGTGCGGTTCCACGTGGCCGCATGCTGCCTGCAATAAAATGACCTCTGTTCTTCTGTTTGTGGAATCAGGCGTGAGTTTGGGGCCGAATTTGCTTGAGGTGGCTGCATGAGAAACTCCTCTCGCCTATTTACGTACGGGACAGTGGATAGGCAGTGATTACCGAAAAAACAAACAGCTTAACACTGTTTAGCTCTAACACACTCAGTCATAACATCAGTCCAGTCTGTCTGTCGGCAATGGTACCAACAGAGCCTATTTATACGTGCGGCGAGTGTTCATGAAAAATAAAAAAGTGAAGTCATACTTTTAAACTTAAACATGATTGCATTTCACTACCCTGTTACCTAATGGATGATTCCACAAAACGGTCCAGCTGGCAGCAGTTGGCATATAGTCCATATTAGCACATAAATTTGGGTTTCGCATATGCATGCGGTTTAGTGTTGCCCTGGCTCACTTGCTTGCACTGAATATTTTGACAGCTTCTTCGTGTAACAAACAACGTCATCCAGGATAGAGGAAATGACTAACATATTTTGCTTAAAAAGTCAGGGCCCATGTAATCCATTTGAAACTGCTCAATCTACATTGAACAACAGATGTTTTTTTTTTTAATACGTGTAGAGGCTGTGAACACTAAACACATGTATGAATGTTTTATAGAATCTGTACTGAATGAGCAAAGACGTTACACAGTAATACAGGATATGACTGCATTTACACTCTTATTTAGTGTGTACCTGTAAATTAGCGCCAGATTTAGGAGGCTAAACGGCCCACTGAAGGTGGAAATGTAGTTAACTCTACAAATGGTGCATTCAGCTTAAACGTTTTAGTGCGTTTTTAAGTGTAACGCTTGTCTTTTGGCAAAGTCCGTGCGTGTAATAGCTCATGGGATTTTAGCCCTGGTGACCTGGGCGTTCCTAAGTACCCTTTTACGACGCCGGTGGAACTGCCGGTGATGCATTGCCGGTGGGCTAAGCAGCTAGCTGTGACCACGTTTGAGTACGAGAGGTTAATGAAGACAGAGAAGGGTGACGTCAACACATTCGGCGGGGGTCGTGGAGGAGCGTGGCCCGCCCCCCGTGGGTTTAGTGGGAAAACAATTCCCGTCATAAGAGAGCAATTGCATGCGTCCGACTCACCACCTGGGTTTTATGTCAGTGGCCCTTCAGCAGTTCCTCAGGGGGTCCGGTTGTTGATTCAGTCTGTGGAATTCCCTCTCTTCTGAGCCGGCCTGTCCCAGACGTTGGCCAGCAGTCGCCACTGGCAAACAAAAAGCGAGGCGGTATTCAAAGCCATGATTCCCACAAAGTCCTTTCCACCACCACGACATGGTCGGGGCATGTGGTCTTGCGGGTCTCCTGGCCAAAGCCTACCCAGCAGATATTTCACATTCCTCTCCACTACTCTTAAATGGAACTGGAGCAGGTCGGCTGATTCATATGTTCTTCACCGCAATAAACAAAGAAGGACATGGCCTGAAGACAGACCATCTGGTAGCCCTGCAGAATGCCTGTTCTGCTCCAGGATGCGCCTCCCTCATAAATATCCATCCTGATTTAGTTTTTTTTTCTTTTAGGTTGATAATGAAGTTTTCCTTGTAAATCAACTGCGTAGAGCCTAAATTATGGTAAGCACGTAAATTTGGGATTAATGATCAGGCAATATCTTGAGACTGCTACTGGGGCCTTTCAGTTGTTTCAGCATTCCTGGAAGTGCTTTTTTATTTCTTCCCTAATTAATTAGAATGGCATTTTTGTTTAAAGGAAATCCCATTCCCTCTGGCCTTTCATCTCCTCTCAGTAAGGCAGAGGTTAATGGCATCCCGCTAAGCCAGATTTATTATTTTCCCACCCACATTTTGTTTATTTGTTGGGGGGGGGGGGTATTTTAAACACTCCATCACGTTTGGCAAACACACTAAATTGATTCGAATACAGGATTTGCCCCCTCTTCTCTTGCTGAGCCAAATAAATGAAAGTGGTTCATCTGTCAAACAGAAACATCAGGCCAGTTCCTAATGCCAGATTATTCTCCAGAAACAACAGACATGCTGGTAACCAAAAAAAAGTCTTAACTAATTAGATCCATCAGTTGTTTTTAACCCCAGCTATGAAGCCTGACTTTGAATAACTCATCACTTTATTGCTTTTGGCCGGCTGCTGTGCGAGGCCATTGGACTTAGTCTATGGGAATCAGAATATGTCTACAAGATCTCCCCTGCACCTGAATTCAGGCCTTGGTCATCTACAGTCTGTGTCTGGTTGGAAGTGTGATTACACTCCTCTGAAGGTGAGACTCCCTCAGCTCCACCTAAGACTTCTCCACCTCGTCTTATCAGTTATTGTCTTTGGACAACTGTACGATTTACAAAAGCCTTCCTTTGGCTGATGGTGTCAAATTCCGGGTCTTGGGTCACAGGTAGTAAAATGGCTGTTTAAATTCAAACAAAGCGGTTTGGGGAGCTCTTTCGAGAGAAGCTCTAATATCCCTCCGATGCAACTAACCAAATCACGTGTAGCAAGGGGGAGGGAGGGAGACAGAGAGCGAGAGAAGGAGAAAACGAGAACAGTTCTGAGATGTTTATAGCCTTCTAGCCACCACTATGTCCAGGTGATCGACTAGGCTAATGTATCAGGCTGTGTGTCAGGTTCTACCACAGCATGCTATTGCGGATCAGTAGGTAACTCAGGGCATTAGGTCGCTTATGCCTGTGATCAGGTGGCCACCAGATCAGTTCCTGTGCTTGTCATATAACCCCACCCCCCAAAAAAACACTCCAGGGGCAACCAGATACCTGGCTGACCCTGTGCTTATGGTGTGTTATGATCCCCAGTCTAGGGTTGGGGATCATCAGAAAGGTAGAGGGAAGGTAGAGGGGGAAGACGGGACAAGCAGGGAACAGGAAAGGGAAACACAGGAAACAAAAGGTCTTTTTTTGTAGTTTTTTTATAGTTTTTCACAGACACGGTTACAAACACGAGGTGCAACAAACTTCAGGAGTGA
>JAODKF010000044.1:17749084-17762453 GCA_026779585.1 Mormyrus proboscirostris
CAGCAACTGGAGTGGAGCACTTGGGGCAGAAGACTGAGGTGTCCTGTAGACATCCAAAACTCTTACGGCACATAACAGGTGCATTCGATTATTTCTTTCCAACCCGGCTCTTTTATGATGTTGATGTCAGACAAGATTTTGTTGTCCGAGTTGCCCCAGTGACGTAATCTCAACACGGCAGCTTGTACTTTGTTTGCCTCCCGAAAAAACAATATCTTTATGAATGTGCTAAAATGTTTTATAAAGCTTTTAATGCGGTTTGACTAGTTTGTGTTTCTTGTTTGTTTGTCTCTTGGAAAAAACAATCTCACTTCAAATCTGCTAAAATATAAAGCAACAACACACAGCAGCGTGTTCATGGAGGCAGCCATGTTTGTTCCGAAATATGGTAGCACAAAACGGGAGATTGTTGGACGTGATGTCACTCAACTCGGAATTTCCGAGTTCCAAGAGAAAAACGAACGCACCATTAGACCCCAAAATTCACTCTCCCCAGTATGTGTCTCAAAAAGAGGTCAGTAAAATGAGGTAAATGAAAAGGCACATTCTAATGTACCTGTATTCATAATGGTACAAACAGCAAATAAAGCACCAATTCATTTTAAAAGCATGGGAGATAAGGAGCGCCTTCTTGCTAAAATGCTTTAATTTTCCGGAGCTATTTGGATAGGTACAGGTGCAAGCTAACAGGTGCAAGGTGCTGTGGGTCTATATCAGTGGCAACTGGTATAGTAGTACTATTGCATGCTAGTAAAAGCCTGCTCTGATCTGAAACATACTGGGGGGAAGATCTCGAGCACAAAGTTGGACCACAGGACAAGTAAGGCTCTTTAGGTTTTTCCTACATGAAGTGACCTCTGTAGGAACACCAGAAAGGTCAAAGGCAAGCAGATAGGAGAGCAGACGGATGCTGTGTACATGTCTTCTTCATGGGGTACTCATTGAGGGGAGATGTTTAACAATGTCTCATCCCCAGCAGCAAAGGACACGATGCAGAGGACACTGTGGAGGCGTCACCTGTCCGTCGCAGCACCTACACTCATACATCTGAATGGCAAAGTTCCTTTCAAGAGGATGGCCTCTTCAGCAATCATCCTGATGTGATTTAATTGCCACTCCTTAAACAATAAGTCGTGTGGCTACAACTCTGAAGGCAGTAGCATATCTTAAAGTAAACATATCACAAAGAAATTGAATTAATTTGAAATTCAAGAGCAAATTATCAAAATTCACTCAGTTCACTGGATCTGTTTTTTGAGGACATTTCTGTAGACTTAGTGAGTTTTGGCAAGTTTCATGAAAATTCTTCATTGGGTTATAGAAGGACTGAGCAAGTTTCGGTTCTCAGCACTGTAATATATGATGAGGATGCCTGACTTTTACGTCACTGGTGGCCTCATCTTAACAACAACCCAAAACAAACGGGCTAAGTTTTAGAGAGGATTTGATCTTCATTTATATACTCAAGACCAGGGATTACAACACTTTTAGTTACCAAAAAAACAATGTCACAGAGATATAGATGAGACAAAATCAGAGCCATCTATGCTTTGGAAAAGATGCTAACATCAGCTTTCAAGGAATTTGAAAACATCAACGCCAGTGAGAAAAACAAAAAGCCCAAAACGTGATTGACAGCAACCGGTTCTAACAGCTGCTGGATTAAAAGCTGTTTATAAAGGCAGATCAGAGATGAACTAGAACAGAACACTGGGGAATAAGAGTGTGTACAGTCGGGAAGTCGGTGTAGCGCTGATCCCAGATCCAAACAAAGAATAATTTGTCCTCTGAGCTTTGAAAAGTTGACACAAACCACTTCGCTGAAAATGAATAGGTCACATCTGCTCAAACATATTGAAAATACAGAGAAAAAGTAGTGACAGATTTTGAAACAAATTAATAAAAAAATAATAAAAACCCAAGATATACTTGTTATAAACCAGTTTATCATTTTTCTATTTTGTATACTATAAATTTTGTAGAAAATAAAATCTACATTTAACAGTTGATATAAAAATTATATCTTTTGAAAAAGACACTGTTTAACATATGGGATAGAACTGGTTAAGATTATATTAGATTAGATTAGATTTTACATTCAACTTTATTGTAACTGTGCAGAGTACAATGCAATGCAATTAGCGTTTCACTAGATACAAATAAAATGCAAAGATCTTCTTCAGCAGTGGACGGCGGCGCCTACAATTGCACTTCCAGAATGGAAGAAAGATGAATGGTCCATGTTTGGTGGTGAGTCGAATCCATAAGAGCGTCTGCAGGTACATTTGTTGGCTTCTTGATCACCTTCGACTGGGTCCCCAGCCGTAATATACCGCTTAGAGATCTCCTCATCGATTGAGTTATTTCAGGAAATACTGTAGAATGTGATGACATGACGGCACTCGGAAATAAACCCTGAACGGGGACTGTTCATGGCTGTTTCAGACAGCCATTCTCTTGTACACATCCTTTTTACGGTGTAATAAACTCTTGGTTGTAAACGAGAGTTATCAGCCAAATAAGGATATTTTCTAGAAACTTGGACCAGTCCCCAGCTTTCGCCCATTTATTAAAAACAACTTGGGTTTTCTATTTTTATAGAGTCTTTCTAGTGTTTAATATATATGTTTTATATAGATACCCCTTCAGGGAAATATATACTTCTCTACTTCATTGCTTGTGCTGTACTTGGACTTTAATTGCTAAATGATACGTGGCCAAACATGAGACGTGAAATTAAGTTTAATCTTTTCTGAAATGTGACCTTTCCTTCAATTACACATAGAAAATCTTATTCTGTAAAAGCAATATATCTAACCAATGGGAATGATTAAAACTCTTCCTTCGGTATGACGTGTCTTTTCCGCTCATAATTAGCATAAAAATACGATCCCGATAGACTGGAAAGCACAGCGCTCAGTCGCAATGGTAGATATATGCCCTCCGCCGTAAAAGACAGATGCCTCGCGTCATGCTCGATTGCACGGTGAACGAATGACAAATCCTCCGGCATTTGCTAGCAAAGCGCTCGGGAGCGAAGGCATGCGGCTTGCAGGTGATTACAAGCTTTGGTGCTGGCTGACTGGTTTTGTATGCTATTATGACGCACAGCAACGTGTAACCTCTGCTGCTCTGATCTGCTCTGCTCTTTTCATCACTAGGGGTTTTTATGTTCTGCTAAACTGCCGCGCATGAGGTGAACGAGTCTATTATTTTCAGAAAACATTACTGTTTTGTCCCCAGGGTATATTTAGCTGCGCCTGCCTTTGTCCTAGAGAATTACATGGTGAAATGAGAAAGAGCAGGGAATTGAAGCAGCCGTTAATTAACGATGTGTTATTTTGCCATTTGCACAAGCACATCGGAATTCTTCGGTTATCACATATCCCATCATGCTCTCTGTTGAATCATAGGGACACACACATATAGGTCAAGTTCTAGCTGAAAGCTAAAAATAATCATACACAATATGTTTGAATAACCAGAACAGATAATTAGTGCACCAGTGTACAACAACATAGGTTATTATGGCACATAATAGTACAATGTTATAGCTAATGTACACATGAGAGTGCAGCATGGGGTCTGACTGCAGGGTCAGGCCATCTGTCTAGGGCCCCTACAGAATGTTGGAGAGTTAAGGGCCCAGGGCCCAACAGTTGTGACAGTTCTGCCAAGGACAGGATTCAAACCTGCAACCTTGCGATCAGATGGACATCTCAGTGCCATTTTCATCTCCGGCGATGGATAACCCGTGTCCTGCGCCTCACGGCTGAGCGCTCCATCGGAAGGTCTCCTCTCTCATCTTTGCTTTGCCACGGCAAAGTTCCGACTCTGACTCAGGCCCCCAAGGTGGCGGATGACGGGTTGTGCTTCTCCCGCTGGAGATTGCTCACAGCACCCCCCCCGGCGAACGGTGAATGACAGTCATCCAGCGGCTCATGGGAAAGGGGGGGGCGTTGAAAAGGTCTTGTTAATATGTGGAGAGAAATTGTCAGACTGTTCACAAACACCGCAGACGTCTGCTTGGAGCAGAAGGGGTGAGGAGCACCGCAGTATTGAAGAATAGCATAGACCCTCTCCTCCAGGCTCCTTTGTATTGTTTTTCATATATATCATTTGTAAATAACACAGTGCCACATGCAGCATCCATACTTTTCGTTTTGGCTGAATTTTCGTCCAAAGCAACTAATTTCCCCTCGTTTACATGGCTGGGTATTTCAGGTCAAGCACCAAGGCTTAAGTGAACATGAGTAGAGCCCATCTTGTTTCCTGTGCCCAGTTCGGCTCCTGTAGCTCAACTTCTAGTGCTTTGCTCTAACGATGTAAAGGTTGTGGGTTCAAATCCCAGGCTATATACCTGAATAGGAGGCTGTTGCTAAGCATTGCTTTGGATTGCAGTGTCCGGTAAATGTACCTGGATTTGTTGACTTTGGGTTGGGATCCCGGAGCCCCAAGACTGCTGCTAAGGCGTCTTATTCCTGAACGTAAATCTGCAACAAGCTACTAGTCAGTCATAATTGGGCCATAACCTTTAGAAGACATACCTTCAATTTTCCATTTTATCTCCATTGCCTTGTTTTTACTGTAAGATTAAGGTTTCCTTGTCATTCTAGAATGAAGTAGCATTCCTACTTGACCAGCAGTTAGTACGCATACTTGTACTTAATACACCTGAGGTTATATTTAATATACTTAAATGTATTAATTAATTTATTTTTTAAATATGTTTTTATTCACCTCTTATTTTATTTTCAGAAATGATAGGACTGATTGGGACCAGGCAAAACGGAGGATAAGCCAAAATGCAGCTGGGGTGAGATTCAAACCCCTGATACAACGGTCCTGGCAATTTAGTCAGCCTGCCTTACCAGACAACTGTGGAAAGCAATGGGAACTAATGAATTAACTGATGGAATAGGCTCAGAATGATGGATTGCGAAGTTTCTTAAATACAACGCATACTTTTATTGCAAAAGTGCCGATTTTTCGGTGCCACTTGTGTGAGAATTTGTGTTTTTTGAAGTCGACTTCAGTCTGCTATGTAAAACAGAGTTTGATAAGTGATTGCAAGAGTCCCTTAAGTGGAGACGTAGCAGGAGAAGGATTCACAGGTCAGGAAATGATGCTCAGCTCAGAGCCAAGCGAAAGAGATCTGCCGAAGAGCAGTGGGTGTTTTTGGTCTACGTGCGTCTCCAAGCTGTGAGGAAAAAATGATTTCCCCCCACAGAGGGATTGCACTGTTAGTTGACGGGGAGGTCAAAACCAATTTACCGTTGATTCATCGTAAAAGAAGTTGTTCCTGTGTCAGACTGAAGGCCAAATTATTCCTGTAATAAGATACAGATTCCCAGTAAAACACAGACGATGAATAATTTTGATTCCTGGTGAAACATTTCTTTGCTGTTGTAGAGGGTGGGGTGGTTCATTTGTTACTTGTAAATATTATCTTCTATAATAATTATGTTTTTCTCTTTACATATATAATCTTGTTTTGTTCTAGTGTGTTCCAGCCAACTACTTATTGTAATTTACTTTAACAATAACAAGTGCAAAGATATTATTGAATTTGATGAAGTATTCTCTGTAGACAGGCCGTTGTGACATTTGCAAGCCAAATCAGTAATTCTGCATCTGTGGTGTCTGTCAAATGGAGTCTTTCTGCTCTGAAAATATAGAATAAAGAATCCTGAGCAATGAAACATTTGGAATATGACTAAATTCACTGGAAGATGCATTTTTGCAGTATTAACGTCCAGGTGCTATTTATCTCCGCCAGGCCAAAGTCTGAAGCCATATTAATGGACTGACCTCATTTTTATGGATCTGTGCATTGTAGTGGCCCTGCTTGAACAATGCTTCTCCAAAGCTTTTGGGGGAATTACTGAAGAACATGATTGGGGATGCCAAAGAGAATGTGGTTTTCCTGTTTTGTTCTTTGTTTCTTGGTCTGGCTACAGGAACAGGAGACGGGGTTGGATAACCCAGCGGGGACTTTGCTGTGGGATCGATGTGCAGCCTGTGATCTTGGGGCAATTAGCATGACAAAACATGCCAGACATTTTCAAAACACTCTTGGACGAATTTGAGTTTTATGGCTGGCCATGGTAATAAATAAGGACACTCTGTGCCTGAGGTTGGTGAAGTACGATGAAAGTAAGGGCGATATCATTGGAGAGGAGACGTTTTAGGCATTTCGGGTGATAAACCCTCCCAGAACCTTTACCGAGAAGGTAGCAACTGATGGATGAATAAAGTACATTCTAACGCTTTATTGTAAGAAGCAAAAGAAATCAAAAATCTGCGACGGCAAGTTTTTGAATAAGTATTTGTTACCATGGAAATGTACTATGATGTCACCAGTATCAAAGACTTACGTTTTAGCCATCCACCTCCACGATAAAATTTATTCTGATTGACTGCATACATTTTTAGTGAGTCATACTGATCATGTCCAGCTGCTCTCTGTGTTCTTTGAGGCGAGGGCAGTTTTCCTTCTGCTTTATTGTATATTATGACTCACATTAAACTTAAGCCCATTCACTTGTGGAATCATCGTCCCACGTGTGTGCGGTTGGGATTGCAGTCGCCATGGCCAGTAGCCAGTCACAGTACAGATATTGTAGTTTGGCCTGCGCTGATTTACTTTGTTTCCCTCTGTTGGTGTCCGTTTGGCGATGCCAAGTTACCACGTGCTGCGCTCTTCCGCTGAAACCCTGCGGGACCACCAAGAATCCCCAAAATCCTTCATATCACTCAACTCAGATGTGTTGGATCCGCTTAACCGTCTGATTTAGGACCGCTCTTCGCGCATGCCGGAACAAATGCTGAGCAAATGATATGTGGCCAGATTTGAAGTCCTCCACACCATGCTGTGGAGAAAGGGGCTGCAATTTGTGCTCCTCAGGGGTGCTGGAGGAAGGCAAATCTCAGAGCTCTCATCCAACTAACAAGCAAACTAACTTGTAAGATCCCTGCAATGCAATGTTTCTTGCTTCTCATCTGGTAATTGTGCTGTTTACTGTTGCAGCAGATTCACTCGCTTGAGGGCCACGGGACCGAACAATAAAACTGTTCTTTCCCATCCCTGCAAATTATGAGATGGTTCGATCCTGCAGAATGTTGATAATTCATTAATAATGCGTCCTGAGTTGCTGGTACAGCCAAGCACGTTATATGGCAAAACGTATATGGCAGGAGTGTTACGGCTGTTAAGGCTTCCCTGACCAATACAAGTGAAGCGATTGTGTCAAAACATCCAGGAGCAAAAGTTACAAAGAGCTCAGCCACACAAGCTCACAGAAAGACCTGATCACCCACCAAAAAACTTAACCTGAATAGCAGCAAATCGCACAGCAATGTTCTAGCATCTATTGGAAAGCCTTCCCAGAAGAGTGGTGGCAATTATACAATGGGCCAGTCAACTTGATATCAATGCCCTTGGTTCGGAATGAGATGTTGGTCAGGCTGGTGTGCACATACTTTTGGTCATATAGCGTGTCTCTCTTTAAAATCTAGGTGATGCCTTACTAGCAAGTAAGATGTTCCAAATGATTATAATCTGAAGGCTAGCAAACGTGAAATTGTCACACTGCAGCATTGTGGGCGTAAACATTTAGACCACTTTGCACAAGGCAGAAGGTAAGCTGGCGTCCCTTACCTTAATCCATAGACAAAATGTGATAAAAAAAATATTTAAAGACAATCTATGACGCTGCTCAGCCGGATCACAAGACATAAATCTGAAGTCCCCGGTATCTCCAGCACTCAGGAGCTTGTTTAGCACAGTTTTAGGGGCCACAGAGAGAATTAAAGTATGCACAACCAAAACATGCACCCAGTGAAATGTCGCATCCCCTGTGCGATATTAGATGGAAGTGTAGCCAGACCCTAGGATTTTCTGGCCCGTGGGTTTCCCACTGACAGAAGTGGAATGCATCAACTCTGTGTATCTGCCTTTATTTAAAAGATCATGGTTTACGCAGACCTGTGAGAATTATGTTAACGATAACGTTATCCATTAGTTTATCTATTTGCTCTGTTAGCAATTTATTTTCAGCAGCATGGGAACTCGCATTTATCATGTTCACCTTCAAACATTTTGAGGGGTCGATGTTCTGAATCATTTATATATAAATGATTATTCTGGCATGAAAGTAGCTTTTCAAAAACTACTTTTTATTTACATGGGTAAATCATCACAACGAGTTCCAGAACTAATCAAATGATCTCGTTACTTCTTTCACTGCAATGTGCAGCTGTATGTTCATGCCAAATTAAACAGCAAATCCCTAAAACTCAGTGCATTTGTTGTTGTTTTTGAGATCCAGGCTTCCTCATCATATGTTGCAGTACTGGGGACCCACATTCACTCAGTCCTCATGTAACCCAACAGAAAACCTTTGTTAAATTTCACAGAAATTTTCTTGAAAATGTTTCCTGTGTCAGTTTTGGAAATTTGCTCTTCTGTTGTATATTCAAGGCAAATTGCTTGTTTTATAGTAATTTGGGGTGAATAACACATACGCAAATGTATGCAGTATAATATATACACGGGTAATAAATGCATAATCCATATAATGCTGTATATTTATGCAGATGTGTATGTTTGACTTCTGATTAGCCCTTTATTAACTGCAGAAACCAGTGATCTATCCCACAAACAGCAATCTGCTCTCCTCCTTGAGTTTGACCAATACAAGCCCAAAACCAGACAATACAGAGTGACGCATGTTGCCCATAACCGGTCAGCTCCTGATGGGCGCGATCCCCGGATCTAACCCGATCCAGCATCGTGCCCTTGTTGTCTGCCCATCACCCTGTGAGGAAAAGCAAAATCGGGGGGGTGGCAGCTGTGTCCATCCAGCACAAATTGACCACTTGCCTGTCTGATTTCTTTGGGTTATTGCTGAACAATCAAAAAAACGTTGCATTTCGGTTTCCATGAGAATTGCATTTCACACTGTTACACTGTAAGACTGCTGCTCTTTTAATCTATAGCCGGAATGGAGGGGCGTGTTATTGTAGACTTGTTTCAGATGAGGACGTTTGCAGTGATGGGAAGATATGGGTGGGGAGCAGGGGTGTCCCCGGAATGGCCTGGGGAGGGGGCCCATGTTTGAAGGAGGAGCCCCGATGTGGTGCCGACTTAGCCGAAAGCACATCATCTGTGCTTCCATCATTTATGGGTGTTTTTTGGGGGAGAGGTGGTGATCTGGGTCGTGACATGGCACCAATATGGCTCAGTTGTCCCCTTCTCTCAGAAGTGCCGAGGAGGGTCTCCTTACACATAGAAAGTTTAAAAGATAAATTCTTGACTGGAGGTATAAAAGGGAGCCCGGAACACAACTGGACTCATCACACGTCTCAAACGAGCCTCTGTTTGCTGAATGAAGCCACTTTCTTACCAGGAAGTGCCGTTTGATGGATCACCAGGCGTTGACGTATTAAAAGTGTCAAACCCTGTAGAGTTTTGCTTCTCAGGACCAGGAGCAGCCTGTCTTTAGACTGTACTCATCAACCTTAAATGTCGTTAGAAAACGTGACCTGAGCAGAACTACAAATTATTTTTTGCCTTAGTGTCGCATTGAGGTACGAATGAAAATAAAACAGGTCTACATGATATGCAGGGTTCCTGTAGATTGAAACAGCTTTGGGAATGGCAGTGAACAAGACATGAAAATCTGTTACAGCAACGCTAGACGACCAGAGCTGCAGGTAAACAGCTCTCTGGAACAAGCCCTGCTTTCCGGAGATGTTCATAAAACTGCTATTGAGATCAAGGCAATAGTTACATTCTCTCATTTTGCTGTTCCCCTTAACTTTGCTTTCTTTTTTTTATTCTAACCCTTATAGCTTTAAGGAATCTGGCAAAGCAAAGCTGCTAATACTGGTGACCAAACACAAAGAGCCGTAAATGATGGATTATCATTTGCCTGATGGAGTGGGGAGACTTCATTTTATAATCTGACTCAATAAATCCAAGGAAAAGCATGTATTAAATACACAGCTCTGTCGTTCAACAGAGGAAATGGGGTAAAAGGGGTGTGTCCGTGTGCATCCTATAGTTCTCCAAGCCTGAGTGAAAGTGACAGGGCCCAGACTCACTGGCAGATTCGAGCTGCGCTCAGGCCAGTTCTTTCAAGCAGCGCTCAGTTTGGTTTGGACTCGGACTCACTGTAGCGTCACGACCTTTTTGTATTTCTTGTGCTAAGATGCTAATTGCCCAGTTCTGCTGTCAAGACATTGCATTTGTGTGTAAGTCAGCACACCTGTGTGTTTATTGCATGTGAGTTCGCGTGCATGAGCCTATGCTGCATCAGAGCGTAATAGCTGGCATTGCGTTTAAGTCAGACTGAGAAATTCCATTAATATTTGGGCTTGGGATGGGCCTGAATGTGACAGGTTTGGGCCGGGGTCGCGTGACATTTCCTATCGTTGTTATCGTTCAGTGTAGCTACACAACATTACTGCCTCCATCAGTGCTGTAAATAACACACAGTGGGTGAGTGGAAGACAGAGGTGGATAATTCAGGCCAGAAGAATAAAAATCCAGACCAAGATTTTGGTTCAACCAACCAGTTCAAGTGGTTGGTTGAAACAAAGTGTTGGTCTGACTTTTACTGTCTGGTGAAAGAAACCATTCACTCACTTTGGTTTTTGATTGTAGGGTTTGAGGAGACGGCAACCAAAAGAGATAAACGATGCAGTTTCCTGACAGTAATTTTCACGATGACTCTGCACTCTCCCGCACTTCCTTAGTAACTGAGGACATATGACTGGATCCCATACAAACATTTTGACTTAATTTGTGCATTTTTTTTTTCTGCTGTGACAGCAGACCACAGGCTTTTATATCCTTCCTGCAGAGCCTCCTCGGCTGAGAAGGACAGCAGAGAGGGGGATTAACGAGGCTGGCATCAGCTGTGTGGGTAAGGTTTTTCATAGACGGATGAAAACAAATATCTTTAAGTTGGGAAGGGCCTTGAATGTTCTGCTTTTAGAAAAAAAAAGGACAAAAACATTTGTGAATACAACTTGCATATAAAATCGGGGCCAAGTGTTAATAAGCATTTGCACAAAACCACAGCATGTCTCACTGCAGACAATACAGACATTTTACAAGCTTTTGGGTTTTGCAGATGCTACAATAATGCAAATACCTTGTTTGTAACAAATCCTTGTTCATCAAGTATATTTTTTATTGGTTTTTAGCCGTTATATGTTGAAAATAAATAGAACCAACTTCATGTTCAGCGTCACAGAATAATTTTAAAAAGTGTTTTGACTTGATGATAGTGACATACTCATTAGGTCATCACCACAAAGAAATCCTTTACATATGTATAAAAAATAAAGGATAGAGTGTCATAAAACTGTATCAGTCATGTGCTTTGTACACTTAATGCCAAACAGACTGCATAAGTAATTTTTTAAAGGGGACGTGCCTTTTATTTATTTTTTTGTTTGGTTATGCTTTACATTAATTGTACGTTTACAATGCATTCGTTATGCATTCATAGAACATTCATTACACCTTCATAATACATTCATTATGCATTTATAAAACATTCATTACACCGTCATAATGCATTCATAGAACATTCATTGCTCCTTCATATTGCATCCATAGAACATTCATAAGCATCGTGTACAGTACGTATACCTTAACATCCTAACATACCTTAATAACTTTAACCATTAATAACAAGCATTATATGATAATAACAAACACAATATCAAATAACATTACAATTAGATGACAGGCCACAGACACCAGAGGGTTCATGCATATAAAAGCTGTTACGGTATGTTAGGATAGTAAGTATGCTGCTTATGAATGCTTCAACAATACCTTATGAAAGGGCAGTTAATGTAAAGCATTACCATATGTTTTTCATTTTAAACTATTTTCTTCCTCTACTTTTGAAACTCTCAAAACTCTGCTTCAGAATTGGATCTGTGTACCAAACGTCTGACACAATGCAAACAGGGGAGCTTAGACATTTTACTGTAAACTTGCCGTGCAGTTTTGCAAATCTGCCAGAAGTTGCTATGGAATGCCACGGGGACATGCACAGATTACAGCAGGGTTCCCCAATTCCAGTCCTGGAGGGCCAGGATCAGAAAAATCAGTTTGCAGATCTCCCTGTTCAAACACACCTACTAAACCTGGTAATTAGCTGATTAAAATGTGTCTGAGCAGGAAAATTGCAAATTGTGCTGGATTTTGTCCCTGCCAGGACCTGAATTGTCTTGGACTCTGGAACTCCAGGACCTGGATCGGGGAACCCTACCTTGCAGCAATGGTGGTTTGCTTAATTCATTCAAATGGACATTTTGAGTGATGCTTTTATTTGATGCAATTTCAAACTTCACTGGTTCAAACAGCTGAACTATTTGCTGCAGCCATTGATGGTAAGTACCTGGCTTAAGGGTACAACAGCAGGAACAGACTTGCTTCTGGCAGCCTTTTTGGTTACGACATACTTAAACACTTCCTGCTGCCCTATGACTGAGGCAGGCTAAATGATGGCGTGCTATTGGCTGGGGGCCTTGACGGGTCACTGCAGAATCCTTCAGCCCTGTCCACCAACCTGAGGGTAGCTGTCAGCCTTTCATGTCTGTAACTAATGGTTTTATGTTCTTTCAGAGAACGCCATTTCTTTCTCCGTTGCAGGTGAGGGGTGGGGGTCACAAAGGCAAGTAATATGTCTCTATCTGTTTTTTTTTCTGTCAATTTACCTCTCTGTTCTTATCACCAAGCCTCCATCTGTCTTTCTAATGTTTATGGTGCTTTCCTGGGATTACCCAAAATTCCTTTACTGTCCTCCTCAGAGTTGTTTATGCCTGAGTGTTTGTTCTGTAAATCTGAAACATTATATAAAACAGTTACATTGTTTCTTCAGGTTGTTAAGTTTTGGCTTCTTTGCAAAAAGTTGAGGAAAATGAGCAAATATAGCAGCTAAATAAGTTTGGAGCATGAAAATTAGCACAAAATCTTTGCTCTATGGGGATGTGGTTTATATGTTGATATATTGAAGTATCATCTAATCGTACTGATGAACCATGAACTTAAACAAAGATTCAATTGATAATGATATATGACATCATCTCAAAGCTTATTGCTGGGCCCAGCTTCTGCCAGGACCAGTTCCAGATGACAGAATTGGGGACACAGTAAAAGTGTGTCTTGTGACCAAAGATGAACAAGTTATTTTGTTATCCAGAGTCATTTTTTGCCATACCAGCTCCTTATTTAATTTTAGAAATGGCAGTTTTTTGCTATACTTTTGATATTTTGCCCTTAATGACACCCTGTGAGTCAGAGAGGAGGAATTTTCCAGAATGGACACTTTTCAGTCTTTCT
>JAODKF010000044.1:17781352-17791467 GCA_026779585.1 Mormyrus proboscirostris
GTGGATATTTCTTGTTCTTGGTGAATTCTGTTTTGGCTTGAAGAACATACTGAAAGCCCCCCCCCCCTCCCTCCACACCACCCTATTAATGTTAAAGCAGCACCCAAGCCGTTCATATAGATGTGGACATCTGTTTAAGGTTATTTCGTAATTCTTATTCTTTGGTCTTCTTGAACAGGCTTGTCTCTCACAGGGTTGTGTTTCTGGTTAGGCAGGTAAGAACCTCGGCCCCTCGGCCCAGATGATCTCTCAATGGAGCTTGTATTGCACAGGGGGTCTATACATGTCTGATTGGTGCAGGGGAGGACAGTTACTCTTTTACGCTTCAACATCTTTTGCATCTTGACAGCTGGTGAGTTAGTAATGAGATATTTTTAACCTTAAATAGGAGATATTCTGCAGCGTGTTCAGAAAGAAAAAAATTCGTCGTCCATTTTCAAGCATGTCATGTCAGAATTTTAATGATGGGCCTTATATTTAATATGTAAGCTGTTCTTCCAGGAGATGCATATCGAGTGTTATTTTAAGAGCTTGCTAAATATGTTTTCAGCGTGCTCGCTCAAAAGCTAAGCATTACACTTCCGGCAATGTGAGGTTTGGATACCACTTTGTCTTGCTTGTGGAGTTTGTGGGATCTTCTTATGGTTACAATGGCATCCTCCAACAATCCAAAAAAAATGCAGTTGGGTAAATGAGCGTACTGTATCTAAATTGTGTTCACCCTGCAATCGACTGACATCCCATCTAGAATGGTCCGTGACATGTCTCCTGTATTTCTAAGCATATCTTTCTGATTCATTGCTAATTTGCACGCAATAAGGGGTTTGAATAATGGATGAATGGTACAGTATGTATGTTCAATTACCTCTTACCATATTTTAGAATTGTGTGTGTGTGTGCATGTCAGCAGGTTTACCTATCCTTATGGGGACACAATGTCCCCATAACGTGATAAATATCTGTTATTTTTTCTCTTATGGGGACTACTACTGCTTCCTAAGGAGACACAACCCAACTGCTGATGACGTTAAACTGTCACTCCAAAGCACTGAAGGTGTGAAGCTGTAGCTTACAGCCAGGTTGTATAGTCTCCCTAGCATAGTGGAGAATTTCAATTGTTGATTTTACCAACATATATATGGAGTTCTTTATTAATTACTCTTGAATATGAAAAGAAAACGTTAAGGTCAAAAGAAAGTAAATAAAAAGGCTTATATGTAATGCTAAGCATATAGTAATATTTGCTATAGTAAGTGAGACAGTGATAACAAATATCTGTTGTATTCAGAGCACTGAGTAGAGGGGTTTTAATGGCCATCTATCAGAGGTCATGTGACAGACATTCTGCTTTAGAACCCACATGACCTGAGATCAAAGGCTCCTGGAACAAACATTATTGTGACTCTGGGCATGTGCGGATACCTCAATGGTGACATGACAGCTGAAACAATATTTTCTTGCCTGTATTTATCATAGAGTTAAAAACTATGGAGTTAAAATAAGCAAACACATTGTTTGTTTGAGGGGAGCTGTAGTGGATATCATCAACAGAGTGAATTGGATTTGATAGTTGCAAAAATACATCTGTAACAATATGTCTTGTTGGTTGATGCTTTGCTGCCCAAGTGGACATAGAGTTTCGTTCATTGACACAGATTAATAATTTATGGCAAGTATCCTGACAAAAGGATCCGCTTTGGGACTGGAAGAGCAGTTCCAGAGCTGTAACCAATATGTATCTATTAGCTGTGCTTTGGTGAGCACTAGGCTGAAAGTCCGGAGCTGATCTCCAGATGGACAAATGGCACCGTTCTTTTAACTTCTTTTGAGTGCTTTTCCTACAGGATGTTGGCCAATGTTAACCTGATAAAATTTTATATCACTAAGCAAATAAAGGCCCGATGTACAATGACACTGGTAAAACAATCGATAAATAAGGTCAGATAACAACAAAGTCAGCAAAAGACACCGACGCAGAGCAGCGCTTTCTTTGATATCGAGGCACGATTTACGACATACCGTGACGTGACAGACGCAGAAAACGCAAACATATCCCACAACACAGACCCTTTGATGCCGCAAGTCTTCTATCAGCAGAAATAACGTTTTGAGGGATACCAGATGCTTTTTCTTTCCACTGTCGTTTTTTTCTTTCTTATTCTCATGTTGGCTAAAGCTCCAGAGACTCCTACCAGCTGTTTTGACTCTCTGAACATTATGTTAAGGAAAAAACAAACACCACAGGAACACCCTGAACATTATGCCAGTCCATTGAATGGTATTCAAATGCATATGCGATTGGTAATTTAGAGATACCAATTTACATCTAGAGCAGAGGCAGGATTTGATCCCCAACCACTAAAGCCACCATTTGAGTAATACGTTTCTATCATTTTTGATTATTTTAATTATTTTTACATAGAAGCCGGAACGTAGGATCTTGTTTTTCTTTTTAAAACCTACTGAGAACTTTCCTTAATGTTTCACTTATAGCGATAAATTTGATTAACTTCCGAAGACACACAACACAAGGGTGGGTGGTGCAGCACTGATACAGTCGTGTGTTGCATAATGACATTTCAGTCAACGACGGACCACATTTACAATGATGGTCCCGTGAGATTGTAATGGATCAGAAGCCATTGTTGTAGCCATTGTAACCTCATAGCGTAACACATCACTCATGTTTGTGGTGATGCTGATGTACACAAACCTACTGTGCTGCTAGCTGTTTAAAAGTACAGCACAAACAATTATGTACAGTACATAACACTTTATAACGATAATAAACAACTACGTTACTGGTTTATGTATTTACTATGCTGTACTTTTTATCGTTATTTAGGCTACAGTTTATCGTCTTGGTGTGTAGCAGGCTAACCCATCTAGGCTTGTGTAAGTATACTCTATAATGTTCTCATCTAACAAAGCATTTCTCAGAATATATTCCCGTCGTTAAGTGAGGCATTGCTATAGTATGAACATTTAGGCTAAACATTTAGTTGTGTAAGGAATGCACTGCAAAATACTTTCAGTAAGTAGAAGATGATCATTCTTTTGATTAGTTTTGAGCTGTATGGATTACCACAGCCTGCTGACAGTTCAGAATATTTGCATTAAATAAACTGCCATCATCGACACTATTATGTTTTTCATAGCCCTGAGGTCTATTGGGAAAATGGAGATTAGACATCAAAGAGCACTTGGAATGTTGTTTTGAAAACGTCACTCTATGTCCCTGCTGGAGACGGTTAGGGTGATGGCTGAGAAATCAGGAGAGGTAACCGGAAGAAGCATCTGCAGATCTGATGTTTCCACAAGTGGTCCATTCTGTTATAGTTACAGTCCATTCGGAGTTTTTATATAGGAATTGTGCAGTTAGCCTATTGCCTGTGGGGAAAAAAACGGAACACCATGGTGTAAAGACTCTTATACAGGCAAAGTGTAAGACAGTATTGGGCACAATTTGGACTTAAAGGTCATCCATTTTTCGGTACAGGCGCAGAGAGAGTCTGGAGTCAGTCCCAGAAGCAGAGGGTACAAGAGACTCTAGTGTCCTTATTTAAAATTGTTATTTATCAGTCTAATGAGTACACTGCTTAATTATTAATTAATGTTGGTCATTTTTTAAACATAATTTTGAAATTGAATCAATCATTTGCTTACCAAAACAGAACACATAAAGATTTTTAAATCTGTTCCTAACAGGGTAATTCAGGTCGAGAGAGTAAAAGTCCAGACCAGTATGTAACAAACAAGTTGAGTACTGGTTGGTTGAAACAATTTCAACCGGTCTGGACTTTTACTCTCTGGACCTGAATTACCCACCTCTGGGTCCTAAGAGTTTGCAGATCAATGAGTGTTTTCAGGCTTAGGCAGATGGATTGAAGGAGCAAGTGCTGTTGCCCAAGAGGTAAGAAATTTCCTAAGAAATGCCTTAGGAAATCAGGCGCTCCGCAATGAACAAGGGATTTCTGACTGACGGCCTGGGTGATTTGGTAATGCAAGATTACAGTCATAGTGCAGGGCGAACAAAATGCCGAGATGTAAGAGAGCGGCGGAACACATGCGCGGTGACGGGGTGACAGAGCTAGCCGCAAGCCCGTCCGTTATAGTCACGATGGAGCAGCCCAACATGAACAATTCAAAGCTGCTGCCGCTGTTCTTCCTTTCCTTGCATGTCAGAGTTTGCTTCCAGATGACAGAACTCCTTGGCAAAACAAGTCAGCGAGACTCAAATGTGTTCAGGCTGATGACATTCAGGTGGTCGCCATTCATCATGCGGGCGAAATGGAGGTGGATGGGAGTGAAAATGACCATGCTTGACAACGCCTCATTTTGCAGACCGTCAGACCATTTGAAGTGTTTCTCTTTAGCTACGAAAGTGCTACATATATCATAGCCACCTGTGACGATGTACTTTGTGTGCAAGGATTTTCTTGTCAGTAAATTAACCGTATGCAAAGAGAGGCCCAAAGTACGAATGTAACACATTTTACGAGAGAAAAACAAGTCGATTAGCATTAAAATATGCGTCACTCTTTGGAACAGGATATTTATAACAGATGATCTAGGGTTTTGTACATGTAAAAAAATATATGTGCGCTTGCTTGGTATTCATGTCTGTCCCATTTTTCAAAACAGCCGAAAATTATAAACATGACTTAATGTGGGGCGTGAGTTGCCTCTTCATGAAGGATCTGGACCGGTGAGAAACACCAGCCAGCTTCTCCGCACTTGGGTTTGGTTTCAGCCCACTCTGTCATGAACCTCCTCTGTTTCTTCAAACATCAAAACACAACACCCCAGCTAACACACAGTCTGTCACAGCAGCGTGGTCACGCGAGCCCTTCCCAATGGAGGCCCCGTCATGCTGAGAAGCTGAGAAGCTGGCCCAGAAAACAGGAAGCCTGGACTCCTACAGAAATTACACATCACCAGACACCACAATAGGCTTATAGCTCAGGACCTACGAGAGTAACAGACGACCCCCTATATATTTTTTAATTAAATCATACAACCAGTCTCACTTTATAATCATTCATATTAAGAATAATTGCTATATCAGTTGTTCCTTTGGATTCCTGAGGATGACACCACTCCGTCACTCCATGACGTGTTTAGCCAGGAGAAGGGCTTTCTTCCCAAAAGTAAGCCCCCCCCCCCCATCTCAGCCAGAGAATGAAGCTCTAGACCACTACATTAATGATGATTTAGCCAATAAGTTTCTAAGACCCTAAAAAACATACAGCCCCCAGCTTTACCTTGTTGAAAAGAAGGACAGAGACTCCTAGACCCTAATCTGAAGTTCCAGTACCCCCTCCCCCCCCCTTTAATTTCCATTGTAAGACAGGCACAGGTTTTCACAAATCTCAATCTTTGCAGTGTTTATAATAAGGGTCACCATTAGGGGGGTAGAAAAAGAAGACTACGGACTGCTCTCCACATAGACCTCCATCCGATTCATTACAGAATGCTGTATTACACACTGAAAGTGTATTTTAGAGATCATATGGAAGACAAAAGTTAATAATCACTGTCTGCGAATGTAAGTTGTTCTGCTGATGACACTCTACTGCTTCTCCAGAGGAATTTGTTTCTCAGCCCAGTGTTATCTAGTTGTCACTGAGAAGTTTCAGAATCATGTGTTGTTCATGGAAAGGCTTTGAGAGATAAAGGCCATGAGTTTAATGAGATAGATATAAGACAAATAGATCATATCCGTGACTCACAAGAAGGAAAAAGCCTCGTATCAGTCATCTGTGACCTCCAGCTAATCCCCAGTTATGTTCATTGGAAGTTAAAATCGTGTCTCCCTTCACACTGTCGTACTCTTAGCCCATTTATTTGTTCAGCCCAAACACGTCCAGAAGTCTCCTTTAAGTCTCTTTTCTACTGTGTTTAAATGCGTGACAAAGTAATTCATCCAGTATGTAATACAATGGACAGCTTTGACAAAAATGAAGGGAATAAATCTGCGTTTTTAAAACCTGGTTTAATCATGGTTCTGCTGGCAGTAAAAGCTACGCTGAGTGGCAGGATGATTCCAGGTTCAAGATATCTAAGACAGCAGCACACAAGAATAAGATGAAGTTAGAGACAGTGGGAATGACCAGAATACAGCCACAGAGGGAAGAAGCAACTTTCTAATGGCAGAGACTTGTCCGACAGTGTTTCATGAATGGTAGGATGACACCAAGTGAGCTTCGAAATGAATGGGAATATTAAGTGCAAGTGTGAAGTGCACTGCTAGGACAGTTCATATCAGGCTCCTAGAAGCAGGACTGAAGTCCCATAAAGCAAGGAAGAAGCCCTTCATTAATGAGAAACAGGGAAGAACCAGGATGGAGTTTGCAGAAAGAAATATATTATCAATGGACCCAAAAATTGAGAAATGAGTGAAACACAAAATTGTGCTGTGGTCTCTTATTTTTTTCAGGAGCTGTAACTGTGCTGCACCCCTGATCTCTACTTTACCTGTGGTATATTTCTATTACCCTCACATATGTCCCAAGAAGATCAGAAACATGCTTTTCTGATGTCATGTAATCAGTAAGCAAGCAAAGTTAATGTATAAAATGTAACAATAAATGGAGAAAATGTAAATACACGCCCCTAGTCTTTGGGGACTAGTATCTGTTTAATTACACAAAATTACAGTATATATCATGCCATCCGTACCCCTTTAAGGTAAGAGAGATGTTTTACTGCACTTTCTTTGTTTTAACCAGTTTGTTTCAGCTTGAGCATTGTTTGATATTGGATCCAAGATAAATTATATGTTCTGTTTAAGTAAATGTTGATTTTATGTTGCACATTTAGGCCTTGTATAGAGGTCACTGTGGTTTCAATTACAGCATTGTGGAACACACTTTATATGGTTGTTATAACAACCTTGTAAAGAAGATTTCCCAGAACGTGGTAGCTTTCTAAAAAATACTTTTAGAATTCATGTTTGATACAAACTAATGGATCATGCTTGGCGGAACGTACCTCAATAAAAATGCAAAAAAAAAATTACTTAATGAGTGTTTCTTGGTAGTATGGCTGGCACATTATTTTTACTGTGAGGTATTCAGCAAAATGTTTCATCCAAAATAAACAAATGAACTTATACACATTTATAGCGCTGGAGGTTTTAACTTAAAACAGCACAGTAGCATCCTTCACGGGGCATAAACTGGGAACTATTAGAGCCCAATTCCCGATTTGTGACCCCACACATTCCTTGCTTACTGTTTGTCCCCTGGTCAGCTTTGCTGCCCCCTAGTGCGGGGAGGGTCTTAATGCATTGGTTTGCCACTTAAGAGACCTTTTCAGGTCTCAAGGGCACAAGGCTGAGGTACACCGTGGATGGGATGATAGGTTGTTCCTAAAGTGCCTGCTGATACAAATGCTGCTGTATCACGATGTCACTTCCTGTGTCATCTTCCACTCTGATGCAACCCTCCCTCTAAAATCTGACAGTATGTGTCACAGTTTCCCACAATTTCAGTAATCTATCCTGAAAGGCTTCATTAAACAGACTACCTGACTGCACAGAAAGTGGATCTTTAGTTATGATCCTTTAAGAAAAGGATACAGTTTTTGTTCAGTCAAGTTCCCCCCTCCCCCCACTTTGTACACGTTTAATGACATAAAAAAAGAACAATGGGTGCATTCTTTTCGCCCACACTTAGTAAAGCCAATGGGACAAAGGAAGACAGTGATTAAACCGCAGTAGGGGCTGTTCGGGTCAAAATCAGCAATGGGTCGACTAAATTGAGGCCTCACACCGGGGCGGCACCAATATGTCCTGTCCGCTGTCTTAAAATTTGAATTTAGGCCAATAGCAAGTAGCTAGCGAGCAAAGTAACTGACAGAAGCATGTGTGACATGTGGGGGATGTCAGGAAAGGCCACATTTTCGAGCAGATTTCAGCAGGCATTTGTTTGCCAGTGGACTGCTCGGGTTAAAACCCGCCGCGCCTCTGACTTCCATCAGCGCTCTGTGCCTCACTGCATTTCTCAACTCCCCCAAGTCACGGGAGCGAGAATGTAGGCTGAGTCTCCTGGCCGCGTTCCCGCGTCTAATGATAGCATTACAAGCAAGCCGATGGCCAGCGTTGGCAGCTGACACACAACGGCTGTAATTGCTAGCAGGCCTGACTCCGCCCCCCCCCCCTCCCCTCCTCCCCATCAGCCTGTCCATGTGTCACATTCCACATTGAGAGCACCATCCACTAAGGCAAAGACTGGGGCTGCGATCCCCACCCAGTGCGAGCCTTCATGCTGAAAATGAGCCATGATCATGTTTTTGTGCTGCGATAATATGTATTAAGACAAAATGTGAAATTCAGATGATACATTTGGCTATAAATTGCATGCACATCTTTTATTGGATGTTTTGTTGTAGCTGTATGAATTTACTTTTATAATAAAAGTTATGTAAGCATTTTGTTTTTCTGAGAAACAGTTGTTTTTTCACCCATGGGTTGTCAGTATGAAGTTTCTGGAGATACCGTATATGCCCTGATCAGTCTTGAACACCTCTGTCAACTGATAGCTGCCTTTCTGGCACCTTCCGTATCGCTCCTGAGTGAGGTTTAGCCTGTCTATTTGCAGGTACCGGGAAGAATTCTCGATCGGTTAAAAAATAAATAAATAGATGGTCCTCCATGAGAGTGTACTTGGTGAGAGCACTCTAAAAAACGATTTGTGTTTTACAGCTGGGTTCACAAAACTGCGGCCGCCGTGACCTCGGCACACCCTCTCCGGTCGGCCGGCAAACACCCACACAGCGCAGCGTGAGTCACACCGCTGGCTGCTGCACCGGGGCCTCTCAGCTGGGTCAGCACTCCGGGCTGGGTCACACGCCCAGAGCAATGCATGATGGGGGCACACTCAGCCTCACACCACGGTGCCACACCGACTGGGATCATCCTCTCAGGCATCACCTCTTGTCATGAAAACCCACTTGATGTCCTGCATTTCTTACTCACTTTGGCACAGGTGTGTGTTTCTTGCCTCATTCCAACCACAGCAATACAAACAATGTCACGGCATAATAGGATTTTTTTAAGATGGGGGGGGGGGCATAACTGGGGCCGCAATTCATGCAGATTGGCCAACCTTATAATTATCCAATGATATGTTTTAAATTGTAAGTCACATGGGACGGGGCGCTCTGAGGGCCAACTGCTTTCCTGCTGTCCTCATCAGCAAGCATGAAATCATTTAAATTTATGCAAAAAGATGCAAGAAAGCACATTCAGTTCTTATAAGAAAGGCTTGATGCAGAAGATCTTTGCAGAAGAAACTTTCCAGTTAATGTGTCGTAGGATTGATATTTATTTGCCAGTTCGAGAGAATGGAGGGCATGGAGCTCTCAGGAAGGACAGCCAAATGCCCCAAGTTACTCGCGTTAATTCAGTTCACCTGTCCCTTGTTCACAATAAAGCGTAAAAATCGCTGTGTTCTGTTCTTCCTCACCCCAGTAAACTCGGCCAGACTCCTGACATCCATCCCAAATGCTGTTATGGTTCATCTGTTTCTTCTGCCGACTCACACGGCCCAGTTTTTTCTTCTCCCTCTCTGTTTCCTGTGCGATTTTATGCTGGATGTCTTTTAGGCTATATTTACGTACTGAGATGACCTCTCTCGTGATCTGTACCATGTTCCAGCAGGAGATTGTGGAGTGCGTTTAACTTATGTGACCATCTCAAACGAGCAGGAGAGAAATAGAGACTCTGAAGACTCTAAAGAGAATTGCAGGAATGTTGAAGCCCAGCCCGCCTTAGGAAGATTCTATGTTGAAGCCCGACTTGCATAAGGAGGATCCTTTGTTAGTCAATTAAGCTTGGCGCACATTAGGAGGATCCTGTGTTGAAGCCTGTTACGCATTGGGAGGATCCTATGTTGAAGCCTGTTACGCATTGGGAGGATCCTATGTTGAAGCCTGTTACACATTAGGAGGATCCTATGTTGAACCCCAGCGCACATTAGGAGGATCCTATGTTGAACCCCGGCGTGCATTAGGAGGATCCTATGTTGAAGCCCAGCGTGCATTAGGAGGATCCTATGTTGAACCCCGGCGTGCATTAGGAGGATCCTATGTTGAACCCCGGCGTGCATTAG
>JAODKF010000044.1:17806069-17835754 GCA_026779585.1 Mormyrus proboscirostris
GTGTCCATCATTCTGCACTGCATTTTCTGGCCGTTTTTAGTGCACCATCCGGGTACTTTCAGTGCACTGAATTTTAGCTTAGTTGTCAGTGTGAACGCACTACGCCCTAAAGTCACGCACTAAAAGTGCGCAAGTGCGCGATTTCGGACACACCAATTGTCTTTCGAGGCAGAAAGGAACAGTTTCCTGATGAATTTATTTTGAAGAACACTTCACATCAGTATTGAGGCTGAGGTGGTTAGTTATATATAAACAGAGAGACATGCAAATCAAAATATGTGATCCTGAATTTGGACTTGGTGCTTCCTCAATTTCGTGAGCAAGTAGCATCAGAGGGATTATTGCATGATTGCTCTGGATGCGCGCTGCATCCGACAGTCACAAGTCATTGCTGTCCCCTAGCAGTTACTAACTGGCAAGATGTCAAAATGGAACGGTAAATGGAGCACCCCCTAGACTGTCATAGACATATTTTAATATGACGGCTGCTATCTTTTCGAAAGGAAGAAAGATGCAGAGATGGTCAGAGAGAGAGCTTGCCAAAATGGCCGTATGTATACCTCAACATAGCAGAGAAACAGGCCGTAAGTGTTGGGCTGGGCTATTCTCATAGAAAATGTAAACTAAGAAGACATTTGGATAGGTCCCATTTGTCTAATACGAGAGCGCATGTTCCCATAACCCCTCTTGCCGGTGAGTGGGTGGGATTGGGACGCACCCACTTGACATTAGAGAGTAACCGAGCCAAACCCTTTTTTACCTCAAGCCACTTGCTGACTTCAGCCTTTTTAAATGCGTGTTAACCGGGAATGAAGCTCTCAAGGACTCTATGTTTGCAATCATAACTTGGCAGCAATCGGCCGACATTTGCCTCCCATTTGCTTTTATTCTGCTCCCCGCGGCAACTCCAGCTTCGGCCGGGCTCTTCAGCTGTCGAAGCGCCCCCCCGCTGCCCTTAGCATCGTCTCGAGTCGCGTCTCTTCGCTTGCTCAAAGCCGGCACGGGCCCGCGATTCACACACCACCACATCGAACATATTTATGCTCTCTCGGTTTATCAGATGCTCAAGTCCTGGGCGACATTGAAGCGGCAAAAAATGCCATATATCTTGCGAATCAACACTTGTCACCAGTCTTATAATGTGGATACTAGGCGTATTTTCAACAACCTTGTTTTGTGCGTCTGTAGAGCTGATTCCAGACAACTCAGTTGCCTAATACCCCACAGTAACCCCAGCCTCGGCATTTGTTTTTCAGCGTTAGCGTTTCATTTTCTTGACAACCTTGAGTGAGTGAATCATTTTCTTTCTTCATTACTTCCAGAACATCGTGGGCTTGGCAGTCCCTAAAATTAGTGAGAAATATTCTGTCACAAGAAAAATGGCTCTTGCGTGGTTCAAATCAAACCCTCGTGGGCCTGATTGAAGACTACTCACCCCTAAAGTAAAATTCGCTGACAGGCACTCGGAGACACGTGGCACTGCCTACTACAGGATCAAACCCAGTGTTGCCGCTTAAGAACCTGGGACATAATAAAGACATTAGCCAAGCAGCTAAGGACCTGCCTTGTGATTTTTACACCCATAACAGAACCAATTCATATAACAAAGGGAACACACTGTGCTCATAAATCGAGAATATTTAGAAGGAACAAATGAGGCCTTTTGCATTTGGAAGTTTTGGAATTAGTGAAAAAGTAAGGGTTTTTAATCATATTCATGTATACAAGGCATGTGTGCAAATTTACTTCATAAATGGTCAGCAGAATGGTATATGTCAGCAAGCCATAGTGGATGAAAATACTCATTTGTCATGTTTTCAAATTACGAAAACCCAACAGATGAGGTGAAATCACTAATATTGTGTGTTTTACGTTACAAAAAAACAGACCCTTTCTTGAAGAAAAATCGCCTCATCGACTTCACGATTTATAAAGACAATCTGTGGACCAGCACAAAGGCTGATCTTAAACTTATACAGAATCTCATCTCAACGTCATGAATTGCACTTACACGCATCACACACACGCGTTTGCAATTAATATCTGGGTTGATTCCAAAGCTAAACCCCATGACACATATTTCCAGATGGAGAAACGCAGTGCAAATTTCCACAACAAAAAAGGGGCAAATACAGAGGCATTTTTGGAAGCAGTATCAAAGATGGGAAGACGGGATGATTTTTTTACATTTGTCGTTTTTATGCACATCTGTTAGTCCTCAGAAGATATCACATGCACAATCGTCAACCTCCTACAGGCTAATGATCTCTCAAGGTGTTCAGTGCAGATTCACGAATGAAACGATCATTGGAAATTCCTGCCAAAGAACAAGTGTACGAGAAAAGGCAACCCCAGTAATTTTGGCTGAAAAGTTTAAATGCAAGGAACAAAATTTAAGGCTGCCTCCAGATAAATATGGTGCATCTGCTTGCTGTTTGTAAGTCCTGGCAGATAGATATGATGAACGACACTTACATCGCCTAGAGATCCGCGTGGATGAGCACCCCACAAAACAAGTGCTCTCTGCACGTCCTTTGAAGCAGTGAAACAAAAGACTTGCATTGTGACACAATGAATTGCAATTTCTGCATGAACATGCATGAAATTGGCGCCTGTAACCAACCCCAGATTTTGATGTGTTGCAATAAAGGATTGTTAAGTTTTATGTGACACACCTTCGTTTTACAACCGCGGATCAGTCAAGGTTATATGGGATACGCTTCACCAACCAAGGCCACAGCCGGAAACGAGAGGAAGCATGGAGAATCGATGGCATATACTCTCTGCAGACGAAGTGCTCTTAATGCCTGCTGATAAACCTGCTTTCTTCCAGTTTATCGGTAGAATGTTCTGTCATTTCAAGGAGTGAAAAGAGGCTCCCTGTTCTGAGTCATTCGAGCAGGTTGTGGTCGGGGTTTGCAGTCAGCCCACGTTGTGTTTCCTGTATCGGCCTACGTTGAATTAAACTACACATTGATTTCCATGATAGTTTCTGAAATGCTACACGTTTCGACCATAGAAGGTGTGGGCTGCTATCCAATCTCCATACTCATCGATATTGTTACTTTTGCTGAGGGAAATATGAAATAATGACCAGACTGATTACTCGAAAGGTAATAAATGACAGAAATAGATGGAACATTATATTATGAAGGTTAAGACCCCTTGATAATCCACTTGGAAATATTTATACTCTCATCTGGCCTCTACAGCTTCTTATCATACTCTTGCTGAGGAGGACAGTGATAATACTGACAATATGAAACATCTGGAGTAATAAACTACAATTATTCTTTTAGAGAGAATGAAATATATTTGTCTGTTGTGTTTGTATTATGTCGGTAAATCAACCAGCCCATATATCTGTTGTCTTTTTCTGTAGATCAAGCTGAGGGTCATGGCATCCAGTCAGGAAATCTGATAGAATTACACGCATTGCGCAACCTGCAATTATCACTCATGCAGAAAACATACTGAGAAAGAATTTCGGAGTAGGTATTCGTAAAATTCTCTATCAAAACATCTTTTTTCTGCTTTTGTTCATGGTAAATTATCAAACTTGTGTACATTCTAATGATATGTTTCTGCTTGCAAAGCAAAAGCCCCAGAAATTTGCTCATTTACTGAACTGAAGGCAGCCTGGAATGGCATTCTCCTACCCGGTGCCACAATCTTTACAAACACAAGGCCAAAGCAGGAACAAACCTTGTAGATAAATGGAATTCAGGGCATCAATGAGAGTTCACCTTACATCTTGTTGGGTGGACCAAGAATCATAATGGCAAGTTCCTAAGCGAGTGACCGAGGGCTGCCAAGGTCACGCTCGGTGCAGGAATCTGCAGCTGCTGCCTTGAGCTGTGTGTTTTTCTTGGATTTCAGCATTAGCCAGACAAGTCACGGGGAGTATTGGGTACGTGCTGCTCGTGATTTTACTGGACAAGAGGAACGAGACGCCAAACCAGATCTGATGGTTCCCTTTGCCATTTTGATCTTGTAGAATACCTTAATTTGACTGTACAGTTGAACTGGCTGCCCTGTCGCAGAAAAGAATCGCTGCCCTAGTTTCCTCAGTGACATGCGGGTTGAGTGATTGTGTTGACAAGGAGGCTAGTGGATTCAGTCCCAAGAACATTAACTAGTTCTCACAGGGTTGGCTAAAAATTTAGCCCCTTTTTCTCTCTGCATTATATAACTCTGAAAAGCTAAGGCATATGCTTTAACCATGATTATACATACATCAGTTATGGAAGGTTAGACGGACGGGACAGTTGTAGAATCAAACAATTATGAATCATAGTTATTTTTAATCTTTAAAAACATGATGGATCATTGAAATATTCATTTAGTTTGCTTAAGTTTTGCTTTTAAAAATGTTATGTGTTTTTCGCTGTTCACTTATTACAACATATGAAGTATTGATGTTACATCTGTTTCTGAACTCATCAGAACAAAGACACCACACTGACAAACAGATTTTTTAGAAATTGTTTGTGTCTGTTACATTTCTGCCTCTTCCCTTGTCTAATATTCGGAAATTGCATTTGACTGGACCAGATTTAACAGTGTATGTGTTAAATTTGCAATAAGCAAGTGGTTCATGGAAATAGTTTAACAAGAGGCTTTGCCACAAACATGGAAACCAAATATTTAAAAAACAATCACTGGAAACTTCTACGCAACAGAAGGATCTTTGATCTTGACAATGGGAATCTAAATTGCTGCATGAACATTAAATTTAGTTCATTATTATGCGGATCCCCAAGTGAGAAAATTAAAATAAAGCTAGTTAGAGTCACATCTCAGCAGCCACTTCTGAATATTATCTTTCAAATTAAGTTCTGTTATTATTTTAATGTCCATTGAGACAGAGATTTTTTTCTCATGACTTGTGGTCTGTATGGAAACATTATTATGTTCAGTTTTGTTGGCCTACATAAGGCTCTCTGTGTTTTTTTTTGTCCTAATATTTGTCAGGGCTTATCGGTTTTGCTGTCTGTGCCTCTATTAATCAATTTATCCAATCAGACAAGAAGGACACAAACTGAATAAGCTGCACAAGTCAAGAGCTCAGTCATGTGGTTTAGTCACTGATTCAGTGCTACAGGTTTAAAAAAGGGTTTATCCCACAGAGAAAAACAAAAAAAACAAAAAAGGTCATTAGAAACCACGAGTGCAGCACTTTCACGATAAGGCAAGGCAAGCGTTCCCTTCCTAGTCGCTCTATTTCAGCGGGGACCCAAATATTTTGACGAATAAGTACCTGACAAAAAAAACCTTGCATACATCTCTCGAAGTCTCTTTATGGATTTAACATTTAGGAGATTTAGAAACATCACAATAAAAACTTTCGTGGATGCTAATGGATTTCATCCATCCATCCATTTTCTGAAACCGCTTGTCCTATTCAGGGTCATGGGGGGGGGGGCGGAGCCTATCCTGGAGACTATGGACGCAAGGCAGGGAACAGCCCAGGATGGGGCGCCAACCCATCACAGGGCACACTCACACTAAAAACTACTCTTTCACTGTAATTCATAGTCACGTTTAATTCCTTTGCACATTCCTTTATCCAAAGCTTATCCAGTTTTCACAGATGGTCACGCTCCCAGGGGATTCCCCTGCTCGTGCGTTTACACGATTCCTCCTGCATTTTGCACCAGAGCCTCTTGAGCTGAGACTCTGTGGCTACCTGCTGCAAGCCGCCATCTGTGAGAAAGTGAGGCGAAGTGATGATTTTGCACTGGCACTCACAGAGGAACCCCCACATACATAAAACCACTGCTGAGCTGCAACGGAGCAGCCTCCCTTTTACACCCTATGTGTGACCTCAGGAGCCCCCCTTCGACCCCCCCGGCTTTGGCATGCTGGGTGATCTGTTTTCCACACAGGGCTTTTTGTGCGATGAAAGCACTTACACGCATCGGGATTTCATTAGCCTGATTCTGAGCCCGATTAAGTATATGCTCATGGAAATGTGGTTTCTGCAGACCCCTCTAATAACTCACAAGAACAAAACACAAGTAAACACTGGAGCTGTGGGGGAAACTGAGGGGGGTTATGAAGAGCCAGGCGATGCATTTTAAGCATTCTGCCCTGTCCTCCGTTTTAAAGCTGTGCTCATCCCCTCTCTTTCATTTACGGGGCAAAATTTTGACGGGAAACAAGGGAAGGGAGCCAGACTTCCAAATAAGTGTCAGAATAACTCACCTGGATGAGAGCTTTGATTTGTGAGCAGATAGGTGAGTGGCAGAACCATTTGTCACAATGATTCTGGAAGACTATATAGATTTATTATCATTTAAAAATCTACAAAGCAATGGAGTGACAGCATCAGTTTCTTGTGAAAGATCAAAAACGTCTCCAACCTGAAGTATGTCCCATTCTTGCAGATTGCCTTTTGGTCGGTTCCATGCCAGAAATGACACAAGCACGTCTCTGTGTCTGTGTACGGAAGGTTACTAGCTTTAATCCTGTCCCCGGAAGAATAGTCAGATGTCCACTGGGTCCTTGAGCAAGGCCCTTAAGGCCCTTAACCTCCTGAAATTGTCCAGGGATGTTGGAAAAATGCCTGACCGCAAATTTTACTCTCAACTGTATGTGTGTGTCTATATGTCTCAAAGGAGAGCAAGATGTGAATACCAAGAATGTACCTGTACTTCTGCAAATGGCAAATAAAGCATCAATTCAGACTAGTGGAAAAACAATTTTTATAATAAAAAGCCTGCTAATTAAAATATCTTGAGAAAAATTAATTTTGTAGCCCTTTAATATGTACTCATCATAGCTTGCGATGCACAATCTAAGCTGTACTGGCTTTCATATGTAGCTCTGTAGAGGAAAAAACAAAAGCCTACATGAGAAGTAGAGGAAGGGGTGTCCTGGGGAGCGCGCTGTGTTTTTCAGATCTGCTGTCGAGCCATATGACTTCATTCTTTCACTGCTTCCTTGAAGATGTCATGCCTGTTGAGTAATGAACTCCATGGCTGCAGGTCTGCCAGAGCCCAGAACTGCTGTGGCGGGGGCCCAAACCCACAGGAAGCCTGCTTCACGGTGCTCCCTTCAGCACCCCCTCAGGCCTAGTGTCATGTCACAGAGCATGCCCCCACCCCGATTCTGCCCTCCCCCCCAAGCCCTCCAGTTCTGTTAGCCATCAGTATTGAACCCCCCCCCTCCCTATGCGTCACAGATTCCCTTTACCTGTCGCTTGGGATGTTGGCTGAGGGAGACCGGGAATCCCGTACGTCATTCCGGAATGGGATGGGAACGGTGAAGCCTCCCTGTCCTACAATGAAGTGTGTTTTAGGTGAGGTCATAGACCTGGGGGAGAGGAAAGATTGTCAGGTGTCCCAGGTTTTTGCGAGTTGCAGGAGCGTGTAACTTACGGCTACGCTGTTCGCGTTCCCGTGTCACTTCTGGCTTTTTCTCAGTCTCGCTGGGAATCCCGGCTCCATGGCCCGTGACAGTTCCCGTGGAACAGCTCACGGAAGGGGATTACTGCCACGCCAGCTTACCAGGCTCTCTGGGGGGAACCGCGGGAGGGAGGCATCCTGATGGGTCAGTAAAAACACCCACAGGTGGTTTGGTCATAGTCGCGGCTCTTCGAGCTGCATGATGTCATGTGGTACTCATGTCGAATGTTGCATCTCCTCTTAGTGAAATTGAATGAAAGATGCTTTATTTGCCATTCGCACAGGTGCACTGAAATGCTCCTTTTCAAATATCAAATTTGCCCAAAACCCCTGGGGTATTTTGAGGAGGGAGGATATGAGCTTTAGGGGCCAACGGGGCCCGATGGATATGTGATTGATTTGCTGTGGACAGGGAGCCGAACCATTACATGAGGAAGGAGGTGCCTTGCAGATGATCCCTGGCCTTCGAGGGACGAATCAGTCACAGCTGTCTCGCAAAAAAAATGCATCCGCCCATGGGATAATGAACATGCAGTGTTACCCCTCTGTGGGTATAAAGATGAGTAAGAATGAAGCCATATTTTCTTTGGAAAAAGGTTGAGCTCTGTGCTCTGGGTCGCGTCCAAAAATCCAAATATTCTGCATTTTCTGGAGTCCCGGTTAGGCGTACCTTAGGAAACACCGCATCAGCTTTTCAGATAACAGCTGCTTAAAATTTCATTCTTCTGTGTACTTACAATGAGCTCTAAACTGTCGCAAATTGGAAACTGCAAATAAAGTGTAAAACCACAACCGTCAGTGGGAAGTTTGGTATTGGAAATAATGTTAGCTTTTATATTTTAAATCATTAGTTTCTGCTGTGGTTTTGCAGCAGAAAGTATCAGTTTTGTGGTTTTTTCTGTAGTTAAGATTTTTATCACGCTGTTCATTGGTTTCTTATATTTCCTCTCTAATCATGGAAATTGTCCTTCAGGCAAATTTAAAAGTCGATTCTTTTAACAAGAATACCTGTTTTTCATCAAGAAAAGGTTTGTCTTGGACTTGCACACAGGATTCATGGTTACACTAGACTCTTCAGCTTTGCCCCCAAAGTGCATCAAATTCAGCCCCCCCCCCCTCAGCAGTGAGAGAGACTAGATCCATCTACCCTGCCCTAAATGTCAGCAGCCCTGGGGACAGTTCTCCATCCCTGGATGAGATGAGTCAGTGTTGGACCACATTTTGCACAAAATGCAACTATTGCTAGACATGTCTCAGTGCTCCAGCAGGAAATGCAAGATCCAATTACATGCTACTAACAAGAGTAATTCCCACCACCCCCCAGACTGAAACAAAAAGGCCCAGTGGGGCCTGTTGCCACAGCAGCTATGGTAGGAGGCTGCAGGGGTCATCTAAACCCATCTTCTGAGCAGTAACACAGTGCCTGGTATTGACAGCAGCATTCTGCCAGGACCTCCAACAATGGTTTTTTGTGTCACCTCCCTGCCACAGCTGGTCGGTCCTTTTCCAGCCCACCCTCTTGGATGCTCCCCATCCTGTACCAGCCAGTACTCATCTCTCCTTCCTTTTCATAGTGCCATTCCTATCGTTGCCTTGTTCGCTCTCCCTGGCCTGAAAACGGTTTCTCAGGCCTTGTCCAACGGTCCGAGAGCCAAGATAGCGGGCCGGGGCTGCGTACAGCCAGGGGAGATGAGCGTGATGATGCGCTTGCCTGAGGTGAAAATGATGGGGCACCAGGGAGATGGGCTTTGAGATCCCTCTGATGTGGGGAGGTATTTTCCTCAGATCGTTGCGTTTACAATCAATCAGAATGACCCACGATTGCTGTAAATGCCTCTGACTGAGTGGGAAATTAATGATGTACATAGCCCATGTACATTGAGCTCAAAGGCCTTACGGCTGCAAACACAAAAGGCGCTGGATATAGAGAGGCCACACAGACACATTCATCTTATGTCTTTTGCAGAAGTTTAAACCTCCATACCACCCATATGCATTAGGTCTGTCTGCAATCAAATCCACATATTTAATTAAGTTGAAAAAACTGTGATGGACTCCAGGTTTGTACATTCAAATCTTGTTCATTCCTTGAGTTGTATGCAGGTTTTGTGTTCTGCTTGTGCTTCCTCCAGACAAACTTGGCAACTTCCAGTGATCGAAATCAGTGTTTCTCAACCCAGTCCTCAGGGATCCTCAGATAGTCCATGTTTTTGTTCCCTCTCAGCTCCCAGCACACCTGTGCCAGGTATTCGGGGTTCCTGATTGGCTGGGAGCTGGGAAGGAGCAAAAATGTGGACTGTATGGGGGTCCCCGAGGACTAGGTTGAGAAACACTGACCTAAATACCATGTGAGTGTGTGACTGACATACAACAGACTGGCTTCCCACTGATACACATTCTGCTTGGCACCATTAGTTTCCCAGAAGAAGCAGCCTAACCTTAACTGGGTAACAGAGGCTGGAATGGAAAATCAACAATTTGATATTCATAAACCATGAAGCAGATCTGGTCACTCCTATAGGTGACATAGGCAGCCACCTAGGGCTCCAACTTCTGAGACGGCAACAACCTACCTGCCAAAATCACTTTGCCACAGACAAGGGGCACTGGCACTGATGCTCACCCAGGGCGCCACAGCAGCTAGGGCTGGTACTGTCCTGAAGATGCCCGTGAATATTTCTACACATTGTGGAACTTTGGCTGCGGTAGGACTGGCCTGACAGCGTTCACCAACATGGGATGCCAAAAGTGGCAGAACAAGAAACTGAAGAATAGGAAGAAGGATTCTGCATGCCAGAAACACTAGGTTAGGCTGTTACCTTGCCAAATGCCCCATATTAGCTGGGATAGGCTGCAGGTCTTGGCAACGCTGTGCTGTGCATGTGGTTGGAAGAGGGCTGGATGGATACTTTCAGCTCAAAATACAAAGACCCAGAAATGCTGTTAGTTGTTTCAAAACATATTTTATTGTAAAAACATGTAAAGAAAATGACGGAGCCTCTACCAACATTAGCTCAGTCTTACCAGCCTGAGTAATTCACAACAAGACTGAGTCTTCATTGTTTCACAAAGAAATCTCAATTGTCAATGACAACAGAGAGAGAGAGAAAGAGAGAGAGAGAAAGAGAGAGAGCGAGAGAGAGAGAGAGAGAGATGCACTTGACTGTCTGAGGTTGTAATTACAAAGAGCAGGCATTACTTGTCTCCTGAAATAAAAGGAATGTTTGGTCTAAATGACACAGGATATTATTAGATAACTTCTTATATTTCTTCAAATTTATCTAAGCATACTTTAGAACAGCGGCATGGGAAATTCTGTTACTCTTCAATAGCATTTGCATCATCTTTTTTATTAGAAAAAAACATTCCAACACCTAAAATTGCTTCTCACACTTTGGCATGTGAAAACCCAATGTCCCAAAACAGGTTTGAATTGAAATTCCAGATGGCCCTAAAGGCCCTTAACAAGATGTGAATGTGAACGACTTCATCTAGTGGGTGTGGAATACATGGTCTCAGCGCTCTCATCTGTGTCACAGTTCGGGCAGAACCTCCAACTTGGAGGCAGCAAAATGATGGAGAGGAAACCTCTTCCTTTGACCCTGGTTCCCTGAAGGCTTGTTCAGATTTCTGGTGGGTTTGGATGGATGTCGGTGGATTCGCTGCATCCATTTATGAATCCTCTGTCTGTAATGTTTTGCCAGTCCTTTGCCCTGCCCCATCCTGTGAGGAGCACTCCCTTCCTGGCTGTCAACATTCACAAGCCCAGGGTCATCGTGGATCTCTGCTTACGCTGAAATGTTTGATTAAACTCAACGTAATCCTACCCAGATGTGCCCATTGTGTCTCAAACCATCTCTCCATCATTTCACACCTTCTTTATTCAAACTTGCACATCCTACAGTGATGTGCATTTCAGGCAGCAGGATCAGTTGCTGGAGGAGGTGCCGGGCTCAGGGGCCCAACAGTGACATCACTCTGCTAACAACAGGATCTGGTGACCTTCTGATTACAGGCACACTGTCCTAACACATTGAGCCACATTAGCTGAAGGTAATGGGTAACTCAGCAAAGCAATGGACAATTTTTTTGTTCATTCTATAGTCAATCCATTAGTCGTTTGGGATGCAAGGAAGTGAAGTTAAATATCCCTGCTTGTCCCCAGAGACAGCTTAAAACACTGCAAACAGTGAATGGAGACCAGTGACAGCCCATTGTCTGAAATATCACATTCACAGTTGTTTTTATAGCCGATAAAGGGAAAATTGCCAGCTATTAATGAACATTCCATTTTACGCTATAGGGAACAATAAAGGAATTCACAGGCAAATTGCTACATAAAAGGTTTATTCTGGACACATTTGTCTTTTACAGCCATGTTCATCAAATTTGTTTGGACCCTGACTATTGTTTGTCACCATTTCGTTTCTGTTTGCAATGTAATTAGGAATTATACAGATCACACTACCTAGCAAATGTTATAGCAGCGGAGGTCCTGTGCTGGAAGTATCTCCCATGGAGAATCGTTCGGTGGGCCTGGTCTGGCAGGTGAAGTAACGTTGTACATTTCAAAGTGAGCACTGCTGGGATTTTAGTTAAGGGACTACACTTTTCTATGTAACATCTTGCTCTGGGAGAAGCGTGCTTGCATGCACTGTGGACAAGGGTACTGCCAGGATGCCATCCTGGGGAAGCCATTTGTTAGGTGGCCACCAGGGTTTGCATTGTCAGAGGTCTTGGAGGGTCCCCTGGCTGGATTGGGGGAGTGGGGGTCTTGAGGATGATTCTACTAAATTACCAGTGATTGGATAAGTATGGTATCTGTCTCTACTGGGTCGGCAAACAATGGGTTTGCGTTCCCCTGCCCGTCCGTAGCCATTGGGTCCCCCACCCCCTGCCCGTCCGTACTAGATTTCTTCCAGGCTTCCTGTCTTGTGTTGTTTCTGAGAACACTTATGTCACACTACCCACATGTTCACAGACTTGCTAACAGCAAAATAAAGTGGATCAGGTTGCCAAGAGCCAGAGACTATAACCATTCCTCTGTGACAAAGGGCCTCCAAGGAGGAAACCTGCAGAAGTACCTGGAGCTCGTTTCCCTAGTGAATCTTTCACATAAACTTTCGAGAGCTATTTACAAAGGGGATTTTAACCTGATAAATTATTCCTCTGGGGTGAGTCCTGGCAGATTGCTTGTAAAGATCTTTAAAAAAAGCTCTACGATCTCGCGAGTAATCCTTTTATTTCATGAATCTTTTATACTGATTGATGGCATCTGAAAAGGAACGCTGTTTTGAGAGACGAAGCAAATTATTTGTAAAAGTATCAGTTACACATCTGCATGACCTTCATCTCTTTGGGTATCAAAACAGAACTTTAACGTCTATCTATCAGTGTCATGGTCCTGGCGTTGTACTGAATTTAACCAGTTTGAGTTTTTTTTTTTATCATTTTGGTAACTACAGCTCTGCCTTATAGGCAGAGTGAGGAGCTCGGACATTCAGGAGGGGCTCAAAGTAGAACCGCTGCTCCTCCACATCGAAAGGAGCCAGCTGAGGTGGTTCGGCCATCTATCTAGGCTGCCTCCTGGACGGCTCCCTGGGGAGGTGTTTCGGGCATGTCTAGCCAGTAGGAGGCCCTGGGGCTGACCCAAGACACACTGGAGAGATTATATATCTCAGGTGGTCTGGGAACACCGTGGAATTACCTCGAAGGAGCTGGAGGAGGTGGCTGGGGAGAGGGAGGTCTGGGCATCCCTGCTTAGACTGCTGCCCCCGTTAGCAGCATAAAATGGATGGATGGATGGATGGATGGTAGTGCTGTATTTATGAGAACTCAAACATAAATATTGTTTTCTTCAGTAGTCATGTATAAGGCCCTCAAAAAACCTAATATTGCTGGTAATTGATTCCTAAACAAATTTTCAGGAAACAAATAGCTAATGCTGCAGCTCCCCTAAGGGATCAAAGGGACAAAGACACATCTGTCAGTTTTTTGCAGCTGCAGCAGGGGAACCACGGGGAGATTTTATATTTCCAGTTTTGAAGTTGCAATAACTGCTGGATAACTGGGCCAAAAGCAACCCCCCCAACTCACGGTCTGCCAGTGATATCTGCGGCCTTTTGGTATAACAATGAGTTTCTTTGGGTGGGGGGCCTGATTTTATATGTTCCCAGAGGAATTTTAGTATTATTCGGGTGAACATTGATTAAGTGAGACAAAGGGTAAACTGGGACACATATGTTTTATAGGCCTATATCTTTAAGCCTCAGTGCTCTGTTAACTTAAGGTCAGTTCTTGAGCTTTCAATAATATTTTTGTTTCAGTATTTATAATTAGGATCATATTGTCAAACTGAGAAAGTATGGTTTCAAATTGTCCCAGTTTACCAGCATTCACCCTAAGTGCCTTTTACTGTACTGCAGTGAAACATTTGTCCTGACTTGATCTAATGGCAGGGAGTCTCAGAGCAGAAAACCGGGCAACACAGGAATATGCTGTTGATCAGGAAACTGCAGATCTTCATGTTTGCTGCATCCGCATCCCCCCTTCACCCCTGGCCTCCTACACCCCCCCCCCCCCCCAAATGCCACAAGATGGGTTAAGAAGAACAAGAAACATGCACAAAATGCTAGACTGACGGTTTAGTTATCTTGAAGAGGAAGCACAGGGCCCGACCGCCCGGCTGAAGTTCGATTTCACCTCTATCTCTGTCTCCTCCTATCACCAGCTGTCAATGAGCGTTGACAGACTCGGCGACTCCCCTTCTGACTTTTACTGCTGATGTGAGCAGACAGTTGTGCATGATTTGGGAGGCTTCAGGGCCTTCAAAACCACGTGTGATCCATCTTCTCTTTTCACCCATGCAGCGTACACACAGATACCTGTACATAAGTTAAGTTAAGTTAAACCTGGAAGATCCGTCATTCCCCCCTTCACAGTGGGGCACATTATTGGCTAAGATGGGGCCTCGGGTGGCTTTTGAAGGCCAGACTGCCGGATTCAGCAGAATCAGGCGGCGGCTCTGAATGATGGAAGGAGTGCTGCGAATGGGCGATTCCGTCCAAATTCCAGTCATGTGGACTCTATTGCCTGACAGATAAGAAGATGTAAAAGTGGGGGGATGACACAACGGGACAGGATGCCATGCTGGTGATCAGAAGGTCGTCGGCTCAAATCTCAAAGTTGGTGAAGTAATTTCACCACTGGGCCATTGAGTAAGGTGCTTAATCCCCAGTTACCCAGGGGTTGGTTAAACTTTGCTTTGGATTCTGGTAAAAAAATAATGTGAAGTAGAGTAAACCCCAAACCACCTCATACAGTTAGAAGGGTTAGTTAGAAGAATAGCTTAAATGTATTGAGCCTGTCTGTCTCCTTCACCTACTGTAAAACTGCAATCCTTAACACCTGCACTTGAGTCTAGGGGCTGTTCCATCCTTCAAGAATGAGAGAGGAATATCTAAGCTACTGAGCAAATAAATTTTATTACCTATGTAATACTCATCTTGTGTTCAGTCTCTTAGCCTAAAGTTTTTTTCAATACCAAGTGCTTTACAATCTGTGAGGCTTAGAAACATGATGTCCTGGTTTCAGCAAACCTGCAGCGACTTAATGATTGACAACAAAGTGCACTAAAAGATTTTGCCTGGCCTTAAATTCTCTTTACAAGACTTCCTCACATCCTTTGCTTTTAATCAGATGAATCACAGATGAATCACTTCCATGTTTGCAGTACTGCACTATGTAGCCATAATTTCTGAAAAAATATAGGGTATTCCTTTTATACAGGGTATTCCTTTTATAGCCCAGCTAGCACTAAACAGGTTGACTTGTGAGGAAACTGAGATAACAATGCCTTGTGGCTGACGTAATCTCCCAGTTTGTTTCAGCCCTTGAAAGGCTTTGATTCTTTCTTCTGGCAAACCCTGCATATACCAGTCAGACTTCCATACATGGCTGTATCTACGAGCCTTCGGGTAAGTTTGCTACTTCCAGACTTTTCCCTCACAGTGTTACAGCCTGTCAAGGCACAAAAAAAAGAGAGAACTGGAAGAGATAGCAAGGTACCAAAAATGCACTTTAAGAATTAAAAAGCATGATCTGTTTCCTATCCATGTACAGACTGCCCCTTTCCAGAATTTTCTGTGTATAGTGAGGTCTCACGATTATTCCAGTGACAAAGCCTTGGGGAATAAAGAGTCCTTTTCTTTGGGGGGGGGGGGGTGGCTTTATTATGTTCACAGAGGAATATCGTTACTGTTGTATGCCTTTTACTGGAAGGCAGTAAAACATTTGTCCTGATTTAGTCAGCAGGAGTTTTCTTAATACGAACCGCGCACTGTGAGAATAGACTGTGACCACAGTGCTTCATATGTGGCGCTGATGTTCCTGTGATGTCTGAGGTAATAACCAGTAAATTTCTCAGCAGTTAGGACGAGCCGGCTGGTATGTACAGAGGAGCCCCCCCCGCTGACAATCATAGCAAGCAGACTATCAAAAAACAAATCACGTCTACTTCTGAACACTGGTCAGGCACATTGCAGGGCAAACACCGACAAGCAAAGTCTGAGGAGCTTTGAAGGTATTATTCCTAAACGATTCCATATGCGGCATAGTTGAGGCCGAGAGAAAACGCAAAACACGACAGTGGGGACGGTATTGTCAGTATTTACATTATTTATTGGTACACAGCTGAATGAATGTATACATAGCATACGATACAGCTGAGGTAAGACATTTATTTCTTTTGCTGTACAATGTGCAAAAGAAAACATTCCAAATAATACAGGAACCATCTTTTAGATGGAAGATGTGGTCCCTCCGAACCAAAGCAAAAATAATAACGACAATAATAAAATAATAAACAATACGTAGCGGATTACAAAGTTTTCATAAACTAGATACACATACAGTTGAGAAACTGAGAGTCCAAATGGGTGATACATGTACAGCAATACAAAAACCATGCCTTTTTTGCCACATTATATATTTAATCACAATAACTTATTAATGGCAACTGTACCAGACAGAGCACGATAGTGACAGCTGTACTGCTGAGTTTGGGAGAGGAACGTTTTCAGACCAGTGAGGGGCACATAAGCCTAGTTACAGCCAAGACTGCTGCACTCCCGGTAAACTGCTGGAAAACACATCTATGTGCTTCGCATGTTGGGCCATTTGGAATATTAATGGTAGCACTTTCTGTTAATGTCATGTCTATAAGAATCTATGAACACATTTGCGACATGCATTCATGCATTATATAAAGCATTATAAAAATGAGTATAAGTATTTATAAGAAGGCATAATTCATTATAGTAATTTTTATTACGCATTATGAATGCTTTATGAAGCTCTCATTTATTATGTACTATAGAAAAATAAGATCATTCAAAGCATGCATAATGCTTATACCGACCATTATAATGCATTATGAAGGTATCTATAGTGCATTATGGATGAGAGCTTCATTGGAGCTTATGAAGTATTATAATCAACACTATAATGCCTTATGACTGTCAATAGAAGATGCTGTAATGCTTTATTAATTCTTATATCGACCTTAATGATGCATTTTGAAGGTATCTATAACACATCATAGAAAACAGGTTCAAGTAAAATGCTACCATTTCAGCCTCTGAGACATTAATTTTGTATTCAGATGCCTCTTTCTTATGGCCCTTTTATGACACATCAGCTCCTTATGACATTTGCTACCTAGTGTGATCCAAAAACTACCATCACAAACAGAGACACATTGCACGGATTAGTCACTGCGAGTGAAGGAAGAGAGTGTAGCTCACACCAGATTAAAAAAATCATCGTCCTCCCATTGTAGATGACATGATGTCACATTCCTCATGTTGACACTGAGCACCAAATGCATCATCAGAAAGCATGCTTAATATATTAATAAGTACCAGGGGTGCATAGTTCAGGTCCAGAAAGTAAAAATCCAGACCAAGATTTTGTTTCCACCAACCAGTTGAGTTCTCTATAATGCTATATTTATGCTCAACTATTTATGCTATTTATGCTCAACTGATGGGTTGAAACAAACTCAGGGTCTGGACTTTTACTTTCTGCATCTGAACTATCCACCACCATAAACACTGATATAAGATTTGAGATGATACCTCATAATGCCTTTTACTGGAATGCAGTAAAACATTTGTCCTGATTTATTCGTCTGCATCTTACAAGAAGGCCAGATTAACAACCTCAAAGCATCAACGAGACCAGAGTTCTCTGCCAAAGGCCAAGAAGAGGGGACCAACCCACCTGATGGACAGCTACTGTTCAGCGTTACATTAGAACAATGATTCAGCCACAGTCAGGGGAAACAGACGCGACTAACAGATCTAAGTGTATGCCACTGTGCATGGAGGGACCCTAGTGCTTTCTAGATGCTTATTCAAAATCTAGGAGTCCTGTTTGTGTTATGGCATTAGGTCAGCAGGTACTCCCTTCTTGCTGAATGAAGGTCTAGTGTAGAAATTCACTTCAGGTTGGATTCACGCCAGTCCCTCGGTTGCTGACTCCACTCAGTCCAGACTGGTCTCTTGGCACACAAACACGCTGTCAAAAGGGAAGACAGCCATAGCGAAGTGACAGGGCAAATCCATGCCGCACTACGGTGCTTGGAGCCATGCCAGATGTGTAAGCATAAATGGGGCACTTTCTGCCAAATGTTATTTTAACTGTCTTGACGGGCGCACTTACCATTAAGGAGTTCAGGCTAATAAGAGTCTGTGAAACCACAGGAATGCGTTAGCAAAATCCTCTATTTGGGTTTTATTGAATGTAAGATTTTAAAAAAGAAAGCACATAAGGCTTCCTAGTTTATCCATTCTCAATTTTAGCGGTCCTTGACTGATTCAGCTGAATTATGTGGAACCTACATAAACATAACTTGATATTCACATCTCCAAGGACTCAGAATGCCGTGATGTAATGCCTTGGCCCAACATCCTTGTATAACCGTATATGGCAACTCAAAACAAAACGATACATCTCTGCAGATATCTAAAGGTATCTATGTAATGATCTTTTAAAATCTTCATTTTGCCAGTGTAGGTACTTCTTTATTCATTTAATCTGAAGAAAATGGCCTGCTGCTTTGAGTTCCACCTGATCTTTTTGAGACCATAAAAGACCTCTAATTAATATTTTTGAATTTGCTATCTGGACGTCATTAACTAGGTAAACGGCATACAGTCGCATTGGCACACATGTTCACACTCGGTATATGACGTGTGTTTGAGTGTGTTTAACAGCCATTTTTAAATGGAGGTAGATGCCTGGGCTGAACTCCAGCTCTGTATATGAAATCAGTGGCCCACAGAGTATGTGATCGCTACTCCTCATTTGCTTTTTGCTGCTCCTCTCTTTAATTGTCCGTGTATCTTTCTCAAGAGAACAAGCATGGTTTCTAGACTGTTAAATGATAGTCATCCCTTTCTTTGTCCAATACGTAGGAAAAAAAAATGTAGTCCCTGTTTAGAGGAAGATGGGGGTGCGAGAGCTTAGCAAGGCCGCAAAGTACAGAAGTCCAGCTCCTGCGGCTTCCGTTTGCCGGCACATTGGTCCCGTGGCCGCAGATCTCCCGCCACAGTGATGCAACGCAGCACCCTTCTCTTGAAGCCTTTGCCACAGGTCTTGGAGCATGGAGACCATTCCCCGACATCCCAGTCAGGACAGGGGTCACCGCAGAACCTCAAGGCACTGGGCCTCAAGGCAGAGTCGCAGTCGGTGGCGGAGTGACCCTCTGGGTCCAGGCACTGCACCATCCTCTTCTGCAACCCACTGCCACACGTCACCGAGCACTCATCCCAGCCCGCTGCCATCCACTTGTTCTGCACGTATGTCGGCTTCTTCAGCTCCACCTTATTGCTGTCGACCAGCACGCTGTTCTCAGCTTTGCTCCTGCCCTCCTTCTTCAGGGTCCTCTCCTCCTTGCTCTCCTTGGCCAGGTAGTAGGAGTAGCGGATGCGTGGTGGTGTCATCTTGCCCACGGAGAGCACCTCCACGGTTAGCGCCTCCTTCAAGGGCTTGACAGCCTGCAGCGTCTCCGCCACCATGCCCGTGCCACTGTACCGTAGCAGGCTGCCACGCACCAGGATGTCCCTCTCCACGGCCGACACCACGTAGTTCCCGTTCAGCAGGTACTGCCCCTGGCTGTCCTTCACCGCCAGGTAGTTGTCGTCATTCACCAGGCCCTTGTAGCCGCGTTGCCGAACGTCAATGTTGGAGGCGCCAACGGGAAGCATTACCACAAAGTTGTAGCCATGTCTGAGAACCAAAATAGGGGCGCGTTAGAAAGAGTAGTGCAAGGAGCATTTAATAGCCTGACCAAAGATATTTAGGTTTTACCCCTACTGGCAAAGGTCAATACCATCAATACCATGATAAATTCTGAAGGACATTTTGATCAAAATGCAATTTTAATGCAGACAGTATTTAAAAATGTAGCCTACATAGCTTTTTGCCATGAGTCTTGCCATAAACACAACTGCCACAACAAATTTGTTCATGTACAGTACCTAGCTTCTGATACTGTTTTAAAATGAACTTAAACAAGTGTTACAAACACTAATACTGGTTTTAAACTAAATTCATCCACCACATGTGGATTTAAACACTACATTTGCAGCACAGAAGTGTATCATATGTCAAGCTCTTTTCACGGGGAGACGTCCCTGAATTTTGGGTAATTCTGCCATTCAAGGGGGTCTCTGCTTCCTGTCCCATGCCTGAATGGCAACGAAGACGGGTTTCTTACATGGGTTTGGTGAAGAGCCCCGAGACCTTTTTGCAGCCACGGTTGTCGCCCCCGCACACGCCACACTTGTCAAACTTCTTCTTGGAGCTGAGCTTGCCATCACAGCCTGCTTTCATGCATTTTCCCTGGACGCAGACAGATGAGGAGTCAGGGGAGCAGGGAGTCCCATCCACTACCTGCAAGACATGGGAGAGAACCAGAGTGCATGAGATTGTTAGAAGTACTAGGTGACCGAATGGTTAAAGCACTTGAATTTAACATAATTACCCTAAATCAATGAAAAACAATCAGCCATGTGATTTTACCTAGAAGCCCAGATAATATATATAAAGGGCACTAGTTGGTGGTGAGACCTCTGACTATTTCCTGAAACCACGCAGATGGAATCCTTCACTCTACAGTTGACTATCTGAACCAACAGCGATTAGCCACAAAGTGGGCTGTCCACCATCTATATGGAAGGTGTCAGCAAGCTGCTGGCTGAGAAATATGAGTCCTTGAAGGACCTCTGGCCTTCTCGGAGGGGTGACGTCGAAGCCAGACATGACATTGTGTCTTCACCCCTAATTCTCAGAGCTGTTTTTCTTCAGCTGCTATCTTTAGAATCTGTCAAAAGACTGGACAAGTATTCCAGTCATAACGTAAGTGATTCCCCTCATACACCCACAAACTGCCATCACCCTCTTAATTTGCATATGTCAAAAATACTGCCAGCACCATGACAAAAATAGTTTTAAATACCAGGAAAACATCATATGCAAAGTCTCCTTGTGAACCTTTATCAACCACAGCCACTTTATATAGAACATACATGCATGCTGCTCTTCGAGTCACTCCCCGAGTCAGACCTTTCTCAAAATGTTATACAGTTATAAATTTCTCCATTGTTCAAATTGGAAGTTTTGGATTTGCAGCAAACATCTGAGACTCTGAGTTTGGTACCGGCTGGGTGTGGGGTGCGTGGCTTCAGCAGGATGTTCCCGTGTCGGCCAAGTAAACAGTGCACCCTGACACCCTGCAGCTGTGTGAGAAGATTTCATGCTCCTCTGTTTCCACGCCCCCACCCTTTTCTCAGGCCCAAGCCCAACATGACGGCCACACCTGTTCTGTCTCTCTGCACACTCCCCTATCTCTCAGCGATAAGCTTTTCCTCCAGCTGGCCTCACTCTTTCTTCATGGGAAAAAAGGCCAGTACCGACGTAGCAGCATGCTTTTTGGTATCAATGGTGCTCCAGCAGATTTTTATTTATTTTTTTTAATTCTTTTTATTGCCTTATTGTTTATTAGTGGCATGCAAATCAATGTAATTATATATCTCCCTAACAGTTGGTGGTGTTGACTTCCTTTAAAAGTTAATTCATTAATTTGATTCTTTTTGCTTATTTGTTAAAGTTAACTTCATCAACATTTGTAGCTATTCCAAGAACCTCACTGATATTTATGAATTAATCTTACTGAAGAGTGAATTGCCATTTTAATTTTGCAGTGGAATTTTCACTGCCATCCACGTGCATCAATGGATCGCAGCGGCATCTAATTGTCTGTTACAGAAATAAATATTGAAAAGAATAGTATGAGAAGGTGCTCACTTTGGGAGCAAGGACATAGAAGTAGCCTGTGCCGTTGGCTCTGCAGATAAGCTTGCATTGATCTTTGGGGGAAACTCCAGAGAATTTGGGGACCCACACCACAGATGGGGTAAGGCGGTTGGTGTTGAGGCTGACGCCGTTGAAGGCCTCACACTGCTCCTCACGGAAGCTTTTACCTGTTGATGAGATGATTATGCATGTGTTCGTCAGCACCAAGCTTGCTGATTATTCGAGGATGTATGACCATGTAGCAGATTTCACCGAAGGAGGTGCCTAAGTTCTAGTCACTAAGAATGTACTCACCCACATCAGCAATCAAAGCAATCCCTGTGACATCTCAGTAAGATGAGGTTTCTTTTTTGGCCTTGAACCATACCTGTGTCTGGACAGGATTCCAGGTTGCAGGAGCGGTACCGGATGCGGATGCCCTGGCAATACTTCCCGCCATTGGCTGGCACGGGATTGTTGCACTCCCGTTTGGACAGCTGCACGCCACCCCCACATGTGCGAGTGCATGGGCCGAACATTCCCCACTTGCCCCATCGGCCATCAACCTGGGAGAAAAACACATCCAGTCCAGGTCTATCTGCCCTGGGCTGCAGGTACCAAAATCCTACCCACTGAAGCTACCAGCATGGTACAACAAAAACCAACCAGTCACTGAGATTTTAAGATTCATATTGTAAAAGCTGAATACATGTACACACCCCAACAGGAACAAAAATGTATCTGCCAGGTAGACGAAGGCACAGCTATGAAGGGAGTAGTCAAACAGAATCCGGACTGTCTACCTTGATCCTGGTGATGTTATCCTTGTCCATGCAGACGCCCTGGTAGCACAGATGTCTGTCCCCACAGCTGGTGCCATCGGCCCAGGGGAAGTGGCGCGTTTGACAGACCAGTTGGCCCCGGGCCTTGCCCGTGCACCACAGTTTCGAACAGGACTGCATGTATGGGCAAGGCTTGGAGCCGCTCCCGAAGGCCAGCTCACACTGTCGGCTAAGGCTGTAGGTGATTCCTGGGAGGACGTCGGGCAGGACCAAAACACTCTGGGGCTGATCCAGCAGGCAGTCACCTGTAACAACATCATCACTCTCATATATGCAGTCCGCATAGCTCATGGGAGTCTTACACAGAAGTGTTCTGAGGGCAGAACAAAAAATGACTGGTTCAGAGAAATAACCAATCAGATTATAGGTGGGTCCAAGCAACTAGAAGAGGTGGCATAAACCAATCAGACCTCTTGGTTCCACCTCCTCTAGTTTCTTGGACCCACCTCCTCTAAAATCTGATTGGTTATTTCTCTGAACCAATAATTTTTCCTTCTGCCCTCAGAACATTTTTTTGTGTGAGTAAAACTCCTGTGAGCATCCACATACATTACACATGTTGTGGACAGACTGCATAGTGTCAAAAATGACTTCAAAGCATCACTTCATTTACATGCCTACAAGAGTGCTTATTCGCCTCTAATTTCAAGACTGTGGTTATCATAATATATGAGACCACAGATATGTGTGCAGATAATTCTGGGCAGCATTTATGCCTGAGATGGCCTAATTAAATTAAATTATCTGTGCCCCTGTCTGTCTCCAGATTTAGCCACTAACGCAAACCATATTTCATGCTAAGCTGAACCACACAAATATTTTCCAGAGCATTAGAGCCTGTTGATCAGAATGTAGAGCATGAGTGGGCCGGGGGCTGAGGGCCTTGGAATGGTGAGTGCTCAGTGGCAAAAAGCGTGATTCAATTGTTAACCACGGGTGGCACCTTAGCACTCATTTACTGGAACTCATGAGTAATAATGGTGAAATTAATTTCAATATACCCAGCTCTGGGTATGTTTCCTGAAAACATAGTTGCAATCGGGAGCTTCTGAGAAACCACTGAGCTGCTGAAAGAGGTGTTGGTGTGGCCAGCAGGGGGAGCCCATCCTGTGGTCTGTGTGGATTCCAATGTCACAGTGCAGTGACAAAGACACTGTGCTGTAAAAATGGTGCCGTCCTCCGAGGTCCTGAATCTCTGAGGTCAGAAGAGATCCCTGGGCATCTTTCAAAAGAGCAGAGGTGGTGCCCCGATCTCCTGCCTACAATTGCCCACTGTAGCCCTATCAAATCTGGCCTCTATTCATCCCCAGTATCTAACTGGAAAATTCTCTCCTGCCCCTTCACCGCCTTGGCTACTGAGTGGTGAGTGTACTGGCGCAGAATTGCCACACAGTGGAGGGGTGGTTGAAGCACTTTGGGTGTCTAGAAAAGCGCAACATAATTGTAACTTTCATTCATTCATTCAAACAGATCCCCTACTGGCACCAACCACAGCAAATCTTAAACTGCTTAAGCCTTGTCAACCAATAGAAGAAAACCCAGCTGGTGACAGCTTTGTTAGCATTGTTTATGATGTAGGCTCATTCAGGTCATGTTGGAATTGTGATTTTAGAAGCCACATTTAAAAAAATATATATGTCGGAGAGCAAAGATTCAAAAATGTCTATTTCATGGCAAAAACAACACAACAGAACAAGTTGGGAAAAAATTTAAAAGGCAGCAATCGAGGCTAAACAGTCATGACAGGAAATTATAATCAAAAACCTTAAAATGGCGAAAGCGTTTGGAACCTGAAACCAAAATCGTTCGCTCCATAGAAAAGAAACAGCGGTGAGGGAACCGTGGCTGAAAAATAATCATGCAGACGGAGTCATGCTGTAAATATTGGTTCACAGTATTTACATTGCATTGAGAATTTTAAATGCTACCCCGAGCACTGGGCTGTTTATGTGGCCAATTTTCCCCCCTAACTTACAGTAAGACTATAATGGATGCCTACTGGGAATCCACGTTCGACAGCTTGGTCATTACTGCTCTCATTTCATGAAGGCACAACCACCAGTGGCAAAACGGATGTCAAATCCATATAAAAATGCTTTGAGGAGAAAAAGAGAAAGGACTGAGCAACAGAAGGTAGGATGCAAACAGTGCATAAGCTTTACAAGACAAGCACAGCACAGTGGTGCCCAGTGCCAGGGGTGGGTAGCTTGGGTTCAGAAATTAAAAATCCAGACCAAGATTTTGTTTCAACCAAGCAGTTGAGTTTAGATACAGAGTACTCAACTAGTGGGTTAAAACAGAACCTTGGTCTAGATTTTTAATTTCTGAACCTGAACTATGCATCGCTACATATGACCGTGTGAAGCTATCGCTAGTCCTCTTGCACAATTTAAAACAAAACCTTTATTGCTAAGGGTTCCTGTACCACACATGATGCTAATGCTATTTAGCCCTAGTTGCCCATTCACGGTCATTGACCTTCGTAAGACATATGACACCTATATAGTCATTATAAAAACACAATAAAATTCCATGTGGACCTCTCATGTAGAAAATCCGCAATGGGGGGGAAACGCCATACCATACAAGGACAGGGCTGCAGAACTACATCTCTTTGGTCTTGAGCAAAGGCAGCTTACAAGGGATATGATATGAAGCAACACAAAATCCTGGTTCAGATAGATAAGGCTGAGCCAGAAGACTATTTTAATGCTGCTACTTCTTAAGAATCACAAAGGGAACCTCCCTGGAGATCATCTTAAACAACTAGAAAGGGAAGAGTTCAGTTTCCAAAAGTGGTGCCGCTTTTGAATACATGCACAAGGCAGTACAGTAAAGACGCTGTGGAAGTCTTATGATTTGTTAAAGCAGAGCTGTTCTGTATTCATTGTTTTCTTTGGCCTTTAGGAAAATCTGGAATAGGTACTCAGGAATTTACGTCCTTTGATATGCGGTTAATTATTAGATTTTGGAAATTAAAAATAATTGCACTGTTTGCATTAATGTTTTATGAAAAAATCTCTTCTGAGAGAGATTTGCCTTCTGGCTAAGCTCAAAGAGTGCCGTTGTTTTGGTTACGGGGGCTCAAGATTTCTCCAAAACCAGAGAACATTGTACGCCCTCTAATGATAGAAATCCAACACGTGATCCTAGCATTAACAAACCAGAGGGGTAAAGCTGCACCGAACATTCTCTGTGTGTCTGTATGTTCTTACTAAAAATCCCAGGAGAAAAGTGCAACTGAAACTTCGCTTAAAAGCAACCTCCTCTGTTGATTTCACTATGTCTCTCCTGTTCCTGCAGGCATATTTCATGAAAAAGCACTAACAGATATATTCTGTACACTCTGTACAATCTGCATTGGCACATAGCCAGGTGCCAAACTAACCATTTCTTGTCTATCAGCCCTTATAATTCCAGACAGATGGGAAAGTAAAGGTCAAACGGCTTGGACCTGACATCATCCGAGGCTTGGAGACAATTGTACAGATTCACTGTTGGGATTGCTATAGCTAGACCTGGAGCACAGCATAAAAATTGTGTTCTCAGGAAAAAAAATGCAGGGGTCTGGCATCCGAACCAGGGGTTCCCCATTCCGTATGTTGCCTGGGATAAGCTCCAGGTATGCTGGAACACTGTTCTGGATAAGTGCTTTGGAATATGAATGGATGGATGGATGGATGGGCTTGGAATATCATGTTTATTCTCTTCCACCCATGTCAGTCATGTGTCGTTTGTTTTTATTGTGAAATATATAGCCAAAGTAGTCCTCGAGAAAAACAGGAAACTAAGGCACTCATGCCAAACTCATGAACTGGACATGAAAAGCCAATAAAGCACCAGTTGGCCTATGCCACACATACACCATATTACAGTTTATGTGAGGATTATAATTCCTTCATATTAGCTGATCTGACAAAGGGGGAAAAAACTTAAGGGCTAATTTTATTTGATGGGGGAATGCAAAAGCAGCCAACGGTAATATCAGAGGAGGTTTCCGGGAGGAGAAATGACTCAGTGTGGGAGGCAGCTTACCATGACCACTGTCCAGGTAGTCAGTAATGATGGCCGCACTGCAGGCAGACCAGGGGCTGGTGCGGTCGATCTGGATCAGCGTGGGAGACATCATGTGGTTATCGCTCAGCTTGCCAAACACATCCTCGCAGGCCTTGACGTTGTCATGCGGCATGTTGAAGACGTGCCCTGTGTGGGATCGCATGTGAGGTGCCGGTAAAAGTGTGCAATTTGCACAACTACCCAACTGCTAACTGCTAAACGTACAAACTATCATTAAAGCAATCTGTCAGTCGCACTTTTAGGTGAACCTCTAATGCATACAACATGGACGTTTACAGAAGCAGGCGAGGTCGGACACATCAAAAGTCCCGGTCCTGCAACAAAAGATAAAATCCATGTACGGAACTCTTCTGTTGAATGTGCCACATCCCAAGAACAAGAGTATGGTTCTGTCAAAGCCATTCCAGGCCGGTTCTACTCCGTGTGATTCTCACACATCTGTAAATGTTTCTCCCATCTGTTCTCGATCAAAATTCTCCTTCGAGGTCCTCCGCAGATGATTTACTCGACACTCATTGCCACCGAGCCCAGATAGTGCCAACCTAGACTTCAAAATAATCTCATGGCAGTTGAGGACTGTGGCTTCAACAGAGTGTCAGCAAAGCCCAATTTTTTTTTTAACAAGATTAACGAGGAGTGATACGGAAGGAGAAGCAAAAGCAGCGCTTCCGATCCCAGCAGAAAAAAGCTCGGTAAATGACAGGAGATATCAGCTGTTTTTCCTACTTAATACCCCAGGGCTTGTTGTTGGATCGAGTTTCCATGACACTGTTTAAATGAACTATCGGTAAATCACGCAATAGAAAGTGTAGCACAGGTTTGGTCCAAAAAATGATCGCTAATGGCCACAAAGGCTTGCGTTAGACCAGAGGTCTCTAACTCCGGTCCTGGAGAGCTACTGTCCAGAAGGTAAATACCAAGAACAGGTGAGGCTCATCAGAAGTCAGGTAGAATAGAAAACCTTCTGGACAGTAGCTCTCCAGGATACGGAGTTGGAGACCCCTACGTTCGACCCTTATGAAGAGGCCTTCACTGCTGTGACAGACATCAAGCCACAGAGCAGCAGATCATGGAGAAGACTCCCTGTGGTGGTCACAAGAGGCCTTGCAGAGTGTTTTAACATTAATAAAATCCTTAGTGGCCATGCATTTGATGAGGTGTATGGCCCAGTGGGTTTGGCCTCTGTGCCTGTGTTGGGAAAGAGAATCATTCAACTCCTGTCCTCAGCAGAGTAGCTGTATCCCTTGTGGGTTGTTGAATAAGATCCTTACCCCCCGAAAAACAGGGGGGTAAGGATCTTATTCAGGGAGCTGAATAAATGGCTGACCCTACGTTCAGAGTCCAAGCTTCAGCTCTCACCTCTATGTGTATGTGCATGTCTGGAGAGCATGACGAGATAATGTGGAAACTAGCACATTTCAACGTACCTGTTCTCATACTTGTGCAAATGGAAAATAAAGCATCATTTAAAATGAAGTTGTGAATAAAACACATTTCGGGTAGAACCAGATTGCTATGGATCATGACACCGAACACGTTCGGGCAAATGCAGCGGCCCCGGCGGACTGACCGAGCTCGTGCGCGGTGGTGAAGGCGGAAGGGAGGCCGTCATCCTCGATGACAGAGCAGCTCCTTTTGGGGTCGCACATGGTGCCCACGTCGGCCATGCCCAGGGTGTCGCAGGTCGAGGCACCGCAAAGGTCCTGGTGACCGAGAGAAAAGGGGAATCAGCAGGTTTGGGGAAGGGCTTTAGCTTTAGGTACCATCACACCTGTCTGTCAGGAATCTCTTTACTTCTATATTTAGCAGCTCTAAAGTAGGGGTTCCCAACCCCAAGACCACGAGACACTGGGGGTGTCATGATGGAGTTGGTTATTTCAAAAATAAACAATATATATTCAGTTTTTTACAACTCCACACATTAGCACTTTCTTTTGGTATCTGAAAAAGAGACGGTTAAAATGATTAAATCACCAATCGATCTGGCTATGCTCCCATCCCCATGATGTAAACCGCTCCTCAGAAATCAGTCTGTTGGGAAACCCTACTTTAAAGTACAATACTTCTATTAGGACTTTTTAAATACATTTAGTCAATATTGGGAGTATTCCAAAGTATTAAGAGTATTAACTAAGAGTCCTCCAGAGAAGCCAGTAGTGCATGCGCTGGCATAACCTTTCATACAATTATGAAGACCTGTATCTGCGTTTTGTTGGTCTAAGTGCCGCTGTTTTCACATTCGTTTTCAGTGGAGCCCGTCTGTGACGCCCGTCTGTGGTTTCTGTTCTACCCTCGTGTCAGACCCTCTTATCTATCTGTAGGAGACGTCAGCAGACAGCCTGTGTATGCTGACACTTACATCTCTCAGACAGGAGTGGAAGCGGAACCTAACAGACTGCCTACGCTGAGAGGAGGCCCACTTTCCGCACCGCTCGGATTTTGGAGTCCGTTTAGCCCAACTGATTAAATGAGCGTTAAACTGCCGTCTGTGATCTCCTTAGTATCACACTGCGAACAAAGGGCCTTCTTAGGCAGATAGACACAAAACCATTCACGCAATGACAGCAGACAGCTTTGGCAGCCATGACACGGCCTACCCTATCTGACGGTAACAACGCTACATACACACATGTGTACAATGTATACAAACGTAGAATATTAAACTTATATATGATGTATGATTTACAACCCACCCAAATTGCGGCTTTTATCTCATTTTCGAAAACACCCGCCCCAATTAAAACCATACGGCCATCTAAAGTAACTGCTTACACGCCACAGCAACTTTTCACCCGCCTGATCCAGATGTGCGCACATGTGCAGAAGAGAGGGTAAACGGAGGATCAATGTCACTTTTGTTAATCGGTTATAAACTTGTTTATTGCCTTGTCTTCGTCCCAGTCGACCCCAGTGAGTCCTCAGTCCGCGAGGCCCCTGTTTACACAAATAGCATCCATTGTGCACAAGCAGGTGCATTACAAGTACCGCCCCCCCCCCGC
>JAODKF010000044.1:17835764-17858735 GCA_026779585.1 Mormyrus proboscirostris
TTTAATCTAAATTAGTGACCATCTGTGTGCCCCTCTAACATCCCGGGGCTAAACTTTACCCCCCCCCCCGCACAGACACCCATACCAATCGCTACGAAGAACAGAACAAACAGCTGATGGACAACCGTGTGGATGATGTCAGTCTTGGGCAAACCCAAAGCATTCCTGCTGGCTCTCTCTTTCCTCCCTGAAGATGGCAGCTAACCGAGTGACACCGATGTCACCGGAGCGATCCAAGAGATCTGGAAATATTTAGCTGTTATTTCTTCCAGTGTCATCATCCTCACGGACGCTAAGTGCAGCTTGGTTTGAAGGTACTTAGAGCTAAGGAGATGTTAACTTCGAAAAATGTTTAGGATTGTAATCCATCACCATTTTTCAAACTCATTTTCAGTTTTCAGTGTTTTTCTTGCCGTATTGCCATGAAAGGGTATATTCAGTATTCATAAACAAACTGTCACTGACTCAAGCAAACAAGCTCTATTTAAATACTGCCACGGTATGCCATTTAAATGCTGCCATACTTCGTGGCATGCCATGGATGAAAAGGCAATAACATTTTGGGAAACATCACCTCTGTATGTCACTATGGTACAAAAACTGTGCCAAAAAGAATCCCAAACAGGCTCTGACGGTTATACCAATGGAGTTGTAATCAAAAACCCAGAAACCACTACCACAGCTATCACATTTGAAAGTATAAACGTTGCCGTGGGCAACTCTGATTTCCCCAGCAAGCTATGGTTTCATTACACACTGCCTGTTCTCCTTCCAGTCCTTCCAAACCTCTTAATCATCAGTTTATATAACTCTTCATGGAGGATTGACCTAATTGGCGCCCGGCAGTACAAACATGAGATTTTCATTACGCTTCTTGGGTTTTTATGGTCCAAATTGTTCCATTTGCATGCTTCCCGAGGGAAAAGTGTTCCCACCAAGCTGGAGGCGAGAGCCAATCCCCAGTCATGCCACAGCTGCGGTCCCCCGACCCGCGAGCCAAATGATAGTTAGTTCAAGCAACCATATAAATGGATACTCATTACATCACAGAGTAGACACTTGACTGTCCAATCCCAAGAGTAAAAAAAGAAATTAAAATTTTCAAGGCAATCTCAGTGTTTATAAAACTGTTTTTGCAAGCTGTGTTTTCAGTGGGATTGCAGACAGAAAATTATGCACTGCAAAAAATTAAAATCTAAGCAAGCAGAATTCTCTTATTTTTAGACAGAATTCTAATTTCATGAATAATATTAATAATAACAAATTTTATGAATAAGATTAATTTGCTTGCTTTAAGCATATTGTCTTATTTTAGGAAATCTTGCCAAATACATTTTTTTTACTGCACTGGCAGATAATTTTGCTACTTTTAGGCCGTCTTGTATCAAAACAGAAACAGTTTAACTTGAAATGCCATTTTTTGCCGTATATTAAACCAACAGTGAACTGAGCAAACACAAATACTCACACGGAACAAACTTAATGCATGTAAACTTATTTATTAAAGAAATTTATCTGAACAATATGTGGTCTGCTTGACATCCCAAATCCTGGTAAACTGGCACACAGAGACTCAAACAACTGACCCCCCATCAGCGATCGGAGAGAAGGATTCTGGGTAGCTGAATTCCCGTAAGTGGCTTCTGCTTATTGTCCGCATCCTTTACAATGTAGTGGAAAACTAACGGAGCAGCCACTCTTCTCCTCCTGGCATCTTTGGGGATTTGTTTAATGTTACAAAAGCTGGCTGTTGAAAATCTTTCTTAATAGCCTCTATTCTTGAGGCGTGTGCAGAATGCAGAATTAGATCAGTGACAAACCACAGTGCTGCCTAACTTTGACACGTCCTTCATCACCACTGCCACTTACCAACAAAAAACATATTGGAATATTAGATAAATCTGCATAAATTGACTCTATTGCTAGACTGATCAGTCCCCAGAATGTCTGAGACGCCGTATTTGGTAAGTGATATTTGGTAACCGAAGCCTTTTCCCTCCAGGGTTTACCTTCCAAATTTTCCGGCCCCTTTCTGTCAGCAGTTCACTCGGGCTTTACTCGAATGTTTACCTTCTGGCTGACTCCCGTCTCACCGTAAGTGGGGACTGACAGTACCGCGGTACATCCGTCATAACTTGGGATGTTTTCAGCACTCTCATGGGAGCCGCTTGAGACTGCCCGGAGCCATGAAGTCAATTTAAAATGTGTAAATCTGATGGTACCTGAGGAATATGTACAAATCAATAAAACTGTAAATGAATCTGATTAGGGGTCTGATAGTGATTTGTGTTTGTGCATGCGTCTCTAGCAGTTTTTCTGTAACCCTTTACTTAAGGCAGTCATCATAATGCATTATAGATACCGTCAAAATGCATTATAATGCATTCATGAAGTATTATAAACACAGCTATAAATATTTAAGAAATGGCATAACACACTATAGCCATGTTTATCATGCATCATTAATGGTCTATGAAGCTCTTATCTATAATGCACTACAAGTACCTTCATAATGCATTATAAAAATCAGTATAAGCATTAAGGATGCTTTGTACTGCATTATGAAGGTATCTATAATGCATTATAGATGAGACCTTCAGAGAGCATTCATAATACATAATGAACATGGCTATAATGTGTTATGCCTTTTTTTATAAATAGTAACTATGTTTATAATACTTTATGAATGCATTATATTGCATTATGATGTATTTTAATGCATTATACATAACTGCTTTAAGTAAAGTTACCATTTTGTTTTCCAAATCATAGCAAGTGGAAGATACTTTTCTCCCCCATCAGCTTTATAAGATACATTCTTGAGGGAAAAAAATGTCAGGAGGACAGTCTGAGACGTGCCCATTGTCTCATTGATGGGAGACCTTAACAGCTTTATGGAACCAATTTCTACCTCAAAATTCCCCCAAATGTACCTAATAAATTCAATGATGCGGCACAGAAGATTCTGCAAATTCTAGGAAGACGTCTTCATAGTATTCACCAGACAGCTGTATCTCTTTAGCATCGCATCTGCGTACCGTCTCCTTACATGCCACGTCCAGAACATCTACCAGGACAAGAATTAAAAATGATCCAGCAGCTTTAAGCTTACCCCCCCCAATAATAATGCACCGTAAAACCAGTACTGCAAACGAAATGCGGAATTAGGGAGTGTTTGGCTAAGAGGTTCTTAATGTTTCCTAACATCCTGACAGTGCAAAATTAAAGGCATATATTTATCAGCAAAAGACAACTCACAGTCTTGCAGTAACTAATATGACGCAGAAGTTCCTCTAAACAAAATCGCTGAGACTTTAATCAGGGTTGCCAACACCCTGACATTCACACTTTCAGACTCTCACGCTCACACAAGAAGTCTTACTGCAAATCTACATTATTCCATTATAAGCCTAAAATTAGCTATATCAAAAGCATTGATGTTGTCTGCAAACCATTTACAATTGAAAATCTCAGGCCAGCCAGCTGACCAAAGTTGGCAGCCCCGCCTTAATCAATGTCCTGCTGTTCTTCTTATTTGCAGATGATGGAACACTAAATAGAGGACTGACCTATGGCCGTGTGCCTAACTACAGTGCAAAGTGTGAATTAGAAAGGATGTATTGACTTCCCATTTTTGGAATGAGCGGCAGTGTGAGGGTCTCTTCTGTCGTGTTTGGACTTCCCAAATTGGGAAAACCAAAGTAGCGTGACATTTCATCTCCCAGCAGACGCCTGCTGGACCCGGCAGGGAGACTCAGGTGAACCAGAACCGCAGGCTAAGAACCATAAGCAGTGCTTCCCGATCAGGTCCTCAGGAACCCACAGACAGTCCATATTTTTACTCCCTCCTGACAGGTCCCCGAGGACCGGACTGGAAGACACTGCCGCAAGAAATGAAGAGCTTTCCATTTTTCTGGGCCCGGTTACCCCCCTCTCATGTACAAAATATGCTCTAGAAAATGCAAGTCACTGTGTAAGTGTAGTATGTGAATTATATTGCCTAGTCAGTATGTAAATGTAGTATGTGAATTATATTGTCTAGTCAATGTGTAAATGTAGTATGTGAATTATATTGTCTAGTCAATGTGTAAATGACTAGACATTTACTGTTTAGCAAATGTTTAATTGTAGTGCCATGGGGGTCAGGTTTTCATCCCGGATACATACATGCATATTGTCATACGTTAGCGGGTGTGTCCCTGCATCCCCGAGCACGTGTACCCTTGGTCCTCGGAGGTCATCCAAGATGGCCGCCAAGCCTCCTCGGCCGTAGCGGGCCAGGTTTGAAATGTCTCGCAATGTTGCTTCTATGAGCTAGCAGGTGGGCCAAATCCCGGGCCTCCTCTCGCTACGCTGGGACTTCTCCCATTACAGCCCAGTGAAGCTTAATGGGAAACAGACTCCCTGCAACGAGGGGGTGTGGGCTGTGGGGGTGGGGAGGACCAGCATCTCACAGCTGGAAGTGGTGACGTCACAAAGAAATGGATACTTCCCATTAAATCCCTGACCTACACTCCAGGATACGCATGATCCTAATAAAAATAGAGAAGTCTAAATTAAAGAGAACAAACTCAATAAACTTTATGTAGACAAATGCCAATGCCAGTCTTTTTAAAAATGGCATCTTGCACTGGCATGCTGCAAAAATAAAAAACACTGTCCCATTGTACCAGAAAAAAACTCATCACAGGGTAACGCAGAAGGGGCCGATTTGTCTGACCAGTTCTCTGCTGAATTTTTTCCATTTTTTTTTTTTTTTCCAAAAGCTTTAGCCCAAAACGGAATTCTTTAAGATGCTGCATTGAGACAGGTGGTCCGGGGATGTTGTGGATGAGGGAATTCTCCCGGATTCCCATGACGCAAACGCATGGCAGCAGCCACGGAAATGAGCTAAGGGGAAAAACCTGCGAGCTCCAAACGCTGGCGTTCCGTGCGCCTACTCACCCGCGCGGACGCTCCTCGCGTATCAGGTGTACAGATCACGCGCTCGCGTTTCCATCTGTCAGAAGCCCGCGTCGGTTGACCTTAATTAACTTGGCAGTACGTCTCTGAAATCTTCCAGGGGAAATGGCCAGTGGATAAATGTGTGTGGTGTCGCCAGGGAGGTGGGCATGGGTCCAGGAGCAGCAGGTATAACAGTTTACGTGGGGGGGGAATCGGCAGTGCTCAACTCCAGAAACCCATAAAAAGTTCCAGAGTATCTCTAACGTGTTGTATGTAGTGTGATAGTGGGGAATTTAACACAACTGCATTCCATGACCTACCAGCTCAAGACCTGCACCATGATCTCTAAACTCTGTTCCCAATTGGACAGATTCAGCCCTCCACAACACTGCTATCCCAGTCAACTTCACACAGTCAGCTTCACACAGTCAGCTTCACACAGTCAGCTTCACATTCAGCTGCTTTACCAACACTGACATCAACAGCAACTTATCGTTCCTATAGTTGGATACTTTGTGGACTTCGTCTCGTTCAAGGGTTGAACAGCATCAGCGTCAACATCAACAACCTCATATCAGAGCAGCAACTTTCAAGTTAAGAGCTTTCATACTTAATTGCTAAACTAGCTAGTGGTACTGTATAGTGTTTTGGCGTCCTGTTAAGAATAGTAAACCACATTACAGGTGGGCTAATTTTAACCCTGTTGTATTGTGTGCTGATGTGTTATAGGGTGGAAACCAGGTGATTCGGCAAGAGAAGCATTAATATAAAAATGACTGTCTGACTTTGACATTAATTATAGGAGCAGACATTTTTGTGTGGTCCTTGCAGGGAGCATGTGTTTAAAACTGTCATCTCCCTAACTCATAAAACTTTTCTGGAAGTACACTTTCAGCTCACTCACAAAAAGCAAGACAAGAAAGAATGAGGCTGAATGAATTGCTTTATGCTGTTTAAACAGTGATAAAACACACCCAGCATTTCAAATGAACGATGAAAAAAGACATTATACCCTTCAAAACAATTATCAAAACTAACAAGTCAGATTCACATAGTCGCCATCATCTGCATCAGATACTTGCACAATGATTAGTTACTTGGGAAATTCTATAGCAATAAAACTGTAAATTGCTGAACGATGATTCCCTTTGATATTCCACAGGTCATCTCCGGTCAGTGGGAGACATGGGTTTGCATTGTTGCCTCACACCCAAAGAAATAAGGGTTCGAATTCTGTCTCTGTCATATGTGTGTGGAGTTTGCGCATTTTCCTTACATGATGTGAGTTTTCTCCCACTGCCCAAACACATATGCATTAATGTTAACTGGTGTACCAATGCCTTGTCCCCTAAGCTGCCTGAAATCTAGGCTGCAGCCTATACCTTCCAGACATTGCTTTTAATATGTGGTTGGAAGACGTATGGATTGCCAGTGAATGCATCATTTCATAAAAATGCGAAGCGAGCTAGCGTAAGATGTGAAGTTAAACACGGTGTCATTGCTAGAGGTGACTCGTGCGCCAATGGGGGGGAAGAGCTGGGATGGGCGAAGGCGGGGCTTGGAAAGACACGCTCAACGACGTCACGGTGATAGCGAAGATGACTTAGATAAGGACATCTCTGCAACTGTGCTGTGCATCTAAAACAGCCATCGCCATGATTATATTTCTCCCAGTGGTCCGTCCAGTCCGCAATCAATGCGATCAGGGGCGTGAACCGAGATCAATGATTCGCAGAAATCCTTAACAGCAACTTTTTACAGTAATCTTGACATTTGTTTCCCAGTTAAATAACTGTTTACATTGCATACTTGCTATAGCTGCAAAATGCCAGAAGCCTGTCATTCATTCATCCATATGTCACCCGCTTATCGAGAATAGGGTCGCAGTAACCATTATTTAAAATTCTTCACACTTTTAATTTATCACATGTGCAGGTGCTTTAAATAGATGGAATTACGATACACCACGTAATCTTTCCCCAAATCCGTTCTTACCTGTTTAGTGAAGAGGATAGCGGTATCCCAATATTCAGCATGTTTGTCGTTGTTTTTGTTGAACTTCTTCTGCCACGTGCAGAAATTGCGCAAAGTCAGCGCGGCATTGCCGGAAACTTTGAGTCCCTTGTCTGCTTCGGTAATCACCATAAACTTGACAACTACAATGTTGATGGAGTTGAGAATGCTTGGATGCTTGTAAAGCCTTGCGGCGACTGACATGAGGGTCAGAAGGTAATGCTTAAGGTCGTCGCCGTGGAATTTAGCCATGGATTCATCTGCAACAATAAGGGTCTCGACGTATCGAGGCACCGAAGCAAACCTCTTGGACCTGCCCAAACCTTTTAAAGAAGATTCAGTCATATTCCCTTTATTGATCCCTTTCATGTGTTTGTACCTTTCCAAGGACTGCAAAATGTCACGGTGCTGACCAGAGTCCACACCACACCTGGAAGTCACATTGGCGCTCAGGTTAGGATTCCTCCGGCGTCGCAGCGCGTGCGCGCTCTCTACGGAGCCGCTGTTTCCAGATGCCGAATCATTGCGCGCGGGACTGATGAAATATTCCCACCCTTTGTAACCAAATGCGCCTTGCAGACCGTTGCACAGGCTCAAGGCAGCATAGGAATCCTTGTCTGAGTTGACATCACCGGAGTAAAAGCAGCGACCCAGGTCTGGATTCGCTGCGGTGGTTTGCACAGAAAAGGTAGGTGCAAGAAAGTTGGAATCTGGAAATAAATTGAGTACGAAATCCTCCTTGAATGCTTTAATTCGAAAAACAGCGTGCTGCCGCTGAATGTCCTCTTCTGGGCGGACAAAATTGTGTTCCGCCGTTTGCTGGTCCAGGCGATCTGGAAAACAAAAATCACTTTCCATGGAATGACTTATTCTGGTGAACATGAATAAGAGATTAAAAATAATCACTATTGTCCAAATAAACATGGACATGGCTACAGTTATGTAGGCTAGTTTGTGCAATAACAATAATAATGAATGGAAGAAATGACCAATCTGAAAAAGTTAGAAATCGGCTATGATAATAAATTTTATTAAAGCCCTATCAAATAATCCAAGGCACTGTCGCCTTCCAATTTCCGCTGCGCGTCCTCTCAGCACAGAATCACCAGTATTGTGCACTCACATCTTCTACCTGTCTGCAGAAATGACCTCGTCTTTCTAGCGGCTTTATGCTTTTGCGTCATGTGTAAACATCGTGGAGTTGTAATCAGAGTTTTAGGGAGGCGCTGAGAAGCTCATTGGATATGCCTCCCGGTTTAAGGTTAAGACCGCAGCCACTTGGAGCTCTGCAAAAATCACTTACCAGCGCAGCGCGAGGCGGGTTTTTCCTCCCACTGGCTCATGCGCTGGACAACGCTTTGCGCGAGTGCTGATGTAAGCTTAGTTACGCATCCAGTGCACCGTTAAAAACTGCAGCGTAAGTTGTCTGGTTCCGCGTGAAGGTACAGCATCTTAAAACAACATCCCCTCATCTGTATGTTATGTATTTTCCTCTATGGAAATAAATCGTCTCCCTTTTTGTGTTTTGCAACAATCATACAGACATACTTAAGTTTTACAGCATACAAAACCGATTGTCAGTCTGGATAATTTAAAATGGATAAATCTGCCGTGTAACTATCGAAAATCTGCATCAATACAAAATATTTCTGCCAGGCATTTCTTATTATTTTTTCTGTCTTCCTTAATTGGTCATTTTTATCAGTTGTCATAACTAAAATGCTATTGACTATAACTATTACAACGCATCGCCGTTATCCTCGACTTCATCAACAGGTTGTAATCAGTTTGATATTCGCCCAGCGTCTGGGTATCCTTGTTTTAAATGTACTGGTTTATTACAGAATCAAGAAATATGCAGTTTTATATTAAAGCAATACATGAGAAAAAAAATAGAATATTCTTAATTCTTGACAGCCTATTGAATCGTTCGGAAGAGTGCATTTTTTTCCAATATGTAATTTGAGCTATTTTAATAAATATGTATAATCTATGCTATACCTTGTTTTATCTCTGCCGTAGATGCAGACAAAAAACATTTGAGCATAATAATATGGGATTGTATAAGACACGAAATGATCACATCAGTTGTATGAATCTACTTGTTATGAATTTAAGTTGTGTTCTATTCACAAAATGTCCTCTGTGGTTTCCATTTAAAGGTGATGGTATCTTATGATGCCAAAAAAAAGAAAACGGAACATGCAAAAATATGGTCAATAAAAATTAACAGAAAATATTTCATTGCCATTTGCTCAATTATGCTCAATTATGTTTGAGACTGATGTAGATATACTAACATTTATTCTAATCTATAAGACAAAGATTGCTGCTGAAATTTCACATTCATTGACAGACTGGGTGATTTTCATTCATAACATATTTTCTTCTTTCCAAACATGTCTAAAATGTCAGTAGGGATGTTTAATGAAATTGTACAAAATTATATAAGTATCGTCTTGAACTTTTTCTGGATGTATTTACACCTGGAAAGGGGGGAAACGCATTCGTTCTTTCTATGCAACTGCGACCTCTGTTGCTCATAACCAGTCACGATTACAAAAATCAACAGTTCGGACTTCTGCAAGTAAATTGGTAATATTGCAATTGTTGTTGACTCTCGGGCAACGTCACAAACTATACGAGCTTCACACTATGCGGAAATTATTTTAATTGTACATGCTAATTATTTGACTTTGTATTTCCAGTGAAACAAATTCTTCTATATTGTAAGTCAACGGCTCAATATTTAAGTGATACAATGTCGCCACCTAACGGCAATGAGAATACATTGTTAGCAGTGGGACGTTTCGACAATATGTGGGATTATTTCTGGAGTATGGAAATGGATTTCTGATTTTATATACCCTATATCCTAACGTTTCACGTGAAACATTCTGTTATTACCATAAAACCGTATGATAAACAGAGGAACTGCAACGGTGTATACCTTATCTGGTTATATGTTAAACTATCGGAACACGACGTTTACAATAAATTCGGATTAAAGACATAAACATTCTTTTTATTGAAGAAGAATAATAACACGTCAGCCTGCCTCTAATCCATAGTACAATAATCTGTTTTAACGGAGATTAAAAATATTTTCCAACAGAATGACGCGGGCCAGCCTTTCAGCGTGGGTGGTGTGGTGACACTTTTTCGCTCACTCCGCTTTTTGAATGTAACATCTCTTGTGGTTTCCAGACCTCTGTCTCAATACACATACTCTTTCGACCCACTCTTGTTTTGCATTTGTAAAATATGTTGGCAAGGTATGTTGACACTGCTCCAAGACCTTCGGCTTTGTTTTATCTATTGGATGTCACTAACATGTGTTTATTAAGCATCACAGCCGAAGAGCGCGCGCTGGATAACGTCAACAGAATGGCGATGCTGTCAAGTTACGGCTCTTTACGGGATGGAGTCCAGCACTTGCAATTTTTCTTTTTCGCCTACATACGTCGCAGCTACCGATAAAACAGTCATAAACATTGCATATTTGCGGTTCATCTGTGTTGCTTCTCTAGCTGAAGTTTCTCTCTCTCTCTCTCTCTCTCTCTCTCTCTCTCTGTTGTAAATGTAAATGGATTTTTGCGAAAGCGTTACTGATGCATGTACAAACTTTACTAATAGTTGTCTGGAAGTCAGACTATGGCTAGTACGGCGGAGGACTGCCAGTCTGTTCTCATTGGATCACTTTGATCCAAAAGATTTTTTTTCTTCATGAAGTGCGAGTGGGAGGAGAGAGAGAAGTGGCGAGGAACATCAAAAATAAACCTCTAATGTTTAAGCCAGAAGGTATAAATACCACAGCATCAAGGACCCCTCACTGGCGCTGAGAAGTGGGAAGCTCAGGTTACAAATGAAATTGCATTAGCTTTAACTTAAGGCTCAGAGTAATATTTAAATCATAGACCAGGAGAGTTCGGGCATCAGGTGCATTTGTAAAAGGTCGTGGTCGAAAAAACTTGAATAGTCTCATATGCAAGTATAAAAATCAACAGGCGGTCAAGCAGTTGTGCGTGTACGTTTTGTCTGCGAGTAAATGTAACCTAACTACACATTTTCGGATATAGGTGTTCATTTTGTTGTGTTTTTTTTTTCATTTTAAAATTCATTATTAAAACTGAAGGCCTTTTTGACATAAAGTCTACACATTGATTTAAAAAAAATGAGTTCAGTTATAGCTATCATCTTTCTTGCGTTTTGTACTCCTTTTGCACTTGCCGACTTTTTCGAATCGGAGGAAATTATACCTCTGAGAATAAACGAGAGGAATAGCGGTCGCTTTTGGGCACGGAGCAAAGACCGGGTGAGTTTCAGAATTGCTGCTTTCGGTAAAGAGTTCACTCTGAATTTGACTGCGGATGAGAGTTTCTTAGCCCCAGCAATTAAGATCCACCGAATTAAATCACACTCCCTACCCAAGACGTCGGACTTCCGTGCGGATCAAGAAGAAATCCCACATCCTCCTGGTCACCGCGCGTCTGACATTCTCAGATACATTAACGAGACAGATGCGGTCGGGACGAGTTTGAAAGGCTGCTTCTATTCGGGGACTGTAGACTCGAAGCGGGACTCTGTAGTTGCTGTCAGTATTTGTTACGGGATCTACGGATCGTTTATAATAGATGGAGATGAATATCTCATCGAGCCTCAGACTGGCAGCCAGAGAGCTGAATCGTCCCAGATGCAGCCGCATGTCGTTAAAAAGCTGGTACAAGAAATACCCATCGGCCGAAAGGAAGACGAGGAAAGGAGACAAGGAGTCCAGATTTTATCGGGGGAGACGTACGGATCGCCGGTGCCGAGAGAGAAGCGCTTCGTGTCCGCGGAGAGGTACATTGAAACTTTGGTGGTGGCAGATTCAACGATGGCACGTTTCTACGGGGATGACCTAAAGGTACGTGTCTCTATAGGCATATTATTTCTATAGGCTACTGTTAAGCACATTTATTCCGCGTTATTTCCAGTAAACTGATATTTGTTTTACATTAAGAATGTCGCCCTGACATCATCCAGAATTTATAACAATCATAGCATTTTAATGTAAGCTATTTATGCAATCGATTGGGTAACATCTGAATGAGCTTGACAAAAAAATTAAGCCGTTTTTGTTCCAGTAGCTTGTAATACAAATATATTTTAGGAGCGACATAAGGCAGGCTCTATTCCGGTATTTAATGCGTGGCCGTTAAATGGCCGTTTCCTGCGCCAACCCGTTTGGCCAGGAGTGATTTTATACGTATTCATGTCAGAAATTTCTCAGGAAAGTTGGGCATATTTTTCCGCATACTTTTAAGATCGCTGGTTCTCTTCCCAGAAGCCTTAATCGGACGGATGCAGCCATTCTTTACGATAGTCAGGGGGCGATCGTTTCCATCAGCTAGCAAACATTCACTTTCTGTGGCGAGCCGGTCAACGAAAAGGACGTTTGATTAATTATTTCCGTTAAATCGGGGCTGATTTACCGGCAGCGCACGCAAAAATATCGCTAAGTGTCATGACTGACTGGCATCGCTTGATAAGGAAACACATTACCAGTATTATCATGGGTCATTCAATTTTAAGAGTTTGAAGGTTTTAATGGTAATTATTCGAAAAAGTTGGCAGAAAGTCATTGACATTGTATCGACTGATGCTATCCAGTGTCTGTAAAGTCCTGCAGTAACACACTGGATTGTAGTATAGAAAAGGGAATGACCTGAGAAATCTAAGCATTTTACCCTGGAAGTCCTCCAAAAGCGATGAACAATGTTATTCACCAGGATAAATGTATGAAACAATTAAAAACGATAGTCCTTTCTTTGGCATCAAAGCTGACAAACAGGACATTTCGAGCAGCTTAAGAATCTTCTGCTGTGGTTTTCTTTGTGGACCGTGTAGAGCTAATGGTTTTTACTGGAAGGTCATGAGGATAAGACCTGAGATGCTATGAAATACATCTCATTAGGAGAATTCAAAGTGTAGCGTCTTTGAATCTGCTGGGAGAACTGAAGATGAAGAATTTATTTGGGAGAACTCAAGGCAAACTGTCAAGTCTGCTCCTGTAGCTCAAGCACTAGGGCATTTTGCTCTCAGTGTGAAGGTCATGAGTTCTAATCCCATTCAATGGCCATCAATTGTAACCCTTCCCTCTATTCTAAGTCAAGTTGAATAAATGCATCCAATAAAGAAATGCAATGCAGTGTCTTGGGTTCTGTTCAGAGGGAGTTTCACAAGACCCCAAGGCATCTAGTGAGGGGGTCTTTGTTTCACATTTTGTCATAAGGAATATTGTTATTATCTCCCCGCCAGAGGCACAAAGGCACATATTTTTATATGTTGTAGTGGTATACAGACATTTTCCCATGAAAAAAAGTGGATTAAGGGCTTCCAGCAGAGGAATTTTACAGTCCTTAAGCAAGATGGCCGCAAGCTGGAAGGTCTGTCACCCGCCTAAAGAAAAGGAACCATCTGTTTCAACTAAATTGCCCCGTGTTGCATGAATTTGGCCAAGAGCGGCCAAGACGTGCCACAGAGTACTCAACATCTCCACAGCGAAAAAATTAACACGTCGTTAAAGTCGGCTAGTTTCGGTCGGAAAGAATGTGGGATTAATTTGACTGGAAATGAATCTGCATAAATGTAAACTCTGGGAGGAACTGGGCCTCGACCAGACGATGCTCAGGTTTTGGTGGGGCACTGCGTTTCTACCCTGGAGTGTAGTAAATGCACTGTTCTATAGATGTGTCACGTTGCCGCGTGTGTGTGTGCCCGTCTGCTCATGTACGTAGCGGTGCGGCGTGTTTGCGCAGGGAGGCGCTGACCGAATCGCAGACCGCAGACATACAATCCATCTCCCGACACGAGCATGCAGACCGCAGCTTCTGAAAGCGCTGCTCCGTGCCCAGACTGAAATCCTAAACCCGCGCTGCAGCTCAACAGATAATTAAGCAGGAGAGCGATTCTTGAACCGTCGGACCCGTATCAGTGACAGTCAGCTGAAGAGCTTAATGCCACTTCTAACAAAACAGACTTGAAAATCCATGTTTATAATTTAGTTAAATAATGACTGCTAAAAAGTTGTGTCCTTAGCTCTCTTCTCTAGTTTCTCCTATTTTCTTTCCAAATGCAGAGATTTTCCACATAATTTAGCTTATTTGTTCATTAGACCAGGCCTGGGTAATTATTTTCCGTCGAGGGCCAAATTTAAACTTCACCACGTCAGTCAGCGCCATTCGTTAATGCTTATTTTCAGGTTCCATGAAAGCTATTCAATAATAGACATTTTAAGATTATTTATTAATTCAAAGAAATATTCATAAGCAACATTCTGGTCATCTTCATGTACTGTAGTATAAAACCTTAGCCTGTTTGTTTTCCATTTTAATGATCATGCAGGCCAGTAAGGAGAGCTCTGCAGACTGGATATGGCTCACAGACCGACTGTTACCTAGATCTGATCTAGACACCCTATAATTACACATAATAATGAGCACTAGTGTACTCACCTAGTGTAAGTAGTTGCTCACCCTGCCCTAGTGAAGAAGGTTCAGATCTGGCCCGGTTCTCCTACCATGTGACCCACGGCTTGTGCCACCTTCCCACCCCACGCACAGCACTACCTCCTGACCCTGGTCAGCATGGCGGCCCAGGTCTACAAGCACCCCAGCCTTAAGAACTCGGTCAGCCTGGTGGTGGTGAAGATGCTGGTGGTGGAGGACCAGGAGGCGGGGCCCAGCGTTTCGGCCAATGGCGACCTGACCCTCCGCAACTTCTGTGCCTGGCAGCAGCTGTTCAATCCCAGGAGCCAGCGGCACCCGGAGCACTACGACACGGCGCTCCTGATCACCCGGCAGGTGAGGGCTTGCGTGGAACACCTGCCCCCGCAGAAGTGGGGTTCTAGGTCCACGGGGCTACAGAATCCTCTCCCATTAGCTCTGTACACCAATAATCATGTGCTGGGCTGTAATTCTTCTGGGCCCCCTGACAAAGTGTCACGTTGGGCCCCTTGAACAGCAGGGGAGTTCACTGAGCAGATGTACAATGTTTCTTCATCATATACATTAGTGTTTTACATATTCAGGGGCTCCTGTAAAGTGTGGGGCCCCCTGAATCTGCCAGGGTACCCTGGTCCCTTTGGCAGTCTTGCTATTGTGCCATATGAAATATGAACTTTGTACCCAAGTCAGAGAAATATGGTCACTGATTACCAGTTTGGTAGCATCTTTACTAGATCTGTAGTATATCAGAAACATAACAGGAAAATATCTAAACTCAGTTTATAAGTAAGTACCATTTCTGTCAGGTTTTGGCAAATGTAACGAAAGTTCTTCGTTGGATGACTTGAGGAATGAGTGAGTTTTGGTTCCAAGTACTGTAACACATCATGAGGTAGCCTGATTTTAGGTCACTGGTGGTCTAATGTCAAAAACAACAAAAAAACAGACTGAGCCAGTTTTGGAAATTTGCTCTTCTGTCCAGATACTGTGGCTGGGAAATGCCACCCATTCGCTGGAAGTGGCGCCGAGGATCCCATCTGTGGATCAGTTAGTAGACAGGAAACGTCCGTTTTGCCACAAATGGCTGACGGAGGGTCTGAGCACCACGCGTCCCGGTGTAGCGGGACCCGCTCCAGGTCCGGTCTGCTGCGCTCGTCCCGAGTGCAGACGGGTTTACAGTTAAGTGCTAAACCACGTCTCTAGTTCGTCTGGTTCCTGTGGAAAGCAGAGGGGTCGAGGGGGCAGACCTGGGGCCCCTGTGCTTAGAACGTGAGCCAGAGCCCCCCCCCCCGGAACCAGACGGAGCCCTGGCTCATCAGCTCCGATTTTACGATGGATAGACTAACGTGTGCTCAGCCAACCGGAGGTGGAGTGGCGAAGCACGGAGCAGAAACAGCGTCACCACGTAGCATCTGCTGTGTCTCTCCCCGTCTGCAGGACATCTGCGGGCACCACAGCTGCAGCACCCTGGGCGTGGCCGACGTGGGCACCATGTGCGACCCGAAAAGGAGCTGCTTTGTCGTCGAGGACAACGGCCTGCAGACCGCCTTCACCGTAGCCCACGAACTAGGTGTCCGCGTCTTCGCCGGGTTAAATAACGCCTACCTGATGTTCATCGCTGTGGGGGGGGGGGGGGCGTGAGGAGTTAAGTGCTAATGGCGTTGGGGTGGCATCTGCCTCGTTAGGTCACGTGCTCAGCATGCCACACGACGACTCCAGGAACTGCGAGAGAAAGTTCGGGCACCTTGGCGGACACCACGTGATGGCCCCGGTATTTGAGGACCTCAGCAAAGCCCTGCCCTGGTCGCCCTGCAGCGCCTACCATGTCACAGAGTTCTTTGACGCAGGCCATGGTAAGCGCGCCTTACTTACCCAGAGGCTCATATTTTAAATAATCGTGCAGGAGACTCCATGCTGTTCTTGTGTTACAGGTGTTATAAGCTCTGCATCATCACAGGACTCTGCATTTTGGTTTTACGCAATTACAGTCACTGCAATTGTGGGGTCAGACAGTCCCCATAGCGACTAGGAGTTAAGACCCTTTCTCTGGGGTTTAATTGTGAAATCACCTCTGCTGACCCTGGGATTTGAAGCAGCGCCCTTACAGTCACTCCAATCACAGGCACAGCATCCTAACCCACTTGAGGTTCAAAATCAAACCAAACTGTTTGACAATTACAATTTCTTCGCCTTAAAAGTCTATTACTAGCCTTAAAGAGTTATGACGGACTGTTATGGTGCTCTTGAGGGGAGGTAAAATCCCTGTGTTGACCTAGTTTTTCAGGGGCATTTTCTTTCACAACCCCCCCTCCCCCAAAAAAAAAAAAAAACCTGTAAATTATGGTTTCTAAAAACCCCCCACCGTGCTGTCCTACAGAGAGCATCATGACAACAGTAATATATTTTGTCTGTGCTGGTCTTCCAGAAGGCGTAAATGCTTTTGTACTTAACACATGGGAATGCCATTCAGCCGGCTGGGGCGACTAGAAAGGATACTGGCTCTTGTGGGGTGGGGGTGTTGGGGGGGGGGCTTGGCTACCACAGCATGTGTACAAAAAATAACTCGGAATTCCACACAGCGCTCAGTCGTGTCCGCCAAGGTCATTCCTGCAGCGGGGAGATGAATCTGCAGGGATGACCGGAAAAAAAGCCACACGCATATCGGGGCGATTTATGCCTGTCAGTGATTCAGTTTTTTCGGACACGCCTCCTTTCCTCTGAGTCACTTGTTGACTCTCACTGGTTCTCACATTCCGTATTTAACAACCGTTTCCTTCCACCTTAAAGCTAAGCGGGGGCTGGGGGGGGGGCAGACAGTGGGACACATAGGAGTTACTGTTGCACCCCCTCTCCAGCATTTATAACTGGAGAATAAATCTAGCATAAATTGGCTTTAATAAATTGCAGTTAGGTTATAAATTGCATTCATAAAAATGGGGAGGCTCCGGTTGACCACTGCCCCCCCCCCCATGAAATAACTGTCAGACACTGTTGTGTTTTTGTAACCCCTCCTCCTCACAAATGTGTTTTTTTTTAATGACTCCCAAATCATCAGCCTTAGAATAAATAGTACCCCTCCCCTCCCCAGATTCCTAGTGACGAAATGCCCCTCCCCCCCGATGCCCCACCTCCTGCCTCTTCTCCCGCCCCAGGGGACTGCCTATTGGATGCACCTGAGAATAGCCTCCCCCTGCCCAGCGAACCACCAGGCTTGACATACAGCCTGGACCGCCAATGCAGGCAGGCCTTCGGCGAGACGTTCCGTCACTGTGCCAACGTGACCGACGTGGACACATGCGGCCAGCTGTGGTGCCAGGAGGCAGGCCGGGCTCAGTGCGCCACCAGGAAAGGCAGCCTGCCTTGGGCAGATGGTACGCCGTGCGGTGCTCACGCCTCCTGCCTGGACGGGTCGTGCGCGGAGGCCAACTGGCCAAAGGTGAGTCTCTCGTCCTGAGTTGGGCATTAATTGGCACTAATAACCGCCGCTACAAAGCCATGTCACTTCAATTAATATGGCCCACTGCCTTCATTGTGAGGCCTCATCCTGTTCTTTAGACCTATGGGTGGTTTGTATGCGTTGGATTACGGATCTGTGCCTTTTCATAGAAGATCATGGGTTTGAGTCCCACAGACAGCCCATTGAGACCTCAGACAACCCCAGCACTGGATGTTGTGTGACCCTCTGTTTTGATCCTAAACTTTCCTCACACGTATGTCACTTTGGACCGAAGGCATCTGCTAAATAAGTTTAGGCCTGCAGGGCACCATAAAATAATTGCGACGCCTCGATCTGTATTCCAAATATACCCATCTCGATGATCCGCACGGTTATATTTGGTACTGTGCTTTTTAAAAAAGGATTTTCCACTATGACATCGTGGAAAAGTCATTGCGAGATGGGACGCTTCCAACGTCGCGGCTGCCAAGCAGTGTCATGGGGCGGGCGGGGGGGGAGTGGTCCCACAAGCCGAGAGACATGCGCCAGGAATGCAGGGAGGGAAGGATGTGTCACAGACTGGCCTGAGCCCCGAGGTGCCAAGCAGAGCCCAACCCAGGTTTTCCCAGGACTGCTGACATGACGTCATGCAGTGAGACTTTGTCTGAAGGTTTAAGAGTTGGTTCTGTCCTGGAGCCTCTTTTGCGCATCTGCAACATATGTTCTTAGCATTGTACTGTCAGCTCATTGAATAGTCTTTTTACGTTCTTGCTTTGTTGGAAGATGCTGTGTTGCTCTTGTCGTATTGCATCTTACATTTTTACGTGGGCATTCATAAGAAGCTCAGCCTAGCTGCACTCATGCCTTGTCTAATTCTTGACAGCCGTATGTTTGTAATATGCTATTTCATTCATGCTGCTTTAGACAAAAGCATCTGCTAAATAAAAATAAATGTAAATGTTAATAACAATGGCTATTTATGATGAATAAGAGCATCGATTGCTGGTCACTGCAGTAAGTTCCACAGCAGCACTAACGCTAAGACTAATGTTGATGCTAAGATTAAAGCTAAGACTATTGCTAATACTGACACTAATGCTAAGACCAAAGCTAAGACTATTGCTAATATTGACACTAATGCTAATGCTACGACTAACGCTAATGCTAAGATGAAAGCTAAGACTATTGCTAATATAGACACTAATGCTAAGACTAATGCTAGTTTTAAATGCAGCATTCAGGCTACAGCCCATGTTTCTCTCTGCTCCAGGTCCAGCCTCAGACCACCATAGATGGAAGCTGGGGGTCCTGGGGCCCATGGGGTCTCTGTTCCAGGACCTGCGGTGGGGGCGTGGAGTTTTCTCACCGGGAGTGCACTGACCCAGAGCCCCGGAACAGAGGCAGGTACTGCGTGGGACAGCGAGTCAAGTATCAGTCCTGCAACACTCAAGCCTGCCTGGAAAACAATGGTAAGTATGTTCTCTTCCAAAGAGCACGCTTGAACAAGGGACTAGAGAGGTCTTAGGGGGCTGCTTCAAGCCACGTGACCCTGCCCTTTCACTCAAGATCGCAACGGTCTAACAGAATGATCCCCATGGCATCTCTTTAATTTGCTGTGAAGTCATTTTGATATACAAGCAATATTATTAGGAATAACATCTTAAGGTATAAGGTATCTTCAAAGCTTTTGGGACAAACCAGGTAACATGTATCTTGACAGCTGTGCATTGAATAGAATATATTCATTCATTTTCCAACTTTATCCTATTGGGTCGCGGGGGGGTCCGGAGCATATCCCGGAAGCAATGGGCACAACCCTGGACAGGGGGCCAGCCCATCACAGGGCACACTCACACACTGTTACCATTCACTCACACATGCACACCTACGGGCAATTTATTAACTCCAATTAGCCTCAGCATGTCTTTGGACTGTGGGGGGAAACCAGAGTACCCGGAGGAAACCCCACGACGACACAGGGAGAACATGCAAACTCCACACACATGTAACACAGGCGGAGACTCGAACCTGGGTCTTAGAGGTGTGAGATAACAGTGCTAACGACTGCACCACCATGTCACCCCTAGAATAGAATAGAATGGAATAGAAGAGAATACAATAGAATATCTTTATTGTTATTGTATATGTATAACAAAATTCTGTTAGCTCTTCCACCAATGTTTACATATAATAAACAAAAGAAAAAATAAAATGAAAAATCATAATAAAATATATAGTTAATAGTTAGCCTTTGTCAGTAATAGGGCTCGCAGAGATGATAGAGTGTAAAATGAAATGGCTTTATAACACTTACCTCTGGGGCCTTGTTTGTGCAGAGGCAAACTGCGCCTTCAGGCAAGGCCATGGCTGTTTTTATTAACCTCCAGTGGGCATGAGAACCGGCTGGCGGGCAGAGCGGACGGGCTGGCCAGCATGGGCCCCAGCACGTGTGCAGACTTGGCTAATCCCCCCCCACCTGCTGTTTTTAGGGAAGAGCTTCAGGGAGGAGCAGTGCGACAGGTACAACAGCCTGGGCCAGACGGAAGGCAGCGGGAACACGAAGCGCTGGATCCCGAAGTTTGCCGGCATCTCCCCCCGGGACAGGTGCAAGCTGGTCTGCAGGGCCAGGGGCAGCAGCGAGTTCCGGGTGTTCGAGGCCAAGGTCTGACCCCCCCTCCGATCTGCACGGATCAGGCGGCAAACGGCAGACACACACCAGATAACCACACCACACCTATCTTATTAAGTACATGGAACACAACGCGGCACTGCAGTGGTTCAGAGGCAGCAGATTTGTTTCCCACCTCCAGCCATGGACTGTGGGGGGGGGGGGGGGGTGACCAGGTAACTTTTGGAGCATCATTAAGAATGACTCCACACCCCCTCCATGTATTTGTGTCCCACGCTCCATGCCTCCCGCTTTGCGTGCGGAGTCCTCGCCATGTTTGCCCTGCGGTCACATGACCTCCCTTCCCAACAGTGTTACCCCGGAGTGATTTACATATACATACATAAACACACACAGCGCATTGTGCAAGCAGACATGCCAAAAAGTACAAGCAGAGGAGAAGCTGCTTAGGTTGGTCTAGCAGGATAAAAATTAAAACAATTCACTTGAATCCAATAATGTATATAAACCCTGTTGTCCACCCTCCCCCCTGCTTTTGAACTGACCCACGTTTTTATAATTTAAGTCCTGTGAAGACCCTCCCCTGTTAACCCAGTTGTATGTTGCACAGTGGTCCTGGGGGAGCACTGTTTTGTGCCACTATATACCTGTATATGGATGGTGATCTGCCAGTGAAGTCAACTTGACTTGGTGATAAATCTTAGCCAACATTTACGTGACATCAGCTGCTGTATGGATGATGCCCAGGTCGTCGATGGCACCACATGTGGTCTGGACACCACGTCCATCTGCGTCCAAGGCCAGTGCGTCAAAGCGGGATGTGACCTGGTGATCGGCTCCAATGAGAAGCTGGACAAGTGCGGCGTGTGTGGGGGCGACGGGTCCAGCTGCAGGAAGGTCACTGGCTCTATGAACCGGGCCGTGTGAGTCTCACAAAACATCTGGCTGTGTGGGGCCTTCATGAGTTACGTCATTTCATTTCCTGTTCCACGTCGGTGGCCTATAACAGCTGTTTGCCTCGTCCCAGATATGGCTACAATGATATCGTGACCATCCCAGCTGGGGCCACCAATATCGACGTCAAGCAGCGCAGTCAGCGGGGGATCGAGCATGATGGCAACTACCTGGCCGTCATGGCGGAAGACGGAGCCTACATCCTGAACGGGAACTTCTCCGTGTCCACCGTGGAGCAAGACGTCCCAGTGAGAGGGGCTTTCCTACGGTACAGTGGGTCCTCCACCACGCTGGAGCGTATCCAGAGCTTCCACCAGCTTCGAGAAGGTATCACCATCCAGCTGTTGTCCACAGCCGGCGAGGCATCTCCACCCAAGGTCAAGTACAGCTTCTTCCTCCCCAAGGGCATCTCCCTCAGCAGGGCCGGCGAAAAGAGGGCGTCGCCACACACTATCCAGCCAATCGGCAGGTCTGAGTGGATCATGGGGGAGTGGTCTGAGTGTTCTAAGACCTGTGGGTCAGGGTGGTCCCGGCGAGATGTGGAGTGCAGGGATGAGAGAGGCCTCCCCACCTTCGTCTGCGACGAGGGCCTGAGGCCCGGCGATATCCGGCCCTGCGGCGACTTGCCCTGCCCCGTGTGGCAGATGGGACCTTGGTCCTCCTGCTCACGTAACTGCGGGCATGGTGAGCGCCGGCGTGCCGTATTCTGCACCGACTACACCGGGAAGACCGTGGAGCCCGAGAGGTGTGACCTGGCCAAGAAGCCGACACCGGTCTCCGTGGAGTGTGCTCACCAGGAGTGCTGAACACCCGACACCACAGCCAAGAGACGGGAGAATGAAACACATGGGAAAAGTAAACTAACCATCCCAAAATGGGCCTGCTATTGTTAGCTTGATCGGAGCTCATGGATGTTTTACTTTCACAATAATGTTTTGAGGGTAGAGTGGAAAATGATTGGTTCAGAAATCATATTGTAGAGGAGGTGGGTCCAAGCAACTAGAGGACGTGGGACCAAGAAATCTGATTGGTTGATACCATCTCTATTTGCTTGGACCCACCTCCTCTACAATATGATTGTTTCTGAACCGATAACTTTTTATTCTGCCCTCAGAACATTTTTTGTAAGTAAAAATCCCATGAGCCTGATCAGAGGATTGACGTTTACAAGTGCTGTGGCTGGTGATTCTTGCTAATATTTTTAACCACTATTAACAGTTCTGCCCGTTTGAGATCTACCTCAAAGGATGTAAAATTGCTCAGTAATATTAGATGAGAATATTTCAATTAGTTTGTTTTTTGTATTGTAAAGGGAAGCTACTGAGACACAATTGCACCATACCTCCATCATCCCTTTACAGGATAGCCGCCTTTCTCCCCCCCCCCAAACAACACAAATTGCAAATTCAACCACAGAAAACTGGAACAATGTAGCGCCTTAATAAATCGTCAACTTTTATTTAACAGTTGAAACAAAAACGCAAGAAAAACTAATTAAAAATGAGAAA
>JAODKF010000044.1:17858759-17871101 GCA_026779585.1 Mormyrus proboscirostris
GCCACTTACTCAGAAAACGCACTTTGGTTTCATAAGTGTATATATATATATATATTACTATAACAGAAAAAAACATTTTCTGTACTCATGGGGATTTAGACAAAAACAAAACATAATGTAATTTAGTTCTGGTTAAATTATAAACCACAGGAAAAAGCAACATAGAACACAGCATCTTATTCAATACATCTGTACATAAGTAATTAAACTCGCAAAGCAAATGTAGAATCTAAATAGTTTTTTTGCGATCAGTGAACACTAACTGATAGTTACATCAGCCACAAATGAGTTCCCAATTATACAGCTAAGTAAGGGCAGAATACGCGTTTGAGGAAAACAAGTGACAGAATTCTCCGGAGGGATTCAATCAAAAACTCCAAATAAGCAGTTTAACTAACAAACCATGCATAGTATGCTGTGCCTGTTACAATGTCACTCCTCCCCCAAACGTTTCCTAAAACAAACAGCAACTATGTGTATAGGTATTTATATACAGTCAAGTATTTAGCCAACGAGAAGTTACACTTGTTTAACTAAACCATCAGACTGTAGAGATGTTCCCTGCAGTGTTCTTAGAGCTCTGTGTTGGCAGAGTAATCGTGGCCAACCGACTGAGTGTGAGAATGGTATAATCCCGACGTGATCCTTATGGACGGAGGTCGCGTAAAATTAGATATGCTTCAATCCAGAGTACGTGATATGTGAAACTGAATATAGTTCAGCCTGTGACCAGCTCCTTTTGGTTTTTCGTCAGGGGGTCTGGTCTGATGCATCCATGTAAAATTAGAATACACCCTTTCTTTACTTTCAAGGGTAAAACTAACCATTAAGTGGACAGAAGTTACGAATTGTTTGAAAGTGCAACGTTGGGGCATTACGTTCACACCCACGGGCATGTTGGTGACGGCATCTAAAATGTTTATTGTTTGCTTTTTTTACTGCATGCGGAAACATTTTCCAGATTATTCACTCACGTTGAATTTTAGGTTAGTATTGATTTGTAATTTATTTTTAGACATTTTGAGACTGTTTGTGATGTAGCATTCCAGTAACTACATTAGGAATGTAAGGGAGAAAATATCAGCATGATATTCCTTCAGTGAAGGCTTGTACTATGTAATATTAAAGCTTCCTTTTAAAGCTATTTATTTTTGTATAGTTTCTACATTTTTACGTGTAATATTTTTCTAGATGCTGCTGTCTTTCAGAATTATAAGTGATAATCGAGATGTACAAATAAAATAAACACGTGAAGAAAATGTTTATGTGGTGACAGAAACGTTCTTTTCTTTTAATTTACTGGTACCTGGGTCCTATATCACGAAGATGGATTTCGAGATTAGCAAAATAACTTGGACTGAAGGTAGTCTTAGCTAAATGTCAGTGAACAAAGATAAAGTCATTTCAAACAGGGGTAGCTTAAACACGACATGTTATCTACCTAACCAACAAATTTCTCATGTTCTCCCTATGTTGCCCGAGTTTCTTTTGGATACTCGTGTTTTCTCCCGCAGTCTGTGGGAATGTCAGTAAATGTACCCTGCAACGGACTAACACCCTGACTTGTGCCCTGAGCTGCCTGCCATAAGGCTCCTCGCGTACTTTACAAGGATTAGGATGAGATAAAATGCACGGATGGATGTTTTTGTTACCCCAGAAAATTATACTGTATAAGCAGTTGGATTTACCTTATTTGTGGCAAACTGCGTAAATAGGATTGCATTAAGTGTAAAAAAAAATGCATTTTTAACAAAAGTCAAACACTGCTAAAATGTTTGAACTCAAAAACAAATGAATAAAAATAAATGTCTATTGTTCCAATGTGTAGCAGTATTTTAACATCATGCTCCTAATCTGTCCAGTGCATGTACAAAGTAACTTAGCCTATAACTTAGATGCGAAAAAACCGAAGACAACATGTGGTTGTTCATTTGCATGACACTACTTCAGAGCAAGGCGATTTGCACCTTAAAAGAGAATGTATGTAAACTAACGGAACCGCTGATTTGTAAAGACCGGGCACCCGTTGTGCTCGCGTTATTGTTAATGTCATCGTGTAGCACGACGCGGCGGTATGACTGTAGAGCTGCAGGTATAATTAGAGATACACCATATTCACAGTTACTTTCCGGACTGGTTGCCTGCGGTGCGCGTTGGTACTGGACTGTGAGGCGCATTGCATTGTGGGACAAAAATAAAGTGCAAAAAAATACCCGTAGAAGGGACAAAGAAGAAAGAGGAGACGGGAAAGGGTGGAAATAAACTTTTCTTCCCCCATTCTGCCAACAGTCGGCCGCCCATTCGTGCACATTTACGTGGGAGCTGTAGCAGCGAAGGTGCCGCGGCTGGAAATGGGAGTTTGATCGGCGGGGGAGAAAGCAGCGCGGAGCCTGCGTGCTAACGTTAGCCGTACGCCCGCCTTCACAGCCGAGTCGGCAGACCCCCTCCCCGGGCGCTCGGTCCAGCGGCAGGCCGGATCTCATTTCTTCCTTCTTCTCTTTCTCTTTTTTTTATTGGAGGTAAATATCGCGAAGCCTCGTATCCGTCTAACGGCGGGCGTCTCGGCACCGACCGCTGTCTTTTATCTGTCATTTTTCGTAGCTGCCTCGCGACATTACTAGGCGTCTGTCAGCGGCTAGGTAGCTAGCGGAGTGTCGGCGGAATGAGACCCCCCCGGGGGGGACCTGCGGCCGCGGCCGGGAGGGCGGCTGTCTGGCCGGCCGTGCTTGGCAGAGCGGGTGACGGCTTTCTGGTGTCGCTATCGGTGTTTTGCTCGGCGTGAACTTAAAGACTCCCGGCCGGATGTAAACATTCCGTCGGTGGCGGCTAACTGGCTAAGTGCTACGCGGTCTTCATAACGTCTGAGATCCAGCTGCCTTCCCGCTTTACTGGGGAAAGCGGAGCCACCGCAGTGCACTAGTCAGTAATGGCCGCGTTTTTTTTTTTTTTTTTTTTTTTTTGCTTATTAAAAATGTCCTGTGCGGCCGTAGCTGCGCGTTAAAGGCACTGTAAACAAAGTGGAAGGGGGCTGTGCTGAGAACCCCGCCCCCCGAAGCTGCCTCCGAGGACAGCGGCTCGGTCTCCGTGCTACCCAGAGTCGGTCAGCCTTTACGGTCACAGCCGCCTCGTTTCTGGTTAAAGTGGGTCTTGGTTTCCATTTAAACTTAAACTTCCATTATAGTTAACGTGAACTGCGCTGTTTCCAGGCAGGGCTGCCACGTTTATGGTCACAGTGAACCATATGGGTTATAGTCAAAGGCTGCCCGTTTACAGTCAATGCCGTGACGTCTGTGTTTAACCTGGATCGTATGGTTTTCAGTCATAGCTGGTCCGTTTATAGTCTATACTGTCATGTCTGTGTCTAACCTGGATTGTATGGTTTTCAGTCATCGCTAGTCCTTTACAGTTAGGTTGTCACGTGTGTGTTTAACCTGGACCATAGTGATTCCAGTCTGATCTGGGCCGATTATGGTTATCGTGAACCGTACTGTTGTCAGTCAGCGCTGGAATGTTTATCACTAACAAGGACTGTACCGTTCCGATTTAGCTCCAGACCATTTGCGATGACCATCTCCCACTGCATTTCCATTTCACCCTGGCCCGTTGACAGCTGATGTGAAATGCTCCCTCCCTCTTAACTGTTCTGTTCAGTGTTGGTTCATTGCTTTTAACAGGGATCTTTTTCTTCAGAGCTCCTCTGTTTACTTTCAGCTCGGACCGTTCCTTTTCCATTTGACATCATCCATTTCCATCCAGTGGGAGCCTGTTCCATTCAGTAACAGACGTCTCTGTTTGGTATTGGCATGTTCCTCTCAGCCTGGATTGCACCATTGCCGTTTCCGACCCGTTTCCATTTTACATGGCCTGTTCCATTCAGCATGGACCGTTCCATCTTTGTTTCATTCGGACTTTTCCATCTTAACCAGAACTGTTCCGTTTATCTTAAACATGCACCATTTCCCGTCAGATAGGGCAGATCCGTACACTTTGCCTGACTGGACATAACTGGCTGACATCATACTAGTTGCGTTTAATGGCACAGTTTCCACAGGAATTCCCCAAATAACTGTTTTGTCTGCTACCTATGAGAGAGATCTGTAATGTAATGCCAGCGATGTTGGGGTCTTAAGTTAGGAATGGGGTCATTATCATTATCATTTAGTAGCAAGCAGATTGTAGCAGGTAGACTTGGCTTTTTATTCATTGGTGATGTACCTATCATAGTCTCTTTTTCTACCTAATTCAAGGCGTGTAGTATGTTATTTTTGGTATGTAGGTATATTCTCAAATATAGCTTCTCCATTGTAATAAAAAAAAAATTAGGATTTTCAACTTGCCATACAGGATTGTTACATTTCTCAGTGGATTGCTAAAATTACCAATCCAAAGCAGGTAGTGGGGGGGGGGGTATATAATTTTTACTCTAACCCCCTGTGTATTGCTGCTAGCGTATCAAGGAATGCAGCCAGAAAATTGCTATTTTATTTTGTGTGCCTTTTTTTCCCCTCCGGCCCAGGGGAACTATTCTTAATCTGGTAATACACTAAACCAGTGTAGCCTACAGAACGCAGGAGGGGGAGAAAAACCAACACAGTAACGTTTTTATAAATGGCACCCTGAAACAAAGATGGGAGAAATTACCCAGCGGGACGGGAAAAAAAAAAGCAGCGACGACGGCAGCTTAGGCTCAGCCGCTCCGGTGACATGGAGAGCTTCTCTGGGCAACCCGGGGTCGTCATCCACAATCGGGGGCCGAGCGAGAGGGGTCTTTGCCAAGTTGTCACTTGTTTTTCTTTGGGAATAAGCTCCGTGTCTAGGCAGCTGCCAGACATAGCCCCCGTCCTTTTGTGGGCAAGGGGGCTGGTTTCAGTCGAGAAGGAATTTTTTCCCGTCATAGACATGCGCTGCTGATTCAGTGATCAGCTCTGTGACTTTAGGCACTCGGAGAAACAGGAGTGTAAGTGGATTGGGAGGGCAGTCATCTCTGACGCTGATTTCAGAGCCCCCCCCCCCCCAGAGAATCAAACCGCATGAGGCAGATTTTGTTTTCATTATTTGACTATAAAAGGCATGGTTTCACTATTTTGTTATTTGCCCATAAAAGTGATGGTGTCATTGTTTCTGTCCTGAAGTCGTCCCATTGGTGTTAATGACGCTTTGGTGTGATGCTAAGTTATTTTGAAGATTCCAGAGCTAGTAGTGGGCAGAGCAGACAACAGGTGTCTGTTGTTTTTTCTTGTGTTTCTGTCTACGTTACGTTGTGTTTCTGTTTTGCTCAGCCCTTCCCTGAGCTTTTCACATACCTTCCTTGCCTCTTTTCCTGGGTAACGTCAGTCCAGCTCTCATGATCGTGTTGTCAAACTTACTTTAAATTTTTTGTGAACTAAAGGCCATTTTTCTTTATTATTAAGGTAAATTTGGTTGTCTCATATTGTGGCATAAGAATGGGTATCGGTGAATGCAGGTGATGGATAATGACCAGAACAGTCAGACTTAAAGTCTTATACGCAGTCGTGTTTTTCTATAACACAACAGGTATAATTTAAATGTTTTCCTATTTATATTGCTTGTTTTAACAGGCATACTGATATCAGAAATGGATGTTACTTGAGTGATGATGTTGCAACTATAGCTGTATTTGTAGGTATGGCTGCCTTGTCAGAAATAAGCAGCACGCTAATTTCCTCCTGGAAATGTTGGACATGTGTAAGGTGGTCCGGTTAGAATCCAAGGCTGCATTCCTATTGGTGTTATCTTTGGGTGGGAGGGACCTGTTCTGGCTGCATTATTTACCTGCCAGGGAGTAAGGGCCAAAATCAGCTTGATATTTCACTGAAGGAAATTGTATGTATTTTATTCTGTTTCTTTGTGGTTGATCTTCTCTGAGAGTGGCCCTGGAGGGAGGGTGATCCATGGGAGACAAAGTACCTTTAAGAGGAAGTGACACATTTGGTCAGGCAGCCATTGTTGGGGCTTTGAAGACCCCCGTCCTGTTTGGCTATCAAATATGGATTCTCTCTGGCTGTCACTGTTCATTACTCACTGGCTAGTTTATGACTGGTATTTTACTGCTTAGCCAATACCAGGGCAACTCACTATTTTGCCTGCCTATTCCACTGGTGTTTTAATGAGGTGGTTCAGGTTAAGTAGCTTGTAGAAGGCTCCGGTATAGCATGGCAAGTCTGCGCTCATTATTGCTGTGATGCCTGCTACTACTTTCCTGAAACTTCACTTGTCTCTATTATCTGCTCTGCTGAGCCCCCATTGTTAGTGTTGCGTAAACAGAACACTAAACGTCTGTCTAGGGTGTGTGAGCGCACAGCCCAATATGGACATTTTCTTGCACACTGGCGAAGATGAACGGAAATGGCTTCCACTCTGCCACTGATGAAACAACAAAAGTATGCAGTGGAGGGTCTCTAAAAAGTGTTTACCGACTGCTGTTTATGATTACGATCTTCAGCAAATGGATGTACATTCACTGGCTACTTCACTAGGTGCACCTATTGAATTGCTCCCTAAACCAAATGTCTAATCAGGCAATCATATGTCAGCAGCACAAGGTATAAAATCAGACACAACACAGTTACAAATCAGGAGCTTCGGTTAATGTTCACATCAAACACCGGAACTGGGAAGAAAGGTGATTGAATGTGGCCTGGTTGTTGGTGCCAGATGGGCTGATATGGGGGTTTCAGAAGCTGCTGAACCACCGGGATTTTCACGCACAACCATCTCTAGGATTGTACAGAGAATGGGACAAAAAAGAAAACATATCCAGTGATTGGCAGTTCTCTAACTAAATGCCTTGTTGATGGGGGAGGTCAGAGAAGAATGGCCAGACTAGTTAAAGCTGATAGAGAGGCAAAAGTAACTTCAGTAATTACTCGGTACAGCCAAATTATGCCGAAGAGCATCTCTGAATGCACAACACGTCAAGCCTTGAAACAGATGGGCTACCGCTACAGACCACACTGTGTGCCACTCTTGTCAGCTCAGAACAGGAAACTGCAGCTACATGGGTATAGGCTCACCAAAATTGGACAATGGAAGATTGGAAAAATGTTGCCTGGTCAGATGAATCTCGATTTTTACCACACCTTTAAGATGGTAGGGTCAGATTTGGGAGTGAACATGAAAGCATGGATCCATCCGGCCTTTTATCAGCAAGTCAGGCTGCTGGTGCTTGTGTGGTGTGGGGAGGTTTTCTAGCCACACCTTGGGTCCCTTAGTACCAACTGAGCATAGTTTAAATGTTACAGCCTACCTAAGTATTGTTGCTAACTATCTCCATCCCTTTATGACCACAGTGTATCCAGCTTTTATTGGCTACTTCCAGAAGGATAACACACTCTCAGGCTGGTTTCTTGAACATGACAATGGGTTCACTGTACTCAAATGGCCTCCGCAGTCACCAGATCTCAATCCAGTAGAGCGCCTATGGGATGTGGTGAATGTGAGATTCACATCGTGAAGGTGCAGCCGACAAATCTGCAGTAACTGCATGATGCATGCAACATGGACCAAAGTCTCTGAGGAATGCTTCAAGCAGCTTGCTGAATCTATGGCATGAAGAATTAAGGCAGTTCTGAAGCCAAAGGAGGTGCCCAATGCAGTACTAGCAAAGAGTACCTAATAAAGTGACCAGTGAGTGTATGAATCCCTTATAATAAACAATAAGTTCTCACATGTTGCTGTTTGACCTTGAACTATCTTTGCCATTGCTTGCAATTTGCTCATTGAATCCAGTGAATCTGTTAAGTGTCTTAACTCGCTGGGCCATCACACCAAATGTCTATGACCAGCTTTTGATTCAAGATTGCTGAAGATGAAATATAAAGGAACCTGCCTGTTTCCACAATAAATTTTTAAAGTTTCAGGAAAAGCGGCCACAGTTCCTCCCCATACGCATCAGGAAGTTCTGGAGAAGTACGGCATCACACACAGAGAAGGCTATCTCTGTGACCATCTTGTGGAGCATGTTCCTTACAGTAGTGCTGATGCTTTGACGAGCTGATATTGCGAGAGCTTGCCGTGCAGTCTGAGTTTGACAGATGACCCGGCCTACCTCCCTATCTGATTTGACCATTCTTTTCTGGTCTGAGTGGGCTTCTCAATGTGGACCATGGTGCCAAGTCTGTCACTCTTTCTTAGCTTGGCAGTGTTCTGCGGCGGGTTTGTATTTTCTGGTGCCCCTCTCAAAAACTCACTTTGGGGCCCCCTTTAGTGTAATGACTGTGGCCAACAGGGGGCTCTTAAACAACTGGGGCCTCACGCAAGTAGTAGTGTTGGTAAATGCTGCCACTGGTGGTTGTCACTATCCATCACCAATTGTACTGGCTCCTTTTCACCTCAGAGTTGTGCCCTTCTTTGTCTCTATGTGTCGATTTGCTGTTTCCTCCCGTAGAGCTGGGCCTTGGCTGCTGTGGATTTGATTTACTGTGTAAATTGAGAGCTCCCGCATAACAAGGGTGACTGAAATGCCGCCATGTTGTTTCGTGTATTTCGTTATTTGTGTTTTTTGCATGCTTAGGGAACTGTGGTGATTTGATGTACATAAAGATGTTTCTGCAGAGCACATGCTTTCTGTCACATCGATCCATTTAAGCTGTAAAACGGAGACCCTCTACACAATAAAGTCGACGAGCTTTGTTCCCTGTCATGATGAGACAGCCCATTTTTTGTGTTTCAGTCAGCAGTAGCACTATTATTTCTGTAAAAATAAACAACTCATCGATATTTAACTCTAATTAGCGTCATCCTTTGTCTTTTTTAAATAGATAATCAGTGTTGCTGCATCTCAGTAGAGAGGACCTCAGAAATGGGCGTGAAAACGTTCACCCACAGTTCAGCCACCCACAGTCAGGAGATGCTGGAGAAGCTAAATGCCTTGCGAAACGAGGGCCACTTCTGCGACGTCACCATCCGGGTGCAGGACAAGCTCTTCCTGGCGCACAAGGTGGTGCTGGCCTGCTGCAGCGAGTTCCTGCGCAGCAAGCTGGTGGGCCGCCCGGACAACGACGACAAGGTGGTGCTGGACCTTCACCACGTGACGGTGAGCGGCTTCACGCCGCTGCTAGAGTACGCCTACACCTCCACGCTCTCCATCAACACGGAGAACATCATCGATGTGCTGGCCGCTGCCAGCTACATGCAGATGTTTGCCGTCGCCAGCACATGCTCCGAATTCATGAAGTCGAGCATCCTTTGGAACGCCAGCGGCGGTGGTGGGGGCGCGGCACAGGAAAAGGCACCGGACGCCACACCAGAGGACGCCGCTGGCTGTACGCCAACGCCACAAGACGGCAGCCTTTCGCCAGTGTCGTCCGAGTGCAGCGTGATGGAGCGCGCCATCCCCGTGTGCCGCGAGTCCCGCCGCAAGCGCAAGAGCTTCATTGTCATGTCTCCTGAGAGCCCTCTGAAGTGCCCTGCCTCGCAGGCTGCCTCGCCACAGGTGCCACACCCGTCCTCCTCGTTCCCAGATGCCGGTGTGCAGCCGGTGGACTCCTCCCTGGCCTTCCCCTGGACCTTCCCCTTCGGCGTGGACCGCCGGTTCCAGTCGGAGAAACCCAAGGTGCCGGGGAGCCCCCACGGGTTGGAGCAAGGCGCCTCCGCCACCGACGTGGCCCGCGGCCTGCCCGACTACCTGGCCTGCGAGGGGCCCAAGACAGTGGCAGCGGCATCCCCACTGGCGGGAGAGGAGGACGTCCGCGTCAAAGTAGAGCGGCTCAGTGATGAAGAGGCTCACGAGGAAGCATCACAGCCCATCAGCGCCTCTCACAGCTCCCTCAGCGACCAGCAGACCGTCCCCGGCAGTGAACAGGTCCAGGAGGACCTTTTAATTAGCCCCCAGTCCTCCTCCATTGGTGTGTGTCCTTCTCCTCTAACTTTGACACCAGCCTGATTGCACATTCATATTCAAGAACAAATTCTCCTGGCAGCCCATTTTTTGTTTTTGCCGTGATGAGGCCAAAAATGGGGGCTTACTCAACATATGTTACAGTATTGGGAACCAAAACTCAGTCAGTCCTCATGTAATCTAATGAAGAACTTTAGAATTTTCTAAATCCACAGAAAATAGTCTTGAAAACATGCTGCGGACTGACTGAGTTTTGGATATTTGCTTTTCAGTTAGTTATTTATTCGTTGGTCGCTAGAGACTGTAGCATGGGATCTTAATAAATAATGTCAGGGGGATGGGCAAGTTGAGGCCCGTTAACGTGTTGAGGAAAGCACTGTTTTACAAGTTGGAGAAATAAATGCATATCAATTAAAAGCTTCTCCTGTTATTCGTTTTCTACCCAAGGTTCCATAGATGAGGGTGTCGCAGAGGGCTTGCCTTCCATTCAGGGCACGTCCAACACCAGCGGCCACGCAGAAGATGATGAGAGGTAACATTCCAGGCTTTACTCCCCATCTCCTGTCGCTCTCTCACCGATACCAACCGAGCGTCAAGCGAAAGCCAGTGTCACCAAGGAGCTTTTTCTTAGCCGGTGTATCACTGTGTGTTTGTTTGCGTTTCTCTGGCTCGGTTACGGGATAAAAAAATATCCCCATGTGAGTAGGTGGATGCGTTTGCAGTTTCGTCTGGCGCAAACCTGGCGAGGATCCCGCTGTTGGGTAAACAAAAGGGAATTCGAGCACAGCCAGGCTGTCGCGTAGCGACTGTTGAGGGACATGTGCCATTTCGGTCTTTCGTCCACGACGTAGGATAGAACGAGCACTCTGTTTAGAAGGGCCGGTCTGGCATGGTAATCACACAGCATGTAATCCTCGGGTAAGTAGTACATGGTTTACCATAGATGATTGCATAGCTACACTGTGAAGTCATTTTCATACATTCTCTTATGATAATGAGGATCCCGTATTAGCCAACAATGTTTTTGGATTATTGTTTGAGCAGGAATGGCTCCATTAAAAGTTGTGTTAAAAGATTACAGAAGAGGTATGATTTACTCACAGTATTATAGTGAATAGAACACAATGGTAGCAGACCGTTAAAAGACTGTTAAAAATTGTTGTCAATATGGTCGGTATGTTTGGGTAGCAGTGTTGGGTTGAGAGTCTAGGGTTGAGTGTTCGAATCCTGCCTCTGCTTGGTATGCGTGGACCTTGCATGCTCTTTATGTGTTTGTGAGTTTCCTCACATTTCAAATAAGTGGATATTCAATGTATATAATTCTTAGGTTTTTCTATAAATGAATTGGGCTCAGCCTCCCCCATGCCTTGCCAGCCTTTTCTCAAACGTCCTCTCAGATATCCTGCAAGGAATCCTTGAAACATTTGGGAAAGACACCGTGAGTCATTAAATGGCTCAGGGTGTATGGAAGAGCGCGGCGCTTCTTGGGCAAAACTAACGCTGCAGTAACACCCCCCCCCCCCCTCCCTGTCTCTCGTCCCGCAGGTTAGAGAATGTTCAGTACCCGTATCACCTGTACATAAGCCCCTCCACCAGGCCTGGAACCAATGGCCCAGACAGGCCGTTTCAGTGTCCCACATGTGGGGTGAGGTTTACGCGCATCCAGAACCTGAAACAGCACATGCTTATCCATTCAGGTAGGTGGGAAGTCGACTCAGCCTATCAGAGGAGGCGAGGGATGTGCACTTGTGACTTGTCTGATTCTGATTCGCTGTTTTATTTATCAGCATTGGGATGCATATTTAGCAGGCGTGGTGTTAAAAAAACGTTCTGGGACATCAGTTAAATAGTTTTCAGTAAGTCTGAGGGGTTTAGCAGAATCTGTGGGATGTGAGCCCAGGTTCCGCAGGGTGTGTTAGTGCTCATGTGGCTCCTGGCATTTCAGTAACATTTTAGGTTTAGTGAACCCTGTTTTAGATTACGGGGTTTGTTAAGTTGAAGCTGTTGTGGACTTGAGTGCATAAGGGTCATTCTCACAAACTTGGGAATTTTTTGTAAAAAAGTTTTTTTTTTTTTTTTGCGTAGAGGACCTGCCGTCACATTAACTTTCTAGCTATATTAAAATTGTCATTTGTTGCTCTGATTTAATAATTTTTTTTTAACCGTGTTCCCCCCCCAAAATCTCATTACCGTAACAGTTCTGAGCTCAAATAAGTTTACAAGTGTTTTAAAATCTTTCATTGTTATTGCATGTAACCCACAATATGCAAGCAATTTGTATGATGCTCAATTTCTTTTTGTTAGCTTTGTCATTATTTTCCCATCATCTCTGTAACTTTTGTCTTGGATTTTTGAAAGACTTGTTTATTATAGTAATAAATTGTAATATTATGAAACTGAATAACTGCCCCAGTAGCAGAATTGACAGATTCCACAATGAAGTTGTGTAATTTACAGGAGCATAGTTAGAAATTATGCCGCCC
>JAODKF010000044.1:17875989-17899972 GCA_026779585.1 Mormyrus proboscirostris
GCGGGCGGCTTTATCCAGGGGTCTTTCCCTCCAAAAAATCTCAATTAAAGAGTAGCCAACGTCAAGCTGAAGCTAACAATAGCACCTGAAGGTCAAGGCAACTCTCTATGCGAATGACCCACCCTTTAAGGGGGGGGGCATGGCCTGACTGAACTGTGCTCAAGTGGCAAGCAGGTGCCCCCCAGCTCAGAACCTTTATCAGAGTGACGGTGAGGGGTTCCCCCCTCGCACCCGTCGGTGGAACACTCTCCCCCGCACCTCGGTCCACTCTCGGGGTTATCAGTATCACTGAACACAGCCCAGAGAAACACACCAAAAAAACGCGACGTGTCTATAAATACGCCGTACACACAAATACACGTCGGCGCCGACTCTGCTCGCATTGCGACGCGGGCTATGAACACTAAACCTTGGACCTGCGTTGTCAGCAGGCACATGCAGTGGGGTGATGAAAGTCTTGGGTCAGTCATGTAGAGTCAAGCGAAACTGCCATTTCGAACAATCGTTTGTGAGCCCCCCCTCCCACCCCCCCACCCCTGAGGGGACATGGTGCACGTATGCATTTCAGAAACTGACACTTTCCGGTGGTACTTAATGTTATTTCCACCATCATTCAATATTAACGAACCTGGTGGGAAAGGAGTCCTGACATTTCTCTCTGAATCATCAGTTCAATGCCTTCTTTCTCTGTGGTTGTGTTGATGCATTCAGACCGGCCGGCTCTGCTCAACCAGCAGCTTACTGGCTGAAAAAGCATTCAAAACACTTGTACATCGTTCAGATGACAGACAAGGGAATTGAAATGAGCTGTCGAATTACTTTTGTCTTCAAAACTTTTCAATTTGTCTGATATTAGCACCAAGTTATTTATACACTCGTATGCTGCTGTATGGTGATACTGTAAGACTTTTAGTAAAAGGAAATAAGTGCCCGAAATATTTGTGTTCTTCATTTGGACCTTTTTGTGTGCAATAAATTAAAAAAATATATATATGTAAGGTCTAACGCCAATTGTTTCAGAATTTCAAAAAGAAAGAATGTATGGTTTTTTGTAATAGTGGGCTTTGATAATGTGACTTACTTGGACGAGAAGAGGTTGGAGATTCTTTCATTTCTGTGAAACAAGCCGCCTACGGAGAAAAAAAAAAAAAAATCGCACGAGTTTGCCGTCGCTCTCCCCTGAATCGTGACCGTGTGCAGTCCTTGTGTGACGCTGTGAAAGTGTTCCTGCCGCTTTTTGACGACCTGCTTCACGTCGGGGCTGTTGGGGCAGGAGAGACTGCCAGTCAGCCTCGGCTCCTGCAGTTATTATCGGCATATCTGCTCTTATCGCTAAAATCTGATATCATTCAGCATGGGGAACGTTTCTTTTGTTACTGTTTTGTCTCCCCGTTTTTATAGATGTCGCTTCTGAAGTGTGAAATGTTTTCATCTCTTCAGATAACCTATCTGCTTTTTATATGTAATATACATTTTCTGGTTTATAGTGTTAAAAAAGAGAAACAAGTGTAGCTATTTGTCACTATATTTTTGTGAACTTTTGTATTTTAATTGCTGTTTGATTGTCATTTTTGGAAATTCTTATCAATGTGAGTACCCAAAAAAGGTCATTGGATTCTGAGCCTTATAGTGTTCGCTTTGTGACTGTCTGTAATGTATATATTCTTTATAGTTTTGGTAACCTGAAGCCTAGTTTTAATCGTATTGTGTGCCTTTTGATATATAATCTGTAGTTTATTTAAATGGTCTTAAAATATCGTGATACGATACAGAAAAGAATGCAACAGCCTGTAGTTTCCATAGTAACCTGGATTTGTTTTTAAAATTCTGTTTCTAGAGCATTCTTTGGAATCCAAACTTCGAGTAGAAAGCCGACCTTCTGCATTCTTTATAACTATTGGATGTTTTTAAGCTTGCTCATTTGTGTTTTTTGCAAGAACATTAATAGGGGTGTTTTGTACAAAATTTAAATTTAGATTGTAAATAAAAGTTTATGCACCATGCTGCACGGCACTGTGTGATTACTATCTGAGGGGGGCATGAGTCACATGGGTGAGCCAGGTGTTGTGTAGAAGCTGCCCCGACTTGGCAGCGTGTACATTCACACCCCCCTTAAACCGCCCAGCCGTATCGACACTCTCCTGCTCCTTCTTCCCTATCTAACCGTACTACAGGCTGGAAACTGGGCTCCCCTTTGACATACCAAATGCCACGTCCTCTCCAGCTCTCCAATTATCCAACTCTTCTTTTTCTTATGTTCTTCTTTTTCATGAGCGGAAAAAGCATTGAAAGAGTCGCTGCGCGTGTGGCTGGGATCAGCAGTGTGGCCTCACTTAAACTAAAGTCCTCAGAATCTTTCTAGAAATGATTTTCCACAAATATTTAGCGTTTGATCATGTTGAGGGCAGAGAAAGATTGATTCCGGGTGTTGTGTCCTGAACCAGCAATGTGTTTGGCAGAACATTTGTTGAGTTCTGTGTATCATCCTCAAGGCTGTGTTTGACCGACTGTACAGCCCACAAGCACGACCACTGCCACCAGCTGTTAGGGCCGATAGAGTGCTCAGAAGAGCAGTTTCAGAGCATGGACGCCCCCCACACGTGAAACGAAGGAAGCTGAGGAACATACTCATAAAAACTTCCATTCCTTCTTTTCAAAGACCTTGTTTCCCTTTGAGAGTGTCTGCTGCTGGCGAGCTTGACGCTCACCAGATCCGCCGTTTTGCGTTTTTACCATTTGACCTCGTAACTTTGGAGCGAATCTTATGTCTATTATTACTTATCCTTTTTAAAGCTCATAAAAGTTGAAGCCTTCCCATAGGGTTGAACGGCCGCTTGGTATCCACTCTGTAGCCCTGCGGCCCACAGTACAAAACATCAAAAAACACCCATAGCAAGAGGTGGTGCTTTGGTTTCAAGGTTCACCCGGGCACAGGGTAATGCCACAGATCCTCTAACCCCCAGAGACAGAACCCAGCCAGCTGCCAGTCTTGAGTTATAGCCACTGCAGATAACTGTTGCCCGCCAGTACTGTGAGAGTAAATGTACAGACATCGCAGAGTCAGAGGTGAACCAAGCCTGACCCAACAGAGCGATGGAGCATCTACTGTTTTGTTTGGATTTTTGCAGAGGAAAGCTATCGAAGCTCAGCATTGCACACATTCCCCTTCAAGGCTGCTGTTAGGAGATAACAAACATGGATGTCCAAAGGCATGGCTTTAAACCCTTTTATAAGGTAGTTTTATCTCATGTCTGCTACAGGTCGTTTCTGGGTGAACAGCTGCAATTGTCACTAAGTAACACAAGTCTTGTGCTTTGACTCTGGCTTCTCATCGTACTGTAATTGTCCCGCTGACCCCCAGGTGCGTGACGAGGGAGGATACAACAGTGACCTCAATAAATCCAACCAGTCAAGTGATTAACACTTTGCTAAGGGGCACATGACATCAGCTGCAGTTTGGGCGTCTGCTTTTTTCTTTTAAAGGTGAGAACTGCATTATTAAAAAGGCAAGGAAGGATGGCATCTCGACATTACAGCCACAGGTCTCGAGGAGTTCCAGGAAGTTCACAGAAAAAAAAAAACATACAAGGAAAGGCACTTACTCACTGATCCTGATTTATATTGCTATATAACTTTTAGTCCCAAGTTAGAGTAAGGGGCGTACCATCAGTCATGTGACACCATCTCAGTGTGTTTGCTGAGAGCTGCTCGCGACACATCGTGAATATGTCAGTGATAAATCAGCCAGTACGTCACACATGTTTATGTTGGATGGAGTTGGTACTGTGCTGCGCTGCGAAGTATTATTTTCAAATATAAGCACACGGTCACTTTCAGCACACTCAAGATTCATGTAATATATTGTTATACATGCAGTGTCAACACAACGGAATTCTTAGTTTGTTCATTGCAACAAAAACAGAAACAAAAACAGAAGATATCGCAATAGATGAACATATAAAATATACATTTCCACCATAGAGGGGCAGTATGGTGATGCAGTGGTTTGCACTGTTGCCTCGCATGTCACAGCCCAAAAACAAGCAGAGGTTATTTGGAGTTACCGAATTGCCCGCAGGTGTGCCAGGTCTGTATGAGTGCATGGTGTGTGAGTGTACCCTGCGACGGGTTGGCGCCCCACCCTGGGTTGTTCCCTGCCTTGCGGCCGTAGCCTCCGGGATAAGCTCCGGGGCCCCTGCAACGCTGAACACGAGAAGCGATTACAGTAAATGGATGGATGGATGTATCCACTAAGTTAGCAATGTAAAATATAAATACATAAATACGCATATGAATATTGATGGTGAATGTGACGGGAATGTGCGACACAGCAGTTCCGAGGTGGATCATGAGTACGAGCTGTTTTTGAATCTAACTAGTCATTTTCCATGCATCTTCAGCCTCCTGCTATGCTGTGAAATTGTGCAGCAAGATTTGAAAGCGGTTATTGCAATTTTGCAAATACTAATTAAAATGTTTAATTTTATGGTGCTATAGTTCTAATGAAAGACAGATGCTGAATATCAAACTGGGCACCTAAAGTGTGCTGTAGAGGGCTGGCATCTTACAGCTGAGATTGCAGTCTATTTTCTGGCCTTTAAGCTCTGCTATTTACCCACTATTTGTGTGAGTGGGATGTGCATACGCTCAAACACTCAAATTACACAGTTCGCAATGCTGGCATTTTAGACAAGGGGGAAAACTAGAGTCTCTATTAAAATTAAAATCTCACAGTGTACTGTATTAATGAAAAACTTTAATTACTTTCCCCAGTACCTACCCATACCAGTGCAGAGAGCAACCACATATGTAATTACAGGCGAACACTGTATAATTTGCAGAATGTATGAAATGCAATCATTCATCCGTCTTCAACAGCTCCTTATCCGGCACAGGGTTGGAATGTAATCAGAAACATGAAATTAATTAATATTTATGTTTAATAATAATTTTTATATAAAATTAATATAGTGGTTATACGGTGATGCATGAATGCATGAATGGATTGATACATAGTGGCTGTAGTAATATCAAAAATTTGTAGTAAAAAAATTTCCGGCAATGTCGGGAGCAAAGCACTGCTGGATAGTTGAATGCTACTCTTGAAATATCAGAGGAACTCATATATTTGATACAACACAAGAGACTCAAAGGTTAACAATATCTACTAAATATACACATAACATCTACACATAACATCTACTAAAGGGTGCTGCTCTGACGGCCTGCAGAGGAATGACATATGTGTTGCATGTTACTTTTCTTTTAAATTTTTTAGTTAGTGTAATTCCCTATTAAGATTGTTATTGCTTATTATTATGAAATTACACTTTTAAACTGATATTGTAGTATTGTAATAATTACTTGAACATCAGAAACAGAAGCGTTTACTGGGCACGTGTCTAAATATGGCAGCCATTATTTGTCAAAGACGACATCTGTTATGTCGACATATGTGGAATGTGGACTAAAGTGCAATGAAAAGCAGGAGTGCCAGGGGATGGATCATTCATAGTCTGTTAGGTCTCACTGAACACCTTTGAAGATGCCTTCAGCCAGCACTACTCACAGGCTTCTGGGAGGCTCCTGAGAGGCTGACAGAGAGGAGAGAGTCATTCCAAAGGTTTCAGAGTGCTGACTTTAATAGGGTTTCAGCTTTTAGGGAGATATAGCAATTGTCACATTGCTGACCTTTCTGATTGTTAAGTGTGTGCACTTTATTTACATAGCAGATACTTTTATCTAAAGCAACATACTGTATAATTAAGAAAGCATGGTGAGCCAACCCCTTGGAGAAACTGGTGTTTGGGGCCTTGCTTACTCTGGGACTCAAGCCAGCAACCTTCTGATCGTAGGCACAGCACCCCTGACCTGCTGAGCCACCCCTTCCCCAAACCCTGGTGATGGAGGAAATGATGCTTCATGAACCATTTGCTGTATTTTTTGACCCCACTAGATGGTGCTCTTGGTTTGCTTTGGGGCATGCTTGGTGCCCATTTTTTGTACAAAGAGCTCCATCTTGTGGGGTCAAAAAGTACAGCAAATGGATTCCTATGAAACACAAGAACATAAATTTACAAACGAGAGGAGGCCATTCGGCCCATCAAGCTCATTTAGGGAGAACTTAACTAATAGCTCAGAGTTGTTAAAATCTTATCTAGCTCTGATTTAAAGGGTTTTAGCTTGCACTACACTAGTAAGAAGACTATTCCATACTCTAACTACAGGCTGTGTAAAGAAGCGTTTTCTCAAATTCAGTTTAAAATGTTCTCCTGTTAATTTCCGTCTATGGCCACAAGTTCTAGTATTTAAACTAATATCAAAATTGTCATTTGGCTGAACAACATCCAGACCTGCTAGAATGTTATATACCTGGATCATGTCCCCCCTTAGTCTCCTTTGCTCAAGGCTGAATAGATCCAGCTCAGCTAACCTCTCCTCATAAGACATTCCTCTAAGACCAGGAATCATTCTCATAGCCCTCCGTTGCACCTTTTCTAAGGCAGCATGTCCTTTTTAAGATATGGTGACCAAACCTGCACACAATATTCTAGGTGGGGTCTTACCAAGGAATCGTATAATCATAGCATCACTTCCCTTGACTTAAACTCCACACACCTAGAGATGTAACCCAACATCCTATTGGCCGTTTTAATTGCTTCTCCACACTGGTGAGAGTGGTACATTGAAGCATCAAATCCAAGACTCTGGTGAGACTCAAACCCACAACCTTTGATTAATTTCACCCAGTCAAATTTGGACGTCTGAGTTGCTATCTACTGCACCACAAAGCCTGCAGAGTCTCAGAGTAGGTCTTTTAGATTGTATTTATCATTTCTTGGTCCATGTCATGCATCACGGAACTGAGCAAAAGTCCAGCAATAAAGAAGGTGCATTACAAAGAGGCCCATCATGTTTAAAGAGTGTGTGAACAGCGTAACTGCATCTTCGTGTTATGGGCTCTCAGCGTGCTAGGCCCCCCCTGCATAGCTTAACTCGCCTGGGGGGGCAGCACGTTCCCAGCTCTGTTCCTCTCCAGATGCCATTCACTCGCATGAAGCAGCACCTCATCGCTGCATTTCAGAGCGCATTAACCATCTTCTGCAGGAAGAAGAACTGCAAGCCATTAACACTCAGATATGAAGTGTCAGGAAAAATGCTGGCAGACAATCAAGGAACGGGAATCATGACGTGAGAGGGACCACAGCGTTCTCCTGTCCTGCTGTTTTGGACATCCCAGCCTCATGCCTACTAATCATACTGTATTGCTTAAATGGTGCCTGACAGTTCCAGCTGTTTTGGGTAATAATAATGTTTATTGTATTAGAATCATAATTACAATGGCTTGTATTCTGCCCCAACCAGACATGCTGGAAGAGCGCTGGGCAGCTCAGGATAAACATGTTCACATCTGTAACATCCACCCATCTCTGTCAACCAATTATAACTGAATGGGATATCAGTCCATTATAGGGCACGCACTCACAAACAAAATCACGCACTCTGGGCAACTGAGAGACATCAGTCGACGTAAACACATGTTTCTGGAGAGTAAGATCATGCAACCAGGGACAGAGAACATGCAGCTTCCACACACGACAAAAGGCCACTGCGCCCTCCGCCCCCCGTGTTTGTTGTATTAAAGGTTGTATTAAAAAAAAATAAACAGCATAAATAAGACACCTTGGCCTCCAGCTTAGCCAATATGTTTTGAAAGCCTGTGAACAACGGCATCAAAAACATACGCTTTCGCTGTTGCTGGCCTTCTCGTTAACCGCTAATTGCATTTCATGCTTAGTTGAGGTGAGGCTGCATGTAATTATGAATGCAAGCTTGTGGTGAATGAACAACATGGAAAATTTTTTTTGTGTAACTTTATTAATATGAAGCTTCCAAGTAATTGCTGGTTCTTGGTTTTTCGTTGGTTCAACATTTAGTTCACAGTAACCAAGACCCAGTCATAATTGGATAATTGCAATTGATTTCCAGAGCCTTCTGTTCATTTTAAAGGAACGCAAGGGAGTAGCTCGATTAAGTAGAATCTTTACAGAAGATCAATGTGCAGTTTGGAGCCACCAAGCACTGGTAAGGAAAATGTGCCTGGATGGAATCACTGCTAAGTGAAGCAGGACTTTAAAAAACACACAGACATCATACGTGTGCCAGCCTCATCGACTTTAGCACCCAGGGAAATGTTTGCTTGCCAATTAAATGCATCATCTGGGGAAGACGTGCCAGGTCGGCTCATAAAAGCCCCACATCGGGCCTGGGGATCCTCTGCTGACGTCGCTGGCAGGACGTTTGTTTGGCCGGTGCCATGCTAACGGTGCTTCAAACATCACATTAATGAAAGACGAAGGCCCGTTAAATCAGCAGGGGGCTCCTGTCGTTCGCCTGTCAGTAATACAGGGGTCCCATAATTAAAGAGCATGTGAAGGTCCGTATTCGTGCAAACACTCTATATCCGAGGCAGGTACGATGTTTAAAAAAGAATGAAAAAACGAAAAAAAAACAACAACCGGAGACCAGACTGGGGCTAACTTTGTGGCCTGCGTGTCAAATATGGATGGGCTGGTTTCATTTGGTTGATATGTTGTGCAGTCTCATTTGTTGGCGTTATGTGGAACCTCGTTTTAAGCATCATGACAAAACAAAACAAAAACAAACAAAAGTGCAGCCTGTTCAGCTCCAGGAGAACTACACAAATAGTCTACATAGCAATTAGCAAAACCAGCATGTATACAACACGTAGGAGGGAAACAGATTAGTTTGCTTGTTCATCTTCAGGTCTCTGGAAATGGATATGTAAAGGCTACTACGTGGTCGCGTGTCCACCAGCGTTTTTATCATATCTCAGCTTTCACCTTTGTTTTCTTTGTAAATAGGAATGAGACACTTTATCACAAGCCTCAGATCCTTCACATGCAAAGTCCCCTGCACTTATTCACCCATCCATCCATCCCCCTTTCTGATGCAGTGACACCTGGTAACCATATCACACAGTACTAGAAGACGATGAGCGACTGTGGAAAAGTATTTTTCCTAATATCAGTGCAACCAGGCCTGACCAAGTATTTCTGAGCTGGAACACAAGCCAGTCCTGGAGGATTGCACAGTTGGTGGATTGGCTGAAAGTAGTTGTAGCTACAGTATAACGACCATAGTAATGCGATTCACAGTAGCGGTGATATGCAGGATGTTGTACAGAGCGCTGATGATATACATCGTTGTGCTTTGTTATTCTGGTTGTATTTCAAGCTGCACAACCATCCGTGGTGAGCATCACAATTCAAGGGGCGAATGCAACTTCCAGTGAAAGTACAGGAAATACGACAAGACAAGGCGAGATAACATAAGACGATGCATCTTTGCTGGTGCCAGGGGGAAATTCTTGTGCATACAGCAGCAAGGTACATAAAGTCCACACAAACAAACAAATAATGCGAGACGAGACGAAGCGCAAAGAGTTCACAAAGCGCAGACATTTACATTTTATATATTTAGCGCTGTGCAAGTCAGGCAAACGGCACAGTGCAAACATACGTGCCGTCAAGGAGTCAGCAGAGTGTGAGGGCAGCTAGGCCGAGCTTCCAGTAAATGCCCGGGTACAAGCGTAAGCAGGACTGGAGCAGGAGCTGCAGAACAACTTCTAACAAAGCAAGAATCTAGTAAGAATATTCAAGGATCAGAAGTGCAACTTTCGAACATCTGGGAAGCATAAAGAGGCATCAGGCTAGTAGATAAACAAACAGAGCGCGATGTGTGGGCAGAGCCATACTGGGTAGGAGAGTTTGGTGGCCTTAACGCTAATCGCTCCTTGTTTCGCCGTGAGGAGAGTGGGAGCGCGGTGGTGGGGAGAGTCAGATGACAGGGATCATCTGGGGTTAGTTACTGCACCTCCCCATCTTCTGCACAATGTCCATGACTTGTGCTTCATTTCATCTTCACTAACCTGCAGCCGCTGTCTCGCTGGCCCGTCACAGGACCCACGATTTTGGTTCCCTTTCTTTTTTCGCTCAAAAAACACGCTTCGCAATTTTTTTTTCCTACGCTCAACAAGATTCTGTATTTTTATTATTTACTGACATGCCGGCCCCATCCCTACACGTCCTCCCTAACTGAAATAAAAATTTCACGTGGCTCTGCTTCCCCTCCCCCCTCAGACATACTGTCACACTGACCTACTGTGTAGCTGTCCTTACTGACTACATAAAGGCTGAAAATAGCACTGCCTACATCAAAGCTGCTCTGGATGGGAGATTTTTTTTTTTCGAGTTCTCTCATACTTCCTGATCCTTCCTACCTCTTTGCAATGATGGCTCTGAAGACCTACAGCAGACCATTCTGAGGAGAGCGCATACATTTCCATCCTACAGATTGTTAGCCTATCAGACGCTCTCGTTGGTTCAGCCGTGAGCTCGGATTGGTGATTCAGCCTCAGAGGCACAGGTGGAGGTGATGTCGGCATTCTACTCAAAGCCCGCATGTCGTGTGCAAGGTCATCATAGCAGTGGTGACCCTGGTTTGAGGCCGTCGGCTTCTCACTGGATCTGTAAGGATAACGTTATTCGACTCTGCATCTTCATCATGTTTCTGAGACCGTTAGGCATGCATTACCTCAAGTACATTACCACAAATTTCTCTGCCGCCCCTCTGAATCTCCCGTAGTAAACAATGATGTCAGGAACAGAATTTATTGCCAGTATTTGAAACAAGCAGGAACTTGCTGTGCAAAGCAACGATCTGTTGTGTTTCAGATTTCTGTCCCACCAAGAGACGTTCAAATGAATCCCACCCCATCTCTCCTTAGTTTCACTGGCAAGCATGGAAATCCCTGAAATTCTGCATCAAGATCACGAGACACAAGAGCAACAAATATAGCAAATGGTTTCAGATCGGCAGCCTCACTTGTGTTCAGTCGCACTCCCCGGCATTCAGCTGTGGGGTAGAGGGGTTATGCAACACACTGCAATGTCCTCCAGTCTCATCAAACTGCCAAGGAATCAAAGCAAACTCTGCTGCTAACTCTCGCCTCTTTGTCATCCAAAGCTTGTTCCCAGTTATGCAAGAAATATATTAAAATGAAATATCGCATGCTACGCCAAAATAATACCACGACTCGTAATAAATTTCATGGAGCTGTCAGTGCATAATTTTAGGGGTGAAGGCGACGGATTAAAAAGAAAATTATAATCTCAGGACTTCAGCCATGTGCAAAGTTCGAATGAGCTGCATTCTCCCAAAATAAACAGTCCCAGAAACGGACACGATGGCATCATTTTAAAACATGCCATTCCCCGCTGTTACCGTTGTAAAATGAATGCTCATTGTTCACCATGCTAAAATGAATGTGTTACCGGTCATAACAAAGAGACTTCCAACACAAACAAAGACCGAGTGCAATATGGAACTTGTTACAAATGCATTTGTTTCTGAAATGCGTTATTATGAGAAATGGAGTGGGAAGTGGTGAACGTGATGAATCAGTTCCTGGGCCCGCTTCAAGAATGATTCGCTCCTCCAGCAAGACTGGGACTGGTTTTCTGGCCCCGTCCTTGACTGTACGCGTCTTACTCACACTGTCATCCACTGTTGACGGCCGTCGCCGTGGAAACTCTCCACGTAGCTCTTGTGGGAATCAGAGGGAAATCCAAAGTGTCACATCACTGGACAAAATCTTGAGAGGTGGAGGGATTGAAGAGTACCTTTTGGAGTTTCACCCTCCGAGACATTAAATTATGAGAGGTCCTTTTAATGACTGGCTTGTTAGTCTAGGGGGTATGAGTGTTGCTTGCAATGCAAGTGGTTGTAGGTTCGCAGCTCGGTGGGTTAGGATGTTGTACCTCTGATCGGAAGGTTGCCGTTTCGAATCCCAGGATTAACGGAGAGGTGGCCCTTAACCCCTCATTTTCTCCAGGGGTTGTTTAACCCTGCTTTCAGTTTCATGTAACTTTGGATAAAAGTATCTGGTACACAGAGGTAAGATGTGCTGATTATAGCTGCACCCACCACACAACAAACCTCCCCAGGGATGGGGACCTGAGTGCAGTGGTTGATACCTCAGTACCACACTAATCTGGATAAGACAGTGTGAGTTTTGTGTTTCCCCAGTGGCTGGAGTGCCAGTCCTTTCACCACCCCCCAAATTTTCCTTGTAAGTTGGAGAACCTGCTTGCAGGGCTGGATGTAGATTAACATCATAGACAGGATGAAACAATTGCAGGTTAAGGGCCTTACTCAAGGGCCCAATGCATTAGGATCAATCATGGCATTCATAGGATTCAAATCAACAACCTTCCGATTGCCGGCACAGATCCCTAATCTCAGAGCCATCACTCTACCCACAGCTGCATAAATAAATTGTAAATTCTCTATGACGATTTTTCTATTTTTTAGTGACTATCCAGTCCCACTAGCCAAACCTATGAGAGCGAAGAAGATGACATTTTACAATAGCACCACAGTAAATCTTTCCACAGATGAGAGTTATTTGCAAAGTTATTTGTTCCATAATTTAATCTCAAAAATAAAGGAGATACTACCTCCTCTCCCTCCATAGACCCACCGACTCAACTGGAGCTAGACCTTGTAAATATGTCAGATGCCTGCAGGTTTTGACAATGGCTGAAATATTTTAGGTGGTTTGCACTGTTTTTAGGTGAGGGTGAACCGGAGCCATTTTAAAAATGAGTCACGCTCGACCCCAGCAGCTGACACCCCCAAATGCCTCAAATATCCACCATTATTGTTCAGCGGCCAGCAGGGGGTCGGTTTGAGTTTTCCAGCATTACCAGGTTGCCACATGTTCGGTTGTTATATTTGTTCCTCATATTTTGTTCCATTCTGTCATCGGGGTCAGTGAGAAAGATTTCTATTGGCCAGATAACTGACAGCCTGGTGAGATTTTATGGATTTTGTTTTGCTGGAACTTTTTTTGGGTTGGTTATGCTTACAGGTCTACAGTTTCAGTGTCCACATTTTCAAGTAATGGACCTGGGGGATTTGGGTAAAATGGATTCCAGTGAAAAACCAAGTACATGCCGGAATGTTCTGTGCAGGCAGCATTTTGGTCGTGCCTAACTCCTCTGAGGACCTTAATGCAATTAGTACACTGCTGCCCTCCCTATCGAGCCTGAAGAACAATCCCCACAGTGACATGTCCAAGCGGCAGCTTCAGAATCTAACAGTGGGCACAAATTTTCGAAGCAGATCTTTCTCCATTGCATGTGTGTGAACAGCAGCACAGAGGAAAAAAACAGGACACCTGCAATACTTAACAGCTGCTAAGATGACAGCTAACATGTTCCTGGAACAGAAGATTTTTTTTTTTTTAATTTTGTATTAATTCTGAGAGAGGACATTTGAAATGGACTATATTGTGACTTCAAGTATAAATTCCCTAAATCTGTCAAGGTTATCTTATGTAAATGATGGAAGTCACAGGCCAATGGATGATCAATTAACATGTTACATTACCTACAGTACCATCTCGTTCACCTCGTCAGCATTTTATGTGCAACTATTGTTGGATCATTTTTTTAGGCAAAAATGGATTAGAATACTGATAAAAAAAACATGTTGTGCTGTACTGCCTTGTTTTTGTGAAAAAATACAACCATGTGATTCTGGTGTGTGAATGTTAATTGGGGTCTCGCTGAAGAGGCACAATTCTAATTAAAAGAAATGTTGGTTATGTCCTGCAGCGGGCTTTTACTGGAAAAACCGTGACCTTTATTTTACACCTTGATATTCCAGGATCTCTCACAAAAGACAGCACAATTTACAGCAACATGGTAACTATCTAGCCATACTTAAGTCACTAATCTGTATTAGGCCGCTGCAGAAACCTCTGAGAAATGCAAATAAGAGGAACACTGCCATCTGCACCTTTAAAAACTCAAGTTTGAATCAAAGTTACCAGTAAGCCATTCAACGGCTTTAGAAGAAAACATTAATCACAGAGGATCAAAATCTAAATATGCAAATCGGGAGAAATCAATACAACCAATTAAAAACTTTAAACCATTTTAACTGGCCAGACTGATGTTGCAGAGAAAGCCTGAATATCCATGACACTTTGCTTTGAAATGTTAATGTAGCAGCCATTCAAAAATGAGTTAATTCACTGAACGATGCTGACACCACTTGCATCAGAAAAGAATTTGCCTGGTTTTATCTTAGCTCTTATTTTTTACACACCTATTATATTGTTCAAAGGGTATAATTAGAAAGCTTCTATCTCATGATGAGTTGGATGAGGATCAGAAGACACATAATCAGGTTTAATCCCTGATTATTTCTGGATGGTGTGTGTGTGTGTGTGTGTGTGTGTGTGTGTGTGTGTGTGTGTGTGAAATCAACCCCTCCCAAAGCTGATTTCACATGGAAGAAGAACATTAAAAAGTACTCTCCAACAAAATGAGAAAAAAACAGGGAAACATCCCAAAGGTACAAACAGCATTAATGTACCATCGATGGTATAGAAATGTTTCTCAGAGTCCATTTCTGTACCTGTAAAAGTACAATTAGCTACAGCTGAGGGTACAATTGCAGAACCTTGAGGGTACAGCCCCGACAAGCAAAGGTACAAATATTTGCCATTTTTTCTGAGAGTGCGTCTATCTATCTATCTATCTATCTATCTATCTATATACAGACATACACATACACACCTGAGTGCTGTGTTTTCAGCTAAATTCATCCCAAATATCCACTTCACATTAATTATTCTAGACCTGGGCTCTTCCTAATTACTTCTGATTGGCCGCAGAGGCTTCACATCCAGCTCACAGGTAAAGGAAGGCTGGGAAATCAGCAGGGCTCGGCCCTCGGGGGACCGTGATTTGAATAACCCTGGTCTAGACACTTAAACTGGAGTTGAATAGGCAGAGTTCTCTCCCTTCGGGGATGCAAGAAGTGAATGAGAAAGCAGGTTCAGTCCATTCCTGGAGCAGCTTTGAGTTAAGGGTCTTGCTCGGAAGCCCGACAGTGCAATCACACCACCAACCCTGGGAATTGAAACGACAGCCTTCCAATCACATACGCAGCGTCCTTAACCACCGAGCCACAGTGAAACGCTTTGATGAATCTCCCAATGAGATTTCACACTGTCTAGAACGCTAAGGGGTACATGCCTCCCGTCTCCCAAACTGTACACCCACAGCATCACGGGATCCGCAACGACCGAGCGGGAAAAAGACGCCAGATTTCCATTTCAAAAAGGCTAGCAGTGAGTCAGTCAGTATCCAAGGATTTGCCCGTATGATATCGTGCTTCAAAAACAAGTGAAATAATGGAAAAACTGAAGTATTCCCAACTCTTTCTCTTCATCACCCAGACAGCCAGACCTAGAACATATAATCTTTTTTGGTCCTATTTAAGAATAGAAATCATATGGTTTGTTTTAATGCTTAATTTATTTGAGGGGAAAAAAAAAGTTATTTGTTATTTCCTGACCAAGTTGCTGAAGTTATTAATATGTATCCCCATTGTTTAGTGTTAGATTAAATACAGCAAAATCAATATGCATTACATACAGTAAATGATAGCTAGACACCAGCAGAGCCATTTACAAAAAACAGCACGTGCACTAAATTGACACAGAAAATACCTGCCAATGGAAATGTACTTATATAGAATCAAATAGTTCAAAATATACAATTGTATTAGTTGTATTGAAAAAAACATGACTTTGAGATCTGAAACAATTTCTTCTGCCGTTGCTAAAACTCTGGCTTCCCATAAAGAGACAAAAGCGAAATTAAACTATCTACACAAATGCATATTATATGGTATGATATATACATTCAGTGGCGATTTAACAGCTACACCGGCTAGGATTCACTTTTCCCTTCAGTGCCACTTCAGGGGTGGAGTCGTGTGTTCAGAGAAGTCGCTCTCCACCTGGCTGCCGCACTGAGCTGTGGTTTTCTCGTTTGTGTCCTTCCTGCTAGCTTTAACGAGGCTGCCTGCTTGCCCCTGTCCTCTCTCATCGATGAGGTGTTTTCTTCAATAGGGTTGCTGCTGAATGGACATCTTTTCGCTCATCACGCCACCCTCTGTAAAGTCCAGGAAGCGCAGCATGTGCAGATCCCAGAAAGGCGGCTGATTCTGGGAAGCTGGACCCCTCACTTGCGGCGCTAAAAGGTCACACCGTGATTGGATCAGGCGTCTTAGCCGTTCTAATGCTTCCGTTTACCTCAGCGATTGGAAGTTGGGACTGGGAATGCCGTCACACCCAAGTTAGCCACGTTCCAGTACGGCAAGTCGGAAAGCCATTTAGCAATACAGGGACCTATTTCAAAAAGCAAGATTTCATGCTAAGCCAGATAACTTGTTGGACTTAAGGTACCCCAATTTAAATGGCCCTTATTTTCATTCAGTTACATTTAGTCCAGACTACCTTAAATCCAACAAGTTATGCAGTTCTAACCTGGTTAACTGTTAGCCTTTGTTAGCAACATCTGTTGATAACAACACATTACACAGTATTTTGCATATAAAAACACATCCACAGACAGCGCTTGGACAGTACTGCGTGTACGACTGATTTATTGAGCCACAAATATGACGTAGGTGCTAATAAACAGTATAAAACTACAGCTTTAACTTCTGTCGATAAAGGGTGCAGCCATCTTGAATTCTATGGTTGGGGTTGTGCAGATTCCCCTGACTCTCCAAATAGGAATTCTGACTCAGAGGGTGTTCCAGTTGAAATTCCCACCTTGGAACGTAGAATTTCCGAGGTATGAGTTCAAATGGAACGCTGCGTAACGCTTAGTCAAACAGTAAATGTGCCTCTTGACCCTGTACTGTGTGTCTGCTGCATGCAATCAGCTGCAGACACAGGATCCACCGCACGAAGGAGCAGAACGTGTGCGCTAGCAAGCAGGTGGAACCACATAAACTGGCCTTCGAGTGTATTGCTTGCATCTCATATTTTAATAGTAATTCTGTTTTAAAACTTTTCATATGAAATGAGGCTGCAGAAAAGTACATTTCTTAATCATCATTGTTATTCGATTAATTCAATCTGATTCAATTCAGTTTTATTTATACTGTGGTTTTATATTTTATCCATAAAGGAGTTGACAGAATCCCCAGCTCAAATTCCCCAGAGGACGTCTAAGGTACAAAACTCCCTCACAGAGTGGAAGAAATCTTTGGAGGATCCGGCACATTCTCCCCTGGCTGGTGCAGGGCAGCACAAGTAAATGTGATTTAGAGTGAGGAAAATTCAGGCAGGCAGGGGCAAGGAAGTATACACTCAGAAAAATGGTGAATATTTGTACATTTGCTTGTCACTGGGGCTGTACCCTTGTATTAGTACCTTTTAAGGTATAGAAATGGATTCTGAGGAACATCAGAATAAGGTACAAACAGCATTAATGTACCCTAAATGGTACAGATATGTTCCTCAGAGTCTATTTCTGTACCTTAAAAGGTAGAATTACAGTTAAGGGTACAAGTGCAGACCCTTGACATGAATATCACTGATCTGCACTGGGCAGAGGTGAGTAATTCAGGTCCAGAGAGTAAAAGTCCAGACCAAGATTTTGTTTCAACCAGTCAGTTGAGTTCTCTGTAACTGTGACTCTATATACTTAACTGGATGGATGAAACAAAATCTTGGTCTGGACTTTTACTCTCTGGACCTGCATTGTGCACTTCTGGCACCGGGGTGGGGTAGGTCTGGTCCTGTGATGTGGAACTGAGTATTTAAAACACCCCAAATTGAGTCTGAGGTTCTATTACAGTCGATCTGGAGCTCGCAAGGATCCGGTCCGACTGTGGTTCAGCGGCACTGGGGCAGCTGTTGCGATCTACATCTGACTGATGTCCCGCTCTTCTCCGCAGGATCCCAGATGGGCTGGCATGGCCCTGCCAAAAGCCCATAGGCATAAGCAGACGGTGAATGTTGCCTGGCCAGGGGCCAGTGGACAGATGGATGATTCTCGTCAGTCCAGGGTTTTGAGGATGAAAGTCCTACACACATCCTGACAAGACATCCCAGCTGTCCCCAGCCTCCAGAATATAAGAATATGTGTCACTATCTGAACAGAACTGTAACTCTACTGCAGTGAGTGTTGACCCGGTGCATATTTTTTGTCAGGGTCATAGCTATGGATGGGCGGGGGGTGATCAGTGCCCTTCTAAAAATATCATTTGCCCACCCAAATGAATCGTCTGCCCACCCATAGCCACACAGAGACAGACCACATTTGACCAATCATTAGTGATAACAGATTCCCCATGACAGCTCAGGGAGCCCGGATTAGACAGAACATACGATTCACCGCCGCCCCCTTCAGAAACGTTTATCGGCCCTGATCACATGACCCAAGACCAAGGAAGACAAGACAAGACTCTATGCTCGGCCCTATCAGTCCTAATAGACAACTACCTAAGACTACGAGCTGTGATATAATCTTAGCGCCGATCAGCAGAGCGTGCATGCCAGGTGAGGAGCTCAGGAATGTAATCAACACCTCACCTCATTCAAAACAGGGTGTGACACACCGGGTGTGACATACTGGGTCATCCAGGGTTAAGGGGTCTACAAATAATGTGAAATGATGATACGATTATATAAAATAAAAGGCTAGAAAAGTCCCCAGAATGAATGAAAACCCTTTGAAATGTGTCTGTCACCATCGTGTTCTGACAAGCAAAGCCACTAAATTTAATTCAGTAAAAGCTTTTCATTTTTTCTGTTTTTTTTCCCTTGAAAACCAGCTACTGAAAGAAAATCTGTGACAGCTGAGTGACAACCCCCCCCCCCCCACTTTAACGGCCAAAGTGCTTTAAGTCCAAGGTGACACCCTTGGGAAATAGGAGACAGCCACTGTCTGATGAACTGGGTCATACCATTTCATAACATCCCAGGGAGGTTGTGGGGGTTCGACAACACGGCCAGTTTGTTGCTTTTCCAGTAGCGGAAAACAGGGAAACAGGGACCTCTCGTGGAATTCAAAAAATTCCTAGTGCATTTTCCAAATGCTGGGAAACTTCAAAAGCATCGACTGAGACCGCCAAGACTCCTCGTGAAATGATTAAAATGTGGGACATAAAATCCCTCTAACATAACTCATCTTTGTTCACTTGTTTAGCATTTTAGACAAAGTCATTTTGCGCTTTCATCTTTTTAAAAAAGCTATTTGAATTTGGTCAGCTTTGTTGGTCACATCATCGTGCTCTCTGGACATATTGTGAAAGGAAAACTGTTGGACTGTGATGATTGTGGTCAAACGTACTAACCGGTTTTATTCAGAAAACAACATCCTTGCCAATTCTGTGTTGTTTATAAACTAAGCCCCCTCTGACTCAAAGGCTTTACTGAATCATTCCACTGGTTCACATCCAGTTACCTGCTGCTGTAGTTAATGTTTATTACTGTAATAAGTGCTTATTCTCAATCTACTATGGAGTATTATATGATTTACAAAAGTCATACTCACACAATTTCTATTTCAACATTTTATGTCATAGGTGGAGGTCTGATAAGAATTGCAACAACTTTGCCAAAAAATACGTACAGTATTTACATCTTGTTTCAGCTACAATCCAAATATTACAGTCTTCCATAACTGCTACGCAGCCCCTGATTGCAACACAAGGGACAAGAATTAACAACTGATGCAAGTGTCTTCTCGCTCAAAGGATCTGCTCACGCAAAGTGAAAATGCTTCCAGAAGTAAACATGTGAATCATACTTTCCAATGCAAATGATACATACTTACTATTTTTGTATTATTTACAGGCAGTTCAGTCTGCTGTTCTACAGAAATTGCATAGCAGATAAACAAAGTTGACAGCTTCAGTCCAGTCAGCACTTACAAACAAAGACAGTGAGTGGTGTGTGCCTCAGTGGGTTAGGACCCTCTGTCTGTCATCAGAAGGTTGCCAGCTCAAATCCTATAAATGACAGCGTGATTTTGCCTTTGAGCCCTTAAACAAGGCCCCTAATCCTCAGTTGCACCAGAGACTGGGTGATGCTACCTTTCCAAAAATGTATGTCGCTTTGAACAAAAGCTTTCGCTAAATAAATGCATGACCACTGCCCAGTGGTCCTGTGATGAAGTGTACCTTCCCTCCACAGAAAGTTTATTTAAAGAATATGAGTTTGTAGAGCTATTGCTAGAATTGGTCACCGACAATCGGTCAGCTGAAGCCCCCTGCATTTGACTGCCATCCCACAGCCCCCACTGGTGGCTGGACCTATGCAGCCCTTTTGGCCTTTGCCTAGCTGGGCCCCGCAGCCACCAGGCGCTCGCCCACGGGCTGCCATCCCGGGCCTGGCCCAGGGCTCCAGTCTCCCCATTGGCGGCAGGGTCACACATCCCTCTAATGTACTCATCATGGGGTTCTATGTGAATCCCATTTAGTCTGGCTGCTCTTCTAGGACTAATTTGCCTTGGGTGACCCTACCAGGGGTAATTATCCTTAACAAAGGATATGTGGGATCTCACATGAAAGATTGCGATTCATGAGGGACCTGAGCTGCTGTGAGAGATACTGACTAGATATAGTGGGGCTCACCTCAACACACGGCTCGGGCTCTGGAACCAAACACCTGGAGGGCTGGACTCAATTCCACTCTGGAGTTGCCAATGGGCAGAGGCACCGGGCAGGGGTGGGTCTGCTTATAGCCCCCAGGTTCAGTGCCATTACATTGGAGTTCACCCTGGTAAAGGAGATGGTGGTTGTCCTTCAACTTTTTGTTGGGGGTCTGTGCTTATGTGTCAAATACCTGCTCAGAGTATCCAGCCTTCTTGGAGACCTTGCAAGGGGTGGTAGGAGATACTGCCTCTGGGGACTCACATGTACTGCTAGGGGACTTTGGTGGTCACATGGGTAGGGACAGTGAACTCTGATGGGAATCCGAGTGGTGATGGATTATTGGACTTCTGTGCTAACCACAGTTTGTCCATAATGAACACCATGTTCAAACATAAGGGTGAGGCACCAGTGAAGGACTTTTGGCCGGCTTTGAAAAGATTCTGGCAAGCCACCAAGCGACTCGGGGGATGAAGCAGGGCTTTACCTATGCTTTTTACAGCAGGGATGGTGAACTGTTGACCTGATATGGGGATATAGTCAGGCGGTGAAAGGAGTATTTTGAGGACTTTCTAAATCCCACTGATATGCCTTCCTTGGAGGAAGTAGAGTTGGAAGATTCGGAGGAGGACTTACCCGTCACGGGGACTGAGATCACTGAAGCACTCAAAAACCTCTTCGGTGGTAATGCTTCGGGGGTCAATAAGATGTTCCTGAGACTGGGGTCCAGGGTCCACTGTTGAGGGCCTTCAGGTTCCTGTATAAAGGGTGCAAGCAAAAGTTCTTGAAAGCTCTTGATGTTGTTGGGCTGTCTTAGCTGGCACACCCCTTCAACATTGCGTTGAGGTTGGGGACAGTACCTTTAGTTTGGTAGACTGGGGTGGTGGTCCCAATCTTTAAGAAAGGAGCAATGGAGGATGTTTTCCAAATTTAAGGGCATCACACTCCTCAGCCTCCGCGGGAAGGTCTATGCCGGGGTGCTGGAGAGGTGGGTCCATCTGTTGGCGGAACCTGGGATCCAGGAGGAATAATGTGGCTTTCATCCTGGTCGCGGAACATTGGACCAGCTCTTCGCCCTCACACGGATACTAGACGGTTCATGGGAGTTTGCCCAGCCAGTCTACCTGTGTTTTGTAGATTTGGAAAAGGGGTACAATTGTGCTTCAGGAGATTTTGGTACTGGGTCCACAGTTGAGGACCTTCAGGTTTCCTCCGCAGGGTGTCTGGGCTCAGTCTTAGAGATGAGGAGATAAGGAGGGTGAGGAACTCAAAGCAGAGCCACTGCTCCTCCGCACTGAGAGGAGCCAGCTGAGGTGGTTCAGGCATCTACCAACATGGACAAATTTGTTGGTGCCCTTCCACAAAAAAAACCACAACTATCTCTGAAATAACTTGAAACTAACAAAAGTTTAATAGCATAAGAACATAAGAACTGTACAAACGAGAGGAGGCCATTTGGCCCATCAAGCTCGCTTGGGGAGAACTTAACTAATAGCATCCCTTATTGTTTATTACATATTCAACACAAATCAGTTTTTGATTATTGATTCAGCTGAATATTTAATATAGTTAAACAAATGAAAATGGCACAAAAAAGATGGTACCCTTAATTTAATATTTTTGCAGCAATCACTGCCAGCGAGATATCTCTGTACTTCACCATGAGGCGTCTGCATTTGCCAGCAGGTAGTCTGGCCCCCTTTTCCTGAGCAAACTGCTCAAGCTGTCCCAGGTTTGAAGGGCGGCGTCTCCACACTGCAATTTTCTGACCTTTCCATAGATGTTCAATAGGATTAAGATCTGGGCTCATGGAGGGCCATTTGAGAATAGTCCAGTGTTTTTTCTCAGCCATTCTTGAGTGCTTTCAGCTGTATGTTTTGGGTCATTATTCACTACCCCGGATAAGTGGCAGATAATGGATGGATGGATGGATGGATGTTTGGATGGATGGATGGATGGATGGATGGAAGTTTGTAGACTACCCCCCCCACACACACACACACACAAAATCCAGAACCCACAAGATCTGAATTATTGATGTCCTCATCCTTCACTGTTATGAGGAGTTGAACCAGGTGTCATCTGAACCCGGGTTTCCTTTGACCAAGATCTGAGCTCAAAGTCACTGGATAACCTACACCAACCAATTATAACTGTTTACAACTCTCATTCAGTGGAATGACTGGTGTCCTTGACTACTTCTCACTGAAACTTTGTATGCTCACTTTGCAGATAGCAGAACAAAACCGCAGCCGGCGTCTGAAAACGTGCCAAGTTGTGCTTGTTCCAGGCTAACCTACCCGGCTTTTGGGGTAGGCTGTGGAGTTTCCATGGAAACCCAAATACTGCACAAATCCAAGGCCGGGGGGGGGAGTTGGGGGTTGGGGTTCAATGGTGCCCTTCGTAGGCTTTATCTAGAGATCCAAGAGTCACGCAGTGAAAGAGGACATCTTCCATTTTCTGATGAAAACCTGCTGTATTTTTCGGAAACAGCACAATGAAAAAAAGAGCAGAATGTTTTTTTTCTTTTAAACATGTTCTGCATTATGGTTATATGTGTGATAATAATGAACTTCACCTGTACAATTAAATTCCATTAAAAAACAAAGCACACCTCAAGAATGACCTTACAAACACAACAAGGTTAACATGTAGGAAGAATATAAAATCAAAATACAAAAAACAAAAACAGTAACATATAAAGTAAAAATAGCAAACCATAAAATGACTTTAAGCAGAAGTCTAACTAAATGGCCATTTAAGAAAATAGATTTATTTGAGTAATTTAAAAGCGAAAACTGCTTTAGTCTCACTGATTCTGAACCATAGCATTCACAACCAGGCTGAACCACGCTGGATGTTAATAATGGCCTTCCTGTTAAGGGACATTACAGGAACATATAGAGATAACAGCGCTGTAATATAATTTGGGGCTGATCCCTGCTTGGCTTTTAAACTAATGAATACAATCTTAGATCCTAAAAGATCCTGGAAGTCCAGACTGAGGTGAAGTGATCTTCATTTCCGCTTTAAGGAGCCGACAAGCTGGACTTTGTGCTAACTGGGGAAGCAGCTGGATTTTTTAGAGTATTTAAAGAATTATAATCTATCTTGTAGGCTAATAAACAGATTTTCCTGACACCAAGTGCCCCCATACGTCAGTCCAGAGTCTGCGCAAAGGACACCTGTTCAGTCTTCTACTTATTTACGATCTTAAAGTACACCATGCAAATCAGGTTGCCATGAACCTGATCCATACTTGACAAGGAGTAGGGAGGAAGGAAAAAGCAGGTGTAGGAAAAAAAATATTTGATGACTGATAAAGTCCCATAATAGATTATATATTGATGATATTAACAAGGACAGGATGGCAGTGCAGAGTTAAAAGGTAGTGGGGGGGGGGGGGGGGGTGGTGACGGAAAAAACA
>JAODKF010000044.1:17916071-17934081 GCA_026779585.1 Mormyrus proboscirostris
GATCAAACCAGGCCGTGACACTTAATGAAACCAAACGTGACAATGGAGCCGGCGCTCCAGAGTAGCAGGGCCGCAGCTAGGGGGCAGTATGGAGCAGCAGCTAGGGGGCAGTATGGAGCAGCGATCTTATGACCCTTTCTTCTCTCTGCAGGGCGGATCGAGTCCTTCCCAACCGGCCTTCGTCCCAGTTTCAGGTGAGGTCCTGACATGCACACCAGTGAAATGACAACACAAACCTTACCGATTACCCCCAAACTACGTACGGTCATAGTAAGCAAACGGAGAAACTGTGAGAAATGCAAAACATTTAGCTTAGCAAAGAATGCTAATATTTGCCTTTAAGGAGTCCATCTCGTTTCAGGGGAATAAGAGCAGATATCTCTCGGTGCCTGATTTAAGCCTTCTCAGCGGGCACTCCCGCCCCGGCTCCGCGCTCGCTGCCGAGCCAGTGGTGCCCGCCATGCCACAGAGAGATTAAGGAAAAGAAAATAACTGTCAGCCAACCTGAAAGCCTGGCTTTGTGTTTCTCATTTCCCGGTGCAGGCTCCCACGTGCTTCCTGGTTACTACGGCATGAGAAGACCCTTCATGGCCGACGCGGAGATCTGCCATCCAAGCAAACAGTTTCCAGCAGAGGCCTACTCCTCGCCCTTGGGGGGCAAGCCGCTGTCCTGCGACACCTCCTCCGTGACGGGCTATTCTTCCCTCATAGATGGCTACTACGCTGAGCCCTTCGGGGAGTTCCGGAACACGGCCTTCACCCCCGGGGGGGGGTCCCTCTTCCCCGGATCAGCGTTGCCTTCCATACTTCCACCTTTTCCCGGAGACTCCTCTCACTTCCTCCTGGTAAGAGTTAGAGATGTACGGTATAGCGGCTAACGTATCAGTATCAGCCAACGTTTGTCAAAGATCAAGACGATGTCGTCGGTTCGAGGTGACAATCTTGGTCAATATTGCCGATAAAGCCAATATTCAAAGTTAGCAGCACCGAAGCCAAAGACAGGACTTCTGAAGTAATGGAGACGATCAAATTGAACAATCAGTCGTTTTCCATAGCTGAGCAGAAGGGTCTTCATTGGCTTGTTTACCACTTAGAACCTTGCTCTAGGCTCCCAAGTCGGCTCTGCTTCTCTGACGTCTAACTGCTTCCATTATATGATGAAGTTGCTACCAACATTCACAACAGCTTAGGATGCGACTGGCATTACTTCACTACAGATTTCTGATGCTCGGAGCCAGCTATGGGTACTATTAGACAGAATTTCCACATCAGTGCAGCATGAGTCCCATCCACAAGCTACCACTCTGTCTTCCACCGATTCAAAAATCCTCAGAACGAATTCTGTTTTTTTTTGTTGGAATTCTCCTGCACCCAGTCATGCTACAGCCCTAGGAAAAGATAGTTAGCAAAAAAAACAGAACGCAAGATACTGTCCAATCGGGATTAACTAATTTGTGTTCCCATCCGCTTCCGGAGCAGAGATATGCTCAGACTGCTGTCTGTATCATTCACTACCGTCACGTTTTGCCTGCAGAGAGACACGTGGGAGCAGACTGCGGCAGACACCGTGAGTCAGGCCGAGGGGCTGTGCTCCGACAGTCTGGCCCCCGTGGTGGCCCCGGCCTCACTGTCCGGCCCGGATTCCGGAAGCCCGGTACACTACCGAGCCTCTAACCGGGGGCCTCCCACCCCCGGGTCCCAGCCCTACCTGCACTCGCTAGAGGAGGTGCACTACCCAACCCTGTACCCACCTACTTCTGGCTACACGTGCTCCTCCTACATGGGCACCCCTGGTGACCTGGCGTCTAAAATAGCCCCTTTGTCTTCTGAGGAGTCAGAGCATGGACCAGTGCTCAGTGACGCCCCCTCCTGGTCGAAGGATGACGCTGGCTCATGGTCACCTTATGATATCCGGAGAGCCTACTGAAGGTCTGAGGCTGGCTAATCCTTAAATGAGCCCCTTCACCAAGGACACTCATTCACAAGAGACATTTCTGACTTTTTCCATTTGATCCCCGTCCTGAAGCCGTGACTCTTCCGCCCGTTTTTCCAACTGAAGGAATTATGCTGTACATTATTTCTACAGCAAGACCATTACTTCTTGTATTGAAGTGATTGTGGATGTGTGTCTATGTGTTGTTGTTGTTTAAGATTAATTTGGTTAATTTTTGTAGTGTATTTATATCCTACCTAATTTCCAGTACATTTGTAAAGACTAATTATTGATGATTGTCGACCAAAGTGCTAATTGTCATGCTCTGCATACGTATTGTATGTATTTTAAAAATATTTTCACATTAATTGATTGTGAAAAGTACTTGTAACTTTCTTACTTAAGTGCAGCTCAAATTTAATCTATAGAGACGAATGTAATTCAAACAGATTTGTATCCCTTGATAGTGATTAGTTCATTTGAACAGCAGAATATGCCTAAAAACACTACAGCTCCAGGTTCCATTGTTTCGTAATTGTGTTATTAATGTTTCTTTTCTTTCATTATCATGCAAGTCTTTAAAATTTAGGTAAAATGCACTGTAACAATTATCCATATTATATCTATTGTATGTTTTATAATTAATTTAGGGAAAGCAAATAAATGCTGTAGTTTTAACGATATTTAATAAGCATGCTGTTTGTCTGATAGTTACTTTGTGTGCAATTACTCTAAGGGGAAATCTGAATAAAGTCAATATTAACATTATTAACCTAATTTCCATGTAACAAAATTAAGTCTATACATAGAGATTTTTTTTAAATGTCAAAATAATCAAAGACATCACATTATTTTGAGACAAAATGTCAACAGAAGGACAGATTTAGACCTGTTTCTATACACAATGCAATATATGGTGTTAAACAGAGACGCACCGATCCGGTATTGGATCGGTATCGGCGCCGATCCAGACCTACTTGTCGGATTAGGTATATTCATGACCGATACGCGTCCGATACTTACTTATTTAGTTTTTGGCAGTCTCTAAAAAGATAGCTCCAATTTCGTGTTATATCTACCTCTCCAATCAATTGCACGACAGCTCTTTCACATTTCAGATATTTTCACGCATTTAAGCTGAACGCTCACGCTGCCACTCACTCCGCTTGCCATTCAGCGGGTGCGAGCGCAGTGACTTCCGCGTGTTGTGACGTCATGCGCATTCGCATCTGGGGAAGCGCAAAAAATAGCACATAAGCGGGTGCCTGTCTGGAAGTGTTTTACGCTTTTAAAAGCAACTTGTAGCAGAGCGTTTTTTGAGAGGTGGGAGTAACGTTTAGTGGAAAATCCCGCCAAACAAATTGCGCGCAACTGTGGGAGACAACGCGGGTGATATGAGAAATGCAATGGGTGATTTGGGGGTCGCTAGCTTGAGCTTGTGATACAGGAGTGGCTGCTGTCGCAACGAAGTGCAAGTGACGCAGTTGGCAGTGGGAGAAAATTTGTGGGGCATTTTAAGCTTTCGCCACTTGCACATACTCTCCTGGAAGATATTCAGATTGAACTGCAAATGACTCTTAAAACGCTTAAAAAAAGATGCACAAGCGAGGTGGAACAGTACGTTATGTATGTTTATATAGTAGCCTAATTCAAGATTTTTTGGCATACATTTTTTCATCTGTATTAGTTTCAAAATAAATGTTAAAAGTATAAACATTATATATTTATTATATCAAAATATTAAACACACTTATTGTATCGGTATCGTCAGATGTGTGAAAAAATTTGGATCGGCCCATCCCAAGTTTTAACCTGCTGTTTTTTCTATGCAGCTTATCCAGACCAGTATGTGTGTTTGGCTTTGACAGATACCGACACCCTGTCCAGGATATATAGCTCTGCAACGTTCCTAGTGTTTTCTGGGATAGGGTTCAAGCTCATACCATGACCCAGTAAAACAAAACACCTGGTATCTATTAATAATTCAAAAGCAAAATTTAGAAGCTACACTATATAGACAAAAGTATTGGGACACACCTCTCAGTCATTAAATTCAGCTGTTTCATTCAGAGTCATTACCACAGATGTATAAAATCAAGCACGTAGGCATGCAGTCAGGTTTACAAATATTTGTGAAAGAACGGGTCATTCTGAAGAGCTCAGTGAATTCAAGCATGGTTCTGTCATATGATGCCACCTTTTGCAATAAGTAAGTTTGTGGAATTTCTTCCCTGCTAGATATTCCACGGTCAACTGTGAGTGGTATTATTGCAAAGTGGAGGCATTTAGGAAGAACAGAAACTCAGCTATGAAGTGGTAGGCTATGTGAAGTAACAGAGGACGGTCGCTGAGGTGCACGGTGCATATGAGTCGCCAACGCTCTGTTTACTCAATCACTGCAGAGTTCCAAACTTCCTCTGGCATTAACCCCAGTACAAAAACTGTGTTTTGGGAGCTTCATGGAATGGGCTTCTATGGCCAGGCAGCTGCATGCAAGCTTCACCTCGTCAAGCGCAATGGCAAAGGGTCAGATGCAGTGGTGTAAAGCACACTGCCACTGGACACTGGAGCAGTGGAAATGTGTTCTGTGGAGTGATAAATCATGGTTCTCTGTCTGGCACTGTGATGGAGAACGTTACCTGCCTGACTGCATTGTGCCAACTGTAAAGTTTGGTGGAGGAGGGATAATGGTATGGGGCTGTTTTCCATAGGTTGGCCTAGACCCCGTAGCTCCAGTTGAGATCTCTTACAGACCAGGCCTTCACATCCAGCGTCAGTACCTGACCTCACAAATGCTCTTCTGGACAAATGGACACACTTCAAGATCTTGGGGATAACCTTCCCAGAAGAGTGGCAGCTGTTATAGCAGTAAATGAGGGACCGACTGCATACGGATGCCTGTGGATGTAGAATGTGACATCATCATGGTTTCTGTGGGTGTGATGGCCAGGTGTCCCTGTTACAGAACCCTACCTGAGCAGCAGAAAAGCCATACACACAGGACATTGCCGTTTCGTGATGAATTGAGCATTGGTTCCCTCTAGTGGCGGACTGAAGATGAACACAAAAATCGCCTAAGCACTCATGACGTTGGCCATTCCTGTGTCTCTGCACGAGCTTGTGCTTTCATTACTAATGTTATCGGGAAAACATCGGAATATCGGGATATTGCTTATGCGACACTTTAAGTGAAATATATTTAAGTGCATACTTAATGTTTTATTTTAAAACTATAGGGTCGCAACCATTAAAAATACCATTTAAGAGGTACAGCGATGAATCATGATATTAAAACCACCTGCCTAATATTGTCTAGGTGCCCCTCATGCTGTCAAAACAGCTCTGACTCATCAAGTCATGGACTCCACAAGACCTCTGTAGGTGTCCTGTGGTATCTCACACCGACATGTTAAGCAGCCAGTCCTTTATGTCCCGTGAGTTGCAAGGTGGGGCCTCCCTGGATCCGACTTGTTTGTCCAGCACATCCCACAGATGCTTGCATGGATTGAGATCTGGGGAATCTGGAGAGCAGGTCAACACCTTGAACTCCTTTTCATGTTCCTGAAACCATTCTTGAACAATTTTTACAGTGTGCCAGGGTACATTATACTGCTGAAAGAGGCCGTCTACTTGGTCTGCGACGATGTTTAGGTAGGTGGTACGTGTCAAAGTAAGATCCACATGAATCCCAGGACCCAAGGTTTCCCAGCAGAATGTTGCCCAGAGCGTCACACTGCCTCCTCCAGCTTGTCTTCTTCCCATAGTGCTTCCCAGTGCCGTCTCTTCCCCAGGTAAACGACGCACATGCACCTGGCCGTCCGCATGATGTAACAGAAAACATGACTCATCAGACCAGGCCACCTTCTTCCATTGCTCCATGGTCCAGTCCTGATGCTGATGTGCCCATTGTAGGTGCTTTTGCACAGGGGTCACATGGACACACTGACCAGTCTGTGGTAATGCTGCCCCATATGCGGAAAGCTCTGATGCACTGTGTCCTGACACCTTTCTGTCACAGCCAGCATGAACTCTTTCAGCAGTTTGTGCTACAGTAGCTCTCTTGTGGGATTGGATCAGACAGACTTGCCTTCTCTTCAGACATACATCAATGAGCCTTGGGCACCCATGACCCTGTCACTGGTTCCTTCCTTGGACCACTTTTGGTAGCGCTGGCAGATTTAGGTACGGGTGACAAGGGCAGCCACCCAGGGTGGCATCTCGCCAGGGTGGCACGGGTCACCCACATGAAAAAGCATAATAGATATGGTGAGATTTCTGAATCAGATTTTTATCATTCGCATGTCACATCAATGATATCGGGTCACTGTGTGGATCAGTCGGCCTTGTCGAAGTGGGTACGCTGGTTCTAGTTTATCAACTAGGCATGCTACCACTCAGATGTATGAGATGGGGGGGGAGGGCTGGGCTGACCTCAGGTCACCCCACTGGTAGCCCAAGGTAGGGAGAGCTGGGGAATTTATCAAATAGCGAACCTGTAACTTTGTACAGTACTAATACAATTAGTAAAATCAGTGACACAACAAATTGCTACCAAATAAACCACAATTCATTCATAATACTGTCAAAATATAGTTTCACAGACATATTGTTGCATTTTTTCTGGTTTGTGCCAAATCGTTAAGATATAAAGCCAGTCTGCACACCACCAACGTGAATATATTTAGTCCGGACTCTCGGTTGACAGTGCTGACGGTGGGTAATGTATTGATAAGTGTCAAATTAACAGAAATGGATAAGAAAAGGTCTAAGCCATCAGCCGCCCAGCCTAGAAAAAAGAGGAAAGAGGAGAGATGTGAAAAAGATAAAAGTACGCAGTTATTGAATCTCTTCATGAATATAATATACATGTAATGAAACATGCTAGTATCACACTAGTAAGTTTGCTAGGGTTATAGGGTGAGAGTGTAATAATTAAATTTTCTTTTTATTCTCCATTTATATGCTACAGTTTTATTTCTTTTTTTTTTTTGTCTGACACCACCTTGACAATGTAATCAGATAATCAATTTTATTGTGGATTTAGTGTTGTGGCTGATCGGTGTACATTAACATATAATACTATTCATATTGGTGGTGTAAGCACTGAAATGACACCTTTGTATGCAGGGGCAGATTAATTTCTTTGTGGGGGGGGGGGGGTGCAATACTACAATGACTTGAGTTATTTTGGGGCTGGAAGAGAACACAATGCGACATCAGTAATCCACTAATCAGCACACTGGGTGCCAGCAATGGAAATTAAGAAGGGGGGAGGAGCTGTTGATGAAGATTTGCAGATGGTTGGGGAATTATCACACCGGCGGATCAATCAGCCAGGTGTAATACAGTCCCCGAGGCAAAGCGGGCCGCGATGCTGCTCGGGCCGTAGCCTAGGACAGCCTATGCCTTAATCCGCCCGTCCATAAACGGACAAACTTGTCGGTGCGGTACGGCATGATTCTGTGGGAATGGCCGGATGCTTGCGAGGATGCGAAGCGTGTTCGTGATTAGAGATGACAGTTACAGATAGGAGTGAATGACGTTCCACTGAGCTGACATTTCAATTCCAGCACTTGTCAGCTAATTAGTTATTTTTCACGGAATGGAATAATCGGGATATATATCTTCCAACGACTGTTGTTCTATCATCCACTTTTACGTGTTATAAATTGTATAGTAATTATGCGGTATTGCAAAAAATACAGAGGAAAGTTAAACACTTGTCCAAAAGGGGCGTGGTGTTTATCCTCTTCCCCCCTCCAAGGATCTTTGTCCGCACTCTCCTAAAAAAATAAGCCTCGTCTATTACTGGGACTTGGCACCTGCAGGTTCTGACTGACAGGCTGGATAAATGTATAAAAAGCTACATCTCACACAGCAGGCACCGTCCTCAAGCTTCCAGCCACACATCTACGCACTGCTGCAGTGACACACAGGGATGCTCCGCCGCTACGAGGGAAACCAGGTTACTGGATTTCACTGGGAACAAGCCAGTGATCATGAAAGACACCCGACCCAACTAAGGCCAAAGACGGACAGAGGTACGAATCACGAGTACCGTCGTCACGTAAACTGAAGCCGAACAGGAAAAAATACTGGTTAAACAGTTTAGAATAAATACCAGCAGGGAAAATTGAAACTTTTCCTACTGGTGGCATGTTGGTTTTGTCTGTGGTAATCCTGCCGTAGAACGAAAAAGAGGCCAACGGAAACAGATGGATACTTACCAGGGCAGACTTTCTAGTAGGTCATGCTGCACCTGAAGGCTAAAACAAAGTTTGTCCTGGAGAATTTGTTTGAAATACGTATAAGTACTAATAATGCTTTGTAGCACCGTATAACTATTATTTCAATTTGTGAAAGTCTCTAAAATAATAAGGATAATCCGTGTCCTTGAACTCAGAAGAACAAGCTTCTTTTCATGCTTTTGAAGCTTTTGGATTGAAGTCACTATTTGGGCAGCAGATACGCACGTTGTGATTGGTGTTAATGAATTGTTGCTTACAGCCTCTAAGGCAGACTGTGCTCCAGTTGCCTGAAATGACTCTCGATCTTCGTCTCCTTTTGGGAACAATCAAAGGATCTAAACGACTATATGGGACTTCTGCTACTGGTCACCTCGGGGTGCAGGTTCGAATGCCAGTAAGGGACCTGCTTAGACAACTACGTCTGTCCAAAGGATTTGATCCCAGTGAAGTTCAGGTACAAACCTCTTTATCAAGGTTTTTCAGATCTTATTTGCTAACCCCCCCCCCCCACTGTTCAGTCAAGTTTGTAATTTTGAGCTTTGTTTCCCTGCAGAGATATCCAGGTATGGAACGAAACGCCTCAGGCAGAATGCATAACCTGACGGGACATCGTATAGTGTTTAATACTCTTTATTGCTTTACTGCTTTTGTGACAGGAGAGAGGAAACGAGTGACTACCTCAGGTACCCAAAAAAAGAGGCAGGAAAGAATCCCACAGATCTTTTCCAATTGTGAGGCTACACGGATTTGTGCAAAAACAATCCATGCATGTAACAGACTGCTAATACAGATAACATAGAATAAACATAGTCTATTAACATAGTAATAAATCTGTCAGTGAAACATTTGATGATTACTTTGCGGAATCAACTTCCTTCAGAGGTTCTGGAGGACTTGGCCATCATTGTTGAGGTTCTAGAGGACCTTAAAGGCAACAAACTATGCAGGTGAATCAGACAACAGCTGGGAGAGACGCTTCCCTCTTTACTAAAGAGCATTGTTCCAGGATCAGGGCCTGTGCTTTTTTTGACTCTGTGTCTTTTCTCTGACAGAGAAATCCAAACCACATTCACCCCCAGCAGTCAGATCCCTCTTCCCTCCCCTGGTGGACATCCAGGCAGAAGACTTGTCTCCCCATCACATGGTCGTCTTCACCCACACTGACGCTGAATACAAAGGGCAGTCATCTGAAGAGATCGTAAGACAGAGCAGCTCCAGCCCGTGCTTTTGGGAAGGCCTCCAAGACCAAGCAAGGGACCCCCATGGATATACTGCCACCCAGTGGTCATGGGGAACTCAACCTTTTTTCCAGCTGCAGCAACCAAGGGAAGAGAACCTACTGAGGAGTGTTTCTGACCAGGAGCCTCCAGACTTTCAGAAGGGAGGTGGGATGTAAGTGACAGATACACATGACCCTCAAAAGACAAGTCAAGCCTGCTAAAGACCAGTTGTGTTGTAACTAGTAAATAATCCACCCTCTAGCGGTAATAGCCATCAATCAAGTAACAGGTACAGCGTGTTAACCAGCCAGGTCAACAATGATGTGGTTCTTTCTCGTTCATTTGGCCAGGCATTCGAACTGTGTGTCATGGGAAATCCGGCTGGTTGTTCTTGTTCCCTGGAAGTTCAGTGTTTCAGTATCTCTTATCTAATTAGATCCAAAATACACAGTAAGCCCAACAAAGAGTGAGCTTCAGTCACAGATCACTGACAGCAAGTAACAATTATACAATTTACCCAGGTGTTCCTATATAACCACAAAAATTACCATCTTAATTCATAATTGTGTGTATCTAAAATGCTTATTCCTAACAAGTGAACTTAATGCACATTTTTGCATTACTACAGAGCCTTAGCACAGAGATTTCAAACACAATTCCAGGCAATGCAGCACTGCTGTGATGTCCCAAAAGGCAGCTCCAGACTGGTATCTGGTGGACATTAATGTGAGGCGCTGGGAGGGAGCAAAAACGCGGACCGTCTGTGGGTTCCCAAGGACTGGGTTAGGAAACACTGATGTAAGGGGTGACAATCCCCTTTAGTAAGCGGTTTGGTTTATTACACAGACCAAGCTGAATCAAGACTGTAGAACCCCAAACTCCCAAAGCAAAGAGAACAATTGTGACTTGAGACCTTTGGCGGGTATCTCAACCATATGACTTGACATGAGGTTACATCACTGACCAAATAAGCAGCCCAGGCTGTTATACTAACAGAAGCCAAAACAAGCACCAATGATTCCTGACTGTAAGACTTTGGCAAGATGAACATAAAAAATACGCTCACAAGAGTCTTACTGGAGGAGCCGATCGCTTAGTACCACCTTCTCTAGTGACTTGTCTCCACTCCCTCTACAATCTATTTGTTTATCTCTCTAAACCAATCATTTTTCATTCTGCCCTCAGAACATTTTTGTATAAGTAAAATTCCCATGAGTAACAAATACCCAGCCTGAATGAAAAGTTTCTTTAAATTGAGTCATTTTATCAGACCAAATCAGTGTTTTTTGTTTTCTTCTCAGACTTCTTCACAATGTAGTAAGTCAAGAACGAAGATGTTTGGCTTCGTCGATTGGCCGACAAGTAGCATCAGTGAACCAGCTGGATGTCAAAGATGCTAGAGGAAAGGTACAAACCACACACTCGTTTCACATCAGTATAGTGCGCATAGGTGCCTTTACCACATACAGCATGTTCCAGCATGTTCCAGCATGTTCCGTTTGACATTACATCAAGTTGAATATCTACAGAAGCATCATAGAGTACATTATAAATACAGACACAATATAACCTTAACCTATCCATCTTCTAGCTGTTCATCCTTGCAGGGGGAGGGCTGCAGTATATCCCTGACATAGGCCATATGGTTCTGGTAAATCTTTGATGGGATGTCAGTTCATCACAGGGCAATCAATTAAATTTGGTAACGCTTTAAGTTAACGCCTTCATAATACATTCATGGAATTTTCAGTGCACCTTCATAATGCATAGAAGTTTCACAAACAGCATGTAAGTATTCCATAACATCGTAACAGACCTTAAGATCTTTAATTTACTCTAGAGGTGAAACGGTATAAATATTTAATATCACAATTACAGGGACCAAAATCACGGTTATCAGTATAATCGCGGTATTGTTAAAATTTGTTGAAAATATACACAGTCTGAAATAATTTTAAGATTTATATTGAAGACCACAAATAAATTTAGCAGCATTATGCACCTTTTTTCTTAAACATTGAAATAATGACATAGCCAATACCTTATGTAAACATATAAAAAACCAAATTACATTAACATAAAAAATCTCCAGAGCGCTGTAACTGCCTTCCATGTTTCACTGGCACAAAACAAGCCCACACTGCATGCGGGGCCTCCACACGTGTGTCTGGGAGACGGTTGCTGACTTTGGCTGATGCTGGACAGTATTCAGCGTTAGTTTTTCAAAGCCGCAGTTTTAATGACAACTAAAATTGGAAACAGTAATAATAACCATCTGGAATTTTACCATGGTTTACCATGAAACTAACAACCATTTCATCCCAAATTCACACTAATATCAAACACTATAAGATTATCTATGCCTATTAAAGCTGGTTAGGTATGTTAGGATGTTATGGTATACTTACATGCTGAAGGAATGTTCTCTGAATGCATTATGAAGGTGACCTGAATGTTATACAAATGCGTTAGAACGGCATCATGAAGATGCAGCTAATGTAAAGCATTACCTTATTTCTTAAATTAATATAAATAAATATTAATGTCTTGTATGTGGTTAAAATGTATGATTTATGGGTTATGCCAGTCACAGAAGGGCCCTCATTCACCACCATCAAACCTGACTAACGATACTCTCAGCCTGCGACCTCAGATGGCCTTGCATTCGGCCGCGCAGAGTAACCAGAACTTGTTGGTCTGTGACCTGATTCTCCTTGGTGCTGACGTTAATGTGAGAGACGGACACGGGAGGACGCGCCTCCACCTAAGCGCTGAGAAAGGGAACTTCCGAACCCTGGAGGTAGAGCCATCCGATCTCTACTCAAAGAAGCAGATGGGGTGGAAGACTGCAGCATTCATTCTCATCTGTATATCCTGTGTGAATGAGCGATAGCCCTGGCACGATATCATCTGATATATTATCACCGTGGAGGACAAAGGGCTGCCTAATACCACAATTTTTCTAATTGTTTTTTTCTGGACTTAAAGAGTAAAGAGTAATATTGGAAATGCCTCCAAGTACATAATCTTCATAATTACAAAAAAAAAAAAAAAAAAAAAAAAAAACCGGCATGTGTGCTGAAAATCACATTATGCATGAAAGATTAGCAGGGCCTGCATGTGCGAATTTGGCTTTTAATGCAGGATAATTCTCCTCTTATGTAAAAGTGTAAAATACAAAAGGTGATATTCATTTCAGGTTCTGAGAAATTTCATGAATAGTGCTGTTCACATCAACGTGAAAGCAAAGGATATGAACGCTGTGGAAGGGTTTTAATCCCTCTCTTTCAGATGTTCTCATATACGTAAAGTCTTTAATTCTTTAAATAGGCTTGGTGCTCAGTGCGAGAAAATTAACACACCTAAAGATTTTCATTTGTCTACCCGTGCTTCCTCCTGGGTCAGGGAACAGTGCCGTCCATTGTGCAATGGAGGCCTTGCATGCGGTGGACTGGGAGCTGGAGTTCTGCACAGACACCAGGACGGGTAGAGGTTCCCACACTGCAGAAGGAGCACCTCAAGGAGACCATGAAGTGCCTGCTGCAGATGGAGGAGCTGCGTCACATGCAGGTGAGCATAGCTAGCTTTCATTCACCTCTGCCTACTCCCATATCATCCTGCGATGCAAATATGCAAATTCAGCACCAGCGGGTGGTTTTTCACCCAGACTCTCATGAACACTGCATGCAAATAGTCCTCAAATAACTTGGAGGTTTTTTTTCTTCCTGCTTTAATTTATCAATATGTTGCCAGAATTACTGTCTGTGGTAATGTCATTATATAATTTAGTTTTATAAAAATGTTTCTGGCGATGCCTCAGGCCCCACTGAGCCTTTAAGCTCTCATTGAAAGTCCTTCATGCACGTTGGGGCCCAACAGGCTCAGAACCACCTAGCAGAGAAGCATCCAGATGCAGAACTTGTGCATCTTTAGGAGACACATTACCATGCAGTATGTTACACTGAACACAAATGGATCGTTGGCTTCATACAGCTGAAATGGCCTCTGTGTTTTACACATCCGGTGTTTAGTGACGGGGAAAAGTCAACGGCTCAAAGCTTTGCAGACCTGCAGAAACAAAGGCATCGACGGCGAGGGGGATCCAATCATCTATAATAATGTGGGCAGGAGTGCAGTTCAAAATGTAGGTCAGGATGACAAGGTGGAAGTAGGGTGGGCCAGCCCTGTCTATGGAAATACCTTGTCTATGTGGTAAACTCAGAAACCATCGACAAAATTATGAGATATCACGCAAATGTTGTAGGGGTGAGCAATACATCAAAAATATCACACAATTTTTTGCAGCAGTTCTTTTTCTTGTTGGTTTTTAAGGTAAAACTTTATTTGATGCGGCACAATTAATATAGTATTATGCTATTAAGCACAAGCGAAGACTTGGTTACATGCAGATCTCATTCATCATGAATTAACCATTAATTAATTCAACAGTTAATCATGATGCATGTTTTATCTCAAGCAGTTACTATTTTTGTTATTAATTCTGTAAAACTCTGTGAACTACTGAAGGAACTACTAAGGAACTGTTGAGGGAACAAGTCACGATTGTTCACAAGTAACACAAGTGAAATACCTACTTTCGGATATTTTCTTTTGAGGTGGCTAAAAATGGTTCGTCGTATTGCCATTCGAGGTGCAAACTTTATCTTTGCAAATTTTGCAAAAACCCATTGGTTTTCTAAAATATAAACAACTTGCATATTACCGATATCAAATTCTTTTTCAGGAACCAAACCTAAATTCTTGCCAGCCGTGCAGTTACTTTGCCAAACAGGGAACGTGTTGTATGTTGTGCATTGCATGTCGGGATTAGGGCGCGAATTTCTCTTATCGGTTTATTGGGGTGTTGAAAAGAATTTGGCTGCCAGATCAGTTAAAGAGTTGTATGAACCATGCAGCTGCAACTGCTAGAACATGCACTGTAACATGGTACTAACGATCCATAAGTAAAGGCATTTTAATCGTTCACAATCTAATATCGTCAAATCGCACACCTCTACAATGTCTTGTCTTTTCTTAGTCAATAGTTGAAGAGCATTCACCAGCTTGTGAGAAGCGGAGGTCAAAATGTAAAATGGCAGATATTTATTAGTATGGATGCAGTTTCTGTTTGTTTTGTAATATATCCCACTTATGACTAAGCATTAATCTTAATAGCTGTCATTTAGATGCAGGTGCTGGGCCAATATAACTAACATGCAAATTTCCAGGAATGACAACTCGATGATACCCTGTGATCTTCGTTTATCTCCCTGAAGGTTTGGTTCAGGTCTAGAGCACAGCCAGGGTTGCTTGCTGTAACACAACCTTGTGTTTCACCAGCTAAGTGGCTACACATGTACTGCTTTCTGTGAAACGTAAGCTGATTGTTATACTAAGGCAGCAAATTTAAATACTTCTTTGGTAAAGTCTGTGAAGTAAAAATGAATGTGAAAACTAATAAAATCTTAAAACTAGGGCAATGTGGCCATTGTAAGTACAACAAATATAGTTGGTTTCACTGAGTGCAGTAGGCTTTTGACAGAGCATGGTGGAAAAATTATAAATGAACTTCTCTGATAAGACAGAGAATCACTTAGAATGAAAGTCTGGACCTCTCAGGTTTGGTGAAGTAAAGGAAATCTCTTTTATTCCAGCCAAGCTCTCCCATCACACTCTGGTACTCGGTACCAAGTCACTCCAGCACACAGAGCAACCGGTTGATAAACCGTAACTCCCAGGACCTCTAAGTCCTGATTGGTCACAAAACATCAACAAACTAAGCTATAACGTATAACAAACACAATTCTCCTGCTCCATTGGTTCACCTTGGTAGCAAGGTAAAGTCCACCCATCTTACGCATTTTACTGGAGTCAGTCTTGGCTTGTATACTCTACTTGAGATGTGTATATAGATATTAATTATATGACACTGAATCACTGTTAATGTTTGGGTGTTCCATTGATTAATGATTAACACACTGACGTATTGTCACTGAATCACTGCAAATACATGGTTAACACACGATTAGCATGATTAACATTAGTATGATTAACATGATTACTTATACACTGGCAATTGTATAACATTTATATATTGTCTACTGTGATTATTTTATAAAGCTATGATTCTCTCTTCACCAGTTGGGGCTTCGAATCTCTTCCTGCAGGTGGTTTCTCCCCCCCTTTGCTCCGCTGTCTGCCTCTCCAAGGTCCGATCTTTCTTCAGGGTCTGCGGAACCAACTGCAGGCAGCCATCACTAAGCGAGGTCACACAGTATTCAAAACAATCTCTTCTTGCCTAAGGCCTAAGACATAACAGACCCAATATGCCTCCTCTCCCGGATCTACCAATGTCCAATTCTACTACCACACTATTATAATCTGTTATTGTAGCTGAATGCGAAATAGATGCATGACCCTTAGAATATAAATAGTATCAGACCAACAAATATCTATATAAAGAATCTCTCCATATAAAGCATTAAAAGAATTGTTAGTCATTTCCTGTTATCTTATTGTTTGCCTAGAAATGCTGTATCCTTTTAAAAATGTTTAATTAGACTGTATATTTTGCAATTTCACGTAAATTCTGGTGTTTGAAGTCCTTAGGATAGCTATGTGTAGTCACTATGACAAATTAAATAACGATGAACTTATCAATTCCATTTGAGTGTCATTAATTTGTTTTTCATATTTTAATCATACTCCGCATTTAGTCTCATTGACCTGGCCAGTGGCCATGTTGTCCAGCAGGGTTTGGCTATAATGGCAATTACCTATCCATCCATCCATTTTCTGCCACTTATCCAGGGTCAGGTCGCAGGGGCAGCAGTCTCTCCCCAGCCACCTCCTCCAGCTCCTCCTGGGCCAGTTGAGATATATAATCTCTCCAGTGTGTCTTGGGTCAGCCCCAGGGCCTCCTCCTGGCTGGACATGCCCGAAACACCTCCCCAGGGAGCCGTCCAGGAGGCAGCCTAGATAGATGCCCAAACCACCTCAGCTGACTCCTTTTGATGTAGAGGAGCAGCGGTTCTACTTTGAGCCCCTCCTGAATGTCCGAGCTCTTCACCTCTAAGGCTGAGCCCAGACACCCTGCAGATAAAACTCATTTCTGCCGCTTGTATCTATAAGTGAGAGTAGGAACATAAATCAACCGGTAAATCAAGAGCTTTACCTGTGAGCCAGGTGTGAATCCTCTGTGGCCAATCAGAATCAGTATTAATTAAAATAACTACATGGGAGAACTGAAAACAAGGCTTGGATTTGAAATCAGGGGCCAGATTTGAAGTGCCCTGCTGTAAAGTATACAGTACTGTGCAAAAATCTTATGTAGTTAAAGAAAATCATATTAAATTAACTTAATTTAGTTGAAAAACTATGATATAATATCAGCTGAAGTAACAGACACCTTGGCCATTTCAATACCTCTCCTAAAATCTCCCCAGTATTTGAAGCAACCATCCAATACACCATTGTATTTTTGACTCTTCTACTTGAATACCATGGAGTAGGACATTTCCCAGAAGTTCCCATTTACAACATACATAACAATGTTAGCAACTGCACTTATGTAAGTCGCTCTGGCTAAGGGCGTCTGCCAAATGCTCTAAATGTAAATGTAAATGTAACTGTGCTTTTTGGAAACTTCCCCCTGTTTGGCTAATCAGAATCCCAGTTATTTAACTAACCTAATGAATTACTTAATTTGGCTGGTGGTGAAAGATTTGCTGAGGGTGCCCTAGAAGAGAGAAGCTTGGGAACTGAAACACAGTTCTTCTAGACATCCAACAAGATTTCTATTTAAACTTACAAGGAATGACACAGGTACACAGCACATACCAACCACACGCAACGAGGAAACACAAAGAAATGTTCTGGACAGTAAAGGCACACGGTGAGTAATTTATACAACGGCTAAATTTAAGAAACGCTTAATCAGACACGGTTCACATATGACACAGGCATATGTCACGACAACAGGGAATACATCAGGCATTTACAATTACACAAACAGTGGGCTATTTACAATATTCCCAGCATGCATACCGCCCGCGTAGCATTTCTATGAGTTCTGACAAACTGGATTACATGAGGACTGAGTAAGTTTTGTAACATACGACGAGGAAGCCTGACTTTAGGTCACTGGCTTTAGGTCAGTTCTAGGTACAGAAGACACCTGTATGTATCTTCATTACACTGCAGCCTTGCTACCTCTTTATTACTGTTTTTGTTTTAAGCATTAAAACGCTTTAATACATCGTACTCTGCAACTATTTGGTACTAACAGCATGTCATAACAATTATGTTTTAAGTATTTGACATGCATGGACAGTTTATGAATCACTGGAATAGCACGCTTAGGAGGGAATCTGGAAGAGTGAGTGCTTTCAGGGAAACACCGATGACAACAAACTTCACAGCGTAATATTGAATTAATGTGCGTAACACATGAAATACAGCATTTTTGCTGTAGTTATCCTGCATCTCACGGAGGCTACTATTCAACAGAAGAAATACTTGGAAGAATAGCTTCACTCAGTGGCGGTTCTAGACCAAAATCACCAGGGGGGCCGAGGTGGGGCCAGTGTGTTTTTAAGGGGGGCACATTT
>JAODKF010000044.1:17964682-17978907 GCA_026779585.1 Mormyrus proboscirostris
GCCGGCATTTAAATCCCCCCCCCCCCCACCCACCCTCGCCACCACCTGCACCAGTGCCGCCACTCCCTCGCATCTCTTTGTCAATCTGGTTTAAAAACGGGTTTGTTTTGGCAGAGCCCCTTCCTCTGTAGCCCAAACTGCCGCCACAGTGGCTTCTGTCATGGATGTTGTGCAGGCCTTGCAGGTAAAAAAAAAAAAAAGAAAAAGTCTTGGGGGGGGGGCACTTTTGGGGACGCAGCAGTATGCGCGACTCGGTTCAGGGGAGTTGCGAAGATGCGTGACCTGATGCAATCCTCATGACCGCGGCGGTAATGGAGACGGAGAACCTGGTGAAGTTCAGCGTCTCCGAGGGAACAGCTGACTCCTCTCCCGCCTCCTTTTAATTGGTCCAAGGAGGCCTGTTTGCGCAGATTGAGAGAAGCCCAACAAGCGAAGCACACGATACTTCACCCACATCTCTATTGTTGTTACAGTGTCTCGAATCTCGGCGTCCGTGTGCTTGTTTCTGAAAATAACTGCAGTGGTGGGAAAAAAAAAATAATAAAAAAAAAAGTCAGTTAAAAGAATTGTGAAATATGCTGAGGAGAAATAAAATGTCTGTAACAAATAGCGACGTCAATCAAACTAGACAGTTCTGTGAGGTCTGTGGAATGGGAAGTATGTCATATTTTTTTTTTAAATTGTTTTAAAAAAATAATAATAATAATGTCAGTGATTTCTCATGACCTTCCAACACCGAGATTGCTGATTGGGGAATTCAAGGTCCCAAGCAGTGTGCCAGGTGTACTGTAAATCGCTTACCAAACGAAAGACCCCTTCAGACAGGCAGTGTGTTCCGCTTTACAGGTTCTGCCTGGGGAGTTCAGCCTTCTTCTACTGGCAGAACCAAACTGGACCTTTCTTGGTACCACTTTTCTTTTTAATTGAACTCCTGGCATCGCCATTCACTACAAGTCACCTAAAGTTATAGCCCTTTTTTTCCTGCAAGAATTGAATCACTGCATTTCACTTATTCATATTTTTTTCTCTCCATGTACACTAATGTAATTCTAAGTATACTGATATTTGGTTTATGGAATATTAAAGAACACGGCCAGTGTGCTTGCTGAGTATAAGATAACCCGATCACTGTGTTTACTGAGTACAAGAGACTGCAAGCCCTAGCCTTGTGTTCACCGAATATCATAGAACAAGAATATTTGTTTACTGAGTACAAGAGATCAAACGCATTATGAGAAGTATGAAAAGGAAAGAACTGTGTTTACGGCGTATAAGATAACACAGGCAACTCAGTTAGCACGTTTTTCTATGAAAATTATCACTTTTTATTATGAGTATCATTGAGTATGACGGAACAGCAACAATGTGCGTACTGAGTGTAAGGGAACACATGCTGTGTGTTTACTGAGTAGGAGAACAGCAGCACTGCACTGACAGAGTTTAACAGAACATAAGCAGTGTGTTTACTGAAGATAACGGAACACATGCAGCGTACTTACTGAGTGTAAGAGAACACATGCAGCGTGTTTACTGAGTATAACAAAAGGCATGCATTCTTTTTACTGAGTGTAAGAGGATACAACCAGTGTGTTTACTGAGTATGAGAACAGCAGTACTCTGCTTACTGGGTGTGAGAGAACACATGCAGCGTGTTTACTGAGTATAACAGAAGGCATGCAATTTGTTTGCTGCATATCACAGATCAGAAGAATGATCGCGGAGTGTCAGAGAACATGATTTGTGGCTCAAGAAGCAGCGCAACGGCACAGAAAATTAACATTTTCAATGACATAACAATTTTCTAAACACCATATATTGAAGCGTAACAAATTATTCATTTTAAATCACAGTTACAGAGAAAAAGAAAAAAAAAGCAAAGTACACAGTGGAGATACTGCAACCTGTCTGTCAGCAATAGCAACATCACACTGTGTTTGGGCAACTGTAGGCTTGCCTTTTGTTAAGGTCTGAACATACAACATAAGCAGAAAATATTTCTAGAGAGAGAGAGAAAAGAGGCACACATGCTGAATGTATGGCATATTAGTTACAGTTACATCACCATTTCATCATTACCTTCCTGGAACTTCCTTGTTGTTTTCAGTTTTTAAGAAATTTTTTAATGAAGTCTCGAAAATACTTCACATTTGATAAATTACAAATTTTAATTATTGTATTTGGTGATACTCCGAAGATGAGGAGTACTCAGAGATTATCTCCTGCCACGGAAAAAAAAAAAAATTATAAATGGCATCCAAGTGAACTGAATGAAGCAATTAACACCATCCCTCGATCTGGCTGCGATAAAACAAATGAATAAATAAACAACGTCGTTGAGATGCTGTTATTCATGGGGTGGATCCTAACTGGAGCTAAAATGTCAAAGTACATCATAAACAACAATAGGTGAAGGGGGAATTCCTCAAACCTCTGAAGCAGAAAAAGAATAGAAAAAGTGAGATACCACGTAGTCTGGTCATGCCTGACCATGTTAATTTAATTCAGAGTCGAGTGTCTCTCGTTACACTACTTCAGTGATTCTCCTTCAGAGATCATGATAGTGTTTACGTATAGTAAGGGAAAGAACTGCGAACTGATGGCCCTTTAAACGTTTAATTTCCAAGTACAAGGTTCGTTTTACCAGTTTAACATAAACCTTAAATACCCATCAACATAAACATGCCTATTTTGATACAGGCGTCGTTTTATGTTTCAGAGTTGAGTACAACAAACACAAAATAAAATAACAACAGGTTGCATGTGCACAGAGAAGAAAAAAACAAGTTGTTCCAAACCATAACAAAACAGCAGAACGCCCAAAATTTCATTGCTTAAAAATAAAAATTATAGTAGTACTGTTCCACAAAAAAAACAAAAAAAAATTGTGCCAATTAATCAGAGGACAATATATAATCAGATTAATTCAGTGGCACTGGAAGCTGTTCTTAGTTTGTGTTCTTTTTTTGTTGCCAACCCAAACTAGCCATAGTATTCTAAAGTGTATTAAACAACCTACAGACCTATAGCAGTCCAAAATGTGCTAAATGAATTCAGTGCTAGCTGTCGTAGTTCAAAATCTATTAAGCAAATTCAGTTTTAGCTGAATACGCATCAAATTCAAAGCTAACTATAACAATCCAAAATGTATTAAATAAATTCAAAATCTCAAGGTTAAATTATTCTTCTTTATTATTATCGAGCTGCATGCTGGTAGCACAGACATTTCCTCAGGCACGGTATTTCTGATGGCCTTCAAAAACATAAAGCTAATGATGCGGTTTGATACTTTGTATCTGTCCTATTTCGGCACACAACCACAAATGTTTTCAGAGGTCAAACATTCCAAAACCCAATCAATGCATTTACACTAAAGGGCAAACAGCACAATTAAAATAAGCTTTTTTTTCCCAGAACAAGAAGCTTAATTAGCTAATAAGTAAAGCAGGCCTGGCAGCATGTCATTTTATAGAAATCCAGTTTACAATGCTTGTCATAATCCTGCTGTTTATGTGAATGTAAGTTGCCCATTTTAGGGACTACTGTTTTTTTTTTTTTTCCATGAGTAATCCTCTGCAGGACAGAACTGCAATTACCAAGATGATAAATATGTACAGAGTTACAGTGTAAACAGAGCTCAGCCACGTACATGCAGCAGGAACCTGGAGACTACAAAATGACACGTATAAGAAAACGAGGAATTCAGGAGAGCCATGAACGGAGTCCAATTCCAGGTGGAGCTTAGACGGTCCCAAGACTCGCACTGTCTAACTGTTCTTTAAAATCTGTTTGGCATCTGGTGCCTTAAGTATGTCTGGCTCTGGCCGCTGGCTGTGACATCGTGGGCAACATGTGGAATGAAATAAAAGAGTTTTTCATTTAGTAATTTTCACCACGATACACACAATTCTATTTATTTTAGCACCATTTGTTTTGTCACACATAATGATATTATTTGATCACAGGATTTATTAAATCTATTTTTATTTCTTTTTTAAAACGAAAAACTAAAATTGTTATACTGTTTACAAGAAACTCTTCGGATTAACTGGGGTAAACATAATTTGTCATAAAAATCTTAAAAGAACATTCACACAAAAAATCAGTTGTTTAGTGCCAAGGTACCCACAGTATGTTTCAGTGGGTACAAAAGCTGGTTAAATGCAGGATATACTTTTTTAAATGATCCATCTATCCATCTTCCATTTGCAGTACATGGCCTCGGTGACCGGGGACCCTATCACGGAAAGAACAGAGGTACAATGCAGTTCATATTATCTTTAGTAGATTTATTGTTATTGTTACTTTGTCAACAAAATGAAAGCAAAACAGAATTTTATTTTTATGTTTTAAAATGTTTGTTATTTTCGTGTGAATATGTTGAATTAAATCCATATAAATATACTGAAAATAAATATAGCAAATAAGCAAATAAATACACAGATAACACATGCAGGTAATATATCGCATTAACAACAATTCAAGAGTTTTTTTTAAACACCTATATCCGCATATTGATCTCCCATTCAGTCCATATAATGGCCTTTTGATCGCTGTATTTATAAACTTCACTGGAACTTGACATAAACAAACCGGCCTTTACTAACAAGTATGACCAAATACTCTACTCTTAAAACATTAAGCACACAATAAGGGTATTAACATTTTAAACAACGTGCTGGTTAACGGGACACTACGCATCTAATACTTACCATTGCGTTTCTGATCAACTTCGTTTTGTCCTCTATTACCCAGTGATTAATAGGGAAACAGCGAAAAGGCGAGCAGTTCCCGTCTTGGGGTTATGGTTTAGCGAATGGCGCCCCCTTCTGAGCACCTCGGGAATAACCTCGTGTCACATGAAAGCTGCACGGCGTCCGCGCTGCGCGTGACCTTCACCCCAACAAAACAGCTTATTTAATTAATTTTAGTGTGAATTACCAATTACTACTTTGCTCTATTTCTTCAGAAAGAGACTGTTAAGAAGCCGGGCGGTACAACAGAAGGTAAGAACCTGAGATGTAGTACAAAGCATCTGCAAATTGCTGTTTGTTCTGCATTGTTTTCAGTTTTCCCCTTAAATCTGTAAATATCTATTAATGATAAAATATATTACAAAGTATACTTTAGGTACACTTTGTACAAGTGAAAGTTGTTGTTTTGACTCTTAAGACAGGAAAACATCGACGTTTCTGAACACTAGCTTCAGCAGATGTTTAACACAGAAATATACATTTATTTGTAATAGTGTATAAGACACACATGCTGGGAGTCAGTTCAGCAACAACACAGATATTTTTTTTTTATTCTCGTAAGTGCCAGAATAGTTGGTTCCTGCTGTCTATGCTAAATAATAATTGGCCGATAAGTTTGCCCGCATTGTTTTTGTTAAACATTATTCTACTTGAGGGCTCTCCGGTTTCCCCCCACAATCCGAGAACATGCTGAGGTGAACTGAAGCTGCCAAATTGCCAGTGTGTATGAATGGTATGTATATGCTCTGCGATGGCGTTGGCGGCCAGTCCTGCGGGGTTCCAGGACAGACTCCGGTCCCCCCGCTGCCCCGTATAGGACAATGGAAAATAGATGGATGTATAGATAGTAATTCATCCTATTTAACTAAACAAACCCATTTTTGTCATTCCGTGTGTTCCTTCCCCGTTTTTTTCGCCTCACGTGTCAACCAAAGGTTATCTGATCTCCTGTCGTTTCACACTTAACACATAGAGGGAGCCGCGAGCGTAACTTTGCTGCTTATTTACCCAAATTGCTGTCAGTAAGCAACATGTTACCGTCAGATGGAAGTGGGATTAGCAGCAGACAACAATATAATAAAATATATTCGTCCGGACTGATGAGAAGGGGGCTTTGGTAGGCTTTTACCGGGTCGTTTCCTTTGAGACTCTATCAAGTCAGTATTTTTGGAGCTTGCGTGACCTCTGCAGTATCCGCTCTCACAGAGGACTGATAGATCAATGTCAGGGAGGCCTTATTTTCAGCTTGCTCAGATGTTCAAGGAAACTGGAATGGTCACACTTATGCAAAACATTGCAGGTATGCGTTGCGCTGAACTCTGAATCATTTATTTAAGGTCATGTAGCATTTATCTAGGAAGCAAATGTACTGTTTGTATCTTTCTGGATTCTTTTCTGAGGAAATCAATTTACACACAAAGAGAATTGTGTAATGGGCATCTTGTCTGTTATTGTTGACGTGTTGATGAAAATCAACCTTTTCTGTTTCACACTTCCTATAATATAATATAATGTAATATAATATCTATATATACGTACCCCTTCAGATCTATACTTGGTTGACCAGCTTTGGTAGGAATTTAGACATTAAATTTGTGACTCATACTTATGGGTCTCTTGGGTGATTTGACTAGACTTACACATGTGGATTGCTGAGCTGAATTTTTGCGATTTGGATGGTGATGATTGGCTGATAATGCTAAGAGCATAGCAGGGTTTGTGTGCAGCGCCTCCTGGACGGTGGCCTGTTTGCTTTTATGACATTGCTGCGTGCCCGTGCGCTTTGCGCTGTTCCGTCTCAGAAAGCCTGCCATTTAGAAGTGCCCCATTACCACCCCGGAGGGCAGAGTTCAGAAAGTTTTCCAGCTCATTATGTCATAAAGAGCCCAGAAAAGGAATTAAACGGATTCAGTCGAGACAATTAGTTCAGTGAGGTGGTTCAATGCCAAGCCCGCTGGAACAAAGAGCTCCTGAACTCGGCCATCTAGGATAGTGTGTGAATAGCCCCGCTGTAGGTCTTTTGGAGATATCAAAAGGCGTCTTGGTGTTTTTCCTGACAAGCACCGCCCTGACCCCAGCTGCTCGACGCGGGAGGGAGGCTCGGTCTAAACAGGTCTGGGGCGGCACCACACGATCATTAACGGTCGGCTTGACTTCGCTCCATGGAGTGATTGATGCCATTGAGATCTCCCTCTGTCACGGGCTGAGCTGGGCCTCTGAGTAGCATGGAGAGGTCCTCCTTGCCTGAGTGTTTGCTTTGAGCTCCCCGCCAAGGCCAGTCATTTGGCCATGTGAACCGTTCTGTTTTCACACAAATGGACTTCAGTCCACCCATTTTACTGTGTGGTTTGCCCATCGCCTCATGAATGGTTTCCCGCATAATAATATTACGCTTCGAAAACCTTTTATAATACGTTAGATGATATGGATTGTCTTGTTTTTGCTGCTGTAGTTTCTTGCTTTTTGATCCAGTTTCTAGACTTTGCAAAATTGAAGAAAAAATTTCCAAAACTCACTCAGCCCACGGGATACACTTGCAGAAAAATTTGCGCAGACTTGGTGAGTTTTGGAAAGTTCTTCATTAGGTTATATGTGGACTGAGTGAGATTTGGTTCCCAATACTGCAGCATACGGTGAGGAAGCCTGACTTGAGGTCACTGGTGCTCTCCCCTCAAAAACAACAGAAAATGGAATTAGTGCATTTTCGAAATCTTCAAGTTGTGCTTCTTTTGGAGGTGAAGTGTGACGCACATTAGCCGTAGACAGACAGGTGGTCTGTTAGAGGGTGGTCTGGCAGATTTTGAGGGGGATTCAAATGTGATATTTTACTACATGTCTGCGGGAGAGTGGCAGAGACAGAGACTGGGGTGATCTGGTTGTCTGTTTTCCAGGACCAAAAGGATACATTAAGTTATATGCTTCAAACCAAGGGTGTAGATTCAAGATATCAGAGATGCCAAGTGTATTTATGGGGATTAGGGGTTGATTTTAGTCCCTAGCAAACATGCACTCTTCAAATGAAGTGTCAGAGAGGCTCATTGGGAGTTTTATTTACACAAAAGTGTAAATAAAAGGGCAGTAAGAAAAATGACTTGTTCAGAGAGATAACCAATCAGATTGTAGAGGAGGCCGAATTTAGTTCCCAATATTGCAGCATACAGTGAGGAAGCCTGACTTTAGGTCACTGGTGCAAGCAGTCGGATGTCTTGATCCTGCCTCCTTTAGTTGCTGGTACCCGCAGTCTCTTCAAACTGATTAGTGATCTATCTGAACCAATCATTTTTCCTTCTGCCCTTAGAACATTTTCGTGTAAGTAAAACTTCCACCAGCATGAGAGAGGCACTTATGAATACACCAGCATGTATATTCAATCATTTCGTGCTATGTACCTGGATTTTGGTAGCAGTTTTAGGTCTCGTGGTCATGTTTGAATTTCTAAATGAGATTGTTTTTGAGCAAAATCAATGAAATACGATTCCGTTAAATCGGCACCTTTTATTCTAGGGCTTGGCAATTTGATTTAGTGGAGCTCATTTCAGCAGGGAATGTGTCTGCTTCTATTAATACCCTTTATGAGTGTTTTCTGGGATTGACTCCAAGCTCCCTGTGACCCTACAGCGGATAAGCAAACACAGAAGAGGGATGAATGTATCAGCGTCACCTACTAATAAATGTAAAATAAGCAGGTGCCAGGGCTGTAAAGAATATGGGCCCCCAAAAAGATTGCCAGGTGAAGCCCCACCGGGTGGCCCTGCTACAGCGCCCCCAAGGACCCCTGTGGTAACTGCGCCCAGAATACTGCGGTAAACATCCCAGCTGTACGAACAGGTGAAGCTGTGAACTGGTGACACGTCAGCGACGGCTGCCGTGCGGCCTCACGGTGTGAGTGAACCTCCCCCGTCACCAGCACAGCTCAGAGTCTCTCCCGTCACTCTGAAAGTCCTAGAGGCCACCGGGACCAGCTGAGCCACGAGCCGCTCGATTGGCCGAAGCACAGCTGAGCTACGAGCCGCTCGATTGGCCGAAGCACAGCTACGAGCGGCTTGATTGGTCGAAGCACAGCTACGAGCGGCTTGATTGGCCGAAGCACAGCTGATAGAAATAAGCACATGTTCATTTATTTCTTTTTACATGTTGTATCCATCCATCCATCCATCCATCCATCCATCCATCCATCCATCCATCTTCTACCCACTAATCCTGGCCAGTGTCACAAAATTACATTGCAATATTTATTAAAATTCATTATTTAGTTCACATCCCTTCTATACATCCATTTCTGAATCAGTATCATGAAAAAATAAGCATCAAATAATGCTTCATAATCATTCATAATGCTGCATGTCTGTTCTCTCACTTGGTTGCCCTTTTATGTATGTGTGTGTCCAGAGAACCACTAATCAAGATCATTTTTACTTGTTTTTTATCACTTAATATTTAGCTGTATAAGTGGGTCAAACAGTAATAAGTACTTAAATTAATAAATAAATCCTTTTGATGCATTCAACTGTGAATAAATGTTATAATATGCTACTTTACTCTCGTGTTCAGGGTTAGTTTTCTGCTGGTAGTGTTTGGCGTTATGTGTTTGGGTTCAGGTACACTAAAAATATATGACAAAATCTCTCAAAGGGGGAAGGCCATATACTGACACAACACAGCCATCAGAGTCCGTTTTACCTGTCTGGATGACAGCATGACAGTGAGTATCCAGCAGGGGACGTGGTGTTTAAGGAATGTAGTGTGTGTGAGCGCTGTGGGTTAACCAAAAATGGCTGTTCGGCCCTTTGAGTGACATCTACTACTTCAAAGGCTTACTAATACTCAGCTGCAGACGTATGGCTCAAACCGTAAAAATATTATTAGTGGACTATAGAATGAAAGAAACCCCACTGGAACTAAAGAGTTGAATTTCTATTCACTGGTTAGCACTACTGCTGAATGTGTGCTTAGAGACTGTCCATAAAAGCCTCATCGACGGTATTTTAACATTTAATATGTACACAGATGATTTGGAAACCTGAGGGCAAAGAACAGACATTGACTGGCCAGTAAAATCACTGGTAAGGAGCAGAGGCAACTGGGTGGTATCCATGACGACAGGACAGAATTCAAAGCCCAAATGAATAGGCCATGATCCCAATCACTCACTTAATAAAATCAAAAAACTGCCCTCAGGAATGCGCTATAGCGCCGTTGGTACATTTTAGTAATTTTAATAGACTCTTAAGACTATGCTACCACCCTCATGCTTGCTTTCGGCGATTATGTGTGTAAATGTACTGCCATATCAGTATTTAGTGTTATTTATCGTGATGTTTTCTTAACTGACGTGTTAAGCCAAAGGCTGATTTCCACATCTGTAGACATTAATGATTGTTATTATCTTTAGTCGTAATCCCTTTTTCGGTTCAGTATTAGGTAATGTTCCGGCAAACAGCGCGTTGGGGCCGCGTGCTTAACGACTGCCCCCATCATGGTGTGACACAGAGGTCACAGTGAGGCTGAACAGGCTGGGACAATGAGCCTGGTGTGAAATGCCCCCCCCCCCCCCTCCGCCGGAATGACAGAGAGGCTTCACAGTGAAGTGTCCATCTTATTTTAATTTCCCCATCGATATTGATACAGATGGGACCCATTTGCAGAGTTGGGTAATTCAGGTTCAAGGAATAAAAAATCCAGACCAGGATTTCGTTTCAACCATCCAGTTCAGCACTCTGTGACTCTCTCTCTTTATACTCAACTGGATGGTTGAAACAGAGTCTTGGTCTGGACTTTTATTCTCTGGACCTGAACTATCCACCACTGCCCATCTGACAGGCTCGTCAGGCCATGTGAGGATATCGCACTGCTCATTAGCGGCTCATTCCGCGCCGCATGCCCCCTTCCCTCGCCGTTTTGCCAAGCCAGGAAATGTGCAGTCACATTTGAGGATCTTGACTCGAGGATCACACCTACAGTGTCACCATGCTGGCAGGTGGCCACATCTTTGTCTCGATTGGTGTTTCTCAACCCAGACGATACACATTTTTGCTCCCTCCCAGCTCGCAGAATATCAGAACCCGTCAAGGACACTGGATACTTGGTACAGTTGTGTTGGGAGCTGGGAGGGAGCAAAAACTTGGGATCACCGCTTTAGTCCATCAAGTTGACGCTCTCAGCTGACCCTTGGGGTGATCAGGGTTCATGATGCATACCCCCGCCAAGTAGGAGATCGGAAGTCTTAGGACCGCCAGTCTCTAAGACCAGACGAAGCAGCTTGGTAACCAATGGCAACACTACCGTGCGTGTATATCGCCGCGCTCGTGTCAAATGTGCACACTGTGGGCCCCTCCGTCGCCTTTTACTGCCTTCAGTCACACTCTCATCCCCAAGCGTTCGATACCCAGCCTGGCACCATTGCTTTAAATGACTTTCAGATGCTGTATCCACAGACCCGGAAACAGGCATTTCCCACCCATGACTTGGGCGTCTAACCATCTAACCCATATAACTCATACAGAGAAGTTAATGAGGCTGATAGCAGGCAAAAAATGGCACCCATTACAGCCACCACCCCCCCCTTCTAGGGCAACAAATGCTCTCGGTTTGACGCAAATCGAACGGGCAGAATCATTTTCGTGCCCTCGGGGTGACTTTCTGAGCCGTTAAGCATAAACACCAAATGCGCCGTTTCAGACGCAGGTGCACTCGTTGATGGGGGGGGAGGACTATATGTGAAATTGCAGCCCGAGGAAGTGGGGGGTTGCGGCGCTACTGAGGCAGCCAAAACTCCGGACGTGGGGGGGTAGTTTCGTAAACGTGCCCATTTTCCGTCTGTTGCGTTATCCTAACTAACCCTAAGAAAGCTACGTTACCACCCCCCTCCTCAGTGGGGAACATCACCGCCTGTCATGGGGGAGGCTGGGCTCAATTCCCTGATTGAGAGAGTAATTCTCCCCAGGATTAATAAAGTATCTCTTTATAGTGACTTAATCGGTACAGGGTTGTTGTGAGCTTATAGTCTGTCCCTGGAAGCACTGGGAACAATGTAGCTGATCGGTGACATCTGTGAGGAAATTTCACTCCAAAACTTTATATGGATTAAAATTGGCCATTTTATAGAAAAGCATGAAAGACCTTCAATCAGTTGCTTACAAGCCTATATATAACAATCTTTGATTTAAAAAAAAAATACCAACAGAATAAAAAGACACTTGGGGGAAAAAAAATACTCCATCGGCAGTTGGTTTGTAATAACATTTTATTTGCCTGAAATTATGGATACATGGTGTGGGCTCAAAAACCAAGGTGATCAGAAGTCACGTGGGGGGGTGGGGTCACAATTGGAAACCTGGGGGGCGGGGTTAGTCGTCACGTCGTTTTCGTGCCTAATCTCATTTCACTACCACCTGGACTGCAGCACGAACAAGTTTCCTGCAGCATTGTGACCACGGACGTCCAATAACATGCAACAAAAGACTCGGAACCGGTTCACGATGAACCTGAATCTCGGCTCGACTCGTTAGGCCTCGCTCTAGCCTCGTACTACCTCACGGTGAGCCACAGACTCATTAGGGCTTGCTCTAGCATCGTCTGCTCCTGGCAAACAAGCAAACAAAAAGAACAAACAAAAACAAACAAAGATGTCATTGCATGGAAAAGAACGGTGATTACAAAAGGGGTGATGCCAGCTGAGTTCTGGTGTAACAGTGCTAGACGGAGCAAATAAGACATTATGCACCACGCTTGGTGACTCTGTGGGGGAGGAGAGATTGGAGTGGGAGTCACAGTGTCCCTGGTTCTACTCACTGGATCCTTGCTACAGAATCTGTCACCGGTTCCCTCGTTAACCTTTTTTTTTTTCTTCCCTCAATGGCACTGATTTTGTCAACTGATTGGTACCAAATCAGTCCAGGACCAAATCTTTTTTTAAAATCTTATTTTTGAAAAACGTGCATTTCATCTATATATGAAGTTTCGACGACCAGTCCGCTGTTAAAAACAGCAGTGGAGTATTTCCCAAGGCACTGGGGAGAACGTGAGGGACCTCATGGTCACGCTGTCACCAAAGTCACCTGCTGTCTCGGACGGGCCCCACCCACCTGCTTTCTCCCTTATTGCACCACGGTTTAAACACATTTAGAGAATAAAACATGTACTTCTAAGCCCCCCCTGACCAGCTTCAGATAAAAGTAATTAAAAATATAAAAAAAAGCAAAATGATATTCACATACATGCCAGTAAGTTGTCCACAAATTATGCAGTTCTAGCTCCCTGGAGTTATACAAAGGCACATATACAGTATATATATATATAATCTATTGAAATAAATATGTGATTTTCTAGGTAGATCTAGCACTGTTCTCCTTCCTCTGTACCATGCAAGTCACTGTAGCCCTGTGGATGTTGCAGGCTGGCAGTATTTAAGATTAAATGGCCCCTCCAATTGTTCAGGTCAAGTCAGAAGGTGCGGACTCCCCGAGGTGTGGGTGTGTGTGTGTGTGAGGGGGGGGGGCAGCATTCCCAGGTGGACACAGTGAACTCCAGCGTGTTGCACTAGTGTGTTTTTCCGCCACAGACCTGAGGCAGTGGTGTGTCAGCTTTGGTGGGTGTTAATGTAGCCGTTAGCCGTTTCAGGTATGCAGTTCATTAGTCTGTTATCCAGCAACAAAAAAAAGGTTGATTTGTGAATTTATATAAATCAAAAAGGTGATACAAATCTCGATTAGAGTCACACCGACATGACATACTGTGCTCGTACATGTAACATACATATCTGTGTCCTGAAAAAAAAAAACACACACAAACACACTCAGATGATAATAAAAGAGTAGGTCTTGGCACTGCGCTAGATCCGATTTGACCTCCGTCCAAAAATAAAAACAAAAGTTTAAATAGTTCATTAAACTTCGAAATGAAAACCTTACTTAAGAGGTCCTTTGTTTTTATTGAGGTACTGTTAGCTAGACAAAATCTTTCTGTTGGCAATACGGACGTGGCTTTGCACTTATCAAATTTAAAGGTTTGGCTTTTGTTCCGTCAAAGCTCCATTTTTCCCCAATGCGGGCAGAAGCAGACAGATTAAGAAATTGCGTAGACAGAGACTGAGTAATGTCACATAACCATTTCTTAAAAATTATTATTTTTTTTTTTTAATAATAATAAAAAAAAAAGGATTAAAAAGTCTTCCCCAAAAACTCAGAGTGGAGTTCTGGGAGGCAGCCCTCGGCCTTAACGCTGTCCCCCTGCCGCAAGCTCTTCTGGCCGGGGGAGCTGCCTGCTCTGCACCCTCCTGTTCCACGACCTCATCAGTTCATGAACTGGGTGTAGCCTTCAGCACCCGTCACTATGACGTCCATCCAGATGCGCATGGCTTCTGGGGAGGGGGCCACCATGTAGTAGAGCCGATCGTGGGGTAACACTGCACCACCTTGAAGGGGGAGGAGGAGGAGGAGCCAGAGGGAAATCCCAGCCGGCTGAAACGATGGCCCA
>JAODKF010000044.1:17978972-17992319 GCA_026779585.1 Mormyrus proboscirostris
CACGGTCACCAGCACTGGCAGCGCGAGTCCAGCCAGACATCATGCAGGGTTACCATGGCGTTACTTCAGCGGTTACTAAGGAGCGTTCACGCGGCAACGGGCAACAGCCACCTATGCGGGCCTGTAAACAGCACACCGTTTCCCTAGCAGGACGACGACGACGACACAGTCAGTCTGTCAAACTGCCACCCGTGCTGGGTACAACAACCATAGTCAGCGGCCCAAAAAAAGAACATCGTGGTCATTATCGTGTGGTTATGTTAGGATTTGCGAAGACGGATGTTAGGTCTCCAGGCAACATCGGAATGTTCACGTCCACAACAAGCAGAAACCCAAAACGTGTGACAGGGCCTCCACACAGCCAATCATTAAGAGGCCCCCAGGTGGCGACTCGGGACCCACCTCTCTGCGAAACTGGGGGGGCAGCAGCTCTGAAAGGTGCTGGAGGGGGGAGGGATCAGAGGGTCAGGTTCTGGGGAGGGGAGGGTATACCGGGGGCACGCACACAGTCACACACACCGGGCTCGCCCACACGTGGTCACCATACCATATATATCAGGTCTCATTTTCACGGCCTGCCGGTGTCACGCACACACACGCAATTCACATGCATGCCCACAAGGGGGAGTCATACATACACTGGCCAGGCTCAGGTTGAAAAATCCCTTCTGCAAAGCCGGCCAGTCAAAGGAGGGAGGGGTAGGAGAATGAGTGGGTCAAAGGAATGAGTGAAAGAAGGAAAAAAAAGGGAGGGTGAGAAAAAGAAAACAACTCAATGGATGTATGGAAGGTTTAAATTAACCGGAGGGGGAAAAAAGCGATACTGCATGTATTGCAACGGTAACATTTTTACAGATGCAGGAAAAGAAAACAGGGCCGCAGTAAACAGTGCAGATCCTCCAGCGCAGGATGACGGGAGACCTTTACCTTGGTGGCACTTCGTAGGTGGTCGTAGTATACTTCTTCTATGGCTTGGAAGTAGATGACCCCCTTCAGCTTGGTTTCGTGTTTGTCTGAGGAGGAAGAGAACGGGGCAGGGAGAGAGCTAAGCAGAGCCGTCGTGCCTGGGACAGGCGTGGGACGCCCGGCTGAAACCCTGACAGCTGGCTGCTTTACGGCTTATTTAAATCAGTAACTGACAACCGCCCACCCGAGCAGGCACTCTGCTTTGGGAAAATCCCACTTCACACCCACAACGGTGTCAAGGCGACGGCAGGGAAGCTCTCGCTGATCTGTGGTGCCTGACGACAAGACGTGGCTCCACCCCCCCTCCTTCCTCGGAGGGTGGGGGGGGGGTTGCTTTGTTACCGTATTTCACGTCCGCGCGGAGTAAACACACTGAAAAGCTGCCGTACGGTAGGACCCCGGGACTGCATGATAGGGGCGTGTGGCACACAAGTTCCCCCTTCTGGGGATGCAGACTGGGAAGGAGTTACAGCTGGTTTCATCATCATCATCATCATCCTCATCCTCATCATACGGAGACGGGCGGCTCCTTTATCAAGATGAGCCGAGTATGAATGGTAAAGTTACATGGGGCCACGCGCTGCCTGTCAGCTGGCCCCGCCCACTGCCCGTTTCTCATAATCCTCCCTGCGGGGGGGTCTGGCTATGGGTGGGCAGGAGGTGAGCAGTGCCCACCCAAACTGATCATCTTCTCAACCATCAGCCACGTCATTGACAGTCAATGCCGAACGCACAAATCTGATTGGATGGGCCGGTGACTGATAAATTAAAGAATATGTTCTGGCCTCTTGGACCCAAGGTTCATTTATATAAGTTAATTCTAGGATTGGGGCTTGGAAATCTGATTGTGGATCAGCATAGGGGCTAGGTTTTAAAATGCTGAAATTTCCAACTCTGCCTCACGACCCTCGAACCTAAATTTGGGTTGCGACTCACTGATGTACATACCAATCCTGTAAGGGACTGTAGCCACACCCACCTACGTAATAGGAGAAGGTCCGCTTGAGGCGATCGAAGACGAACCAGCGCTTCTTCCACGACTTGATCTTGCCTCCCATCTTGACCAGGTAGCCCTTGCACATTTTCTCATTGACGATCACATGGTAGCAGGTGTCTATGTTGTGGCCGGATGATTCCACGTGGGCCCGCAGGTCGAACTCCTCCTTCCGGATCGGCAGGTAGCGCGTCATGGGCCGGGCCTGCGGGAAGGTTCAAATGCGGCCTGAGACTGCAAGGCTGCCGTCGGCATGGGAACCAACCAACGCGATTGAAGAGTTCCAGTCGCCGTGGTCACCAGAATGGGCTTCTTCAGCAGGTCCTTTCAGTCAGGACGGGCTCTACCTCTATTTGGGAGCCCCCCCCCAGCCAAGAAAACTGCCGATCATTTCACTTTCTCCACAGCGCAGGTATTTCAGGCCCCCTAGGCAGCTGCTCCTCTGTCTGTAGCTAGAGCTGGCCCTGTCTTTGGGTCAAAAATCTGTTGTTCTTTTTCCTCTCACGTTCTATCAGCCGTGTCTCCTTAAGGATCTCTGCTTCGGAATTCTAACCGATGCATTTATCTGCACTATTGACTTGTCAGATGCTAACTGTCCACAGCCAGATAAACAGACATAACAGACACTAGACAAAACATCAACAAATGCAAATAAGTTGGCAGCTGATGTCTTTCATCTGTGAAAAAATATAATAGAATACAATATCTATTACATGCACAATGAAAATGTGTGCTTTCCACCAAAGCTATAGAAGATAAAATAAATAAGATAAAATGAAAATGAATATATACAATACTGCGCAAAAGTCTTAGGCAGTCAAAGAAAATGTTTGAAGTGATTTATCTGGTGGTCAAAAAAATTACACAGGCTCATTGGGTGTTTGCTGTGAACACTGGAGTGACTTTAGGAGAGGTTTTGAAGGTTAGACTAACACACTTTTACAGACATAATATAGTTTTTCACCAACAGGTTAAGCTGGCAGGTCCGTTTTGGATGAGTCCTACCAGAACGTAAGGGGAACGGCGGCTGGGGGCTGGGCCTCACCTGAGAGAACTGCTTCTCCCTCATCTTGACCTCCTTCTCCACCAGCTGCTGCCTCTGCTCCGCCTCTTCTTGCAGCCGATGCTCCGCCTCCTCCCGCCTCCTGCGCTCCTCCTCCAGCATCTGTCGACGGGCTTGGGATTCCCTTTCCTGGGGGGGGATACAGGTAGGAATTATCACCAGCTAACACTCATGGAAAGACATTATGTCAGACATTTAGATTACGGCTAATGACAGTATTCCATTATAAGATTATCAACTTCCTCACCAGCATATAAAGAAAGACAAAAATTGAGATTGTTAATCACCACCAGTTCTAACATCCTCCGCACTGACAAAGATTGCAGTTAGAGGCTTTAAAGCGACGGGAGTTTGTGTCATCAGAGCAGCCAGTAAAGTCATCAGGCATCACTGACTCACCCGACTCTCTAACAGCCTGGCTTTCTCCAGCTGCGCCTCCTTCAGCATCTTCTCCATCTCCTCGATCTTCAGGGCGTCCATCCCACTGGTGCTGCGGCCGGCAGATGAAGGCAGAGGTCAAGTGGACTCCGAAAGCACAATGGGTCATGTGCTGTTGTTTTTCTGGTGACATGCAGTGCAACGGCACACGGAGTGTGACCGCGTAGCAGGAGCAACAGCGGCCCCTAGTGTTCGCTCATGAAACTGCGCTGACCGCCACATTTCTCTGTCCTGCTCAGCCTTTATACATTTCAATGTTTTCATTGGATTAATGCCAATGTCATAATGGAACCATAAAACGACTCCCCAGATTAATTTTAAGATGAAATACTGTGCACTTTATAATTTGCATAGATGCACTGCTATAATAATCCAACATTCAAATCATTACATTTTATTTATTTAGCAGATGCTTTTACCCAGAGCAACAAGCATTTTTTTTGGAAGCAGGGTCAGCCAGTCCCTGGTGCAATTGCGGGCGAAGGGCCTCACAGAGGGGCCTAATGGTGAATTTACTCTGCTGCCCTGGGGATTTGAACCAACAACCTTCAGTCACAGCCTCAGTGTTCTTACCCACAGAGCCACACACTTGCCCCTAATTCTGGGCAAGGTTGCTGGACGGGACCTGAAGCCTATCCCAGACAGGGAAGGACACAAGTCAGGAGTACGCCTTGTCGGGGCACCAGTACATCGTTGGACACATACCCGCACCCATTATGGGCGATTAACTGCATGTCTTTGTACGGGAGAAAACTGGAGTAACCGGCAGAAAGCTGTGCGACACCAGCAAAACAAGTGAACTCCGAAATCACACAGTGTGGAGGCAGGATTTAACAGCCCTACCCACTGAGCCAATGTGCCGTCCTGCTACTCAGAACAGCAAAAAAAAAAAAGACTGGAGGAGTTGAAGCCAATTCAGTCTCTATCATTTTTACAACCAGATAGGAAAGAAAAATGAAAAGACTTCAGCAGTCTATTATCACGAGTAAAGAAAAGTACACATATCACCCTTATGAACAGCTTAACATCTACCGCGAACTTTACATCACGGCGTCAGACGGCAGCCGCTTTTGCCTCTAACCTGGACATGTTGTCAGGAGAACAGGCAGAGTTGCCCGTGGAGACGCTGGTGTCCATGCTGTCGGAACTTTCCAGGCTGACGGTATCGTAGGCGCGCTCTCCAGCTGGCGGCGGCTGGTGATGCAGGATGGAGTGGTGCACCATGGGAGGCAGGGGCGAGACGAGGGGCACGTTCAGCTGGGTCTGGGAGCCGTGCAGCGCCTCCCACTGAAACTGCGCCTCCACCACCGCCTTCTGCTTCAGCTCCGCCAGACGCCGACGCTGCTCCTCGATCACCTGCTGGCCTGCGGTGTTCGTGGGAGTTAGACGATGGGCTTCTTACCTCCACCGGGGGGAGAACAGCCGTGCATCATGCGCGAGCATACACAGGCCCATGATCGCCCCCTGATGGCCCGAGCGTGGAAATGATCTTGTCGGAAAAGTGAAAACGATGCACCGAGCTTGGGCACATTTGGACCGACACTGTGCATGGGTTTGCACACCTTCACAAACGCATGCCGGGGGTGGACAGGGCTGCAGCTTGCAATAAACACACCAGACCAGCTGTGGGAGTGGGAGTGGGGGGGGGGGGGGCAGTTGGGGACAGGAAAGCATAGCCATCCGAACGAAATCGGTATCAGGATGGAGATACAATGTCAAAGCTGTAGCATGCATGAGGTCCACAGACGTCAACCAATGCCCCAAGGACCGACATGGGCCAGCCACGTTTCAGTGTAGCCGTGTCCCACGCATACATGAATCATGTATGTGCAGGAGACCCGGCTACAGAGAGCCACAGTCACACACATCGAGGATGTGCACCAAGAATCGGAGTCTACTTTTGGTCGTCTCTGGTCTTCTGGTCTACGTGTGGCTACAAGCTCATCGCCTATCCTTCTGCAAGGATACGCCTCTCATCAGAGGGGACCCAAACGAGACATGCCGCATCTGCTTTCTGTTTAAGGAGAAGGCAGAGTCCCAACTGGAGCACAGAGGCTACGAGCTGAATGGCAAGGCAGGCCCGCTGGCCCGGGCTCGGGGGTTCTACCTGTGAGGCCGACGCTGGGGGGCCGGGGCTCGACCAGGGGGGGCAAGGACACTGATAGATGAGTGGGCAGTGCGGTGGTAGGAGAGACATGGAAACAGAGAATACTGTAGTTACGATGGATGGATCGAGAGCTACTGGGCTGGGTGGGGGGGCCCTGATGAGGGCAAAGAACCAACTTCTGAACCCTGGTACTGAGAGGATCGATGAGGTGGGGCCATATCCTCCCATTGGCTGCTTGGTGGAATACGGGCGAGGTCACCACAAGGGGGCGTCTTACCTTTCTGCTGCAGGGCCAGCTGCCTCTTGGTCTCGATGTCCTGCAGAGTGGCAGCCAGGTTGCGGGGGAGGCTTCCCGTGTTGCTGGGGAGTGTCATGGGGCTCTGTGAGCGGGTTGGGCGAGAGGTATTTAGCCACGAGGATGGAGGAAGCTGAAGATGTCGCGTCTTACGTGGTCTGACCCGTTTCCGTCTACTGCACCTCGCCGGCTCGTTCCTGAAAATAAGCTACTGGGCTTATTGGGGGTTTGTCTTGGCCAAACAACAGCCTGAGACAGATGTGCCTCTGCATGGGGAGCTATGCAAGGTCAATCCTACCTGCGGCCATTAGACTCCACAGTGAGCCAGCCTATGGCGGGGGGCGGGGACCAGAACCACCTAAGCGTCTTCACAGAACATGCCATACAAAACTGTGGAAATACTATTTACTTCTGTGCTGTTACTATGGAGTTCCATGCTATACTATGGAATCCCTGACATTCTTTGCACTGTTACCGTTTATTGGTATAATTATGTAGCTTTATTTATTTAGCTGTAAACAAGTAATTGTAGACATGTAATTTCCTTCGGGATTAATTATCCATCCATCCATCCATCCATCCATCCATCCATCCGTCTGTCTGGAAAAGCTAATTAAATCTAATTTCATCGATTTCTACAGAGACCCATTTTCATAAAGCTCTCAGCCATTCGCAATGGCAACTGTCATGTGACATACCTTGGATGCTGGGCTACGCCCAAGCGTTGCGGCGCCGTACAGTGGCGGTGAGCCGGTGCTAGCTTTGGCCCGCGATCCGGTAGAGCTGCTGTCGCTCTCCAGTTTGGAGCGGTATACCTGAAGAGGAAGGGAAATCCGCATCAGCCATGGAATCTCCCTTAATGAGACGTCGTACATTAGGGTGAACCCTTCAGTCATCCGTCAGAGGCAAACCAAGCGAGGGACCTTCAGCTTCTCCGTGCACAGCTGCGGTCGCACTTCGTACCGCAGCGCTGCTGCTTGAAGGACGACGACATCCCGACTGAAGCAGCAGAGACAGTACAGTTCAACCATTCACACCAATGTGCCCGGACAGCGTCACAAAACCCAGTGGAGGTTAAGAAAGACGGGAGAGGAGGAACCAGGAGCAGCGTCCGGGAATTACCTGCGCCGGCCTGCGTGACGAGAGAGATTTAGCTGGGAGGGGGGGAGGACACGGCTGGCCGCTCGCGAGAGGGCTGGCCTCCCCGGCAGCCATGACCTCCTGGTACCACCGCTCCAAGTCCAGAGCGGCCATTTGAGGCCTGCTCCACTCAGGCTGAGAGGAGCAGTCCGGGAAGGAACGGAAGCAGAGAGAGTAGAGAACCAGGAAGAATGGTGCGAGACGGCAGCGGAGGAGGAGGAGGAAGAGAGAGAAACAAAGAGTCAATAAGGAAATATTTTAAATGCGAGTTTGAGAACCAACGGATCACAGACCAGCCTGATAGCTCTGTTCGAATGTACAGATTCTACCCCTTCAATGCATAGCGAGAAAACAAGGCAACATTCTTAATGCAGAGACCCCAGCAGTCATTTCTGCTTTGCGCTAACTCTGAGCCATGCTAAAATGAAAGGACTTCCTTCCCAGTCCTGCAGGTTCACAGCACGTGAATCTTGAAACACTGACAGGTCTTTCTACTCCAGTCATGGTTGCAGCCCCTCTTGACACCAGTTCTTCAGTGAATTCCAAAGAACCTTTGTGAGGACTTCAGCCCAGCAGGATAAAGATCAAGAAACAAGACATTTCTGCCCATTGAAGGGTGAAAAGCTCTGATCTTGACTAAATCTTGCTCTTGACTGATCTTTTCATTGTGAGGAAGCAAATGTACGCAGATGTGGAAGACTACCATGACATGGCCATCGGTCAAGCACACTCCAAGTAAACCGAATGATCATTTTATTAATGGATTTATATTGCTAGTGAGTTAGTATCCAGCACATATCAGTAACAAGTTGAGTTTTCATGAGAATATCGTTTCCAGTACTCTGGCTCAGATATAATGGCGGAACGGTAACATTGGGAACATCCAGTGTCTTCCATCACAGCAGTAGACAGGGAGGAGTCAAAGGTCAATGTGCGGTGAATTTTACAGATATCAGAGCTGTTAGATTGAACTGCCATTTAAGGCCGATGGAGTTGGAGTCTCAGGCAGCCAGACACCAGCGTATTGGCCAGATGAGGCAAAAGGACGGCATGGAGGGTGGGGACACACACCTCGGTAGAGAGAGAGAGGGAGGAGCCACGGGGAGTTGTGTAGCAGGAGAAGGCGGGCTCTGCAACTACGGAGTGGAATGATTGGATGGGAGAGGTTGGGGAGGGGTCGACCTTCGGCATCCCGAAGATCTGGTTTACTTGGCTGAGAGTGATGTATTCCTTTCCACAAGCACAAGCAGAGTGAGGGGTATTGGGAGGCAAAAAAAGCGCAAGAACAGAAAAAGAAAAGAAATGGATAGACATACAGAGGAAAGAGAGAAATAGAATTAGCCTCTGCAGTTTAAGGCCTGATATATTGTGTTAATAACATTAAAAGAAAAAAAATTCTATGGTCAAGATAACGATAGTTCACAAATTTCTACAAACTAATATACTCTGCTGCAATTTGACAAACTGCCCTAAAACTGTTCAGAGTGAACAAGAAGTCAAATCTTACAGAGGGACAAAAGCAGCTAGTATTACATACAGAGACACTGGCTGTGGGTAGGAATGAAATTTTATTTTATTTTAAAATACGGTGCAAAATACACCAGACACATGGGAGACTATGATACTTAAAATGCAATCCATTGAATTTAAAATCCCCTCAAAGGTATAACTACTGTACACCTATGGAATAAACACACACTGAGCTTTTATAAAACAAAGAGCAAATAAGGTTGGGAGATTCCTCCGTTGGCCTGAGGCTAGCAGTGCGGCCCATAGCAAACCGCCACTGTTACGTGACACGTAAATAATGTGCTTTACAGCTTACAAATGCAGCTTAGCAGCAAGAGGACCGGATGTAGGAGAATCAATGCAAGGCAGAGAGATCAGGTCAGTAACGTAGCTGCAATACTGTGACATGCTGGGGAGAAAGAGACACGGGGAAGCGGAGTGGTACCTCGCAGGAAGCGGCCGGACCTACGGCAAGCGAGAGGCAGTGCGGAGCGGGGGTAGCGGCAGCTTGGGGGTTGAGGTTTCCGCTCCCATACATCTTATAGACGTCAGAGAGCTTCAGGTACTCCAGAGAGCGCTAGGCCCACAGCAGAGGCGTGTGGGACGAAAGGACGGTCAGTATAATCATGGATTCTCACACTCATACACACAAATGCACCCGAGATATGCCACCACTGCTTTCCCATTTGTTCACCAAGCTCCTGCTGAGGACACATTTAGAAGGGGGGGGAGGGGGGGGCACTTGTAAAAGGGCCACCAGCTCTCAAAAGCAGCCCAGGTTGCCAGGATGCCGGGCGCTGCAGCCCAGATGCACGACAGAGAAGCATAGTGAGCAAAGGGTGCAGGTGCGTATACAGGCTGATATTAATCCAGGGTGAGGAAGGGAAGGGAGGGTTGCCAAAAAATAAACACCTAGTACACGCACAGGGACGTTCTCACAACAAGGCTCTCCATGCAGTCCCTGAACATCAGGCAGAACGCTTTAGGAATTCACCACAGACCTTGTGCTGCACAGAAGCAGGACTCACATTCTTTCAGAAAGTAAACAAGTGGGGGGGGAAAAAAAAAAAAACCCAACGGCGGCCAAAGTCAAGCCGAATGCAAACGAGCGTGGGGGGAGCGTGCACAAGACACGACGGCCAGTGACGACGTTCGACAAAAGCGTGGCCTTCGTGTGTGACGGACGGTAGGACAGGGACAGAGACGCGGACGAGAACCCACACAGAGACCGTGCCAAGCTCAAGAAAATGACGGGGAGGGCGGGGGGACGGACCGAAAGGCTGCATGCAGGACCGGCCAGCCAGATTACCTCATGGGGTCGGATGGGATATATCTGAGAGGACGAAGCGTTTAAGTAGGAGCCGGCAGGTTCGCAGAGGGAATTCTGGGAATAAGCGTCCTCGATTGCATCCGATTCGCTGATATGGAGAACTTCCTGTTCAAAGTTTTTGAGCATCAACAGCTACCCAGGATGGCATGTGTCCAATATAATGTAAACTAGAACATTCCAGAACATTCCCATGACCAGTAAAGCCTAATGCCCAATGACAAAACACCTTTCTGGCCACCCAAATGGCAAACTTTCTCACTGCCAGACCACTAAAACATTCTAAATTGCCGAAGCAGATGAAAATCGCTTATATAGCATTAGGATTAAAGCCTAAATAAGCACTTTTTATTTACAATTTGTTACTGAGCTGTTAGTACTTGTTACATTATATTAGGTGATTAGACTTTTTCCGTTGCTGTTTTTCTCAACCTTGATTTGCGGGCATGTCTGTGATCCTGGTAGAGAAAAGCATCACCGCAGTCACAAACACAGAGACGCAGACATGAGGATAAAGGCAGAGACAGTAAATGGACGGATGGTCCCACGTAACACCAAGTCACAAAAATAACAAAAACTAAAAGTCAGCATTAAATCTCCTGCTGGCTGCGTTCAGAATCGCTTCGTAAAACAGACACAGTGCGCTAGCGTTGTGAGAATTAACAGCAGATTCAACGCACTGTTTAGAGCAATAAAAAGTACCCACACTGCACTGCAAATCACAGTGTACAGATGACAGACTACAGTGCTCTGTGTATACCACACTGCACTGCAAATCAGTGTACAGATGACAGACTACAGTGCTCTGTGTATACCGCACTGCACTGCAAATCACAGTGTACAGATGACAGACTACAGTGATCTGTGTATACCACACTGCACTGCAAATCACAGTGTACAACGTGTCTGCAAAGACTGAAAATGGCTTCTCAGTTTATAATAATAGATATTGTGAAGAATTAGACTGCTGTGCCTGTAATCAGAAGGTCACCAGTTCAAATCCCAGGGCCACCTGAGTGATGTTACCGTTGGGACCGGAGCAAGGCCCTTAACGACCCTACTTTCAATTGTACATCATTCTGAATGAAAATACCCACTAAATTAAATGTAATTTTAACTTGTATAAAAGTATAGCCTTACACATTCATAGTCACGTTATCTTCTTCCATTTATTCTGTTTCCTATATATTTCGTGTATTTAGCTATTTGGAAATGTCAGTGTAAGGTCATGAGGATATCAGCACAGAGCCTTGTGGAATGTTGTGCCACCTTTTTTCATTGGCTAATTCCCTACAGTCCAAACTGTATAGGCATTTGTATATAAAGACAAATGAGAGAATCAGTGAATAATTTCAAACACAGCCTCTCTTTCTGTCACACACACACACACACATACATACATAAATACAAAGCACAGTGGTGAAAGGAAATGGGGACAAGACATATTCAATTAATTGATCACAATTAAACATTTAAATAAAATGTTTTTTTATTACCCAGCTCTTCCTGTCACTATCTTTCCACACTGCTCCATTTTTGCGAGCAAATGCAGTACCGAGTATAGACAGCAGGGGGCAGAATGACAGGACTGCCTCACCTCCTTCATTGTAGTGCTGTTCTTGGGGAGGCTCCTCCCTCCATTCAGGCTGAGGTATCTCTTCTCCAGGGCAGACAGCTTCTCCCTCTCCTGTAAACACAGCACCACACGGACGTCAAAAAGACCGTGCGAGTCTCCTCTTCAAAGTATCACGTGGAGCAACCTGAGAAAGCTTTCTTCTAGAAACGTCTAAAAAAGTGAGTTTTAGGCATGTTAAAGTGGACCACAGAAGGAGACACACAGAAGAAATGACGGACAGGACAGATTATGGTACGTGCTGATAGAGTCACGTTTTTTTTCAGGCTAAATATGGGTTTCGAAGAACGATCTTATCAGACTTTTACTCCATCAGCAATCCTGATGGCCACCAGACAGATGATTCTGCTACAAAAGTAATTTCCAAAAACACGGCAATGTACTTAAAGCACAAAGGCTCTGCTTGGCCCTCCCTGCCCGACGGCCTTGCCGGGGTCACCTGCCTTGTGGAGCATCTGCACTGCCACGTTCCTCTCCTTGGCCAGCCGCTCGCACTCCTGGGCTGCCTGCAGACCCAGCTGGTTGGCCTGGCTCTCCAGCGCCGCCACCTTCTCCTGGAATCCAGTGACACGAAGAGTCCTTTTATGGCAATGGCTAGGATAAATAAAACTCTCTTCCAGCGGCCTGAGCATGGCCTTGGCAGTAGACGTAAATATCTTGTAAGACGTCTTGTAAATCTCGCCCGCTCACCTGCTGACCAGCAGGGGCAGAAGTCATTAATATTACAGTTTAACTGAAAAACATTAAACTGCACCGTGATAACTGTGACAGAAGGGGGCGCTGCTGCGCTCACCCTTGAGGGACCTTCTTGAGGCGTCTTCACACCTGCCTGACTGAATGCATGCGGTCTGCTTCATTACATTAAAGGCAAGCGCGTCATAACGTTGTAGCCAGGCATTTGTTGGAAACCACACTCATACCTAGCTGACCGCCTGAAAGCACGTTTCTAATGTGCTATTTGCCTCACTTCACTTTGGACAAAAGAATCTGCTAAATAAAGAAATGTAAATGCAGCACTTTATACTGGTAAGTTCAGTGTTTCCCAACCCAGTCCTCGGGGACTCCCAGACAGTCCACACTTTTGTTCCCCCCCTGCTGCCAACACACTCAATACCAAATATTCCATGTTCTTGATTGGCTAGGAGCTGGGAGACATCAAAAACGTAACGTGGACTGTCTGGGAGTCCTGAGGACTGGATTGGGAGACACTGGGTTAAGCTGGCACTCGTACCTACAGCAACTACTACCTGTATAGCGACATCATACATCTCCAAGGAGACGTTCTGCTTGTTGCACTCAAAGGTACAAGAGCAGCATCCTTCTGAAGATCTGATCCTGTCCTTAATCTCTGTCGGTTTAGCCTTGGTATTTCAAGCCCTCCCTTTCCACATTTCCAGTGCCACATTTCCAAATTCCCGTCCCCCAGTACCTATGTCCATTTCTCATTTGTAACGGGAGCTCTGGCATTCCAGCAGCCCTGAGAGTGCTCAGAGGGTGGCAGTGCTGACACGATAAGCAGCGTGACCCCCCCACCCCCCCCCACCTTCCGCTTGGCCAGGCTGCTGTGGTACTCTGCTCGCTCATGCAGGAGCTGCTGGCTGACCGTCTCCCTCTCCTCCTCTAGACTGCTCTCCCTCTCCAGCTGCTGGAACTCCAGGTCCTCGAAGCGCTTGGTCGCCGCCTCCAGGGTCTCTGCCTCCTGAGAGGGTTTGTGGGTAATGAGGAGGGGGAGGGGGGCACAGAAGTCACCTAACAGACAGGCTCATCAAGGAACCCTCAGTGACCACAGCAGACAATTACATTTTACCACAGAACAAATTCAAATCATCACCGGACTTCCACCCAATGGTGTACAACAAAAACCGTCTCTCATCT
>JAODKF010000044.1:18048452-18067579 GCA_026779585.1 Mormyrus proboscirostris
AGTCCTTCTAGTCGTTTCTCAAATCCAGCCTTTGATGAAAGCATGGGGGCAGTACAACGGGTCTCTATCTTTCTCTCTCTCTCTCTCTCCCTCTCTGCCTCCTTCCTCTCTCTTTCTTTCTCTCCTCCTTCAGTCCACTGTGTCAAACCAGGGGCCCGGGAAGGTGCATTATACCCGGACACACATTTACGACCTGGCGTGCGGAGGGCCCTGGAAAAGCCAGGCTGAGGCCGTGTAACAGGCGAAAAAAGCAGCACCGCGCGAAGCTGAAAAACACCATCTGCGGCAGCATTCGTGAGTTTAGCATTCAGGAGTTAAAAACAGAAAAGGGGAGGCCGTCGCGAGAGATTCTTTTAACGTTTTCCTAGGCGAAATTGCATGCTGCTGTTGTTGTTGGACAGACAGCCCCAGCTGTCTTAATGAGTTCAAGCTGCAGTGAGTTCGGTTCAGTCCAACGGTCTGTCCCACCGGTTCTGCTGTAAATAAAGGCAATGTGAACACCCTCGTGTGTGTAAATATGTCTCTCTAAGTGGATTTTTGGTAAGATGGGTGGAAAGTTGCTGAGCAGCATCCAACCCATGGGAAAGGTTTCAGAAGAGAGGAACATGCTGACCTGAGAAGAAATGAGTCAAAATAAAAAACATAGTGAGAATAATGGACCTTAAACGCCTCAAGGCCACGACGTTTTTTAAGGTGGGGGATATAACAGAGGAGTAAGGAACAAGCGATGATTACAGCACCCACCACAAGACAAACCACCTCAGGGAGGAGATCCTGAGTGCAGCCATGTGATGGGAGATACCTCAGCACCACAGTAGGTCTCATGGACCAGTGTGAGGTTTTTTCCGGTGGCTGGAGTGCCGATCCTGCCACCAACACCCAAGCTATTCCCTGTAAGTTGGAGAACCTCCTTATAGGGCTGGATGTAGATTAACGTCATAACCAGGATGTAGCAGTTGCAGGTTAAGGGTCTTGCTCAAGGGCCCAACAGAGAAGAATCACTCCAGGGATTGACGGGATTCAGACCAGCAACCTTCCGATTGCTGGGATACACCCCTTAGCTTCAGAGCCAGCACTCCGGCCTATGGGGACATAAGAGGGATCATAACCGATACAGAGGGGCCAACCTTATCATTAGCCAATGACACGTTTTGAATTGCTGAGTGACATGCTGAGGGTCAATCAGCTTCCAGCTGGGACCAGCACCCCTGAAGCCCCGCCCCGGTATACACCCCCTGTGCCCAGGTGTGTGCATTGCCCCTTCTTGCCAAGGAAATTTGTAGAAGCTCAGATGCGGAAGAGTAGCAATAAACGAGGAAGTATCTGCTTCCATGTCATTATAGCAACCCGCTCGTTTGTCCTGCCCAAGTGCATTGTGGGCCACAGGAGGCCGAGACCTCCTCTGTGTGTCCAAGTTCTGCCGAAATTACTGGCTCCGCGTCACTCACTTTAAGTGAATAAATCTCAGCGCGTATTGCCTTGCCGGGGAACTTGGAGACTCTCCCAGGAGAAGCGGTTGGAGGACGGACGGGCGGGCGTATTGCGATGCTGACGAAGGACACACGTCACATTCAGGCTGTACCCTGAATTATACCCTGCCCTATACCTGAAGCAGTAGGCTAAGGACAAGACGCCATAACGGTCTCATATAGTTCACAAAATGTTAAAAACAATGAGGTCAAAGAGGACTTGTGCTTTTGGCATAGAACTTGACAGGTTATAAGAAATAAACAAAGTAATAAAACAAAATACAAAGCTCCTACGCTGTACATAAGACTGATGAAGCTTTTAAGTTTGCGCGTTGAGGTCGTCTCAGGACAGAAATGAGTGGGATGTGATACATCCGCTTGAAACATATCTTTGGTTACTGCTCTCTGGTTCAGCCGTAAAGACAATAATGGCTGAGCTAGTACACGTGTGTCTCTGCTCTGAGATATGTGGTCAGGGGCTTTGGATGTGATGGGTTTCCGCTCTTACAGTTTCGATTTTTTAATAATCCCTTTCTGTCCGCTTTTTCCCCTAAGCCCGGCTTGACTTTATCTGTGGATTGCTAGGAGTAAAACTAAGACCTTCACAAATGAAAGTTACTGGATTGCAGTTTACTGAAATGGAAGCAAATGTGATGTGATTTACTGAAATGTGATGTGATTTACTGAAATGGGATGCACTGAAATGCATTTCTGAATTACAAATTACTGCCTTTCATCTTCCCCATCTCGACACACTGCTTATTGCTACTACTGAATGTAATTTTAATGCTATGTTCCCTTAAAGATAACAGGTGTGTCAGCATGTGGAGACAATCACCTCCAGCTCTGCATGTCTCAGGTTCTCTCTGTGCCTCTGTGTTAATTGATACAGAGTGGCCAAGCTTATCTTTATCTAGTTATATGTTTTGATTCGACAAAGGGGGCACTCTGAGGGCCAATCTGCTTTCAGCTGGGGCCAGTGCCCCTGTGACCCTGCCCCTGTATACACCCCCGCGGTCCCCTCTTTGGCTCAAAAATAATCCATCTGATTTTGTTACTGTTAAGTGCTCTGTGATCGACTGGCACAGCCTAGGATGAGCTAGATTGCTTGGTAGTTGATTGGTGTGCCCTGTGCTTCCCTGGAATAGGTGTAAAACACACAAAAAAAAGGCAAAGCACCACCATTCATTCCGAGTTGACATGAGTCATCAACAGGATAGAATGATTCATTCTGTTCTCATTCCAAAGATCAGCGTCACACCAATGAGGAGTAGATGCGTTACAGGTGAGTAAAGTTGTGAAGCCTTTGGTCACTGTACAATCAGGACTGCAGAGCATGTTTCTATCCATGTCATACTGACGGTCAATAAGTATAACTCGGTACATATCCTATCCATGTCACATTGACAACCTGTAAGCATGAGTCATGTATCCTATCCATGTTACACTGACAGCTTATTCATATGATCCAGTGTGTACCCCATCCGTTTAACATCGGCAGCCTCTGAACGTAACTCATTGTGTTTCCTGTCTGTCACTTTGACAGCCTCTGAGCGTGACTCTAAAAATAAACGCAAGGCTTTTAAAATTCAAACTCACATTCGTCACATACCAATCACACACAGTACGACTCGCAGCGAAACCTTACTTTTTGACACTTCATGAAATGAAGCACAACAGTGGCATACGAATGCAGCAGGGTTATACCTGGTTACGTAAATAATACACATAGGAATCTAACATTTTGGGGGTCCTTTCATCGGAAAGCAGGGACAATGCAAAACTGCTTTATCAGTAAAAGACCGTGACATGGCATTTTTTTCACCTGCAGTGCTTGTGAATAAGGACAAATAACTCATTTTGTTTCCTTTGAACGCAAATTGTTTACAACCGACAACTCACAAGCCTGAACGGAGGCTTCTGCCTCCAGATCATATTGCAGTACAGCACACTACTGTCCTCTAGTGGCAAAAGTTGGAAGAGCATCACAGGGTTTTAACAACCCCTCACAACTACAGAAGGCAGTCCAAGTATAATGTAAAAAAATTGATTTACAGTACTATGCAAAGGTCTTAGGCAGCCAATAAAAATGATGTTGAAATGACCTTTATGTTGGTGTAAACTTATGCTATTATGCCTGTGAAATCGTGCTAGCTTTCTCATTTCAAAACCTCTGCTAAAATCACCCCAGTGTTTGCAGCAGCCATACAGTATACCCATGTATTTTTCACACACCTCATATAGCTAATCAATATTTCACTGACTTTTGAAAAATGTCTTTCAAAATAAAAGACTGAAAACACATGTTACACCTGCGGCCTAAGACTTTTGCACAGTGCTGTATATGTAGTTTTTGTTGCTGTCCCCTTTGACTACACTAGTGAATATTGAAAACTGTGTTTTCATTTCAGCTCCAGTCAGAATTCGGAGTGAAAGCTATACTTAGCATCACTATTTACTGAGGCTTTGCACCCACACAAACCAGCATGTCTAGACCACAGTGTTGTAGTGTGACACTGAAGCAAATACAGCTTAACAGACCACTAACAGAGTCAACAACAAAAATGACTCCCTGTGAATTTGAACATATAATGCCCTTGTTAAAAACGTTTTTGACTTGCACAACGATGCCCAGATACTAGCCATCATGCTAATAAAGAGAGAAGAATCTCCTATGTTTGCTGAGCGAAAGGAAGAAACTTTTCACACGGACCCTAAGAATGTTTACTCTTAGATGGTCTACAGATGCCCAGCCAGGGACCATCTACAAAGAGGCCTTTGATTTGAAGGGTTAGCATGAGGCGATGGGTCAAAAGGTGACAAGAATGGTAAAATTTTTTACCATGACCCCTTAAGGTGTCCCAGCATGTGCAAAAAGCTCGCAAGTGATCTTTGAGAGCGGTGCGTTTGTTTTTCTGATTGGGTTTCTTTCTCACGCCTTGGTGAGCAGACAGACCCCCTTTGACTTTCCTGAAGAATTTACTGCCCCGAAAGCCCCAAAACACACTTCCAGTGACTAGCATTGTTGGCGTTGAGTGTTTTTCAGTTCTTTTGATTGTAAAGGTTGGGTTTTAACACAGTCAGTCTCCATGCTGCCCCCTTCTGCTCAACTACTGAAATAACACTCTTCTGTTTACGTCTGCTTACATCAGCACACTGTTTACAGCCGTTTACACCTGCTGTACCGCCCCTTTAAGCATGGGCAGCACCTCATGCACTAATTTCCCACTGTCATGTACGGTGTAGCAGTTTGTTTAATTAGCATTTGTTACGTCATGGTAGGTAGTAAATATAGCTAGTAATCATCCCTCTGTCTCCCCTCCCCTTTAATTATTGATACTCATACAAGAATCTTCCTTCGCACTACAGAAACTGTCCTCAGCTCTGTAATCCATCTTATCTTAAATGCCGCACCTTGGGTCCGGGAGGGACGTCATTTTGTTTCTCTGTTTACCGTACATGGCTGGGATGACAATAAACCTTTACCTGACTTGACTTAGTCAAGAATAAGACAAGCGATTCACATTCTTTCCCTAAAACTAGCCATTCATCCGGTATTCAGAATTTTAGAGTGACTTTGAAGTTGTGACAGTTTAGCACATTCCACAAAGAATCTATAGCGATGTAATGGTCTGATAGATGGATGATGACTGGGTCACTTTGCTGGTTAACTGCTGCACTACATCTCTCTAGCTTCTCTGCTTACAAGGATTAGGGCTGAATAAGTTGACCCCCCCCCCCCTCACTGCTACCTATTCACAGAACAAGAAAGAATCTCACACTTCCTAACTGCTGGTCACCAGGTTTCCGCTGACGGGCCTTAAGGCTGAAATTTCGCCCCATCAGATTGTTACCCCCCGTTGTTTTTCTCAATGGATAAACGGGGTCATTACAGGCACAAAGACTGGGCTCTGTTTTCATGTGCTGGTCGTGGGTAAGCAGAGATTTGGTGGGATGCGGGATGGTCTGCTTCTAATCCCTTCAGTATACCACCTCCTCAGTAAAACCGTGTAGCTGGGACCTGTCCCTATAAATTGGTTCTTTATAAGGGGCCTAACCGCATAACAACTTTCCGGGAAAATAAAAATCCTCTGGAGTCTATTTCTTAGCAGGTAAGAGCAGCATGAATGCTGCACTTCATGACGCACCGCGGGGAAATAACCAGCTACTGCCCAGGACTGGTGGGCTAGAGGAATTGGAATATGCCTGAGCCCACAGAAATAAGCAAGGCATTGACGTTAAAACGAAACACAACAGACACTTTTAAAAGGGAGTAACGTAATACAGGGTCTTGCTTTAAGCTACGCCTATTTAGAAATAGCTAAAAAAATAAAAGTACCTACAGAATTAACAGGGACAGAGACAGATGTAGAAAAGCCGGCTGAGGAGTTAAGAGCTTTAACTTTGTTTTGAACTTCAAATTTGGGGAAAAGTAGGACTGATTCTTATACAATCATCATGCCAATCTGCAGATTATAGTCATTATGATAGATGTGCTGTTTGTTATGGTGAAGATGTATTTGGGAATGAATCTATTCCAAAAATGAGCGTGAGCACGGCCAAGCAGAACCTACCTGGAACCTAACCTTCTTCAGTGTCATCATGGTCTGCGGGTCAACAATCCGTCTCCGGGTATCTACGAAGTTCCTGGTCCCAGACGCATGCCCATGAGTGAGGGCAGCGTCTCTGTCCAGAAGATCACAAGCCACCAGCTCTCCACACCTGGACCGCCTAGTAGATCATGCCAGCTTCTACCCCACCTAGCGCACTCTGGGGGCCACGGTTCGCTTCGGACCGGCGTCGCTCTGGAAAAGGACCACGGGAGTGAGGAGGTCGCTGATCCTGCCAGCCTGGCCTATTGTTCCTGCTCTGCTCCCGGTTCCCTCCTGCTTTCATAGAAGATACCTCACAAAGCCCGGCTCAGGACTGAACAAGCTGCCCATTCATTAGGAAAACAGAAAACGACGCCCACCCCCCTCTGCCCCTCCCTCTCCCCAAATAAGGACTTTGCCCACAGGCTGATGGTAAATTCTTCTAAATCCTGTACTTCTTTCTCTGGGGTTAAAGACTAATCCATAATATTGTACTTTGCCATTTTTCAGATTCCTCCACTGTCATTCTCTCCCTCCATTACAATCAAAGAAGAGCAGATGTGAGATGGTCTCTTAGTCATTTGCATATAGGTGCTTTTTCTTGCGTAAAGATCCGGTCAGAGCAGATAAAATCCCCCCTCCTCAATTTTCTCTGCATTAGTGGTCAACATGAAAATCTCCCAAACTCACTCAGTCCATCTTTTGTTGTTTGAGATGAGACCTGAAGTCAGGCTTCCTCATATGTTACAGTACTGGCGACCAAAACTTGCTCAGTCCAGATGTAATCCAATGTAGAGCTTTTGTGACATTTCCAAAACACACATAAGTTCACAGAATTTCTTTTTTTTTGGAAACAGATCCCGTGGACGGAGTGAATTTTGGAAGTTTGTCAATTGTTTCTAATGAAAAAGTTAAAACACCATTGTCTTGTGTTAACTATCTGCTCCCTGTATGAGAGCCACTGACAACCAGAAAGAAACTCCATGTGTGTGTGTGTGTGTGTGTGTGAACATTTTTGTAGAATAAAGCAGATTCTCATTCATTTTACTGGTTGAACTGGAGGTTAGGGGCATCAGGTCTTTGACTCTCTATAGCAAAAAAAGCCCTTCCTTGTTTGAGAAGAGCCAGCACAACAAAAAATATATACTAGTGTATCATGACCTGAAGTCAGCTTCCCCTTTTATCTTTTACTGGCTGCATCAGCAGTTTTATATATCTTAAAATAAAAGGAACAAGCATGAGGATGTGGTGACCAATTCTCACAGTGGCTTCACACCTCCTGTGTTGTAGGTTTGCTTAATGCTTGAATGAATGAATGAATGAATGAATGTAACGCTTTTCAAGACACCCAAAGTGCTTCACAGACGCAATGGATGGCCGTTGCATGGCTGCTGCAACCGCCAACCGCGCAGGCCTTGCTCTGGCACTGTGCGTGGTTAGGGTTAGGCTACGGTTCAAAAAATGGCAGAAAATCCCCCCAATCGCCTATCCTGTGGTGGAGTTTCATCCTGTCTAGGGTAAAGCCCTGTCCTGGAATAGGCTCCAGGTTCATAGCAACCCTGAGGTAGACGGAAAACAAATCTAAATACAGTCAGTTGCGGGGTTAAAAAAGACTTATGGACTTACGAAGACTGCCATAAAGCCTATTATATATAAAAATTGAGTTAAATACAATGTTTCATAACAACGAACACTCACACTACTTTGTGAAACTCATGGAAACGTCGTACGGCTTCAGCAGTTCATTAGTTCATGGTACAGTACAGTACCGTATGTAGTGTCTTTATTACTGTATTATTATTGTTATGATTTATCTATGAATTCGACCTAAATACAGATTTAGGGAACAGATCTGGTTTGTAACCTGACGACTGCCGCTACGTATGTGTTATACAGAACTTGTGCTAGCTTGGCAGAGTTTAGCAATAGCTTATATCTGCAATTTTAGTCACATCAACATTTTTTTTCCCCCAACATGAAGACGTATTCCCTCAGCAACTAAAGATATCGCTCTCAAGCTGGATTATCTGATTCATTTAGAGACCTTGCAAACAGACATGTAGGCAGTCATGTCATAGTAATCAAATTTAATGATGCTATTTTGTTACCAGTACAATTTAGAGAAAGCTCCAATCTTTTCCTGTGCTGGTACAGAAATATCTTTGGGTTTAATAAAAGACCCATCTGGTTCAGAGCCCAAGTGTGTTCAATGTTGTATAGACAGTGTTTGGCATTGCAGGTCCACTAGCTACAAATCCAGACCGAGATTTTGTTTCTACCAACCAATTAGAGTCACTGTCACAGAGTACACGACTGGTCGGTAGAAACAAAATCTCGGTCTGGATTTGTAGCTTCCGGATCTGAAATGCCCAACGGTGATTATAGATCACCGTTTTCCAATCTTGAGGATCTCCAGGTCATCGACATTTTAGCTCCCGACACATCTGTACCGGGTACCTTGATTGGCTGGGAGATGGGAAGGAGCAAATATATGGACTGTCCTTGGGGACTGGGTCTGTAAACACTAGTACGGCGCTTCCTAAGAATCAAAGGCATTAACTCAGCGAAGGATCGACTCCACTGAGAGGCTTGGGCGTTTGGGCCATCTCTAACAATAACACGAACATACACGAGCCTGCAGAAGAAGTCCTGACTTCGGCCGAGGCCCACAGCCAGCACGACACACGAGAAGCACCAAGGTGAGACTGGTTTCCACAAGACCAGAACAAACCACACAGACACAGCTTAACTATCAGGTTTTATTACAGCGGGCTATTATTATCATTTTTACTTTGGAATGTTATTTATAATTTCCCATTATCTCTCATATGGTTACAAAAATTTCAAAATAACCTTCGGCCTCCTCCGATGTTCCCTACCTACAGTCCTAACCCCATAGAATTCTCAAAACAAACAAACAAAACAACATTCATTTGGTTCCTCAAACTAGGCTGACAACCAGGACTAACAAAGACAGTTCTGAACACAGAGCCAGTGAGGGCTGTTTGCTTTCGTTAACTGGCATGTAATGGTGGTGGTGGGGGGGGGGGGGTTATGCTTTGCCACTCTAGGGCTAGGAGTCAAATTTTACAACTAAACCCTTTCACATTGATTGCTCTGGATGAATAATTCCTGCGTAGTTCTGCATTTTGAAATGATTTTTGAGGACTTCAGGACCAAACAATCACATATAAAATAGGCTAGCCAAATAAACAGCAGTCATTTTCTGACTTCTTGGGAATTAAGAGCACATTCGTGACAAACGTTCAAGTCATTTCAAAAGCAAGTACAGTAACCAAGGAAATCGAAGTGTGTCAGCTAAGGCTGGGAGACGACTTTAGATTTTAAAGTGTACATGGCACGCTCCGTTTCCATTACACTAACTGTACTGTTGGTACTGTACTGTGGGGGGGTGGGGGTGGCAGTGGTGTATTCTTAGAGCGAATCTGCAACAAGACTTGCAACAGCACCACACCTGTCAGCAAATCAAGCAAATCAGTGATGAGATCTGACTGACAGGCACATCAGCCAATCAGAGGTCATGGGGGCCTGGGGTTCAACTCTATGATAGTCATTTAAGGGACGGGAAAAAAAAAAAAAAAGAAAACCACATATCTCAAATGCCTGACCAAGCAACTGCTTTTTGGTCGTTTAACTTAAACATGGTATCACATAACATTAGTATGGGAAGGGAGGGGGGTGTAAGATTGACGGCATGGCAGGGACACCAACACCGGAAAACCTGAAGGGTCATGGGTCATGGTGTAAGCAACACCTCTGAGCGGAGAGAAAGCCCACTGCTCCATCAGCACAGGAAGGAATCATGGACGTGCCACATTTAACAATATGATTCAAGAAGAGCAGTGTCTAACTTTAATTTATATATAAAAGAGCATCTGTCGAGCCCCCCTCTACTCTTGAGGATGACAGATTTGGGCACAATGGGAGGGGTCTCTGTTTCTTTGAACATGTGAGTGTCTGTCAGAGAGAGGGATAATGCCGTATGCAGGGGTGGTATTTATAGTAGTGTTTGAGAAATCAGAGCCCGTCGCACGGCCAATCACGTGGTCCGTTGCGTCTCCGTCGCCCGCTGCAGGAAGTGAGCCTGCGCCATCTCACATCGCCCTGATGCTCTTGTTACTGCGCAGCATCAGATCTTACTTTCACAGTTCGGGTGATGTTTTGATCGCTAATGGAGACGTGTTGTCCCCACATGCCACCGTCACTGTGATATCTATCCTACTCGGGGGGGGGGGGGGGGGGGGGGGGGGGGGGGGGGGGGGGGGGGGGGGGGGGGGGGGGGGGGGGGGGGGGGGNNNNTTTTAAATTCCCCCCCCCAACATTGTATAAAGGTACAAACACAGCCAACACGGTACACCATGGAGAAGCCAGACTTCCCATGGGCAGACTGCATCAGAACAGGCCAATATCACTTTCTGCTTGCCGGTTCCGTTCCGCCCAGTTCCAGGTCCACCCCCCTCCCCCACCCCCACCCCCACGGTGTCTCTTTTACAGTATCTCATACTTGTCGACCACCAGCGACGTCTCTATGGAGAACCTCACAGGGCTGTCCCCGTCGACTTGAGACACTTTGGAAACCTGTCAGAGACAAACGTGTTGCAGATGAAGACTGATCCAACAATTTCCGGTGATGGACGGAACCGACGGCCTGCACTGCGGTTCACTGGGTCAGACGGACTCACCTGGATGTCGCAGTAATTGGCCTTGGAGACAAAGGAAACATTGATGGGGAAGAAGTCGCCAGGCTGGCCGGCCACACTGAACTCCAGACTGCCCGTCTTGTTCTTGATGTCAATGACAGGTAGACACCACTCCAGAATGTTCCGGCGACTGTCATGGCGATACTCTCCATCCAGGTCCCCAATGACGGGAGCTCCTACACCCGAACTGCGGGGGCGGGGGGGGGGTGAACCTCATTCACACCTCTAACGACAAACCAACCACATCTGTCGTTTGATGAAGTCAAGAATCTTAATACTCACGGTACGGGGATGGCGATGACGACGTCGTTAAGCTCCAGACCCTCCTCCTGCAGTTCGTATTCGATGTTCACATCACAGCCGGTGCCACTTTCAGAGGGCCAACAGTTTACTAGAGGAGACAGAGGTTATCTGTAACATCTACACTTCAGAGTGCTGGTAACAAACCACAGGTGTGTGCAGAGCCCCAAGGAACCAGAGCATTTCATTTATTTAGCAAATGCTTTTTTCCCAGAAAAAAAAAAAAACCAGGGTCACATAGTCCTCTGGGGGTTAAGGGCCTTGATCAAGATCCCAACAGTGACATCACTCTAGCTACCCCGGGATTTGAACCGGCAACCTTCTGATTACAGGCACGGCATCCTAATCCACTGAGCCACTCACCGCCCGTGAGTGAGAGAGGCTGGACTGTCCGCAGACACACCAGCAGAGTCCACACAGAGAACCTACCAATTACATGTCTAGCATTAGCTGTGATCTAATCCCAGCAATCAGGGTCTCTCTCTAATTACTAAATATCGTTTTTTAGGCACAAGGGTTGGTTCCCGCCAGTGCCCATTGTTCCCGGAATAGGCTCCAGTCCTCCCCTCGACCCCAATTGGGATTAAGTGGTTTCGATGGATGGATGGATGGATGGATGGGAGATAAAAGCACTACGGTTGGGGTTTTGGTTCAAATAATCGAAAATCCAAGCACCTAGCATGGATTGAGCGGCGTAGGTGCAGGCATGCGTGAACGCGTTTGGGTGAGGTGCCTCTGCACAACACCCATATATTACAAGGTCTTCGGAGGAATTACACCCCAAGAGCTTGCAGATGACCAGCAAGTCCACTGGACCGTGGTGAGGAATGTGACGCGACCAAAAGCACCAACCCAAAAAAGGACAGACGCGGCGCAGGAATCCCTTTCGGCTCACTGGCAAGGCCTACTAATCCACTGCGATCCTGCCTGTACGTCCGACACAATGAGGAGACGGGGGGGAGGGGAACTCACTCGTGAGAGGAATGAGAGATTCATCTGTGGTCTGCAACCTCCACTTCAGCACCCCAACATCATTGTGGAGGGGGAAGGACTTGTCTGGGTTCTTTAGCCCGATCACTGACTCCGCTGTGAAGAGCTTCTTGTCCACATTGGGGTGGGTCTGCATTGGGAGGACAGCTGGGATTAATCTACTCTGGGGGCAGAATCTAATAGCAGAAAGTCACATGACAAACGCCCCATGCAGCTACCTAGCATAGGTTGAAGCCATCGCCGCCCCTCGTTAAAACCCACCTGCAGCTGCATGCCCTTCTTGTCGTTGTTGTTGATTTGGAGGCGGATGCGTCCGTTCTTCTCATCAGACACCCTCAAAGTGATCATGCCCAGGATCTCCATGTTCTGGACGCCCCCATCCCGCCCGCAGGTCAGGGAGATCTTCTCCTCGATCCGCATGTGCACGCTGACGCCCCCAACCCAACACACGGCAGAATCAGTTTCGCCACATCGCCCCCAACACAGATCTCCACCTTGGCCTCACCCAAATTCGTAGAGCCAACTCTCGACAGATGAGAACACCTACCCATAGTTAGCGCGTGTATTTTTCCCCCACCAAGTCTATTACTATTAATTCCATTACACGCATCAAACGCGGCTATATAGAAAACCGGCCTCGACCAGAATAGCGGCCCGTAAACAGCTGTCAGAGTCTGAGGACATAAGGACAAGCCTGATGCATCTGACCACTTTAAGCTTCAGTGAAAATTCAGATGGCTCCAGATCGAAGGCAAAAAATAAAAGTATTCTCCTATACTTGTCCGATGATGCCATCGGTGCAGTTTTTCAGTTGACAGAACAGAAAAGCATGAGGAGGTGCATCCCAAGACTGTCACATGGCCAATAAAAGAGCAAACAAGAAGCAGAACCTTGTCAATGCTGACGTATCTTCATTTACCTCTCTGTGTTGACTGGGGCAGCCAAGACTTTGGAGGCTTCCGAGAGCTTCTTCCCTGTGCCGGACGTGATGATGTTCTCCCCTTCGGACTTAAGCTTGTCCACAAAGTCATCCACCTCCTTCCCCCGGGCACCCAACTTTAGGGCCTTACTGGGACCAGTAGGTCTGTGTGAAACAGGGCTTCCATGAAACTACAGCCCATTTCAGACCCGCTCTTACAAAATCGAAAACTTTCGGACATAGGCCAATCGACGCTACACTTCTACCCAAAGACAGCCGTCACGTACCTCATGGGTGCCGCCGTCACCTTTGGTTTCTCCGGCTCGATGAGGGTATCGGTTATGATGGAGCCGGCGTTGGCACCCGTCATCCCCGAGCTACCGAATCCCCCAAAGCCCGGCGCCTTCTTTCCGGAACGTTCCGCATCGCGACGGGCCTGCTGCAGCTCCTTCGCCTTCCGTCGCATCTCTGCCTTTGCCTCACGTTCCTGAGTCTGTCAGATAAAAGCAGGAGACTGCCGTTTCAAAACAAGGTCAAGGTCCTCCGATTTAAGCAACAGGTCATAGGTCTAGGGTTGAGTACGCCAATAGGCTAGAAATGAAAACCAAATACCACACATTAGATGTGAAAAGGATTTCTAAGCAACTGTCATACGCAACGGTAAGTACTCGAGGCTACGGTGACCCACCTCCCGGACTGCACGGAACACCTTCTCCTCATGAGAGTCCATCTCAGTGAAGGTGCGGATCTGAGCCAGGTTGACGTTCTCCCGGTATCCTAACGCCACAATCTCATCAAAGGCGAAGATGAGGTCGAAACAGTGCTCCGAGATCTCACTCTCCTCCAGCACCCTGCAGTACTCCGGAATCTGCAGACGACACGGCAGGGACCGGACAGGAGATTATCGTGGACTTCCGTTCAAAATGGGTCAACATGCATGCACCCCTCTAAATCAACAAAGATGCAGTGGAGAGGGCCAGCTGCTTTAGGTTCCGAGTTGTCAACATTACAGTCCTAGTCAATACACCCCTCTGCAGGAACCAAAACAGAGAGTAACCAAGACATCGGTGCCTGTTTGAGGAATTTCTATCATGGGAAGGATCCTGACTGGCGGCATCACTGAGTGCTATGGGAGTTGTACCTACTCGATCGCAAACCCTTGGCACGGACTTGTGAGAGACAGTACCAACTATTGCTGGTAATGATCCACCTGACATCCAACACACATACAGTAGTTGCCTTACGAAATCAGGTCTTTCCGCAAGGGCACTAATCCTCCTATTTCCAACCATGCCATCACTCCTGCTGTCAGGGAAAAGTTACTGGAACATCGGCTCAGACACAAACAGACTGTCTCCACCCGTAGGTAGTGCAGCTACTCAACAGCTGATCAGGCTGCTAGTAAGGACACTTACTGTAGCACGTTTCTTTCTTGCCTTGTTATATTCCATCATATTATTTTTATCCTTTACATTATTTTTCCTTAACCCTTTCTCATAACCTTACTATAGGAAAATGCATATCCTACATCTACTGCTGTATACTGTACTGGCGTGCTTTTGATGAATGATCTTTGATTTGTTATGACTTTGCAGATTTCAGAGAGGAAGGCAGGAGATAAGGTTGCCTCTCCTCCCCATGTTTTTTGTCATAAGTGAAAAGTTATGATACCAACATGGGTTCCTATAGAGACTCCGGTTTACTTGCACCAACTAAAACAGTGCAGCTGGGTTAGGGGGGGGGGGTCTCTAAATTACACTTAGCGTTTAATCATCTCTTGTGACGGATTCGCAGACCCTTCCTGCGTGCTTGACTGCCCTGTACGCCCTATTTGCTAGGATAAGCATCACACTCACCAAGGCCCGGTACCGGATAACAATGGAAGACAGATGGGAGAGAGCAGGGATGCTAAATTACCAGGCGGACCCAGCCCCCCCAGGAGCACTCAGGTTATATATGGACCAGCAGACAGGCTTGCAGTTTATGCCTGTAACCTAAAGTCTCAAACCATCCATTGTAGTACTGAGCAACATGCTTAAGCTGACTTACTGCAAACTACTTACGTCGTTGCATAAATGGGTCAGTTTTAAACTCGGTTTGGACAAGAGTCTAATAAAATCCAGCATCTGCAGGACCAGGCAGAAGTGCCCATTTCAAATCCTGGATCCACGAACATTCATATTCTCTGGTAGAAATCTGTAGGAGCCACAGTGGTAGCAGAAGCCCAAGATGACCCCGATACGACACGCCTACCACACGGGAGAAGAGCCGGAGGGTCTCCAGATCCTCAAGGATGTTGCTGTTCTTGGTGGTGATGAGCACCATGTAGAGCTTCTCCAGGGGCTGGTAGACGTATCGCACGCTCTCCGTCTCCACGAAGGTGTGCTGCTTGCCCGTGTTCATGAGCTTGGGGAAAGCGGCCAGGAGGCCCTCGATGCGGGTGCGGGTCATCTCCACGAACTGCCGCGACACGATGGCCTTCCCCGCCTTGGTGCACACCGCTGCTGCCAAAAGCACCTGGGCAACAGGAGGGAGGAGCATTTGTGTGTGTGTGTGTGTGTGTGTGTGGGGGCCAGCCCTGACACATCGACAGTACCTCGCAGCAATGCATCAGTCTCATAAATTTCAGATCATCTTCCTGTACTCATTTCAATGAATCTTCCTTAAACAAAAAAATGCCAGCTCTTTTATTTTTCACAATAGATTCATATGGACCATTTTGCAGTGTCAGTGTAAAGCAACTGTTACTCTTCCAGTCAAAATACTGGCTGAATGTGCGACAGACGCCAGTCGCCGTCAGCGTATTACCGGGGCGGATTTCCTTCACTCGACTACACTCGAAGCTCGGCTAGTCAGCAGAGATAACCAATCTGTCTAGTTGAAGGCTTACTTTCATACTATGACACCACCAGCGACCGTACCGATAGAGCTTCAGGTTAACCCGATACAGACAGATCTGCACAGCAGCGTCATACCCATAAAACAGGTTGTCAGTTTTCCTAGTCACCGGTTAGTCATTATTTACATTTTTAGTTGAGTCCAGCCATCGGCTGTCATCGGACATCGTTTTGAGGGGGGACGCGGCGAGCCGAGTTCCGGGCCGTCTTACGGGTCAATACGCTAAACGCTGCCCTCCTGTGCGAGCTACGGGGATGGGCTGTACCCAAGGCCGGTCAATCCTACAGGCGACATATGCGGCCGCCTAGGGCGCCGACTTCTCAGGGGGCGCCGATTTGCCTGCCGATTTGCCACGGATGGGTAGGGCGCCGGCGGTGATGCTCGCCTAGGGCGCTACATCGGCTAGGACGGGCACTGACTTACCGAACCAAGCCGAACCGAAACACATTGGCGGCACGCAGACAGCAAGACGATCCACAAACGCAGCCCTTAGCATTAAAGGCGTAGGCGGAGTACCAATCTAATTAATCAATTCATATTATTTTATATCTTTCTTCCTGTCTTCAAATCATGATCATCATCACCATCATCGTTACTATCGGTTCCGAATACAGCCGCAGAAACCGGAACAAGAAGGACTCGACGGCTCGCTTTTCCCTATTATGCTCACAGGCTGGAGCCCCGGGCGCAGACGCTCACCATTTTCAGTCCGACTGCTCCGGCTCCCAGCTGCCGTGGTCCAGCTCAGTATGTCGAGGCGAGCCCCCGCCGAAAAGAAGCTGTCTGCTATCCGTTATCCGCCGTGCCCCAAACCCTGGGTCTCACTGACTGCAGCTCCAATATGGCAGCGGCCACGTCTTCAACCGGAAGCGACTGCGCGAGTCAAGGGGCTGGACTGGGGCTGCGCGTGCGGAAGGGAAGGGAAGAGAAGGGACGGGACGGGGCTGCACGTGTGCAGGGGACGGGGACGGAACTCGGGGCGCAGGAGTCTACGAGCATAAAAAATAACACGCCCAGAAATTGCATTTTAATGCCACAGTGTCCCCCAGCTTTTCACTTTCCAATAAAGTACTCCGACAAGGGAAACACCATGATCTGGCTATCATTTCCCTTAGTACCACTACTGTAATGTTATGCTCCGAAATGTTTCCTAAATAGTGATTACTCTAGGGAAAACAACGAATGAGAGACCCATAAAGGAAACGACCCGATGTCAAAATAAACCACGTCATCTCAGTCCAAAAATCCTATCAGCCAATGTTCTTCATGAATATATAGCACATCCATAACAACCAACGTGACACTTCGATCTATTATGGACAAAATACATTCGGCTTTAAACAAACATTTTAATAATAATTTTATTCATTTTGTATTAAATGATTTCCCTTGGGGATTTGTTTGGATGTGGTATTTTTATGTAGAGAAAACAAGCAGTTGTGCTATAATCTTAAATTTCACGCGTATTTCATCTGTGTTACCATATTTTCATTAAACCACATATTATAAGTTCGTAGTAAAATTCTTTATACGCTTTATCTGGTTGCTTGTTGTGTCTTGCTTGTTTTGTGGTTGTGAAGTCGAAGGAAAACTGCGATGTTTAGTCTACGGTCGTTTCTGCAAGGTCGCACTAACTTCCGCGTTAGACTGACAATCATCGTGTTTTTGTACTGCTTCTGAAACGGTATCATATATATTTTCTTGTTGTTGCGCGTATAACTACGATTTATTGTTTTTTTTTACATGTTGCTAAGTTTGCTTTTACGGTATTTTTATGTGCAAATAAATATTGTATACAGATTTATTCATTCAATAGAAATACTAATAGAAATAGCTTGGACACCCCCGGTACAACAGGTGGCGCTGTGCAACTATGATTAGTCTTTGCGTAATGTGACGGAAAATGTCTGTGATCTAGATCCATGTGCTGAGACGTACCAGGCAGTCTTTAAGTGCCTAGAGGTCGTGCGAGTGGAGCTGCCTTTCATGTAGCTTCCGTCGTTTGTGCGTTTTACTCGATTTGTGTTTTTAAATTGTAGCACAGAGCAACGTGATTTCTGCGTGATAAGACTGAGAGCCCACAGTTCTCCCAGGATTTTACAGACAAACGGGGAGATGTCAACTAACCCAAGTGCACCGGTGAGTACTGTGCATTTCTTGTTGGCGAACCGCCACCATTAATTGGTGATCGAGCTTTGTATAAACACTGCTTATATGCCTCAAGTTTATCATTTGTATAAGTACTCCACTAAAGAAAATTGAGTCACAGTTGCATCCAGGTGCTGTATTTTTGTCGGTCTAGGAAACTTTTTTTTCCAGTTCGTGTCCTGTGAATTTACAAACAGTCAAAAATGCAGTATAAGACTACAGTGAGAATATATAGTCACTTGTAAAATCCAGTTGCATTAACTTTTACGGACAGTTTGACTAGTTGTATACCATCACATTTTGATGAATACCTGTAAGTTGCACTAAGCGAATAAGCATAGGCTGGGATTTGTGCACAGCGATCACAGACATCTTATTGGCAGGAGGCCCATTCACTCGCTTGTGAACCGTGGTGGGTGGTTCCTTAAAACACAAAGGAGTGATTGAGATGCAGTAGGTCACACGCTGTGTTGCAATAAAGATGGTGAAAATAGAAAGTAGGGTCCAATGTGAAGTCATGTCACTGTACTAATCATTTATTCATGAATTTATTTATTTTTACAGGACAGAAATGAAAACACTAGCCAAGTTATTAGGATTGGAACCAGAAAGAGCCAGGTATAGTTGCGAGTGATCTGACAAGAAATTGTGGGGAAGAAGCGCAAGTTAATTCACTTTCTTTGCGAATATGCGATTGAAATTGGCCTCTTTGTTCTGATAATTTTAGATTTTATTGTTCCAAATAACATTTGTAACTAAGAATATTACTTTGTATCACTTTTTTTGTAATTGTCATATACAGATGTTTTGTTTACGGTGTAGCAGAAAAAAAGTAATGCTTTAAATATTTCAGCTGGCCCGTATACAGACGGACAGCGTGGCCGAGAAACTTAAGCAGCTGTATCCAGAAGTCAGCTTTGAAATAGGTGAGTGACACCCATCGTTTGGAATAAACTGACAGCAGTCAACAGCTGAGTGGTGGATGTCCAGACTGCATGTTATTACTGTTTATAAACAGTGTTGGGCATTTCAGGTCCAGAAGCTACAAATCCAGACCAAGATTTTGTTTCTACCAACCAGCTGAGCATAA
>JAODKF010000044.1:18088992-18099509 GCA_026779585.1 Mormyrus proboscirostris
GGGGGGGGGGGGGGTAATTAAGAACTCCAGTGGCGTTGCATCAAGTAATTTACAGAGTACTTACACTATGCTTAATTTGTATGGATCACAAAAAAAAATAAAAATTATTTCACGCCAACCCAAAAATGTAATGATAGATTCGACACAACCGACATGCGACTCGAGCCAGCCGTGGGCTTCCCACTCCCCCCACCCCCAGTGCAAACCCAAACGGTAACCACCCTGCAGAGGCACCCCGGCGGCACCCAGCATCAGCGGCAGCTGGATAATTGATCGTCAGGAGTCATTACCCTCTTGATGTTTGTTTCACAATTTGGTGAGGGGCGTTTCTTCACAAGCGAACGTTTGTATATTGAGGCACTGGATTTGGGAAGGGAGGCAAAAAATATATAAATGTTTGCTGCTGAAGAAACACTTTCTGCCAGGACCCACTGGTAAGGCAGACAAAACTGACCATATATGGTCTAGGTTTTGTTTATATGTTTGTTTGACCTGCTCACACCTCTTTTCAAGTGCTCTGCCAACCACTGACATAACACGCTTGGAGAACAGTACTACACCAACACCAACCGCTTGCTTCCACCCCTGCATTCTCTAGTCGCCACCTCCAGAAGGCTAATAAAAACCTGTTTGAGCTATTTACACTCCATTCTTGTGTTTACCGATCATATTGTTAACCATGACCTGTGACATACGCTATGTCGACAAAGAAAAGCTAACGATTTGCGTGTGAGACCAACCGGAACATATTTCAGTAGGAGGAGCGTGCAAATGAATGCTTCTGGCGTGGAGGTGGGCTGGGGATTGGAGGGTGAACAAACGAAAAAGACGAGTGAGGTTACTACGAACAACACGACCAAAACATTTACACCAGTTCACCTTCAGCCTGCACACATGATCCCTCCTCTCATTAAAATCCAGCGTGCGTCATGGCCGAATGCTGAAGCTCTCCTTGAGCAGACAGACTGCGGGGGTCCCTCACAGTACCTGCAAGGCCTTTTGTGTTTGGGATCACGGTCTTGCAAACGAACGTGAAACCTGGCGAGCCCCCGAGGCGAGCCGGTAATTAGAGCGTGGAGATGGCCGCGTTCGGGTCCGGTCTGGTTCACTGAGCGGTTTTGTCCCCACGGCTCGGCGAGGTGAGCCAGTGAGTTGTAAGCGGTGAGCATTTTCATGGACCTGCCCTCGTAACGCAACACAAGTTTTAATTATTTTACATAATCTTGGCTTGTGTGAGTAAGCAGGGCATCGGATCACGCTGTAAATGTGCGCACAGGCAGCTGCGCGGCTACAGCCCTGCCGAATCCTGAGATCGCACGGTTGGAGGGTCTCTAAAGGGGGGGCGAGCGGATCACAGCCCGGCCTGGGGAGGCGCACAGCTGTGGCAATGCTACACGCTGCCCACCCCCACCCTCGAACATCTCAGTAGCTTTACTGACGGGGCGGCAAATGACACAGAAGATAATAACAGCAATTAAGGGCTTCAGCCAATCCCATCACTGCGGAAACAGCGAGGGCGTCACACTCGCTTCTGTGGGAACATAGTTGCGGAGGCAGTGAGGATCACATGACCCGGTTTTCTCATGACTTGGGGGGAGGCGTGACATTGCAGGGTGAAGGTGTCTTCCGAAAAGTAAAGCCTATGAGACACCGCAACTGAAAATGCCTCTAATGCATCGCATTTATTGAGTCCAGAAAAGCGCATGGGTTGGTGCAGGATGCTGCAGGCACCTATGCAGACCATAAATGCACAGTGGCCTCATATCTGCTTCCGTTTCCCTCTAAGCCCCAACAAGAGGCACTCATTGCTGAATCAATTAACACAAAACCCTCTTTTTGGAGAATATTTTGAAGAGGAAAACTATTTCACACTGCACAGTGAACACAGTAGAGGAAACCAGGGACAACTTTTACTTAAGTGTTAAAACGACACGTTTTTCATCTGAATAAAGTTGTACTAGTTTGCTAAATATTAGTGGTGTCTGGGAGAATCTAAATTAAGTAGGAAGACGACCGTATCCCTTCCAACAACTGACCCCTTTTAATAACTGTCCCTGCTCTCCCCTACTCCGCGTGACACATGCAGACAGTGATTTTGTTAAAAACAAAAGCACCGCACCTGTCTAGGGTGTACGGCCGATGACACTGACGCAGCGTCAGGTTGCCTGGAAACGCCACTGGTTTGTCCACTTAACCAACAGTGACGGCACAAAGAGGAATTTCGAACATCTGACATTCATTTGTTATTTCAGCTTTATGGTTCAAGAAGGAAAAAGAACAGGCGATCTTTTGTTAAACTATTGTGAGGACTGTATTAACTGGACAACGTATTTTCCAGCTAATGTTTTGTTAAAAAAAAACGATCCTTGACTTAATGAATGATTTTCATATCACCCAAGACAATGCAGGTAGGCCAACTGGTATCTGTAATTGCCCAAGTGTATGACTTTGCATTGGTGCCTTGTGATATACTGCCATCACATGCAGAGTGTTCATGCCCTTTACGCCCTATTCCCAGGGTTGAAGTCGGGGTCTACAGTCATTGTTGGTGCCCAAAATCTGCCCCCCCCCCCATAACTTGAGTCCAAATTAGCCCATGCACAAGACCAGCCTTGCCTATTCTGCCTCCCCCATGACGCTGTCCAGAATAGGTGGTTGATGGATGGATGGATGGATGGATGGATGGATGACTGCAGCACAAATACAGCATGGCTCAGGGGAATAAGGGGAACCCCACCCACTCGACAAGAAGCCACGACTGCAAACTGAAGTATAATTCAGGCCAAATGCCACAGGCCGATTTAGAAAAAGCCCCAAAAAGCAGAGAGCAGTGGACGTGAGCATTTAATAATAATACCGTCACATGGTGCAAACGGTCTGCGGTTGCATCCCCCCCCCCCAGACAGCCTCACGTGATGCCTGAAATCAACAGACAAAACTATTTTTATTTCAAGTCATCAGCACTTCCAAGGAGCAGCTCTGTAACTTGGTTTAGCAACCAGTTTTTTTTCTTTCTGTTTGTATAAGATGTAAAAATACAAGGAAGCCAGAATCCTCACAAGGGCAGGAATGTGACGAATCACTACACAAACTGAGGAGGTGAATTTGCATCCCGTGCAAACAGCGGAATAATTCTTCCACCCTGCCTCTTGTGTAATTTCACCCGGTACAGGTGATCTGTTTGTTTCAGTACAGCAGCCAGCTATCGCTTAATACGACATGCGTAACCGCGGATACGTCGGTGCGGGGGGGGAATTCGATGGAGGCGGGCAGCTCCGTTGCCGGGGTGTTTGTTTTCACGGCGACGTTTGTTTTTTCAGGCGCACGCCGGGAGGGGAAAGATTCAAAAAGGGGCAGATCGGCTTTTGTTTGTCGAACAGCATTCCAAGAGTGGCTCTTCAAGTCGAACCGATTCCACGGAAAGGCGTCAGAGAACTCAGCAGAGGGCCTCGCAGGACGTACGGCCAGGTCGCCACGCACCCTGCTGGTTCAAGCATCACGCGTTACCGAGGTTACGGCGGCATACCATTGCGCGACATCCCTCACATGATCGTCCCGGAATGAAGCCAGAAATCCTGTAGCATCAAATGTGCTTTTGCGTTGCTGCCCTTCCTGATGCAAGAAGTTTCGAGATGCAGGTTACATAAGACTTTTGTCCAGCCCTTGACTACCTGAACCAAACCCTCGGGAAGCGATTAACGTAAAATTGGAAGGAAACACATAGACATAAATATGTTTCAGCACTTTCAGCATAAGGTCCTCGTATTATATTTGTAACGTATACATATTACTCATATACAGAATTACACCTGGGCAAGATGCACAAGCATCATCGTCACCCATTACAGTCCAATGGTCCTACCGGACTTTTACCATGACCCTCTGTTGGTATGGAGCCCTCTGGATCTGGGGAGGGTGTATGTCACACCCCACCCCCACCCCCACCCTTTGGCCCCCTTTCTACGCAATGAAACGAGCTGTTGGTTTGCGAACAGCAGGGAAGCAGGCAGTGAAGGTGCTGCAGTTGTACCCTCGAGTGATGTAAAAATATCCACCAGTAAATGGGTCATTTTGAGAGGGGGGGGTGGCTATACTAGTCTCCTCGGTGATAACGTCTGAAAAGCATCTAAGAAAATATCAACAACTGAAAACAAGCTTTGAGTAAAACTGAGAAACGAAGGGTTAAGCACTATGCCAATCTAGAAGAGCTTCGTTTATCTGGGGCTGGATAAGCGCGTGAAATGGAGAGCCAAGGTCTTTAAGTTTAAACTGTCTATCCTTCAGCACAGAAACGCAGAACCAGGTCCACGGCTCGCCGCTTTATTTTCTAACCACCGCGAATAATTAGGCTCCGCTTTTATACGCACATATCAAATGCATGGTTACGATATACTTAAAAAAGCCACCGCCTGTGTAAAAATGAAAGGCCAAAAGGCTGGTACATAGTGATATTATCTGCGTGTCCAATTAAGCGCACGATCCAGAGCTACAAAACAGGGGGTCCGAAGGGCGTGCTTTAACAGCGTGGAAGAGAGGGAGAGCATCGCGGTCAACAAGCACTAAATCTGATCCACGGCATCTAGAATAAAATGCTTTCGCCTTTTCTTATCTTTGCGACGTTATAAACCGATTTCCCTTAAAGTATCTGCCGGGTAGTGGTTCAGAAATTAGGTAGGTCTGTTACGAGCAAGGGGCACGCCAGGCGCCCCCACCACCAGCCAAACTAACGAGATATTTCCGTGCGCTCCACCCGTCGTCCATCGTTTCGGCTCCGGCTCTCTGCAGTCGGGCATCTTGGTCCAAACTGCCGACCAAGCAGCAAACCAAACTTGCATCCGCATGCAAAGCATGTCAGTCTACGTAATGCAATATATCGCTACCATTAAACTCGTGACGGGTTACTTTCTTCGTTTTGCATGCAGGCATAACCAAATTACCAAAGATGCAAATCAAAATATCAAATAAACCAGCACCTAGGCATTGCTTGCACTCTGATTTCTGTCAAATCTATAATCTGTAGCCCTAATTAATCACCATTCCATTAATGTCTATAAAATGCTGACCGTTTTTAAAAGAAGAATATCAATGTTTCCCTTATAACGGGGTTTAGGTCAGTCTATTAAAATCGAGCATGCCGGGTGTATAAAATTCTTTATGTAGCCGCCTCTGTTAATGTATTCAGCAGAAACACACGCACCCCCTTGTGAGACAGATCTTGAGAGCAGCAGCGATCAGCATTGGGGAATCACTCACCCCGTGTCTGCAGGCTTGCTCGTTAAGTGCCCGCACCCAAGCGCGCTGCCAGTTTTCCCGGAACGTCCTGAAAGAGAACAACGACGACAGCAAGCCCTTCTCGGCCGCCTCGGAGTCTCCTCCGCCCACATCTCGTCCGGACCGCAGCTTCTGCAGAGATCCCCAAATGCCGCCGACCTTGATCTGCTCCCACGACGGGCTCTCCCTAAGCTTCTGGCCGACAGGTTTCGAACTCCGGGCGCGCAGTATGGTCCGTGAATACTGGACCAGCCAAGTAATCACGATCAGCAGGGAAGTGAGGAACAGAGTCACTAGAATCATCCAACTAATATCTTGTAGAAGCATTACTGCCGGAGGATTTCATATATTCCAACGAAGTACTCTGCTGTGGGGAGAAGGAAAAATATGATTATTTCAATGTCAGAAACTTTACCGTGGTGTTTGCATACTACTCTGTACGTATCATACCCTATATAACGTTTATGTAGCCTATAAATGTGCCAAACAAGCAGCCGTTCAAGCATTTTCTATTTCCCGAGTAAAGAATGTAGGCCTACAATATTTTATTCAGCTATATAGTCCCACCATTAAAATTAGCAAGACACTTGACAGTTTAAGTCAGCTCGGAATAGTTGCGGAGTTTCCCGGTATATCTCCAGTCATTCGGGGCAACACTGCGCTCTACTCACAAACAAACCCCGCGTGGTCACCTAAACACGATATCAGCTTCATAATTAAATTCTAATTAAGCTAATTCTGATCTCATTTTCTCCGTATGTCCTTGGCCATTGAATTAGCCTGCGGAGCCGAAAAACTCCCACGATTATAGAGGAGGACTGACGTGCCGGAGATACGGAGGTTCCGGTCTTGCATCGCCCTAGTTTATCGCGCTAGCGCCGTGGCCGATTCAATATCTAATCGCATTAAACAAATCCTCCATTTCTACATCTTGTTTTGGCGACTAAGTAAAGGTGGCGGGTCAATTACGCCTGAGTAGCACCCACTTTCAAAAACCGCTTGCCCGCATTAAAATCCCTTCGATGCCAATCACCAAAGATAACAACGTCTGTGTTTAACAGCATTGCTGCCCATATATAGAGGGCTAATAAGGAATTATTACCGTTTTATTTCCTTCCGAAACAGCAGGTATCTTGCTACCATTAATCCAGTGGTGGCGCTGAAAAATCGTGGTAGTTAACACGACTGGTTAGCTTTCACGCAACATTGTTTTGTAATCACGCCAGCTGGCTACATTGTGTCAGTAATCATGTTAAACGCTATTTTTTAATTTCCGTTTCTATCCTGAGTCATCGCCGGCGTGTATCCATCTTTCCGCCGCTCATTTTATTTAGCGGCGTTTGCAATGATCGCGTTTGTGTTCGTTTCTCTTATCCTTCACCAAGCACTTCAATCGCCGATCCTCGTCCCTGTCAGCGGCGGTCCCGGAATAGCGACTGAACTCCTCCTTCCAGCAGCCGTAACAGCAGCAGCAGCAGCGCCATAGTCCGTAATGCGCAACAACAGACGGGCTGTCAAATCGCGGCGAAAACAGCGTGCAGGCAACACTCCCAGTTAAAGGGACAGAGCGCCTTTTCTACAACAGCCTGGCTGGCTGTTAAATATTGGCTTATACCGTTGCATGTAAGAGCACACATGTCACAGCGTTTAAATTAAGTTATCAACTGATCTGGAGTGAAATTAAATGACTTTAAATAACAATGCATGTCGAATGCGTCTGTAAAATGCTGAGAAGTGTCTTACATAATATATATTTGAACTGATGTAAAGACTACATACGTTGCAGTTCTGGGACATTATTCGCTCATTCTTTGTTAATAAAAGTAATGGATATAATAGATTGCCTGTCACCTGTGTGACTAGTTGATCCGACTTGCGTTAGCTTTGATATGCTACAACAACTTTACAACCACCGTCAAAGTGTCATTTTGAACGATGACATTAGTGTTTTCACTTTCGATGTGTAGTTGTACAGAAAATACACAGTCTAGGTATGTGTTGTAGGTGCATCAAGTTTTTATGTATTTTATTATGAAATCTATATTTTATATCAAACAGGCATCGGGTCATGATTATTTTTAGTTATTATTAGTGCCTGTTGTTGTTGTTAGTCTTTTGCATTACAAAATATGTCTGTTAACTTTTAAAATGCATTTATTTTATGCCATTTAATGGCTAAGAGGAAAGAAAAAGACGCTACAGTGCAAAACTATGTACTCTATGTTGTATCGTTAAATTATTAAATTATTAGGATTAAATTATTTATATATTAGATATAGATACGTCATATAACCAACCAGAAACGAAAACTAAAGCGATTTATATTTATATTAAAATATCTGAATTTGACTTGCATTATAATTTTGATGTCAACTGTTAATTAATTTAATGCACTAATGTCAATTGGAACTATTAGAAACCTGCTACGTAGTTAAGGGAACAAAATATCAGACGTACCGCGTGCCTCAAATGATTCTTCCAAATGCTTGTTTTTTATTGGGCAATATTTATGTCAATTATACTGATCAGGTCTTTCATTGGTTAGTTGCTTGAGGGTCGTGTTGTATTGGTTTATTTCTAAGAGTGCGGGAGACCAAGCAGGAAATGCTTTGGATAGTGTTGTTGATTTGGTTTGTCTTTAGCTAGCTAAGTTAAGGTTTTCAGAACAGTTGTTTGACAGGTATTAGTTTTATCTTTGATTATTACAACGTCTGAGAATCAGTGCATTTTTATGGGTTGTTTTGCAGTACCTACCACGCTGAAAGAGTGCTCAGTCACATGAGCATTCATCATCTTGCGTTAGGTGCAGTTTGCTGGCCACTTCGCCAGAAAAATGTTTAGTAGGCAGGAACGCATCTCAGTAGTAAATTACTACGTGGTTTCTGTAAGCGCGGTGTTTATATGAGAGTAGCTTTTTTAAATGCATAGTGTAATTGCTTTCTTGTTAGCCGGAGACTCATCTTACGCTGCGGGGGCTGAGTGCCACAGTAATGTTTCCTTAACTGAGCCTAGTTTGTTTTCGGGCAGAAACGAGCGATGGCGCCGAGCAAACGGCAGCGGCGGGAGAATGTGTCGGTGGAGCTGGCGTGCGAATGGGGGTCATGTCAGGAGTCCTTCAAAAGGATGCAGGACTTCTGCGAGCACGTGGAACAGCATCTCAAGGCGCTGCAGCTGGAAGACGAAGAATCCGACGCCCTAGGTTAGTGCCTCAATTACAGCTAAAAACTTTTTTCCCCCTCGTTTAAGACCAAACTCAGGGTTGCCAGCTCTTATGCATCTGGCGCGACACTCACACTTTAAGACTTGGGCAAGAAATGTACGACAAATTTGTTATTTTATTATATACTTAAAATTGGCTATATCAAAAGCTTGGGAGTAGTTTGCAAGCCCTACAGACTGTTCACAAGGTAATTTAATTGTGACATGTATATGAATACGTGTGCAGACTTGAATCGAAAAGCTGTTGTGTACTCTGAAAACTGTTTTTTTTTAATAGCTGTTGTGTGCAGAATGTCACTGGGTAGTCATAAAACGCAAGGATCACGTTGTTTCTTTTCGGTTTTTGAGAGTGTAATTGTATTCCTAGGCAGCGACTTTTTTTTCCATTTTATGGAAATCTGCCTTTCCCTGATATTTTGTGAAATTGCGCATCTTTGGAGTAGTAAGGTAGTTCTCTTGTTTGTTCTTGTAGCAGAAGAGCAGAGTTGCCTGTGGCGCGAATGCGGCTTCTGCGCAGTAGAGAGTCCTGGGGAGCTTTTGCGCCATGTCTACTTCCACTGTTACCACACCAAGTTGAAGCAGTGGGGACAGGCGGTTTTGGAGAGCCATCCTGATCTAGGATCCTGCGCCCTGGGCCTGCAGAATCGCAATATTGTGCCCGACATCTCGGACAACTTCCTCTGCCAGTGGGAACACTGCGAGGTGAGTGGGACGGCCTGGAATGCCAACGTACGTCAGTCTGTCCCGCGTTGGTTGTCTCTGTAAATATCGGTGCCCTATGTGATGCCGGAGCTCTAATCTGGGTTCCCGGTTCTCACTGTGCTCTTGTGGCTCAGACATTGCTGGAGAACCCCGAGTGGTTTTACCGACACGTGGAAATGCATGGACTCTGCACAGAGATGAAGTCCGACGGCAAGGAAGAGAGCGTGCTGCACTGCGGCTGGAAAGGTAAGGACGGCTGCCGAGAGCCGCTTTTGGCTGTCCCAAAAGTTTAAGAAGGGATCTGTATGTTCACGCCTGTGCCGCAGACTGTGAGGCTACCTTCAGGGGCCGGTTCAAACTGCGGGAGCACCTGCGCAGTCACACGCAGGAGAAGGTGGTGGCGTGCCCCACCTGTGGGGGCATGTTCGCCAACAACACGAAGTTCTTCGACCACATTCGCCGGCAGACCGCCATTGAGGGTGAGGGATGGCGTCCAGGCCGCCTTGTTATAAGCGTTTTTTGTTAAGGGTTGCTAAGGGGTGGAAAATTTCTAGAAACTTTCCCGACACTTTCCATGGGAAGTAGGGTTGCAAAGGAACAGAAAATTTCCAGAAACTTTCAATGCTAAGTTAAGCAGGGGGATTTTGGAAATACTGATCTCTGCGGAACTCCGCACAAGTCGGAGACAAGAGCCTGGGAGTCATGTGTCTGGGTGTTGGGTCCGCTTGCCTTTCAGGTCAGAGGTTCCAGTGTTCACATTGCTCCAAACGTTTCGCCACTGAGAGGCTGCTGAGGGACCACATGAGAAACCATGGTCAGTGCTGATGTCACTTGGTGGGGGGGGGGGTTCTGCTCGCTATATCGTGGCCATGATGGCATTGGAATTAAAACCGAAACAGAAAAAGAGGGCATTGTGTTTCCAACTGGCATTTGATTGGTGGTATAGAAACAATGGTGGCCAGCACATGGTCCTGTTATACTTCATAGACCAAAATTGATGTTAAATAGACTGGGAAATAATAATTCAGCCGCTATAGATGTTTGTGGAAGGTGAGGAAAACCAGATGTGCCTTTACAGGTGTGTGTCCTGTAGGCTTGGGTGCCTGTCCGGACGCTGGGGGTCGTACTATCCGGACATTATAAAACTGTGTACGGTATTTTGCCGGTATTTTCAGAAACGATGCTGTCCCAGTGTTTTGAAATCTTGGCAATTTGTCTGACTTGTTTGCTGAGATTTCAAATTATACCCAAAATGTCAAGACATGCTCAAAATTCTGTGGCAAATCAAATTGCCGTAACAGCCCTAGTGTCCTTGGTTAGTAGCT
>JAODKF010000044.1:18099762-18110999 GCA_026779585.1 Mormyrus proboscirostris
CACACACACACACACACACACACACACACACACACACACACACTTTTTTTCCCCCTCTGCTATAGTGAACCACTATAAGTGCCCTCTGTGCGAGATGACGTGCCCATCGCCTTCCTCACTGCGAAATCATGTCAAGTTCCGGCACAGCAACGAGAAGCCGTACAGCTGCGAGTACTGCGAGTACAGGTAAGGGCTTTGGCCTCATGACCCCTGACCTCGGACCTCAGATTGAGTCTTTGGCCCGGGAGGCTGTTAAGTAAGACCTCATGGTCCGTGACCCTGATCCTGATCTTTCCCGACGCTGCCCCCAGCTGTAAGAACCTGATTGACCTGCGCAAGCACCTAGACACGCACAGCAGCGAGCCCGCCTACCACTGCGACTTCGCTGACTGCAGCTATGCCACTCGCTCCCTCCACTCCATCAAGTCCCACTACAAGAAGGTGCACGAGGTGAGAGAGTGAGGTGGAGTTACTGGTATGTGCCCCTGGGGGGGGGGAGGGGGGGACCCGGCTGTATGACATCCTGATTTCTCTGCAGGGTGACTTCGTCCCGCGCTACAAGTGCCACGTGTGCGAGCAGTGCTTCACCCGGGGGAACAACCTCACCTCGCACCTCCGCAAGAAGCACCAGTTCAAGTGGCCCTCGGGGCATCCCCGCTTCAGGTGAGTTTGTCAGGCCAGGGCCAGCTAAAGGCATAAGCAAACTTGGTGGTTGCTTTGATCCCAGCGGCCACCAGGGGGCCCCATATCTGCTCAGTCTCTCATAATGGAGAGGAAGGTGACCAATAACTACTAATTGAATTACATTTTTCTTTGGGCCCCGAAAACAGTTGGGGTTGGCCCTGTATCAGGCCTTGGCTCCACGCCCCCAAACTACAGTTCGGGTTTGAGCTGTGTGGATGGGCATAGCTTGACACAGCTCTGGTAAAATTTGCAACTCTGGAATTCCATACTTGGAATATAGCCAAAAAATGGAAGTTATTTTCTCATGCCAGGGACTTTTCATGAAACACAGGAAAATCCTGTAGCTCAAGTGGAGCACTGTATAAATAATGCAAAGGTTGTGGGTTCCAATCCCTGTGACCTATGAGCTGCATCAGGTTTTTGAAACTACTTTAAAGGCTCCCATGTTTGGCTAAATTTTTTGGCTCGTCTTGTGCTTTGACTGGTCTGTTTCCTTGATTATAAGACTCGTCCAGCTGTTTCACATTAACTTTTGTGGCGCATGCATGATTATAGGAGACTAAGTGTCAGTGAAATCAAGGTCCGTTTGGTTGAAATGGTTAAGATGACAGTTCTTCCTGGTGTGGAGTAGGTGGTCACCCTTCTCTTTGGATAAATGTGTCATGAGTAAATGAATGAATGAACAAATAGACATATTTTTGATATTAATAACTTCAGTATAAACTGAGCTTTAATCCCCTCCATATTCACATAATTGGAGGTCCTGTCTAGGGTAGCTTTTACATCATTACATCCCCCCCCCCCGTTGCACCGCAGGTACAAGGAGCATGAAGACGGCTTCATGAGGCTGCAGCTGATCCGCTACGAGAGCGTGGAGCTGACCGAGCAGCTGATGAAGGAGCGGCAGGAGGGACGGGACGGGGATGCGGACAGCCTGGCGGGCGTCGGGGAGCTGAAGGGCATCGTGCTGGACGGTGGGGAGGCCGGGGGCGGGGAGTCGGGCCCGGGCACGGTCGCACATTCCGAAGGCTGTGTCGACGGGCAGCCTGACACCGTGTACTACATCCTGAGCGGCGGCAACGGTGTGCTCCAGCAAGACCCAGGCCTCCAGGGGGCGCCAGAGAGCAGCGAGGACAGCGTAATGCTGCAGCTCCAGAACACGGCTCAGCAGCTGGGCATGGAGGTGGTGTAGACGCCCACGTGTCGCTCCCCTGCTCCAAATGACTCCGATTGGTTCATCGTTCCCATGGACTTCCTTCTCTGTGAAATGTATTGGTCTGGTGCTGTTGCCGTGGTCACCATGGTCATGTGACCATGATGACGTGAAGTGGCTCTCTAGGATGGAGTTATCCCCCTGGAATGATCTCCCTGGAACAGTCTGCTCAATTTTCTGTGCTCTTTCAGCTGTGGTTGCTCAAAAACAAATGAAATATCTGTTTTGACCTCTGTCACAATTCCTGGGGGCCGACCGGTTCAATTTTCAATAAAAACAGTTCCGGGGGGTATTTCCTGTACGTCGCTTAAATCATCTGAGATCAGATGCCTAATTTTGGGTGAGTTATGCCGGGTGAGACTCACTGGCGTTATGTCTGTTTCTGAAACACAGCTGTGTAGTAGATTAGTTTAGCTGGATCCATTCCTCCGAGATGATTGCGCTGTTTGCAAAGATATATATATATTATATATATATAGTCTAGAAAACTTGATCGGCAGGTAGAAAATGATGAAAGAATGGGTGCATTTTTTTCACACCAGCGGAGCAGGACACGTTTCCTATGTGTCAGTTTGATTATTTACTACAGTAAAATCCAGTCATAACGTACTTAAAGGGATCTGGCAAAACAGTCCGTTATATCCAGAGTTGCTGTATGCCCAGAACACAAGTACAGGACACCATTTACTCATGCCACACCCCAGCAGACACACGTGTGGTATAGATTATGATTTTGTACATGTAGTAATCCAACTTTACCTGACCAGATGCGTGACTATTAATAGTCTCGACTGGGTATCTGTGCTGGATATCACCGGCAGGCCTTGTAGGCTACAGCTAAAAGCGGACCTGGGGACCAAATTGTTTCTGTTATAATTGTTTATTCTGTTATATGTGAGTCCGCTGTAACGGGATTTTACTGTATATAATAATTCCAAATCAAACATAAGCACAATGAGAACACGGGAACAGGTTAAAGTGAAGTATGAGAATATACTTCAAACTGTTATAACCATTTAAAGAATTGTTAACGTACACAGACACACACACACTTATATATACGTATCTATATTTCGCCTAGTTTAACTTTGAATATAAGGTTTTTAAATCTTTGAGGTACAATATTCCCCCTCTGCTAAAGCGGTATCTTTCGAAAAGAATTTCCTCCGGGAACAATAAAGCATCTCTATATGAAATTCTCTTTTTATAATTTGCGCACCGATATCAATCGGTCGCTCATTCATGAATGACGAGGCCATGGCTGATTGGATTTCCATGCTCGGACACTGATTACGTGTGCGAGCTAATCCTTGTTTCCACAGAACAAACCTGCTCCGAGCAGGTTTGAGGATTTGGATGTGCTGCTATGACAACACATCCAGCAAGAGTTTCGGAAAACCGACAGATCCAGGATCATGTCAAATCGTCAACAATTACATCCGGCTAAACGAGTAATCCACCTACGGAAAATACCCCCCAGGTTTTAACATGATAATATACTGCCCTCTAGTGGTGATTCTTATTTTTAAATTGAGGTTTATTAGCCTCAGGCCAAACTCTGTGAATTCTCAATTTGCTGCAAATTCTGACTAATAAGTAGACATGTCCGGTATATCAACTTAAAAATAAGATTTACAAGTCTGTCAGAAGTTACATTTTTTGTTTCATGCATGAGGAAAGTACTGTCTGATGCAGTCTGCTTCTACCCGCCTGTGCGGTCAGCTTGTCTTTTTTTTTTTTGTATATGTGTCAGCTATTTGGTTTCACCACTTTTAGGATGACAGGACAGGAAAAGCATTTATTGCATAATGAAGCCCTAAGATTGCATGCACTCCGAAAGGGCAGGTTGGCAAAGTAATGGACTTATCTGCACAAGACAGTGTCATGGTTTAAGATTGCACTGCATTGTACAAAATAGTCTACAGCAGCGGTGGCCAATCTTATCTGCAAAAGGCCGGTGTGTGTGCAGGTTTTTGGGATAACCTGTAGGTCAGCTGTTCAAACCCAGGTGTGAGGACTCTTCAGCCAATCAGTCCCCTAATTAGTGACCTAATCAGGGAGCTGCAGCGAAAACCCGGATACACAGCGGCTCTTTGCCGATGAGATTGCCCCCCTCTGGTCTACGGGTTCTTCTACCTTTATATGTAGTTCATTTGCTGTCCTCTAGGGGTCCCTCTACTGCATGTTCAGCTCCATAAGCATGTATTTTTAATCAGTCGTTTAAGATCAGCAGTGGTTAGTGGTTGGCTTAGTGCAAGCAGTCTGACTGCCATCTCACATTTGTGCTGCATCGTCTGAGGCCTTGTGTCCAGCTCTGATACGGTGTGAGGCATCGGAAGGCCTTGGGATGTGATGCTGCCTTAACAGGACAGTGATGTGATAATGCGCAAACGCAACATATAAAGTGTTGCTTGCCCCCTCTGGCAAATTCTTAGACCTTTTGTCACAATCTAATTTTGTGTCATTTGTGCTGGATTTATGGTGGAACCAGTTAGAGATTACATAGTATTGAACACGCCCTCGTGAACCCTCAAAGAGAACACATTTTCAGTCGTTTCCAGCTCCTGGCACACCTGAACCCGAAACGCATTCATCCGTAAGTGCTCGTACAGTGTACAGTTAACTTATTTATTTATTTATTTATTTACTTTTTTTTAAAATATTTTGTCACGTGTTCCTGTATGTGCCGGTTACCATAGAAACCGAGGATCAGTAAGGGTTAAAAGTTTGCCGCCCTGCCATGGCTATTTGGAGTGGCCAGGGTAGGTGTCCGGAGCTTCCCCAAGGGTGAGAATTAACCAGTTTGTTTGCTGCACACTTTAAGCCAGCCAATTAGCTTGGTATTTATGGAAGCTGTAGAAAAAAAGACCACCCACCATAGTAAGATAAGTCATGTCCAGATCTGTTCTATTTCAACATCTTCCCCACCCCCTGCTGCTGATCCAAAAGAGGTTTTGGTGATGGCGGATAACCTTGATGCTTCCATGACTCAAGGTCCGGTGGTCCCAAGTTTCCCCTGCTGTCCACCCAGCAGAGAAATGACTGCTACTCTGAGCATTATGATTTATAGCAGTGTTTCCGAATCCTGTCCTCGGGGACTCATAGTTGGTCTGTGTTTTTGCTCCATCCGAGCTCCCTGCCACACAGTTCACATTTTTGCTCCCTGCTGGGAGCTGGGAGGGAGCAAAAACATGAACTGTCTGTAGGTCACAGAGGACCAGATTGGAAAATGCTGATTTATAGCTTCTTTGTGATCTTACATTTAAGTGATGTCCTGGCTGTCAAAAATATGATTGATGTAGTAATATGTGTTGGTGAAATTGTTCCTGACCTTGGACTTTGAGGGTTAACTGTTCAAATTTTCAGACACACCTTTCTCTCTCTTCTCTTCTGTCAGGGGGGAATTTTGCGTGTATTTTGTCACCCAGTGCCTCTCCTTTGTCACAGAAGTAGGGGGGGCTCTGTGCATTCGAGTCCTATTACTGAGCAGGGAATGTGAAATGAGGAGGTAGGGTGTGTGTGAGACACTTACTGTAGTGTCCAAATCTAAAAATGGAGCCTAAGGTTGACGCTTTGCTCTCTCCTATCCAAAAACCTAAGACAAAAGAAAAGAAGACGCGGCGACAAAAGAAGCAGGCATAGCCATTCGCTTAACTTAAAAGTATTTACTAAACCGAATAACACTGCAGTATACTAAGTTTTTGTATAGCAAAAGATTTGAAATACTTCGAAAATCAAAAAATAGAAGCGGAATTCCTTCCAAAATCAAGAGAGGTCAAAAGGCCGTGTGGCTCCGTCCTTCCCTAATTCCTTAATGACCTCTATTCTCACGTGATGCTCTCAAAGGTACAAACCTCAATTTAACAATCTGATATATTATGGTAAATAATAATCAGAAAATAATCTCCATCACCAACATAAGACCCATTACACTTTCAATCCATAAAACCAAATCAATTTTCAACTCAAATTAGTTTTAGGGTCCTGCACTCACCACCAGATTTTACTTTTCAAAGTGCACTAAAAATGCCTAAACCAGAATGGGAAGTGCATTTATGAATATACTATGTCGATACAGATATTCGCTCTCACAGTAACAATGCCACTGTAAACATATGACATAGAGCGAATACAGTAAAGAAGTTTTTAAGTCTTTTTTTTTGCCATAATACCGCTTTGCCCACTCTGATTATTACTGCATTACCATTTCGATTTCTCAGAGTAGATTGGTGGTTGAATAAGTTAGCTGAGGTGTTTCTTGAAGGGTGAGAGGGACTCTGATAGCCAGATGTGGAGGGGTAACTTAATCCACCATTGAGGAACCACACACCAAAAGATTTAGACGTATTATAGATGCATTGGACTTATTTTTGTGTGGAGGTCGGATCGCCTGGTGAAACTGGTTTGCTGACAGATGAGATGTAGGTCTTGATGGGTGACTTGATGGATATAGATGCTGCCCTGAATGTAGCACAAAGGAGTTAGACTTGATGGAGACGTCGCTGATGATCCTAACTGCACAGTGACGTCACGGAGAATGGAAGACTTGGCAGGAATGTCGAGAAGCTGGCTCCCTGGAAGGTTCAGAGGGAGGTGATGTCATCACCGTGTTAGTGGTAGGAGAAGCCGTGTGACCATGTCATGTGACCTAGAGAGGTCATGTCCATTTTGTTTCCAGTGCTGTCCGTCTGGAGTTCAAGGGATGAAACATCAACTTCAGTCTGATAAATTACACTCGCCGGGTTGTACATCTGTGTGTTGCTTCTTGCAGTAATTGTCCATGAAATCTGTAATTAATGGAATCAGTGCATGCAGTCAGCGTGACTGATTGGTGAACAGCTGTTTTTGGGCCTCACTGATCACACCCTCACAAAGATAGAAACTGCACAATTATGCGGACATTCATTTTTGGGATGTAACACCTGTCTTGTATAGGAGACCTGCTATCAGGTATGAGTGCAAACACCGTAATGTTGTTGTCAGAAAGAAAGAGGAGAATATGAGAGAGCAGATGGCCCGGGTGCGGTTGTGAGACCCCCGGTCCTTTAATGTCCAAAGCAGTGGATATTTACAGTTATTGAATGAATGGAATTAAGAATTACCGAAAAGTTCTTAAATGAGGCTATCTTGAGAACCGCAGAGGATCACACTGTGATCTAGTCATGCTCCTTGCTCCTCACCTCTACTGAGCCTTGTTTACTGTCAGAAGATTCAATCAACACCTGCCAGCACCTTGGGTTGGAGTTGGGCACTCTCCAGATTATGAAACAGGAACGGTGCCTTGCCTTGCATTTTCATAGCTAGGGGGAATCTGTAGGCAAACTGGACCTTTTGGAGACTCTAAGATTAAATTTAAATTAGCCTTAGAGATGGACGGATGGATGGATGGATTGAAATCGTTTGAAATGCAATTAAGTTATATATCATGCTCAGTGATTACTTTTTGTTTTAATTACAAACATATGAGGACAATTATCATGGCTACATTTTTGAAAGGCAAATGCTAAGCTACAGAACCCTTTCTTGTTTTAGCCAAAGCAAATTCCACTCAAGGGGGAGACTTGAGGAGGCAGGACCAAGACATCTGATTGGTTGGTCCCACCTTCTCTGGTTGCTTGGACCCTCCTCTACAGTCTGATTGACTATCTGTCTGAACCAATCATTTTTACTTCTGCCCTCAGAACATTTTTGTATAAGTAAAACTCCCATGAGCATAAATTCCTGGGGTTCGACAATGTTTTATACAGACCGATTTTGTTGGTTTTAAGTGTATTTGGTATGAACCAAATATGGCAGGATATCAGTAAAAATAACACAAATGGCAGCTGTGTTCAACACATTCTGAAGATCATTGTGTTGAGCCCAACTACTGGTAGAACAGGTCCCACAGATGGTGGTATTATTTCTGATGGAACAGACATTTATATACGCTACAGGATTATGACTATGGCATGCACTTTGTTGATGTTCCCTAAAATGGGGCCCATCTGAATCGAAGCGTTCTTGTGAAATATCCTGAATGATTTTTCTGGAGCTGGATGTGATGACCCTAAAAGTGCATTGAAAAGCTATGCAGAATCAACTCATGCATGTTTTTGAATGCCGTTATCACGTCAGTCAAAACCTTCTAATCTTTATTGTTAAATACCATTCGTTTTGGGAAGAGATATTCTGCCTTCAGATAGCAGGGAGAAAACATTATATGTTTATTCTCTAAAACATGTTTTGAGGCATTATGGCTGCTGTTCACTGTATCTGTAGCTTTCGATGACAGGGAATATTCATGACATTCATGTTTGTAGAAAGTTCAGCCCACAAGAAATGCAGTAATATGCACATACCACATCTTTTGCTTTCATACTGAGAAGTCTTTTCACTTTTTTTGCTTTGAAATACAGTTATCCTGGTAGTCAGTTGAAATTCTAGAAATTAATCCATTTTTTGTATTAAATGGTGTCTATCTGAGCTGAGATGTACTTTTTAAAAATGCTTACTGAATAAATATGAAGACGTATTTGTATCAATAATATGGTGTTTTTTCTTGTCATAGACACGGCCATTAAGAACAATAGGTAATACTGTACAGTAAATATACCTTCGTGATGCCGTTCTAATGCATTCGTAGAACATTCATAACACCTTCATAATGCATTCATAGCACATTCGTAAGCAGCATGTATGTATACACTAGCATCCTAACACAACAGCTGTAATATGCATTAATAATAAATTTTAATAACAAACCATTTTTTAAATATTACCATAATCCATTGATTTTCTTTCTTATTTTTAATTCAATGATCATCCACAATAATAGCTTGAATAGGGATCCCGTCAAACCAATCAAGCTCTATGTCCTTCCACCTTGCTTGATACTCTGGGTTGCACCAACAAACTATGTTGTTAACTGTGCTGCCCAAAAATGTTTTTGTAAACATGGGAGTGCAACCCCTCCATTATCTTTACTCAGCTGAAGAGTTTTAAATTTTACCCTTGGTTTCTTGCCTTGCCATATGTATCTGGAGATCAGTTTATCCCATTCTGAGAATTGTTTTTTGGGTAAGGGAACAGTCAAAGATTGAAACAGATTGAGCAGTCTTGGAAGTATGTTTTGCTTGACTAAATCTAACCTAGATCTCATGCTGAAAAAAGGTAAAAGATTCTATGTTGCAATGTCAAGTTTTATTTTTTTATTAATAGGACCATAATTAAGCATTTCTAAATTGCTCATAAAGTATTTAATAAATGTTAGATCCCATTTTAAGGAGTAATATTTTTTAATTTTGTTTGGGGGGTTATAATTAAAGGTCAATACCTGTGTTTTTGAAAAATTTAATTTAAATCCTAAAAAAGAGCCAATTTTTGTAATGTTTCCATTAATTCAATCGATGACTCAGTTGGATCTTCTCGATATCTTTGGTACTCTTCAGATCTTATGATGCTATGCAGTCAGGGCATCCAGTACCAGAGACAGCAAAACAACCTCAATATATCTGTGAACTTCCACTATGTTTGACCACAGGGAACGCGTTCTTTTCTTTGAAGGCCTCGTTTCATTTCTCGCAAACGTTACAGTGATGTGCTTTACCAAAAAGCTCTATTTTGGCCTCATCTGACCACAGGATGTTCTCCCGGAAGGATTTTGTCTTCCTCAGGTAAGTCTCTGTGTCAGCAGTACACTCCTCAGATGGCGATGGATGCTGACACTTTTGTACCCTGTGTCCAATGTGTTTGGAAGTTGATTGAGGTTCATTTTCCTCCATGCACACACTGCTTCAATGCAATCCTCCATCAATTTCTCTTTTCCATCCGTATTCACTTCTAGGGAGGTTAGCTACAGTTCCATGGGCTGTAAACCTCTTATTGATGCTGCACACAGTGGACACAGGAACATGAAGATCTCTAGAGATGGATTTGTAGCCTTGAGATTGCCCAAAAATTTTCACAATCTTGGCTCTTAAATCCTTAGGCAAGTCTTTGCTCTACTTTTTTTTCCATGCAAGAGACAAAAATCAAGTTACAGTAGCATTTGTGTGTTTAAATTGGTTGCCAGTAGTGCTGTAGTTCTGGAGACCGGTCTTGGTCCAGTCTCGAGACCAATTTTTTGTGATCTTGGTCTTGTCTTGGTCTCAACTCTATTTGGTCTCCACAATGTCTTGGTCTTAGGTCTTGACTATAACACTAAAGAATATATATAGTTATATGATGTATTTGTGTACCTATTTGTGTTGTTTAATTTTTACAGTGGTGTTATTTGACATAATAAATCATCATTGATATTATATGGCATCTGTCTATGGGCATTGTGTTGAGCAAGCATTCATTCTATGCTACATGGTATGTAATTTTAGTGATGTTGATATCGAACTGTAGATATTACAGTGGGACAATTCCAGTTTATCTATTAATTGATACAACATAGTCTATACCATAGCTATAATTCAAATAAATTAGATATTTTACATTCATTAGAAAGCACGGTCTTGGAGGTGCAAGTCAATCTGGAGGCTCATTCCCTTCAATTCAAAGCAAGGGATTGTTACATAACCATATTCATAGCTTACCCGAGGCCCTGGTATAACATTTTCTGGTACATCCCATCTCTTTCCCTTGACGAGGTCTGATAAAATGGTTATAGGAGAGGATTGCTGAGAATATTATTTTCCATCAGGTCTTGTAACTATGACAAATCTGAGAGATTTTAAATGAGAGACATATGGACAATATAATTGAAAAGATAACATGAATTTGATTTAACGAGTTATGACACTTTACAGCAATGCCTTTTTTCTCTACCGTTGATGTCAATTCTAGCCCTAGTCTGTTTTTGGTCTTGGTCTAGACCAGCCTTGGTCTTGGTCTCGCCTTAGTGTGCCTTGGTCTCGGTTTAGGCGGTCTTGACTTCAACAATAGTTGCCAATATGACGTTTGCCAATACCTGTTAGTTGCTCCAGGTGAGTTTAAATACAAATTATGAGTGTATCACATGACTGAAGTCATATTTTTCTTACAATTTTGCCAAAGGTGCCAATGACTTTGTCAAATACATTTCTGGAGGTCTGTGCGGAATGATAACAGATTTGACTGCTTTTCTCTACATTTTTGTGCAGTTCCAATGTAAACAAAAGAAAAAAATGCGAATAGCTGGCATTTGTGATCGCAGCATTTCGTGGGATTCTGATAGGGATGCAGAGGTGGCAGTAAACCCTACTCCTTACATTCTGATGTATTATACAATAATTATATGTAATGTGCCGTTTTCTTTAAATTAATGGGTATCTGGGGCCTGTTGTAGCTTTAGTTCCCCCCACCCCAAATAAGTCTGCATTTATTAGCTTAC
>JAODKF010000044.1:18143832-18157479 GCA_026779585.1 Mormyrus proboscirostris
TAGTGATGTCACATGCAATAAGGTCCATATAGTGGCCTTTTCAGTGATACATGTATGCAGAGTAGCAAGCATCTGATGCAGCCGTAGCAGTTTTTCTGCTGATGTTTCCTGATGACTGAGGGGAAAAGACCCACTATCATGGCTTTTATGCAGTTTAGCATTCCTCTGCACAAAGCGGGTCTGGAGAGAAGCGTGCAGATCTCAGGCGTCGGAGGGAGCTTTCCAGGATGGAATGAGGCGAAAGGCAATCGTCGGAGATCACTTTGTTGCTATAATTTGCAGTTGCCATGATGATGATGATGTTTGTGAAAGGGTTGTAACAGCGTCTGCTTTATATACCGTCGGTTGAGGGTGAGAGTGAGGGGTGGAGAGGGAGGGGGGTGATCCTTACACCATAGGTTTTTTCAACCCTTGCATCTCCTTACGCTTGTAAGGAGGTCCTTGAACAGCTCTTGGAAGTAACCGCTCTTTTCTTCAATCATCCGCATCCAAATCACATACGGTATTCTCATTCCACAACACTCTCAATTAGGCAGCTGTCATATATTCAGCATTGTCTTGTCCAGCTCCCCGGTCATGTCCCACTTCATAAAGGTGATACGATGTTTACCATTGTCACCATCTCTATAGTGCATCTCCATTTTACCAATGTCCGGCTGAAAGTCGTGTTCGGTGCTCTCGTTCATCAACGGGATAACGATAGTCTTCAAGTTTCCCCATTCCATTTCTGAAAAACTCACCAGATGTGGGTCATCTATCCCTGGGTCTGCGGCGTCTCCGCTGACCTGAAAGATGGGCTGTTCCTCCGCAACACTGTCAAAGAGGCAGACCACTTTATCCCCGTTGGGCAGCTCCCAGGTAACTCTCAGGTCTCTCGACGGCTGCATCAAAGGTACCCGTCTACACGTCATGGGAATTTTCTTGGGAGCCCCCGGAGGCCGCATAACAGACTCCTGCTGAATCTTAGGCGGTGAGGCTGAATCTTTCATTTCGCTAGTGTTAGACATGTCTGTATTTAAAAAAAAAAAAAATACTGTTGGGGCTACCGTGCAAAGCTCCCTATTTTCTCCATGGTCTGCTGGTGGGGCGTGGCACGCAAGGTAAGGTCGCAGATGAGACTTGTGCTTCTTTACCAAAGGAGGAACAAACCCCCGCTCGGCGTAATATAAAATAATATCTGCGCCAGCATGGGTAAGGCCGCAGATGATACTTGGGGGGCTGGGGGGCTACTTGTGCTTCTTTACCAATGGAGGAAGAACCCCCCCGCTCGGCTTAATAAAATAAAAATATATATCTGCGACACGCAGGCCACAGATGTACTTCTTTACCAAAGGAGGAAAACCTATACGGTTTCCTAGGATTCTTTAAGGAGAAATGTACAGTCTGTCAAGTTTTTTTTTTATGCATTTCTTAATTAAGTTTTTAGCATGGTCTGCAAATAAGGAGTTAAAAGACATACGCTCCAGCCGGGGAACCAAAACTTGAAACAACATGTGTGGCCCATATTATTACAGATGACCCGGATGACCTAGCGGGATGTACATAGCGGGTGCATGAGAAAAACTTGAAACAAGTTTGAAAACAACCCTACCACACACACACGCTGCTGGTGCCGCAGGGGGGTGTCAACTTTCACAGGCACAAGGGCTGCTAAGCGTTTATTGGAGGATACCGGCAGACCCAGACCCACCTCCTCCTCTCATTCTTAGCTCCAACTTTCTCATTCTCACAAAGTTTCTTTCAGACTCGCGCAGCAGCACCGGGATTTAGCTCCGACGACACTCTCTCCTTTGCGCTATGCCCAAGTACACGCTCCGCCGGGGACAGACTCGCGCAGCAGTACCGGGACCTTCCCACAGTACCGCACCACAGCCAGACCCAGCTTACGCCGCTCACACTCCATCACGTATCCGACCCGCTCGGCCCCGCACTCAGCGCTGTGCTCAGTCGGGGTAGAGACAAATAAGCACACACACACACACACTCAAACCCCCTCAAAGTATAATAAATAATAATAATTAAAATAATAATAATAAATAAAATAAAAAATAAATAATTAAATTAAAAAAATATTTAAAATAAATAATAATTAAAAATAAATAATTAAATAAAAAATAATTTAAAATAAATACTTAATTTTTAAAAAATAAATAATTAAATACCTCTCCTAATGGCACTAGTCGTGACGCCACCTCCATACCAACCTGTCATTTTTTGATTTATATTACCTTTAATTAAATACTAGTTACCGCTACATGCCCAGACTTGTCAAATTTGATTTATATGACCTTTATGACCTTTGACCCAAACTGTCAATTTGATGAAAGCGGCATGCCTCCTCTCTCTCACGCCTTTGCGGCTTCATACCCCCAGAATGAACAGGCGGGTCTGTTGACCAGCGCCGTTTGGCTACAGGACCGGACTAGACTACCTCCACCTCCCCATTCCCTTCCCCTATTGCAGGTCTCGACTATAATGTTGTAAGATGTGGTGACTATGTGCTTATGTCGCTGAGGTGTTCTTTTTTTCTGTTCCTACATTGTACTCCCTATTGGAGTATAGTCTGGGGGCTGTTTTTTTATACACCTCCCCTCTCCTCATGTAACCTTGTTTCTCTGATTTTTCATATAGTCCCCTGTCTTCCTGACCTGTCTACCCCCTATAATGTATGGTCGGGTTGATGGCCTGTTTTTTCGCTGGTACTTGTGACTAGTGACATGGTGAATTGCAACAGCAATAAAGGGTAATCATCATCATCATCATCATCATCATCATCATCATCATCATCATCATCATATGTATTTATAGCTGTTGCATGGCATTTCATATGCAATGGCCCAGTATCAAATGAACACGGAAATAAACACTAAAGCAAGTGTTTGCATACATATGCCAACACTAAAAAACACTGAATGACATAAAAACTGTTTTGTCTGATGCGGCAATGAGGGCAGCCATGTTATTGTCGCGCATTGACTGGCTGATGTTAAACAAAAACCTAAACGACCAATTGCTGTGACTTAAATAATTTATTACATTTAATATAATGCTTCTGAACCTGTCCTTTGGGACCCCCAGACAGTCAGCATTTTTATTCCCAGCTCCCAGCACACCTGTGCCAGGTATTCAGGGTTCTTTATTGGGTGAGAGCAGAGAGGGATCAAAAATGTGTACCGTATGAGGGTCCCTGAGGACTGGGTTTGAATAACACTGGGATAGTTAATATATAGGTTAGTGGGATGATGGCCATACGATTAGTCGTGAATTATACATGTCGGGAGTTAAATCCCCAACTCCAGAGGTGTGAGGTGACCCACCAGTAGTGAAGGACAAAATGTGTTGTATTTTTTTTGAGCCCACTAGATGGTGCTCTTTGTTCAAAAAAGGGCACAAGGAAAACCAAGAGCACCATCTAGTGGGCTAAAAAAAATACAGCAAATGGTTCATGAACCGTCATTTTGTCCATCACTACCCACCAGGCCACATGTCACCAAATATGCCCACTTTGAAAGAAACTAGGACATTTTTTTGTGCAGGTCAATGGTGCCGGATATGATGAGGGATTTGTGTCTCTGTACAGAGCCAGACCCAGGGCCTGCGTCACGCCTGTGTGTCCTGAAGAGGGCGCCAAATGAGAGATTCGGGTTCCACCTGCACCTAGAGACGGCCTGTCTGGCCCACGTTGTGTGGAAAGTGGAGCCATGTAGTGTGGCTGAGTACGGGGGCCTGCAGGAAGGTGACTGGCTGCTGGCAGTCAACGGGGAATTCGTAGGCGAAGCCAGCCACCACAGGGTGAGTGGAGGGTCACTCTTACTGTCTACAGACCCCCCAGGAGCTTTCCAAACATTGCCATGAGAGAAAATGCAGCATTTAGCATTTAGCCAAAAATATACCCTATATGGCCAAACATATGTGGATCTCAGGAGCTTGGGTGCAAGTGGATAGGGAGTAAGCAATGGCCACCAAAACAGTCTGCCCCTCCCCAATAGAAAACTTGCAGTGTTGCTACCCCCCAGGTGGACAACTTCTCACCAGCCCACCAGGGGGGTACCCGAAAATCCACAATTCGAGCAGCATACGCAAACGCTGACCACAGGATGGCATCCTGGCAATGCCACTGGTAGATGGCAGCTAATCTGACATCCCAGTCCAGTGGTATAAAGAGGAAGTTAGTCTGCATTTTGTTGCCATAAGAGCCTCTGCTGTCCTGGGAAGCTTTTCCCATTGGATGTCGGAATATTGCCAGTGGGATTCTTTGTTGGGTGATCAAGGTCCTTTCTGTGACCTTGTGTGGCTGCCACTTTGCAGCTGGATTTCCTCCCAGATGTTTCCACGTCACAATCGCGTCACCCGCAGCTGATCAGGGCGGCTCTAGCAGGACAGAAATTTGGTGAACCGACTTGCGGGTGTAACTTAATTAACAAAATCCCCTAATTAATAGGGGTAACTGCATACTTATATATATAGGGCACCTGGATACTGACTGAGGTATTTACAAAAGCAGAAATCTCCTGTTACTGAATCTGCAATACTGGGTCAGTGTACAGTGCCTACAGTGTAGCTGATTAACGTGCAAGATTAGAGTGACCCTTCGCACCCAGGACTTTATCTCTCCTTGCCTCTACCTTCTGGCAGGAGACTCTGGAGCCATCAAAGCCAAAATCAGCAGACAAAAGATATGGTGTCTTTCCTATAGCAGTGTCTCTCATCAACAGTAATTGGTCTACTAACAACAGGCACTTTAGTCAGATGGCATCTGACCGCCCTTCCTAACATCACCCCTGCTTTCTTTCATTCTTTCTTTCTTTCTTTCTTTCTTTCTTTCTTTCTTTCTTCACATTCTACCGTTAAAAGTACGTATAACATTACCTATGTAGATTGCCCTGCAATTCTCTTGCATATTGCACACTAGTGGCCAAAATTGTGCAAACACCTACAATTTTGGCCATTACGCTTCACAAATTACTACACAAATGTCGGCGATAATGTTTATAAACAATCAAAGAATGTTACTAATATCATACACTGAACAATTTCATAAGTAACTGCAGTAACTGGAATAAAATTCTGCAATCTCTAAAACTTCCACAATTTTCGACATTAGTGTGTGTTTTACTGGAGAACACATACCAAGATGGCTTTCTTGCATGTACTCGGGCAATAAAAACCTTCCTCATTCTACTTCTCTTTAACGCTGTGGTCTTCTCTGCGGACTGGCCACGCCACAGTGCAGTTTCTCCCTCACCTTGTGCTGAATCCTTACGTCAGGCTGTGAGGGCGTCGGCTTTTCACCGCGAGTCGACGTTCGCTCACCGCTGCCCTCTCCCTCTCCGATGTCAGGTCGCTCAGAAGATACAGGTGTGTGGGACACAGCTGTGCCTCTTGGTGTTGAGCGGCGCGGACTACGAGCAGGTGCTTTCCGAGGGCCGCGACCTCCGCCGCCTGACCAGAGCCCACCTGGGAGAGGGCTGTGCCCGACCACGGCTCTGTCACATCACCAGGGACCCCCGCAGTGGTCTGGGTATCACCATCACACCTTTCCAGGGTAAGGGGTCGATGATCTGGGTATCACTATCACCTCTTTCTAGGGTAAGGGGTCGATGGTCTGGACTATTAGGGATAACGTTGATTCTAGGATTTCTTTCAGATGGGGGACATGAGTGGGATCATTATTTATACAAAGGAGTCAACCTTGTCATTAGCCAATGAAGTGTTTTAAATCGTTGAGTGATCCTGTGGGGACCAATCAGGTTTCAGCTGGGTGTTACCATGCCCCTACTGTATATATACCCCTGATAAGGGGGTATGTTTTAGAGGTTCAGAGTCTCTGGTTGGCCTGTCGGGCTGACGGCACATCCCTTTTGTGCACCTTGATGACTGAGTCAACAAATAGGACAAAGGCAAAAGAGGAGGTCACATGACCATTCTGTGGATACTGGGTGTGCAGGGAAGGAAGGTCGATACTCTGTGAAGGTGGCCAGAGGGGGCGCTGCTGAGCGATCAGGAGTCCGAGAAGGAGACTGGCTGCTGTGGATCAATGGTACCAGGACCTCGGGGCTTACCAACTCAGCACTAAGAAATATGGTATGCCGTGACCCCCTCCACCCTCCCTCCACTGCCAGCCCCCCCATCCTCTGCCACGCTGTCTCCCTACATATTGCATATTTTTTAGATGAAGAAGTGTGGGAACCATGTGACCATCCTGGTGATTGACAGTGAGAGTGAGCGAGCCTTTGCCCGCTGCCGGCACCCCATCCTTCCTTCCATGGCCACCACCCACAACCTGCCCCACCGTCCTTCCACGCTGCACCTGGAGCAGGGGCCCAGTGGCTACGGTTTCCTGCTGAGGGAGGAGAAGATGCGTTCTGGACGCCTCAGTGAGGATAACAAACGCAAATACACATGAAATCTCAATTTGCATACGGCTGCTGGAGTCAATGCCTAACACACGTAAAGAGACTAAGTTAAATAAGATTATTCACCCGTACAGTCATGATTTCAGAGTGTACCAATCATTTAACAAACTTTATTGAACTAATGTGTTTTCTTGTTTCATGAAAATAATGACTGATTTCAAGATTCAAGATATTTATTGGCCATGTGCAACAGGTCCAAAATAGACAGTGTAAAACAAAAAATACAAAGCAGTGCAAAATTATACTAAATAGTGCAAAACAATATAGACAGTGTAAAACAAAACAAACTACAAAACAAATCAGACAGTGCAAAACAATACAAAACAGCACACAACAGTAGAGGCAGTGCAAACAAAACAGACAGACTGCAAAACAATACAATGTTTACAAACAAGGATGTAGGAACCAGGGGAACAGGGGTGACATGAACCCCCTAACATTTAATTTTGATTCATTCAACCCCCATAAAAAAACCTTTACCATTATGTTATTAAATAGTGTCCCCCCCCCCCCAGTATCAAACTGTCCTGTGCTGTTGAATGTAAAATAGTGCTCGGTAGTCAAAACAAAGCACCATAAACATATTTCAGCTTTCTTGGGTGTGTCCCCCTCAGGCCACGTGCTGCGTGACATCGACGCGGGCTGCCCGGCGGAGGCGGCCGGCATGCGTGACGGGGACACGCTGCTGGCGGTGAACGGCGAGCCTGTGGAAGAACTGGAGCACGAGGAGATCGTGATGCGGGTGCGGAGGAGCGGCCGGCGCGTGGCCCTCACCACCATCCGCCCCCAGGGCGTGGACTTCTACTCTAAGGTGGGGGAGTCGCACAGCCCTGTGCCGACTGAAGATGGAGACGCTGTTTCCTTCTCTGATCTTCACTGCGTTGGATGTAGGAGCATAGGCTGCCAAACCGGGGAGGGGGGCACCAGGGGGCCCACGCCGGTGTAAGTTTAGGAATGTAATTAAGAATGTAATTAACAATCACGAAAAAATTACAGACAGAAAAATGTTATGCTAGCCGATAAAACTTTATTAATAAAAGCCAGAAATATATCTGTGTTTTTAAATCAAAAGGTTATATCACAGTTTTTCAAAAGCAAACAGATGAGTGGGTGTGATTTTATGACCCCACCTCCAATCAGGAGTGTTCTGTAGTTCCTCTTTTGGAATTTGAACATTTCCTGTAGAGCAGTATTGTGGCTCAGTGGGCAACATCCAGGCATCACACCTTTGCATGCTCACCTTGCCACTCTGGGTTTGTCCCACAGTCCAAAAAAATACTAGGCGACCAGGTGAACTGGCATCTCTGAATTGCCCATAGTCAAAGTCAAATTTACCATCTTGTGCACGTTCACAAAGAAATGTGGTAATAGGTTCACTTAGTGCAAGAATCACACATAGTGATGGTGTTGAAATTGTGTGTACGATGGACTAGGCCTATGGATGGATGGTCCTGTAGGAAAACTATTGATGACCGTGGGCAGGGAAAAATTTCCCAGACCAATAAAACTTGTCAATGGGGGGTTTTGGAGGTAAAACATAACGGGCCGCACAGCTCAGTCAGATTTAATAAGTTTAGCCATTTCCTTTTCCTTTTCCTGATATAAAAATATATTTTATATACAGTTAATATCTGAAAATGAACCAAACCCTGCAGCAAACCTGGTGGAATATTGGAGCGGGGTTGGGCACCATTGCTGCAGAATATTGGCAGTGACATGTGAATTTATTTAAGAAGATCATTTTGTTGTCAAAATGTACTTATTTAATGTGAGAATGTGCTAATCACGGTTGTTGTGATGCTTATGCTACAAATGGAAAAATGTGTGTTGAACAAATACAAAATATCTTTGCACTAATAAAGAAAAAAATATCTGTCTCATTATATTAGGATATTTTAATAACCCATGAGTGACCCCACTTTACTGCACGTCTCCTCTTCCAAAGTTGGGCTTGTCTCCACTGCTGTTTTGTGATGACATCCTCCCTGAGGAGGAGCCGGAAGATTGTGCACCAGCCCCCCCCGCTGCGCCTCCGGACGAGCTCCTTGTGCAGACCCCAGCTCACCTTCCGTGCCCGAGGCTGTGCGTCTTGGAAAGGGGGGGCGGCGGTTTCGGCTTTCACCTGGGCTGCGTCCCGCCTGAGCCAGGCACCTTCATAAGTCAGGTACTGCGCCTTTAATTCAGCTCCGCCACAGGGTGCGGGTGAGGAGGAAACACTGTAGCACCAGGGACCAGTAGGTAAAAATTTTAATGGGTCCAGGTTAGATTTAAGTCGGAATGTTTTATTTTGATGCCAATTCAGGACACAAAACATCTACCTGATGAGAGGGGATTCACTTTCACTTCCACAGCATGTTTCTGCCGTTCATTGCAGAATAATCTCCAGGAAAACTTTGTTTTTCAAGCTGTAAATTTGGGACCTAGTTTAATGGTCTTTTTGGAAGCTTCTATGAGACAACTGAGGGTGAAAAAACAGTATTTTTGGGTGAACCACTGAAAAATCACAGCATTTCAATGGGCAATTTCAATGATTTTTTAAATTAATATCGACAAAGCATAGGTAAAAGAATGAAAAAGACTAAGAAATATCTTTTATGTAAAACATTATTTAAATGTCACACTCTGGACAGAGAAATGATAAGTTGAATCTGAAGTATTTTGGACCAGTTTTTAAATTTTACTCCAGTCGGTTCGGTTACCTCTCCTGGAGCCGACACCTTATCGTGGTGGAGGGGTTTGCGTGTTCCAGTGATCCCAGGAGCTAAGTTGCCCGGGGCTTTATGCCCCAGGTAGGGTCTCCCAAGGCAAACAGGTCCTGGCTGAGGAACCAGACGAAGTGCGGCTCAGGGAGAGGCACCGAGCAGGGGGGAGCATGCTTATTGCCACCTGGCTGGGCGCCTGTGCGTTGCAGCCTGCAGCTCCTCTATAACGAGAGGAGCCAGATGAGGCGGCTCGGGCATCTGGTCAGGATGCCTCCTGGACGCCTCGCTGGTGAGGTGTTCCGGGCATGTCTCACTGAGAGGAGACTGAGAGGCCGGGGAGAGGGAAGTCTGGGTTTCCAGTTCGGTTACCTGCCGTTACCTAGTATAAGGGAAGGGTAACACAGTTAGCAATGTACTAGTAATCTTGGTTAATACATAGTTTGTCTTGCAATGGAGAGGCAGTAAAAGAAGATTTAATCAAACTTGTTATTTGTTAGCAAAAGCAGTTATATCACCTGTCCTGCAGGTGGCAGCAGGAGGTTCCGGCGAGAAGGCTGGACTCTTTGAGAGTGATGTGGTGGTGGAGGTCAATGGGATGAACGTGGAGGAGGAGTATCTGGAAGACGTGGTGGCGCTAGTGAAGAAGGGCGGGGATTCCCTGAAGATGTTGGTGGTGGAGAGGTGGGGGTACGAGGTTCTGAAAAACAGCGGGATGGCCATTAGACCAGGGGTGATTATTCAAAGCACTCAGGTAAGACAGAAGCTAACACATGCGCAGTTACACAAATACAATCAAAATGGGAGGAACAATAACGCTGAGGGCATAAAAAATAAATTGTGGGCAGTGAGCTTCCCATAATCCCTCTCTCCATATATGTCCATATGCCAGGATTATCTTCAGCATCAACTCTATTATAATATTCCCACATAATGAATGAATAACACGATTAATTTATTATCTGTTCTATTTTTGCTTTTCAGAGAGAAGAAACTCCAAAAAATTCATTTTTTTGATAACGCAGGAATCACCCCGACATGGGTGCCGCTATTTCTTGTTGTGTAAACAGGAAAATGCATAGCAGTCGTAACTCCAGTTTCTATAGGATAGCCAAGGCTCCAGCCCCAATGAGCTCACCTGAAGGACCTGGACAGGTCTGGAAGTGTATCGCTGAAGCTGTTATGACCTTTCAGATCATGGTCCAGCATCAGTGCAGAATCCTGCTGAGCCTCTTTCCTGCCCAAGCTGGATCATATAAACTCCTCCAAGTTAGAGCCTCTTAAAAAACTCTCTATAAGAAAAAGCCAAAATATATATAAATTCTATACTTTATTCTATATTTTCAGGGAATGAAAAAGTCATAATCCACCATCATCCTCCATCCATTTTCTATACTTGCTTTTCACATGCACTGTTGCGGGGGGGTTGGTGCAAGGCAGGGAATAACCCATAATGTCCAGTACCAGCCCATCAAAGGCACACATGCCATTCATATATCCATTCACATCTACGGACAATGTGGAAAATGGGAGAATGGAGTACCCAGAGGCAAACCCCACAACGACACGGGGAGAACATGTGAACTCCACACATGTAGAGCCATGGTGAAGACTCGAACAGAGGTGTAAAGCAACCTAGAATTCTGAAAACCGCATATTTAACTTGAGCAATAGCATTAGACAAATGTAACATACCACTAATTACATAATGATTGAAAAGCGTTTTATTTTTCTATTGATATTTATGCCATAATTTAAAATGTAAATAAAATGAACACTTTCCTCCAAATATATTTTGTCAAGCTGTATTGAATTGACGTGCTCACACTGCAAAGGCTGCTGTATCGACGCTGCATATGAACAAACAGAATCAGACTCCTATTACTTACCAAGTACAAAACAAAAGGACTTGTTTTGGTGCAGGTGGTGGCATGAGGTGACATGAATGTGCAATTAAACATACTATCAAGACAAAAAGTACAAAAATACATAGTATACAAATGAAATACATATTGAAATAGAAATAAAAATGTGCAATTAATTGGTAAATGTACACATATAAGTAAAGTTGAGACATCCAGTTGTACGGTACAAACAGCTTTAGATTATATGCAAAAAAGCACATGGAGTCTATAAGAGTGTAAAATTCGTACAGTGACTGATTAGATATAAAACAGTGCTGTAAGTGCCAATGTGCTGCACATGGGTTCTCATTTGGAGACCAGTGGCCTGGAGGTGCTTAATTTATATACTCAGTACTCGGCTTCTGCCAAGAAGGGAGACGCCGGCAGAGGAGTGACCAGAATGTGACAGGTCAGACATTATTTTCTTAGCCTTGTTCCTCATTCTTGATGAATACAGGTCTTCAAGAAGTCAACGATCTTCTCCACACATCACAGTTTGCAGCAGTTTCTGCTTATAGTTCAAAGATGCAAAGCCAAACCGGACAAAGATGGAGGATGCGATAAATGATTCTGTAGAGAACTCAGCCATCGATGTGTCTGACAACTTCAATTTTTTCTTGATAGTATAATTCCCACAATAAGTTAAAGCGCCCTGGGACAACTCTGTTGTGAAAGGCGCTATATAAAAATAAACTGAATTGAATTGAAGTTAAAATGCAATGCACATTATAATATTAAATGGCTACAGTGAGCAATAGCTTGTTAATCCTGTTTATAAGCTAGATTGACCATGTCACGGAGGACACTTTGCGCTACATCAGATTTTACAAACTAAAACTGAATGGCTCCTTTCCTGGCTAAATATTTCAGTTCTTCTTGTGCTTTGATTGGTTTGTTTTCTTGATAGTAAGACTCATTCAGCTGTTCCACATTTACATTAGTGGGACAAGTAGGGGGCAGTGAATTGCTCAGTAGACCCTGTGCTTGTGATCAGAAGATCACCAGTCCTGGTTTCTGCAGAACAGTCACATGTTTGGGGGCTGAGTAAGGCTGTTAACCCCCAGCTCCAGGACAAGCTATGGAGAGTAAGATGGGGTAGGCACAAAGAAGCATTCCATTGTACCTGTACTTGAGCAAATAGAAAAATAAAGGGATTCATATTATCACGTATGATTATAGTAGATCACCACACAGTAAGAACTCAGTGCTTAAATGGAATCCAGGTACTTTTAATTCAGATAGTAGTTTAAAAATCCTGTCGTAACTCAAAATTTCCTCCCTGACATAGATTATCTTGTAACCCTACATAAGCACCCCCACTTGGTGTTGCAAAACTAGCTTGACCATATAATACACTTACTGATAAGAAAACAGGAATAACACTGACTTATAAATATATCCAGTAAAAAAAAACGGAAAGCTGGTGTATTGTCTGGCCCACTTGATGGCATCTGTTTCATTTCATCAAACATTAATTGATTCAGAAATGATATAGACCCAATCCATGGAGGACCTTCAGAGAGTCGGCACACTCCAGTCGCGGTTGACCTCCCCTTTAAGCCCGTTCCCGTCGCGTACTGATGACGCCATACGCATGTCTGTTTTTTTCGGAAGCTGCAGGACGGTGCGTAGCTCCAAAGAGGAATATTTATTTTTGTTGGGAGGTAGGTAGCGGTGACAGCAGCTCCGGATATCAGGTGCAGTCTTCGCAGGACTTCACAGGTGGCGGTGTCAGCAGCTGTTCCGTTTCAGGTTTGTCGATAATGATGTCTAGTTAGCCAGGAAGCCAGCTACCTGTGCGTCTTTCCAGCATCTAACTGGCGGCAGGACATGGCGCTTCGAGCGAGGGAGGGGGAAATAAACGTGACGGGCATATTTATCCGGGCTGCTACGGCTATCAGTCAGTGCTGTTTTCCCCTTCGTGGCTGAACAGGTTTCACTGAATGGTCCCTCAACGCCGTATTCACGCCAGGTCAGGAAGCGGAGCGCAGGCTCGCCGGCTGCACGCCCCGTCAGGGTGGCGGCTGTTTATGGTTTCCCACTCGGTGTCCTGTCCCAATACGAAGACAATAATAATAGTCTATAAGGAGAAAGTACTCACTTGACAAGGATCGGCAGTTTATTAACTAGCTGCTGATCGATGTGATTCTATCGATCAGACACAACAGTTGTGATTGGCACGTGACCGTAGTGCTGTATTCTTGTGGTGTCGTCCTGGTGTTTCGTCGTATTATATTGACTTACATTAACGTTCTGTAACAGGTTTTGCTCGAATCACAAATTTGGTCTTGCAATTGCTCCCAAAATTAACTTGTTAGTTTTAACATAAACTATATACAAGCTTATATTAAGCCTATTTCGGAGCAGTTTCATAACCTACGTTTATGTTGAAAATCACGTGGTTATCCCCAGACATTCCGTATTTCCTTTAATGATAACTTTAGAGGAGTTTATGAAACCTGCTCCATTTGCCCCAGCAAACACAGCACTGAGGCATGTTCAGTCTGTTCTCCCTGCTCATTTCCGTCACTGGTATTATGCTGTGGTATCATCCTTAACCCAAACAGCAAATTCAAGGGATGCCGTTTGAGAGCTTGTTACAGAAGGTAATATTATAGTGGAATTGGG
>JAODKF010000044.1:18193431-18208343 GCA_026779585.1 Mormyrus proboscirostris
GCAGTCTCATGGGAATGACGCCAACACTAGTAATACAGTTAATAAAGTTGTCTTTTATTACTTCTGGGTTGTTGTTCGTTGGCCCACATTTTAGCCACATGATTCTGCGGGAGAACCCATCTATACACCCAGATATAGCAAAACCAAACGGTTTCAATTTATCATAACCGTCTACATGCCATAAGTAATTTGGGCCCATAGAATGGTACGTGCGCCTAATAAATCTACGACGTGTCCGCGCAAAGGTTCCACGTAGGTTCAGTTCACGAAGCATCTGCATTACAGTCTCCCTCTTAACACAGAGACTATGTTTCATCTTTAAAGTCATGCACATAGTTCTATATCCAAACATCTGTCCAGGTCCACGCAGCTCCGATAGAATAGCCATTCTAATATCAGTTTCTGAGGAGTACCCGCTCCGTCTTTTCAGTCCGAATTGTCTAAGACGTGTTTTCAAGGTGCTTAAGGAAATGTAAATATTATGATATGTAGCAAGCAAATCGATAATGACCCTGTATGAATGGCCTCGATCAAAATATTCTCGTATTGTGTCTTCATCCATCGATTCAAAAGTGAACTTACAGTGTAAAATATTTTGCACAATAATAATAGGAGAAATAGAAACGGGAAATGAACAGTCGTGAGTAGGGTCCAATCGCAATCAGGAAAAGGGTAGGACCACACTTCGTGTTCATGGTTGGACAGTACCCATGTGACTCCAAGGATACTGTCCAATCATGAACAAGAAGTTTGGTCCTACCCTTTCCGTTTTCTGAAATGTCGTTGTGTTTTTTGAAATGTTGCTGTGTTTTCTGAAATGTTGTTGTGTTTTGACCTTCAGGGCCACCGTAGTTTTTAGTCTAGACTTGAATATTGAGAGTGAGCCTGAAAAGCTCTGCAGCCTGCCGTAGCTCTTTCTACCATAGGTACTAACAGATATCCCGCACCTTGAGAACGAAGCAAGCGCAGGGGGTTGTATGAGGTCAGCAGATCACTAAGGTATTCTGGTGCAAGGCCATTCAGTGCTTTATAGGTTAATAGTATTATTATATAGTCGATTTGAGATTTAATTGGTAGCCAATGAAGGGAGACAGGTGTAATGTGATCAAGTTTTTTAGTGTTTGTGAGAACTCGTGCTGCTGCATTCTGTACCAGCTGAAGTTTATGTAAGAATCCAGACTGGCAACCAGAAAGGAGGGCATTACAATAGTCCAGTCTGGAAGTTACAAAGGCATGTATTAATTTTTCTGCATCACGAAGTAAGAGCATCTTACGAAGCTTGGCTATGTTCCGTAGATGATAAAACGCAGTTCTAGTAATACTTCTTATGTAAGCATCAAAACATAGATCTGAATCAACTAGAATACCAAGATTTCTAACCACCGTGTTAGGTTGTGTAGGAAGGCTACTAATGTTGAGGTGGTGAAACTTATTTCTTGCAACCTTGGAACCAATTACCAGTACTTCTGTTTTTTCTGTGTTTAACATTAGGATTTTTTTTGCCATGCAGCACCGGATATCTAACAGACAGTCTTCTAACCGAGATAGGAGTGATGTATCATCAGGGTTAACAGATATATATATATATAACTGTGTATCATCTGCATAACAATGGAACTCAACACCATGATTTCTAATAATGTTACCAAGAGGTAGCATGTATAGGGTAAACAGTAATGGGCCCAGTACTGATCCCTGTGGGACACCATATGTGACTTTGGTGGCCTTGGATGATTCGTTGTTCACATGGGCATACTGATAGCGATCAGTTAAATATGAGCGGAACCAAGAGAGTGCTGTCCCCGTAATGCCAACTACACCTTCTAACCGGTCCAAGAGGATATTATGGTCCACAGTATCAAATGCTGCAGTTAAATCTAGTAATACCAACAGCGATATACAGCCACGGTCAGAAGCCATAAGTAAGTCATTCATTAAACAAGCTGGAAAATCCTATTTCACAAAGATATGTTGTTGGAAATGGAAGAAGGCGCAGCACAGTCTGACAGAAGAGGATATGTCTGCAAACACTTGATCCAGAGTTTTTTAACTGGCTTTGTAGAGGAATCAGTTCTCGTTGCAGGTCTCAGGAACATCCTCAACTTTGTCTCTGAATGGGCTTCTGACAAGTGCAAATGGGGTATCGGGTAGATTCGGAAGGTACGATGAAATTTCATCTGCAAGCATGTGCAAGTGTTCAGAAATGATCATCCTGATCCTTTTATCTGGTTTGATGTCATGTTTCTCAAAGAAAGCAGATAAGGTAGGCGACATGTAAATTTTGTTTTCATCCAATTTTTTTTTGCCAAAGCTGAAGTTTCATTAGGAATGATCGGATCTTTTCAGACAAATCGAGGCATGTTGCATTTGGTCCTTGCAGCGATAAATTTAACTCATTCAAGATGGCAAAGATGTCAGCCAAGTAAGCTATTTTCTGCAGTTCAGTTTTATCGCTGAAAAGTGCTTCGAACTGCGGTCTTGCTTTCTAATTAAAAAACGTTTTGAGTTCATCACGAAGCTCGAACACATTTTAAAATCTCTCGACAGTCATCTCACTTCAGTGTGAAATAGCAGAGCATTGTTCGGCGCATCCAACTCATTGCACGGTTGCGAAAACAGTGGACTGTTTTTAAAGTGCTTGCCTTTGCAAAATTGACAGAACTTATGATGCTTTTCATCACTTCTTGTAACTCTTGTGGCAGCGTCTTCGTCACTAATATTTGCCAATGAATCATACAGTTCTGATGACACTTGGTGACTTATTCAGTACCAAACGTTGAAATCCAGATCAACATCCTAGCATAGCATCTGTACAAATGCCGCAAATATTTTCCCAAGAGATCTTATGCTCTTTCAGAAATGGACCAACTGTGTCAAATACATCACATGCTGTAGTTGTTGTTTGAAGAGGTTTGCAAAAAAGAAACTCATCTTTAAAGTTGCCATCATTAATATACCTGACGTAAACCAGTAATTCTGAACACTTTGCAACTGTGCGTCTGTAAATTCATCAAGCTAGATACTAAATATTGGAAGTGGAGCAGATTTAATTTCCCGTATTACCTGATCAAGAATATCAGCAGACATGACATCTATTCTTCTGTGGACAATGTCGTTAGATAAGGAAATTGCACTCAATTTTGTGACAAATTAGTCTCCGATCGAACTCCAGCAATGTCTTTGGCCGCTGGCAGCAGTAAATCCTCGGCAATGGTGCGAGGTTTCATAGCTCTGGCGATTCTGAGTGCTGCCAAATATGAAGCTTCAACGGCTGCTACGTTTTGTTTGTGGTACTTGCCACCAGTGTCAAGTCTGGCTTTCTTGAGTCCATCAGCTTCTAAAATAGTTGGTTTCTTTGCCGGCAAAGCTCAGATGCTTGCTATCAAAATGGTGTTTTAGTTTGTTTGGCTTCATCGAGTCGGCTGATATAACTTCACAACAAATAATACATTGCAGTTTCTCAATTCCTGCTGTAATTATTGAGGTTCAACCATACTGTACAAAATCCTCACTATATTTTCTTAACATTTTTCTCTACACGATCCATTGTCATGGGATGGTTTGCTAATGAAAATAGAATATACCAATAGCTTTAATAATACAAAAGAGGATACATGGCATAGTTCAGTCAATACAGGTCATTAAAGGTTCCTATGATTTACAATTCTCTGTGTTTTTTTTCATACTTGTTACTATCACAATGTGGCAGTATTCACATCAACCAGAGCTGAATATAATCTGGATGCTGACCAGTCTTTTTAAGTTCCCATGGTACAGATATATATTTTTTTGAAGTAGTTGATAATTTTACAGTACATGATTTTACAGTTACCCAGTAATTATAATTCATCAAGTGTCGTTTTACCTCCAATACTGCTGCTTTCTACACAGTAGCTGCTCTCTACAGGTCTGCGTAAGTACATTATGGCACCAACCCTGTCGCATACACCTGTATTTGTACGGGGTGTATGTGATGGAGTTGCCGCGATGATGTCATCAGACCATGTACTCGTATGTTGGCGTGTCTGCATGGGGCGGACCCGCCTAGAGACGGATAGAGGAGTGCTGTCTCGGTTCCTAAGACTAGGGATGGGCCGATCCACAATATCTGATTCCGATACAGAGCTGCCGATACCGATACAGATTCCGATACAAGAGCTTTTTTTACACTTTATATAATTTAAGCTAGTGAATACAAATGGGAAAAATTTGAATGCCGCAAAAAACACATGTGAAATCGGAAAGAGCTGTACTGTGATTGATTGTACAAATAGCTCCTATTTTGTGTTCAAATCTATCATTTTGGAGATCGCCAAAAACTAAATAAGTAAGTATAGGATGTGGATCGGTCACGCATGGTCAATACCCAATCCGTCAAATAGGTCTGGATCAGCGCGATACCGATCCGAATATCGTGTTTTCTAATGGTCTTAGGCGACCCCTGTGAAAGGATCATTCAACCCCCAAAGGGGTCACGACCCACAGGTTGAGAACAGCTGAGCTAGAACGTGCTGTTCAAATCGGTATTTTTTTTTTAGTTGAAGAATCACTGAAAAGTTTCACATATTGTATCATTTGTACCATACAACTCCCTTCCATTCAAAGTAGCAAAAGTAGGCAGAAGTACACCCTGAAAAGTTATGTTTTTGGGAGGGAACCAGAGTGCATAAAGGAGTGGAGAGCTCCTTGTTGTTGGGGTGGTCTGTGGTTCAGCAGGTTAGCTGGCTTTGTTTGTGATCAGGAGGTTGTGGGTTCAAATCCTGGTTTATCTTTGGGCACTTCAGCAAGACCCTTAATCCCCAGGAATGTCTGATCCTCTTTTCTATCAAAAATCACTTTGGTTAAAAGCTTCTCCTAAATAGATATAGTATATGTACAGATGTTTAACTCCAGCTGTGAGGTAGCTGAGTCACCCTCCCATGAAGACTCACCATGTTGCGCTGCCTGGATTTTTTCTCATGTAGCTGCATGTGCCGCTAATTTGAGTGACGTTGTGATAATGGAAGCCTGTGAAGACATGAAACCAACACGGCCTAGTACCGAGTGCGGTGCATGTGCCCAGCCCCGTGTCGAAGAAGGTGGGAAGGTTGACGTGTTGAGCGACGGTGAATGCTGCCTGGATTGGTTGAAAGTCGCGAGACTGTTTTCATTTGTACGTTTCAACAGTATGATTGTACTTTTATTTATGAAAACAAATCAATGACGAATCCACAGTGGAAACGTTAATTGGAGTTTGCTGGGTTTCCTGTACTCCGTGCATCTCTACTCGGTGTCGTCGTATCCATCCCTGTCCTGGCGAGTGAATTCGGGAACGAGGAGATGTAAGACAAGTACCTTTAAACATAAATTTGGGTCCTAGAGAAGAAATTAAGTAATATTTTGTGTATTTGAGGCTGGGGAGTGACTGGGGGCGGAGCCGGGTCCAGGGAGGATCACAGGGCCGGCAGCAGTGGGTGGGGCATGGCAGTTGAAGTCAGTGATGAGAACATGTGGCTTCCAGCTGTGTAAAAACTGAAAATTGGCACGGGTTAGATTTAATTAGTCAGTATGTTTCATTTTGATACCAAATAAAAGACAAAAAGTCATTTTCTACGGTGGCTTTTGAGGTATGGCTACTGGGGGACTCCCTGAGCTGATGAGTAGGATTCTCACTTCATGCTGATGGTGGGACCCTAATGGGCACCGTCGCTGTAAAGCCGCCTGCCCTCTGTCCGGAAATACGCAAGAGCTCATACGCTTCCCCATGCCTTTTCCTTCTTCCTGACATGCGATAGGGTGACAGTGGGGGGCGGGGCCTACCACGCCATTCCACACCTTCGGGGGTGATCTCCTCGCTGATGCATGTCGGGGGGGGGATCCTTATGCCCTTTAGCCACATCTGCTCACCCGGCTGCGGGGTGGGGGGGGGGACAGACTTTAGGGCGGGAGTCTCAGACAGTCTGAGATTCAAGTTTGTGTATGTGCGTGCGTGCGAGCGTACTTGGGTTATGTATATATTACATTGTGTGGACATTTGGATCCCCACAATGAGATTTAAAGACCTGATATTTCGATATTGTGTGGGCCATTTCTTCAGTCCCCATAAGGGGAAACTCATTTTTATAAAAATCTGTGACTGCTGTCAAAAACGTAAACATCTTTTGTTCAATTACTTATGGTGAAGGTTAGGGCTGGGTAGGGATTAAGGTTGTCACTTAGGGCTGCCGCTAACAGGGCCTGTTATTGCGGGGCTTGGATAATGGACACCGGCTTTTCGGCTCTACACAGACGTTATTTTAGCCCACAATTGGATAAGCAGATTAGTATTATGCCAAAAATACTGTATTTGTGAATCCCAAGAGTTAGTAATCTGTATAAATTCAGTGTATCTCTATGCTTATTAAATCTGGCTAGCAGAGTGCCGCATGCTACTGTTTTGGTAAATCATGGAAGTGACGAACACTAATTCACTATTTCATTTCAGTTCACGAATTATTTTCTTTTATTTTGTATCTGTTTTGTTTTAGTTTTAGTTTAAAGTAATAAACTTTCCTCATCAGGCGCTCGTGCATAGCGCTAGTTTTAATGTTCTTAAAATAATAATGATTAAAAGATGATTGAATGATTGTGTTGATTAAAAATATGTCGATGCATTTTTATCGTCAACGTCATCGACTGTGTCGACTAATCGCAGCAGCCATGTCGTCATTGTTGGAATTAGGGTTTTTTTCCCATAGAAATGAATAGATGGTCCCTACAAAGATATGAATACAGGTCTGTGTGTGTCTGTGTCTTTGCACTGTGTTTTTCCTGCTCCAGTGTTGACTCATTGGTGTTTGTCAATGAAGTGATATAATGGACAGGCAGTCAACATTTGTATATCACTGAATCCCAGGGGTCAAAGGGAGCATGTTTATGGCACTCTACACTTTCTGTTTGTTCTTGTCAAGAGTGTATAAAAATCCCCAGGACTGGGGAACATCATGGCTGCAGTCCTTATGATGGTGATGGGAACAAAAAACAGCTTGTTGGACTTGTGTAGATGGATCCCGTGCAGGGCTGTGGTTTGTGCCGCCTGCTTTTTTTGATTATTCTGGGAAGTCTCGATGGCTCCCGTGGAGATGTCCCTGCTTCTCTGGTCGCATGGAGCTTAGGTGGCCATAGCAGCCCCAGCTGTTGCTAGGCTGCATGACGTCTGGGATGGTGGGGGCGTTTGTGCTCCTGATATTACCTGCTGGGGGGACTGAGTCTCAGGAAGACACTTTCAGGGGATCTGTAAGCGTGATGTTAGTATGCTTTTACCAGGTTTGTTTGTCCTCCAGTTTAATCCAAAATCAGTCCATCACCCAGAAATGGTTTGGCTAATATACTAATAAACTTCCAGCAACAGAGAGACTGGAATCTTGCCCAGTGGGTTTTGACATTAAACCGCTGGTTATTAGTCAGCTGGATGCTCTCTGCTTTGAGGAGATTAAAGAAATATGTTCCCCAGTTGTGTTTTCAGTTAAGTCGATTTCAGCGCGGATTGTTTGGGCTCATCTTTGGTGTTGCCTGTCTAGGTTTGTCAAACCAGGATTGTGGCCGATGTATCGCAGATCTTGCGCTGGGTCTTCACTGGCTCTGATCCACGCTAGGGTGAATTTGACTGTTTTCTGCATGTGGTTCTGCCCAGAAATCTTGTCCCTCGTGGGTGCATTTCAGACTCGGAATCCCAGGAGAAGCTTTCCCTGCTTTTCACCTGCTGCATCTCTGTTGGGTTTGAGGCTTACAGTAAGTCTTTGAGAATGTGTGGTAATTTTTAAGAACTTTGGGTCTTGGGTTTTGCGTTTAATTCGGTTTGTTTATGGATTGTTCCACTATGGTTTTGAAATTGGGCAGTTTTAACATGGAGCGTGATTATAGAGCCATACCACTGCCTGAAATGGAGGAAGAATATTTTATTGTGGCTTTTTTTTGGCACCAGAGGGGAACAAAAGCCCCCTGTCAGTGGGTCCTGCTCTGTTGCCCCCCCACAATGGGCAGAGACTCCATTTAAAAAGTGCTTAAACTTGATCTTCAAGGAAACGGCATGGAAGGAATCCAGTGAGTTATCAGACAAGAGATGCAATAGTCTGGCTGACATTCTTGGGGCTTTGAGTGACTTTTTGTTATTATTCTTACTGGGATTACAGTGTTTCTGCCCCATCGAGGCTTGTGGACCACATCTTGTTTGTCCCATGTCTCCTTGGTCCACCTCCTCCTCCTCAGACCTAGAGACAGGAACACCATGGGGACACCCTGCATCTTCCTTTCTGCTGTTTTTAATCTGCTACGTTTCTGTCTGCCGTGTCTCTTATTGACAGCCCATCTCTCTCTCTCTCTCTCTGCTTTTCTTTTTCTCCATCTCTCTTTCCCTGCCAACCACCACAGGAAGAGCCGTTCTGTGGATTCGGAGCGCACAGTGAAAACAGAAGAATACAGACCTCAGCAAGGACCCCTACAGGTGTGTCAAAAATCCCACGCATTACGCTTCCTGGGGTTCAGGTTGGGGTGGGGTGGGGTGCTGGGTTCCTCGTTCCCTGTGACTTTGTAGTCTCAGACAGACTTGAGGTTATTGATACCATCCCTCTGTGGGAAAAAATGAAAACATACCATTCTATCTCACCAACCCTCTCAATTAGTCTCCTGACTATATCAGGGGTACTCGGCTAGCAGATTTTGGTTCGAAACAGACATTTATCCCTATCTTCTTCAAAATATTTTGGCAGCTTGATTGCAGGTCTCAAAACACACAAGTCCCCCCTGCCACCCTCACCGTACTGCTTGTTACTTGGGAAATTCATGCAGCACTTTTGCAATCAGGTTTCTCTTTGTGTAGATGGTCTCTCGTTACATGTTGACAGACATTCAGCCACCAATCAGAGCATCTTAAGGAGATTAGCAGGGGTCCAACAGACATGCAGCAAATTATATATACGCTAATGTAGCTGTTAAGGAGCCTTAAAGTCATCAGCTGTGACAGATTGCCAGTCATATAGTGTGTGTGCACGTTAGGTACAGGCATAAAAGCACCTCCTTGGACTGTTATCTTGATAGGTTTGGGAGATGATGTAGCGTCGGTTGTGCAATTCCTGTCTTTTCCAAAACAATTAATGTTGTTTTATGTGTGTATATCTCTCTGCTACAGCCAAGTCACCTCAGGAGAAGAAGCCCAGAGGACGGCCCCCAAGGGCCCTGGTCGCGCAGAGAGTACCTCTGGATGGGGGGCCACCTTTGCTGCCTGCCTCCACCTCCCACGGCAAGCCCGAAGGGACTGATCGGCCCCCAGAAAAGACTAAGCGTCCCCCAGGGAGGCCCCCAAGCACTGGGGAGAAGAGGCGAGGCCGCCCCCCAACCTCGGGGCTCCAGAAGAGCCAGGCAGCCCTTGAGGAGGACCGGGATGGAGGGGTACAGCGCAAGGAGGTGCCTCAGGAAGACAGGAGCAAGAAAATGGTCAGGAGGCCTCTGCCTCTGGTGGCCATGCCTCTCCAGCGGGCCCAGCAGCCTGACGTGGCCAAGCTCCCCCGGGGGCCCAGGGTGGGGCGCATCTCCAAGATAACCAAAATAAAGCAGCTGCGGCCTGTCAAGCTGGCTCCCCTGAAGTCGAGACTCAAAGCCGTTGGGAGGAAGGTGGTCCCCGTTCCTGTAATGCCACGACGCAAGCGGGGGCGGCCCCCCTCTGCGGAGCGCCTCAAAGCGGAAGCGGCCATCGCCCCTCCAGCCCCCTCGGCACCTGTCCTGCAGGCTCCAGGAGCCGGGAGGCAGAAGTTTTTCAGGGTACGTCCCCAGCACCTCAAGCTTAGGGCCCCGCAAGCCGCAGGCCCTACGGCTAACGTGGAGCTGCGTGGCTCCCCGTCTGGACTGTCACAGGACCCCCCATCTGGGCCGGGGAGGCCGGCGGGGGTCCGGCAGAGCCCCCGGCGGATCAAGCCTGTGCGCATCGTTCCGCCTTCCAAGCGCACGGATGCCACCATCGCCAAGCAGCTGCTGCAGCGGGCTAAGAAGGGGGCCCAGAAGAAGAAACTGCTGAAGGAGGCGGCGGCGGCGGCCATCGGGGGCCAGGGGGGGGTCGGTGTGGAGGGTGGCATCAGGAGGAAAAGGAGGACACAGCTGAAGAACATCCGGCAGTTCATCATGCCAGTGGTGAGCACGGTGTCATTACGCATCATCAAGACGCCGAAGCGCTTTATCGAAGATGAGGCTAGCTTTGGCGTGCCACAGCCCCACCACAAGATGGCGCGGGTGGACACTCCCACCCCTGCTGCTGGACCTCAGCCCTCGTCTTCCCCTCTCTCTGTACCGCCAGTGGCTATTGTGTCCGGGCCGGCTGGTTCCGCCGGGGCTCCAGTACCCGTTGGTGCTGCCCCTCCATCCTCGGCGCCTGGTGTGTGCACCGTGCCCGGAGGCAACCTGCTTAACAGCAGCAGCTGCAACAACGGCAACGGGCGCTTCAGCAGCAGTGCAGCGTCCTGCGGCTCCAGCGCTGTATCACAGCACTCCTCACAGCTCTCTTCCGGCGAGTCGTCGCGTTCCAGCAGCCCCAGCCTGGACTCCTCCAGTGACTCACAAGCATCTGAGGGCACACAAGCACCGTCTGAGGAACCCGATCGCTCACCTTCATCGCAGGGGGATGGGGAGATGAGGGTGTCGAGGCCGCCCTCGCCCCCGTCAGAGCCGGAGCATGTCTCGGTGATGGAGCGGGGCAGGAAGGGGCGTCAAGGGCAAGCGGCCGCGAGGGGAGGCTTGGTGGCTGGTGGCCAGGGCAGCCTGACCGGGGGTAGAAAGAAGTCAATCATCAGCCCAGCCACGGGGGTGCTGCTGTCTTCTTCCTCCCGTGGGGGCTCCAAACAGGCTTCCTCAACGGCCTCCTCCTCATCTTCACCGCCGCCGCCACCGCTGCTGGCACCGCCGCAGCCCACTGCCTCCACTGCGTCGGCCATCAGCGAGCACCACCAGCACCCAGCCTGGATGGTGCCGCACCCCATTGCCCCTTTCATTCCGGCGCCGGTGCTCTCGCCCCGGCAGGAGAAGCGTCACTCCATCCTGCGGGAGCCCATCTTTCGCTGGACCTCCATGCCACTCTCCGAACAGCGGTACTTTTCCTCCGCTAAGTACGCCAAGGAGGGCCTCATCCGCAAGCCCATCTTCGACAACTTCCGGCCCCAGCCGCTCACCCCTGAGGACGTGGGCCTTCTGCCACCAGGTGGCGCCAGCGGAGGGGCAGCCGGTGCTGTGGCTAGTGGCTTCCCAGGGCCGGCCGGAGGCCCCGGGGCAGGGAATCGGCTCTTCTCTCACCTGCCCCACCACCCACACCAGCACTCGGCGTCACGCTTTGAGCCGCCACACCACAAGCGCAGCCCATTGCTCCGTGCCCCCCAGTTCACGCCCAGCGCGGCACACTCCCGCATTTTTGAGTCGGTCACCCTCCCGCCATCGTCGGGGAGTGGCTCCAGCTCAGCGTTGTCACTGCAGGCGCTGTCAGCCCCTGCCGGCGAGTTCCGGCGTCGGCGTCGGCGGTCCTTTGCAACACTGCGCGGTCAGCCCAGGTCGCCGTCGCACTCCATGACCACACGGAGCAGCCAGTCCAGCTCCCAGGCAAGCAAGGGCTCGTCTGAGCTCTCCCCGCTCCCGAGTCACACCAGTGCTGCCAGTTCCAGCTCCCTGCCAGGGGTGGCGGTCAGCCCTCTCGCCGCCAGTGCCTTAACCCCGCACGCTTTCAACTCGTTCTCCTCGGGCTCGCTGGGCCATCCAACAGAGGGCGCTGGTGAGTCATACCAGCCGGTAGGCCGTAAGGCGGCAGGGGGCCTTGGCACCAGCGGGGACTCCTCCTCTGCCTCCTCGTCTCCGCTCTTCACCCTCTTTGCCTCTAGCACCCAGGCGGCCAGTGGGAGGGAGGGAAGCCGAGAGAGGGGGGCATCCGCCTCCAGGGAAACTGGCACCAAGGAGAAGGAGCAAGAACCAGAGAGGAGTAGAGAGAGGGAAAAGGAGAACAAGAAGGAGACTCAGAAAGAACGAGACAGGAGGGGGAAGAGCGCCGCCCTGGAGGGCTTGTCCTACACCAGCCCCAGCCTCTTCTCGCCAGACGAGGATGCTGAGGAGTCTCCGGTGTCCAGCCCCCCGAAGAAGACACCTGGGCGTAAGAAGTGCATCTCTGGCGACCCCGGGGCAGAGACCTCTCCTTCCCCCGTGCCAGGATCCACAGATGGGGGGTCTCTCCAGACAGCTGCCACCCCCCTGTCTCCCAAGGGGCGGGTATCCAAAAAAGGGAGGCCCTCGGACAAGGGCCAAGAAACAGAAGTGGGGTCCAAGGAGAAGGACAGGGAGAAGGAGCGGGAACGGTTCGGGACTATAGCGGGGCCGCCGCGGAAGCAGCCAACCGTCTCGTCGCTGGGTTCTGTGCTGGCTGCCGCCGCCGGTAAGCAGCAAATGGCTGACCGGCGTGTGGCGGGGCTGCTGAAGAAGGCGCAGGACCAGCTGTACAGGATTGAGAAGAGCAAGTCGCTGAAGTCGAGCGAACCGCCTAAAGTCCAGGTGGGTCCGTGAAGTGAGAAAAGAGAAAACGCAAACCAGAGCTCTCGCCTGCTCTGAATTCCCCTGGCAGTCAGGCGTAGTGCTGTCCTGACGTGTCGTGGGCCACTGTTGCTGCACAGTCATTCTGAGAGTTACTTAGTGGAATTTCAGAGTCAACTAGAAATAGTACTGAGCAGTAACTGGTAAGTGGCTATGTGAAGCATAGTGTGCTCCCCCCATCTTTATTTCCAGGGGCAAAATAGGGCCATAATTCGTACAGACAGGCTAACCTTATTATAGTGAATGTTATTATAGTATGTTTTGAATTTGTGAGTGGGGCACTCAATGAACTAATCACCTTTCAGCTGGAGCCAGTGCCTGCTATGGTCCCGCTCTTGTATACGCCCTCTGACCAAGATGGTAATCTAGTTCTGTTTCTGGTGCCAGGGCCAGGAAAGCGACTCTTCGGAGACGTCGGCCCGCGGGCCACGCATCAAACATGTGTGCCGGCGTGCCTCTGTGGCCCTGGGGCAGAACCGGGCCGTGTTCCCCGATGACATGCCCACCCTCAGTGCCTTGCCTTGGGAGGAGAGGGAGAAGATCCTGTCTTCCATGGGAAATGATGGTGAGGCTGAGGACCCTGCACCCGTACTCCACCCCTCAACCCCGCTGATGACACTGTGTGAATCACTGTCATTAATATCCATGAAAATGTTGAGTCAGCAGTGATATGCAATTGGTCCTCAGGGAGATGAGATTTGACCCCCTGCATCCTATGGTCCCTACACAGATAAGTCATCGGTAGCAGGCTCAGAGGAGGCGGAGCCCCCAGCTCCACCCATCAAGCCCATCAAGCCAGTGACGCGGAACAAGGCTCTCCAGGAGCCTCCGGCACGCAAGGGACGGCGGTCGCGCCGCTGCGGGCAGTGCCCCGGCTGCCAGGTCCCGGACGACTGCGGCGTCTGCACCAACTGCTTGGACAAGCCCAAGTTTGGGGGTCGCAACATCAAGAAGCAATGCTGCAAGTGAGTGAACCAGTAAACCACCCATTTTCACGCTAAACCTTAGAGGGACACACCCCACAGGGATAAAGATCGCTTATGATCCATTCTCTTGTGTATACAGAACATCATTCAGGTTCAAATCACATGGTCAGCAGAGTGATTTCACCATTGGGCTCTTGAACAAGGCCCTTAACCCATAGTTGCTCCTCGGATTTCAACAGATCATCTCTTTGGATAAAAGCATTTGCTAAATAAGTAATTGTAATTGTGAAGGGAGGTAGCATGTTGCCTCAGTCTGTAGCAATGTGGCCTCGATCCTCCAGGGCTGTGGGTTCGAATCTACACCCAGCTCTGTGTCTGTGGAGTTCGCATGTAACTTTGTTCGCTAAGGTTTTTTCTGGTCGCTTCATTTCCTTTCTACGGTCCTTGTCCTTAGTGTGTGGCTCCCCTCTGATGGACTGGCGTGTCCACTGGTTTGTGATCTTGGGCCTCTTGGAATGGGTTCCAGGCTTGGCTGTGATCTTATCTTGGATTAGCTGTGATGGAAGGTGAAAGGATTGCTAATGTGTGTGTCTGTGTTTCTCAGGGAGAGGAAGTGTCAGAACCTGCAATGGATGCCATCCAAAGCCTTTCTCCAGAAACAAGCCAAGGGTAGGTGACCTTCACTCAGCAATGGAAGCAGTAGGTGTTTTTGGATGTCGAGCCGAACCTTATCATTAGCCATTTATATGTTATGAATTGGTGAGTGATAATGGAGGGGGCACTTCAAGAGCCAATCAACTTTCAGTTAAGGTCAGTGTTGCTGTGTGTGTGCTGCTGACTGTTATGGTACGAGCCACCTCCTAAACAGGTCTTTTTGCCCTCCCCCATTGTAGCCAAGAAGGATAAAAAGAAAAACAAAATGACTGAAAAAAAGGACTCACATCACCCTGGCGATCCCAAACCGGTCTCTCCCTCCCTGAGGGAGGAGCAGCCTCACAAGAAGAGCGAGTCTCCACCCCCAAAACACGACGAGGAGAAGCAGAAGCAGACAGCAAGGCAGCAGTCGCCCCCACCCCTGAGCCCCTCACCGAAAGACATGCCACCGGCGCTACCACGCTCTGAGCTGGCGTCGGAACCCAAGCAGCCTTCGGCGGCACCCCCACCGCCCAGCATCGTCCCCAAGAAGGACCGCAAAGCGGCACAGCCAGCTCCCCCCTCTACCTCACCCGGCCAGCTCCCACAGCCACAGCCCCCCCTGGCGGAGAGCCCACCGCCGGCAAAAAAGGATGGACTGGCCAAGTCCGCCCCCGGCGAGCCCAAAAAGAAGCTCACGCAGAAGAACTTAGCTGTGCCAGTTACAGAGACAGGTGGGGAGTCGCACGCGCCCCCACACCTTACTGCCTGACACCCTGCGCCCCC
>JAODKF010000044.1:18208354-18226931 GCA_026779585.1 Mormyrus proboscirostris
TCTTTAAAGCTGGTCCAGTTTGTTCCCTGTTACAGGCAGTGAGATTTTCAGTCGTCGAATCTTTAATCGTTAATCGCTGAATTGCGTTTCTGTAACAGAAAAACATGCTGCATATTGCAGTAGAATTTTTTTTCCTCTAACATTTCAAAATACTTTTTAATGTGTGTCCCTGTCATTTTAACGGTTTGGTTGTATAAAACAGCGACCTCCCCCCCCCAATGACTCTGTCTGTTTCTGTGTGTCCAGCACAAGACGGCAAGCAGGCGAAGAAAGCGCCCCCTCGCTTCGCCTCACCCTCCAGACCGAAACCCAAAGACAAGGTAAGCCAGCTGTCCTCCCAGGTGACTCTACCCGCCAGTCGTAAACACTGAATTTTTTAAAAGCCCCATCAGGCAGTGGACCCAGGTTGCCATGGCTCCCCCCCCATGTGTTGGATATCTGATGCTATGACAACCTCACAACCCCCCCCCGCAGGAGAGGCTGCCCCCTGCCCATCCCGAAAGTGGTCCTTTAAACTCGCTGCGCACTCCCTCGACTGGAGGCCCCGCTAGGCAGAGGGTGCCCTGCGATGGAGTGCGTCGCATCAGAGTGGACTTTAAGGAGGACTGTGACCGGGACACCGTGTGGGAGAAGGGCGGCCTGGGCCTGCTTACTTCTGTGCCAATCAGCTCGCGCGTCGTCTGTTTCCTGTGTGCCAGCGGCGGCCATGTGGAGGTGGGCAGGCCAACACAGTCACATGGTTGTGTTGGGGCCAATCATAGACAGTCGTGTGTCACCTGGGCACTTCCTGTATTTATTTCAGTCACCTATAGATTTTTACTTTGGGCCTACACTGTATTTTTGACCCCAGAACTCTTCCTCCCTGTATAGTTTGTATACTGTCAGGTGTGCTGTGAACCCTTCCACCTGTTCTGTCTGGAGGAGACAGAGCGCCCCTTGCAGGAGCAGCTGGAGAACTGGTGCTGCCGTCGCTGCCGCTTCTGCCACACGTGCGGACACCAGCACCAGAAGACCAAAGTAAGGCGCTGGGCGTCTGGAACGGCTGTGTTAATTGTAAGCCAAAGCTGACGAGTAGTGTGATTGATGTTTGTACCTCCCCCCCCAGCTCCTGGAATGCAACAAGTGCCGAAACAGCTACCACCCTGAGTGCTTGAGTCCCAACCATCCCACCAGACCCACAAAGAAGAAAAGAGTTTGGGTAGGTTTCCCAGGAAGTGACTCCCCCTCACTCCATTCTGCGCCACCTTGTAGAGCTAACCATGCTCGTCCTGCACCCCCAATGATGTCACGCAGATCTGCACCAAGTGTGTGCGCTGCAAGAGCTGTGGGGCCACCACCCCAGGCAAGGCTTGGGATGCCCAGTGGTCACATGACTTCTCCATGTGTCACGACTGCACCAAGCTGTTTGCGAAAGGTGAGGAAAAAAGGCTTAGCGGGTTGGGGGGGGGGGGGTATCGGGCAGCTACTGAAGAGCCGCCTTTCGTGCACGGCTCCACGTCTCCTGAGTCTCCTACCACCATTCCTAGGCAACTTCTGCCCGCTGTGCAACAAGTGCTACGACGACGATGACGACTACGACAGCAAGATGATGCAGTGCAGTCGCTGCGAGCTCTGGGTGCACGCCAAGTGCGAAAACCTGAGCGGTGAGTGCCTTGTGCTGCATGATTGCCTCGCCTCGCTAGCTCAGATCCCACGACGGTCCTCTAGGTTGCCCTTCCCCACTGCAATGTCCTCGAGTTCCATCAAGTGTGATTAATTCAGTCAGGGGGGGCTCCTGCAGATCCAACAATGCTGCCTTCGCTTGTCGAATTGCAGCTACCATTAGGCCAAGTTGAAGGGAGCTAACAGAAACACCTTGAGACCAACCTCATGTTTGTTCTTCACTTTCATGTCCCCCTTCCAGAGGAGATGTATGAGATCCTCTCCAACCTGTCGGACACTGTAGCCTATACCTGCATCAACTGTGTGGAGCGCCACCCAGTGGATTGGAGGGCCACACTGGAGAAGGAGCTGCAGGCCTTGGTGCGGCAGGTCCTCACTGCGCTGCTGAACTCCCGCACCTCCACCCACCTGCTCCGCTACCGACAGGTCCGCTTCCCCTCCTCCCCCATTGTCAAATCTGTCAGTGTCAGCATTTGTCCAAGCCCTGTCTGAATGGCTTGCCTCATGATGAGCTCAACTGGGCATCTGTGATGCCTCTGACCAGGAGGGCACTGATTCAAATCTCAGGGTTGGCAGAACAATGTCACCAGTGGGCTCTTCAGCAAGGATCTTACTCCCCCTCCCACCAATTGCTCCAGGGACCGTCTATCCCTGCTTTCTCGAAAAAAAAAAAAAAGAAGTACATAGCTTTGGATAAAAGCGTCTGCTAAATAAATGCATTGCTTACTGATGCCAAAGCATTAAAATACTCCACAGCTGTGAATAGGCTTACGTAACCTTAAATTCAAGTATGGAATCGTCATGTGTTTCGTGCTTCCTGCAGGCCAAAGTGCCTTATAAATAAGAGATAAATACAAAACAATAAGTACAGAAATCAACACAAAATGCAAAACAAGACCACCGCAGACAAATACAGCTTATACATGAGCGGTGTAAATGGAGGTAGAATCTGGGGAACATAGTGACACATTGCCTTGGGTGTCTGTTTAGCATTTGTTGAGTAGCCTAATTGCATTGTGGGTAACCAAAACAGAGAAAATGGCTCTGCGGGATGACTGCCATCATGATCTCCTTATCTGAAGCAGTGGGTGAAGATGATGTCCTAGACCTTTGCGAGGTGTGTGTCATACTCTGAGTGGTGTTCACTCAGCACCACCCACTATATGGGTGTTATACAACCAGTGAGAATGGTCTCCTAAGTTCACTTGTAGGCAGCCAGTGCCATTCAGACCTTCCTCAGGTGTATGAGGAGGTGAAGGTGTTGTTGGGTGTCTTAAGAATTGTCAAGAATTTCCCCCTGGGATCAATAAAGTTTATTTTGTCTTTAGTAACTGTTGAAGTGAGGTTTTCGGTGATGGTGAAAGTTTAAGCTGTCAAACCTCGCCACAGCATCCCAACCAACATATGTGGATGTGTAATGGCGGCGTGTGGCTCATTGGGTTAGGAAACTGTGTCTGTGATTGGATTGCCTGGTTCACACCCCTGGGTCGGCAGAGTGACTTCACTGTTCACTGCAGTTAGGGCCCTTAACCCTAATTCCTCCAGTGATTGTCTGACCCTGCTTTCATAATTCTATGTGTCTTTGGTCAAAAGCGTCAGCTAAATTAAAAAATGGATAAGGGGCCATCTGCTTCCTGAAGTCAATCATCAGCTCCTTGGCCTTGCTGACATTTAGGGAGAGAGTGTTCTTCCTGGTGCCACTCCCCCCCACCCTGTAGGCCCTCTCACTGTCACTGGAGATCAGGGTTGTGATGGTGGTGTCGTCTGTAAACTTGATTATTTTCGCGGACAAACACCATTATGATTCCCCCAGAAAACTGCATATTGCAGTTTGAGGACTATGGAAAAGGTGCTTGTTTCAGTCCACACTTACTGCGCGCAGTCAGCAAGTCCAGAATGTAACAGTTCTTTCTGTTGACATTTGAGCTTCTCTGCTGGCGAGGGCTCTGAGCAATGTGGGACCACAGCAGGGTCTGTCGGGTCTTGCACATGGTGTCTCTGGAAAGGTTATTAAGCATGTTGCTAATTACCTCTGTGTATGAAGGCTGCAATGAAGCCCCCGGAGCTGAACCCGGAACCCGAGGAGAGCTTACCCTCCCGGCGCTCTCCCGAGGGCCCTGACCCCCCAGTGTTGACGGAGGTGCCTCCCCCCAACGACTTTCCTCTGGATCTGGAGTCTGTGAAGAGAAAGATGGAGATGGGACGCTACAGTGCTGTGGTGAGGCCAGGGGCATATACTGGGGGTGGGGCAACAAGGGTATTGGCCCCTGCTGAAAGCTGATTGGCCTCCAGAGTGCCCTATCCCCTGTCACGCACTGATCCAAAACATATTATTGGTTAATAAGATTGACCCCTCTGTATGGATTGTGGCCCCTCTTATCCCCCACACCAATAGGGAATGGCACACACACAGATACACAGGTGAATTCAAATACGGCGATACAGATATCTTCACGTGACCTCATCATTACTCATTCCAGCTGGAGTTCAGTGATGACATCGTCCGCATCATCCAGACCGCCATCAACTCTGATGGGGGACACCCCGAAAACAAGAGGGCCAACAGCATGCTGAAGTCCTTCTTCATTCGGGTCAGTACTGCAGCGAGGTCTCTGGCACAGAGGGAGGAGCCATCGCCCTCCTCGCCCCACCCCCGCCGTCACTGTAAAATGTGTCTTTGTGGCTCTCTACAGCAAATGGAGCGTGTGTTCCCCTGGTTCAAGGTGAAGGAGTCCCGCTTCTGGAAGCCCCAGAAAGTGTCTTCCAAGTGAGTCCGTCCACCGACACCATGAATGTCTAGTGGGCCTTGGACCAGCACCTTCAGTCTGGTGCTGTCTAGGGTATCCACTCATCGCCCCCTGTGGGTGTGAATTACTCATTGCACATATGGCTTTGGCTAGACTGGCTTAGTCCTTGGCTTTGTTTGGCCACACCTGGCCCTTCTTGGCTCTACTCTGCTCAGCCCTGTTTAGCCATGGTTGGGCTTATTTGGTCCTACTTGGCTCTATTTGGCCGTATTTAGTCCTGTTTCCCATTAGGCCCTACTCATCTCTGCTTGTCCCTGCTCAATCTTGTTTGGCCCTACTTGGTCCTTTTTGGCCCTGCTCAGCCTTGCTCGGCCCTGCTCAGACAGTCTGCCGTATTACTGACACCTGGAGTTTACATAAAATGCTTTGGCTTCTCGTCATGTTCATGTCTGTCCGAGAAACAGAAACTCTAAAATTCATTTAATTTTGATTGCGCAATACTTCGACTTTCTATGCCATACTGCTCTTTTATTTTTTACTTTAAATTCATAGAGATACACGTGTTCCCACTTGGCTGTCTCTGAGATCAAGTGATCTAGCTGACTCACCTGGCTGACGTTATCGTGTGTGTATGTGTGTGCGTGCGCGTGTAGATGAGGGGAGTTTGCGTGCTCCTGCCCGGCGACAGCTGTCTGCTGGCCGCTGTTTACCTCGTACCGCCTGCTGCTGCTTCTCCCTCCATGGGCGGCTGGCGGTGTCGGCTTACGCAAACAAGCTCGGACCCCCCCTACGCACATTCACACACTTCTTCGGTCCGCTGTGAAACGCTCCAAAGAAAACAGAGCACTGTTGTGTTGTTTTTTCGAAGCATCAGGGCAATATTCAGTAGTCGAGCATGGGAATCAAAGTGCTATATTCTTTATGGAGAGTTATGTGGGGGTGGATGGCGGTAGAAGAATGTCCTGGTGCCCGTAGTGACTTGGCGGCTGGGGTGTCATGTCTTGGCAGAGTCGAAATGTGATGCAAACGAAGCATTGTGGAAGCGGGATCGAGGACGTGGGCTTCCCCTTACGTCTCGTTTCACAGCGCTGGTGTTTTTTATCCGCTTACAGACGTCGCAAGACGTCGACATGGCATGGTGCTGTTTACATTGGTGTGTCACCGGGACCTTGTGTGCGTGTTTCTTTCGCCGCGTTAGATCAGCGTGGCGAGGAGCAGGAGGTACAAGCTTTTCTAACAGATGGGATTCTGTCTCCCCGCCCCCCCCCTTTCTGGACACAGTAGCGGCCTGCTTCCCAATGCCGTGCTGCCCCCCTCCCTGGATCACAACTATGCGCAGTGGCGGGAGGAGATTGCACGGGCAGAGCAGCCGCCACTGATGAAGAAGATCATCCCCGCCCCACAACCGAAAACCCCGGGAGAGCCGGACTCGCCCCCGCCGCCACCCCCACCTCTTCGGCACGTACTTGGTAAGTTGCCGAGGATCAGGGGTCCTTCTGAGTCCATTTCGATAATTTGATAAATAGGAAAAAGTTCTCTTGTGCTCAACACTAGGTTTGTGACCTTGCCTCCCCTCCCATTAGCCCCGGAGTTCAGCCGTGAGGACAGCCCTGAGCTCCCCCCACCCCCTGATGTCACCGACAACAGACAGTGCATGCTGTGCCTCAAGTACGGTGACGACAACACCAACGTGAGTGCCATAGAGATGATGAAAACTAGTTCTGGGTTTTTCACGATGACTTGTGTTTGAGTCCTCAAGAGTTTTAAATGAAGTTGCCTTAACACACATACTCCAAGACAAACTATTTTTATGGGTTTACTCCTACAGTTTTTCAGCAGTTGTCAGAGTGTCAGTTTGCCTACAAAACAGCCTGAAGTTCTTATGATCTGCCAGCATTTGGCTTTGCTAATTATTCATTTTTTTGGGTGGCGCTTTGCCTCAGGGGAACGTTTTTTGATGCACTGTTTGCCTGCCTATTTCATGTATATTTCAGGACAGTGGGAGACTCCTGTATATCGGACAGAATGAATGGACGCACGTCAACTGCGCTCTCTGGTCCGCTGAGGTATTTGAAGACGACGACGGCTCCCTGAAGAACGTCCACATGGCGGTGATCCATGGAAAGCAGCAGGTGAGAAAGGATGGGGGTATAGTGGCAGGACATGCCTCGGAAAAGTTAGCTAATCAGAACATGGGGAATAAAAAGCCATTGTAAAGGATTAAGAAGTTGGCTACAATTGATTTTAGGGAGTGTTAGGGCTTGTTTGAGAGTGTGTGGAAGTGAAGAAGGGCTTGTCAGTGGGTTTATACAAGGCCAAAGTATAACCTGCCCATTTCCACTCCACAGCGCTGCGAGCACTGCCACAAGCCTGGTGCCACTGTCAGCTGCTGTCTGACCTCTTGCACCAGCAACTTCCACTTCATGTGTGCCCGCTTGTGTCACTGTGTCTTCCTGGAGGACAAGAAGGTGTACTGCCAGCAGCATCGGGACCACATCAAGGGGGAGGTAAGAGATATAGCTCTGTAACATCGACTTCACCAGAAACACCAAAGATTTATTGGGTGTCCTGCAGAATCATAGCCCACTTTTGAAAGTTAAAGACTACCATTTGGGTTTTTTGCTCATGCTTGGCAGGTGGTTTCAGAGTCTGGGTTCGAGGTGACTCGGAGAGTCCTAGTGGACTTCGAGGGCATCAACCTGCGACGGAAGTTCCTGAGTGGTCTGGAGACGGAAAACATCCACATGATGATAGGTAGGTCTGTCTCTGTCACATTGACTCCAACTCAGTATCTTAGACTGGTGATTAAAGCGTACAGTTCTGTGTCATTAGGGGTGGCATGGTGAAGGGATGACTCTTTTCTGTACGTCCATCTAGGCTCCATGACCGTCGACTGCCTGGGAATCCTGACCGAGCTCTCTGACTGTGAACATAAGCTATTCCCCATAGGATACCAGTAAGTGTCTGGGCTCTGACCAGCAGCCCTTGTTATGTGTGAGGTGTTTGCGTAGGTATGATTTGGACAAAGCTTTGTGTTATGATCATGGGTAGACATGTAGGGCCTCCTGTTAAGAGACCTCCTGGGTCTCAGGCATATCCCTGTGAAAGGTCTTTATTCTGTAATGATTTCTGAAAGTGACAAGAAGTGGAAATTTAACCTGCCTTCTTTTATAGTGCCTTGAATCGTTTCGTCTTTGTTTATCTATATGTTTCTTTGTGTATCTGTCTCTTCCTGTATCTCCAGGTGCTCGAGAGTATACTGGAGCACTCTAGATGCCCGGAAACGCTGCGTGTATACCTGCAGAATTATGGTGTGTCACCCCCCAGTGGCAGAAACAGAGGTTAACAGTACCGTCGAGCATGAGGATAACCGCACCATTTCCCACAGCCCCTCCAGTGTCCAGGGTGAGAACCACAGGGTCACATGTCATTTTATCTTGCTTGCTGTGCAATTTGTCTAATTTCGACTTTTATGCCTTGGATATGTATGCACATGCATTGACTGTGTTTTCTTTTTTTGACACAGATATTGAAATGTCGTTGCTGCCTCCCCCTGGCCCGAAGAAGTCTCCTCCTACTCAGACCATGGACCAGCAGGTCACCCCTGCTACACCAAAGCTAAAGGCTGCTGCCAGAAGCAGGCACCCCAGCTATCCTCCGTGCCAAAGGTCTCCGGGCTCTAGGCCGCTCCCATCGCCAGGTAACCAACCGAGGCTTGGCCCATCAGGTTTGCTTCAATTGACTATAATGTATACACAGTGTTTGTGAGATATGAAGTCTAATTGCGATCACTTCTCATACAGAAGGTCCATCCAACTCCACCCATGAGATTGTGACAGTGGGCGACCCTATGTTTAGCTCAAGCCTGCGTAGCATCGGATCCCGGAGACACAGCACCTCATCCCTGTCTCCCCAGCCCCCTAAACATCAAATCCCTTTGCCTTCCCGAGCTGGGGGTGTTCTTGGTCGGCCAGGGGTATTCTCCTCCACCCCGTCCCTCTTTCCTGCCTCCAGGGACCACGAGCGTGACGGGGGGAGGGACAGATCTGCCCAACCCTTGTCCGACGGAAACCAGAATCGTGAATCCAGGATGCCGGGTTCCAGCACCCAGTATAGAAGTTTGCCAAATGTGGCAGAAAAGCGAGTGGAAAGTAATCGAAAAGAGGGTGCTTCCAAAATAGCAGGGGAGGAGTGTGCATTGGGCATGCTGGTGGCTGCACCAACCAGAGTATCTCAGGTGCTGCCTGGAGGTACCTCAATTCTAGCAGGACACCAGAAGAGCAGTAGCAGCAGTTCTAAAACAGAAAAGGCCAGACAGGGTGAGAAAGATACAGAACTCCCTGGCAACCTGAGTCACATTTCCCGCCGTCCTCTCACCAGCCTGCTGAAGGACACCAGCACCAGTGACTCTGCTAAGGATATGAGAATGAGCTCAGGGTCTGCTTCCAAGGAATCAACAAACCTGGGCTTGCCTCAGTCTTCGCATCACAGGACTGGGGGTAGGAAATCGCGTGATCACCTTTCAAACCCACCCCCAGCTGCTGCCATGAAGCTACCTTGGTCCTCTGGGGCCATTGCTACTGAAGACACGGTCAAACGCAGTCTACCAGCGGCCCCAGCATCTGTTGCCAACCCAGGGGTCTCTAGCCTAAAGGAGACCCGCTCAAAGGGGAGGGTGGCAGATGGCAGGGAGGCTGGGAAGGAGAGGGAGCGGAAATCACAGAACAGTATCCCTCAGGCCGCTATCTCTACACGTGTTGACACTAAAAGCCCAGGGATGCTGCAGGCTGAAGAGTTGCCTCTGAAGGCCAGGGAGAGGTTCTCCAGCCTTGACAAGAAAAACAGCAGCACCTCTGAGGGGAAGCAATCCAGGTTTAGCCCAGAGAAAGGCTTCAGGCCTTTGCAGGCCACCAGTGACACGGCAGGGAAAGAGGGCTCTCAAAAGGACAAGAAACGCACAGTCAAGGTGACCCTGACCCCCCTCAAGATGGATCCTAATGGGACGAAGATGGTCAGCACTTCCTCTGACACCATCACAACAGCCACTGTCTCACCCCCGAGCCAGGGCTCACATCGGCGGCCTTCCCGCCCCCTAGTTTTTTCACCATCTGCCAGCTCAGAAAGTTCGGAGTCTGACCCTCAGCACCATGTAGATGACCCTGAAGAGCACCTGCTGGCCCAGCGCTGTGTGAGAGAGGACATTGAAGGCACTGATGAGGGTGAGGAGCACCCTCTGGAAGATGGCAGTAGGACAGATAAGCATCAAGAAGAGGACAGTGATGGCTCGGGGTCTGCTAAGCGACGCTACCCGCGGCGCAGTGCACGGGCAAGATCTAACATGTTCTTTGGCCTCACTCCTTTCTATGGTGTACGCTCATACGGAGAGGAAGACATCCCTTTTTACAGTAGTGGTGACAGTTCAGGAAAGAAGCGAGTAGGAGGTGGGGGCAGCAAGCGCTCTGCTGAAGGGCAGGTGGATGGGGCTGATGACATGAGTACCTCTTCCTCGGGTGACAGTGGGGATGATGAAGAGTGTGGACTCGGGCAATGCACCAATGAGGACTCTTATTACTACAATTTCACCCGGACAATTATACACCCCAGTAGTGCGGTCTCTCCCACAGTGGGGATGGAAGAGTGCCTGGGGGCAGGGTCCCAGCTACAGAGGTTCCTGAAGGAGGAGACTGGAAGTGAGGATATGATAGTGGAAGGAGGAGTGAGCAGAGCCAGGGCCTTAGGCAGACCAAGGATTGGTCAACTTGATGGGGTTGATGATGGCTCTGAAAGTGACGCCAGCACAAATGCTTCTACCACCGCTGCAGCTACCTCGAACAAGAGCACAAGCAAGAGGAAGGGCAGAGAGAATCGGTCCGACAAGCTAGACATGGACTCGGGGAAAGAGGCTGAAACCAGCAGTGGCTCCAGAGGTGGGAGCAACAGTAGCGGCAGCAATAGCCGTGATAATAGGAAGACACAGAAGGAGAACTGCCTCCCCTTAGGGGGTGTGAAGTCACAAGGGCAAGATCCTCTTGACACCCAGTTGTCCCTTAACTCTGAGCTTCTCAAGTCTGATTCTGATAACACCAACAGCGATGACTGTGGGAACATTCTTCCGTCTGACATTATGGAGTTTGTGCTCAATACTCCCTCAATGCAGGCTCTGGGGCAACAACAAGAAGCTGGCTCCTCTGAGCTTCTCTCTCTGGATGAAGGCTTTGAGCTCGATGGAAATCGTGGGAAGGACATCAACCTCTTTGAAGACTTTCCCCAACAGCTGCCCAGCACAGAGCCTGTCGAGAGCACTGTGAATCCTTCGATCTCAGGAGAGGAATCATATGGCCTCCCATTGGAGCTGCCATCTGACTTGTCTGTGCTCACCACTCGTAGTCCGTCGGTGACTAATCAGAACCATGGAAGTCTGATGCCTGAGTCCTCTGATCGCTCGATTCTGTCTCTGGCCTCCGGTGATGCTGTGGCAGAAAAGGGTGGGGATAAACAAAGGGGAGGGGCGAGTAGCTCCAACAAGAACCAGCAGGGAGGGTCAGGAGGTGGAGATGCACAGGTGGCAGAGGGTCACCTTACCCCAGAGCATTTTATTCCCAGTCAAATAGAAGCAGATCACATGACTAGTCCACCCATTGCCCAGGTGGTAGAACCAAGTAACCAAGAATTGACAAGGGCATCTGGAACTCCTGGATTGCCAAACTCCCCATCCTTACCCCTCCAGGGACAAAAGTACATGAGTCCTCCTGCAGAGAGTCCAGCTTCTGCTCAGGTTGCTAGTGCTGCTGTTCAGACCACTGCCACCCACCTCAAAACAGGAACAGAGAAGCTCATAGTTGTAAACCAGCACATGCAGCCTCTTTATGTCTTGCAAACCCTTCCCAATGGTGTCACTCAGAAGATCCAGATTGCTCCCTCAGTGAGTACAACGGGAGTTATGGACACAAGCTCTATGACCGGAGGTTTGACATTAGCACCTGGTCTCAGTACAGGAATTCCAACCTCTCAGTCTGTATTTCCTCCTGGTGGAAAGGGCCTGGTCTCCATGTCCCACCATCCTCAGATCCAAGCTTTTGCAGGTGCAGCTCAGGCCAGCTTCCAGCCTGGTATCCCGAGTACCACCTCTGGACTTCTCATTGGAGTACACTCTCAGGATCCTCAGGTGCTGGTATCTGAGGCTGGCCACCATTCCGAGTTGACTCCAAATGCCACCATTGTCTCCAGTGCAGTACCGGTCTCTCCTTCTGTGGCCGGAGCACCATCGGGACATGGGAAGAAGCGCTCCATCTTTCGGTTTCCATCTCGTAAGGTCAAGAAGCCGGCCCGTTCTGGAAGTCAGCCTACCTTGACTCCAGAGCCAGGGCCTAACATGACCCTTATCAACTTCTCACCCACGCAGATATCTGCTGGGGTTCCTGCTCAGCCAGGGTTGGTGGAATTGGGACCTCTGACTACGACAGCAACAACATCTCACCGGAAAGTTCCCAACATCATCAAGCGGCCCAAATTGGGTGTCTACTTTGAGCAGACACCACTGCAAGGACTTTCTGCCCCTACCGTGCAGCCGGGAATTCTGGGACATGAGACTTCTGCACACCTAGTTCCCTGCAGTGTGTCGGGGCTGAATCCAAGTCAGTCTGTTTTGAATGTGGTCTCTGTCCCAGCCGGTGCCCCCACCAACCTCATTGGTGCCCCAGGACTGCTTGGCACCACTGATATAAGCAACCTGCTTCTTAAGGCCAGTCAGCAGAGCCTCAGCCTACCAGAGCAACAAATGGTCCTCCAATCTGGCACCCCCATGATCTCACAGCTTGGCAGCTCTTCACAAACCCCCAACACAAACAGCATTTGTGTCCTTCCCCCGCCTATCAGCATGGCTGTCAATCCACAGGCAGATCAAGTGGGTGCATATCAACTCCAGCACCACCCAGCAAGCCTCATGCCAACGGACAAACCTCAAGTCCTAGGACCTGGCCCTTCTGGACCCACACTTCAGACATCCCGTGCTGTAGTGCAGGAGACGAGCAGATGTCGGCCGGCCAGTGTCTCGCCCCTCACTTCGCGTACCATTCCCTTCTCCCGGACCTCAGACCAACAACTGGTGCACAGGGTCACAAGTGGGATGCCATCAGCATTGATGACAGCTTCCACTGCTGGCAAGGGAAAACAGAAAACCAAGAGATCCCAGCATAGTCCAGACAAGGTCAGTAACAAGAAACACAAGCTGTCTCGATTGGAAAGCCCCCAGGAGAACCTTGGAGCTACCAACATGACCCGCAGCCGTGGCCCTGCACCTGAGTAAGACTCATATCTGGTTTTTGACTGCATAGATTAATATTCTGACTGAAAAGTAATAGAGAAAACTGACTCTTTGAATGCACCTGTAGGTTTCAGCGATCCATCTCTCCTGAGCTCATGGAGACAGAGAGACCTGAGGAGAGGAAGCGGTAAGTATAGCATGTCCTCAGCTCCATTGGTAGGACTGAAATCTCACTCCTCTGGCTCAAGGTTTCTTTTTATGTCCATAACTTTGCTGCTTTTGATTTTGCAGTATTGTTTCTCGTGAAAAGCCTGACCCCCAAGCAATACATCCTCGGAGCACAGAGACCATCGATGTAAAGCCCAAGACCACAGGTTAGCTATGCTCCTGGTTTGCCATTGAAACCACAGCACGCTGCCATCACCTCTTTGACTCTGTACTCTCTCCTGCCTGTCTTGTCCCATGCAGCTCTTAGTCTGAAAGAAGAGACTGGGTCAGGCACTCTTCAAGGGACCATTCTGGACCCCTTGCTAGATGGGAAACCCAAAAAGGGGCTGATGTTCGAGATCTGCAGCGATGACGGTTTTCAGATTCGCTGTGAGACCATTGAAGGTGATTCCAAACAATGCAGCTTTCTGTAAACACTCATGTTGTCAGCAGTGCTACTTGACAGATCTTTCATACAGTGTACATGGATGTCATATGTATTCATAGTATTCCAGGAGGGTTGCACTTACCCTGACATCATCTGTAACTTCTGTGCTCTCCTGCACTCGATGTATCTAACACCGCCCGTGTGGCTCATTTTCATCCACAGAGGCCTGGAAGTCATTGACTGATAAAGTTCGAGAAGCACGATCCAATGCCAGGCTCAAGGAGTTGTCCTTTGAAGGTTAATGTCAATATCTGAGTCCAAATTAAAATAACCTACTGGATGACACTACCTACTGGAAGCCCTCCCACATCTTTCTTGCCTTCTTCACTCTGCACTTTAGGGGTCAACGGGCTAAGAATGCTGGGCGTGATCCACGATGCCGTGGTGTTCCTCCTAGAACAGCTGTACGGGGCCCGGCATTGTAGTCGCTACCGCTTCCGCTTCCACAAGCCCGAAGAATCTGACGAGCTTCCCCTGAACCCACATGGGGCCGCCAGGGCAGAACAGCACCACAGGTGGGACCACACTCACCCCCTAGTGGCCATACGAGGTTGCACCCCTCAATCGGCCATGAGTCCTTTATCCACATGTTGTTCTTTTTCCAAACCTCCCCCTAGGCGATCAGTGTTTGACATGTTCAACTTCCTGGCATCCAAGCACAGGCAGCCTCCTGAGTACAACCCATTTGACGAGGAGGAAGAGGAAAGTCTGCTGAAGTCGGCTCGGTGAGTCACAGGGCTACATGTTGTGCTTTTATCTCGCCGGCCACTTGTTTTTGACCGCCTTGTTTTTCTTTCCTACCCATGTCCTGTCCCCCTGCTGTGGGTTTGCGGGCTCTGCAGCCGTGCCGCCAGCCTGGATCTGCCCTTGCCTTTGAGGTTCAGGCACTTAAAGAAAACATTCAGGAAGACAGTTGGGGTCTACAGGTAGGAGGAACAAAGCCAACACATTCTTGTGCAGATGGACTGAAGCAGTAGTTTGGAAACATTGAGATTAATATCTTTGTAACCAGTGTCTTGGCAATGTGGACACTAGTTTAGCAGACCCTCTGACCCTCAGGTTTGCCGGTGGATAGATCTTTTCTGTACAATTCATGCCTGGTTTAATCCTTGTAATGGCATCCACTGCATGAAAGCTGCATGTGACCCCCCCCTGCCCCCGGTGATGTCGCAGGTCCGCCATCCACGGCAGGGGCCTTTTCTGCAAGCGGAACATTGATGCAGGAGAGATGGTGATCGAGTACTCTGGCAACGTCATCCGCTCAGTTCTCACGGACAAGCGGGAGAAATACTACGAAAGCAAGGTGAGCAGCCTGGCAGTTCCCTTGCAGAAGGGCCAACTCTATCATTAACCAATGATATTTTCAATCGTGCCGTGACTGTGGAGGGCACACTCTGGGGGCCAATCAGCTTTCAGCTGGGGCTAGTGAATTTTTGGTCCTGCCACTATATACGCCCCCGTGATGAGTGCCACTGCTGTGCCCCCCACTACACCACTGGAGGTCCCCATTCACCTTCCACCCTCCTTTCCACAGGGTATCGGCTGCTACATGTTCCGCATCGACGACTACGAAGTGGTGGATGCCACGGTGCACGGCAACGCGGCACGCTTCATCAACCACTCGTGTGAGCCCAACTGCTACTCGCGTGTCCTCAATGTCGACGGACAGAAGCACATCGTCATCTTCACCATGCGCAAGATCTACCGGGGTGAGGAGCTCACCTACGACTACAAGTTCCCCATTGAGGACCCCGGCAACAAGCTGCCCTGCAACTGTGGTGCCAAGAAGTGCCGAAAGTTCCTAAATTAATCGGCCCCTGACCATTCTGTGACCTCCTTCCTGGCTTCAACACACTCTGTCTTGGCTGCGGCCTACCTGGTGTTCCAGGGGACACTGCACCACGGAGTCCTGCAGTTTTGGCGTGTCCTGTGTTTTTCAGCTGGGGGGAGGTGCAAGTCTCGATGTTGTTGAGGTGAGAGGCTCTAATGATATTGCACTATGATAAGGCCTCAGAGAAGGGAGTGTTGCATAAGCAAGTTGTTCATCAGCGTGCCTCGTGTTTCCACATTACTCTCGATAGGCCTGTCGCATGGGTTGAGAGAGAAGCCAAGGGGCAAAAACAAATGTGCACAAATGAAACAGTGGCATGCGGTGGGGGCTGCTGTTCGAGATGTTTAACGCTATTGCACCGTTTACGCATGGGAAACAAGCAGCAAAGCCACAAGTCCACTCATTACGTGTTATCAAACATTCTTTGACATGGGATGTTTTAAAAATAAGGCAAAAACAAGTCATTTTAACATTTTTTAAATTAGAAACATTAACAGCTGCACATTTGGGTTCGTTTTTCCTTTTTAAATTTACACCAAAGTGCAATTTGTTGAAGGGAAATGGTAATCTTTCTTTCTTATAGCAAAAAAAAAAAAAGTTTTGGATCTACCAATCAGAAGTGTTGCTTCCCTGTTAACTTCTCCATTCCCGAGGCATCGCCACATTTGAATGTCTGTATGGGCCTAAAAGAGCAGCCATGGTAGCATAATTCGGGCCTGTGTTGAATCTTCCTTGTAGTTCGTTTGAAGCCTTGCGTGTACGGATTCTCTTTTTAACTGACTGTTGAGTCTACGATGACAATGTTATATTCCTATTTTTTTAAACACTAGAGGGAGCATCAGTCCAGGCGATGGCCTTGTCGGAAAGTTTCCTAGCAGATGGGACTGATGCTAAAGATGGTGATCGCATGCGCAAACCTGTGACACAAGCAGCTTTTGGCGTTTGGTGCAGGCGTTGGGTGGACGTTCTGGTGGACTGACAGTCGATGGGCAGAGCTGTGTTTTTTTTTTTTTTCTTCATTCTTAAACTTTTTGTTTCATTGTGAGCTGTTTTTGTTTTAACATAGGATGTGGTTGAGGATTCGAGCAGAGCCAGTGATTTGCGCTACATAACTCCTCACCGTATAATAGGATCTTGGTTGCATAGTTTCTCAGAGTTGTCCAGTTTACTGCCAGTGAACCCCAAAAGCTTTCATTGGTACCAATAGCTGTTTTCAGCAACAATGGGTTAATGGTTTTTACTTTATTTATGGATTCCATTGGGCTGGATCTTCTGAACGTTTAAATACTGGGGCTGAAAAATCCCAGCGTCTTTATAAAATGTAAATAATAATGTATATTTTTCTATTCATGTGACATAAGGAAAACGCACTTGCTGATTTGAAAAAAAAAAAGCACTTAACGATTGTATTTATTTTTTTAAGGAATCGTATTTATTTTACTGGCTCCTATTTTGTAGGAAACTGAGATGTTTACAAATCCTTAAGCTCAGTTCAGTCTTTTTTTAAAGAGCTGCCTTATTTATTTTACCTTTTTAAATGTGTCTTTAGTTGTTTTCATGTCTTTCTACAGCCTGAACGTTCCAAAGATGACCTGTCACTATTGCTCTCGAATGCAGTCCACCAGTAACCTAAGGTTTCATCGCGCTAAATGTCATTTTTAAACGGCATCAGTGAGCTGTTCTCAAATTGTTCTCCATAACCTCGAGAGAGGACAACCATATTGGATTTACCTACACTGATATGTCCTGGTAGTGATCCTTGCCGGCAGCCAAAGGAAAGTTTTTTGGCGCGGTCTGAGATCACTGTGCTGTCATTTTTCTCTCCTTTTTTTTTTTTTTAAAGGGCCAAAGCACTTGCTTTCGCAGTGCGGCCTTTTTACAGCAAACAAAATGTTTGGATTCTTTTTTTCTTTTCCCATCTTGGCCGTTTCATACGTTCAGATTTCAACAAGCATGGCGATGGGTGAACCATAGCAACCGGACGTGATTGTGTCTTTGCAGGGATGCCCTAGTGCCGGGAAACTTGTATTAGGTTTCTTCCATCTGCGTTAAGTTGGTATTTCTGGAAGGTTCTGCAGTCCAGTAGAAGGAAGAGGCTGACCGTCTCTGTTCTTTCAGCGCTGCTGGGGAAGAGGGGGGGGTGACATTGGTATGGGACCGTGTGCGACCACGTCGCCTTGCATGCTTGCTTCCGGTAAACGTGTGGTGCCTTGTCGGTTCTCAGTGTCCCGAGTCGACTCTTGAACCCATCCAATGCCGCCTAATGGGAGAGCCTGAGCTTTCACCATTGCTGTAAAATGAAATGAAAAAACATCATAATAATAAACGCCACACAGTCACCGAGGACGAGTGCTGGCATGGGAGATGGAGGGGGTGGGGGGGAAGCTAGGATTCTGGGGCTTGCATTGGCTCTAGATGTTCAGACAGAGTCAGTGAAGTCAAGCTCTGCCCTTTCCCCACCTTGCATTCTTCATGTCCACCTGTAAAATAAAAAAAAAAAAAAAAAAAATACACACAAAAAAGCGGCTGCAGGGTCCCCCAGAGCCCCGACCTGGCCTAGGCTGTCCCGTGAAGCAGGTTTCCCCACCTCCCCCTCGACAGGCCGGGTTTTACCACCAGTTAATACGGCTGTCCAGATTGGGAAGCCTGTAAAGATTTGTACCTATAAGCCAAAGTGTGATTAGTCAATCCCCTTGTGGCCAATTCTGGCAACTGGTCATCAGTAACTAATCTTTACTCTAGACCAATGTTTCTCAATCCAGTCCTCGGGGACCCCCAGACAGTCCTCATTTTTACTCCTTCCCAGCCCCCCACCAGCTTGTACTTGGTAATTGGGGGATCTCAATTGTCTGGGAGCCGGGAGAGAGCAAAGATGTGGACTGTCTGGGGATCTTCGTGGACTGGGTTGTGAAATGATGCTCTTGACCAGCCATCTGTCCAAATTCCCTGGTCTAAATGTTCTCTTGTACCAGAGAGAGAACAAATTAATTTGAGGATAGGTGGCTTCCTGCAGGTTGAACATTCCCAGCCGTTCCGTGCTCCCTACACCCTCCAGCTCTGGCTCCCGGAGCCCCGGACGCACTGCTTCTCCTCACAGACGTCCCCATCTCACATTCTCACAGCCTGGAGCGTGCCGTGCATTCAGGGATACAGCGTCTTCTGGTTCTCGACTCACCGTTCTCCTCTCTCCTTCGGCATTTGGCACGGGGGCTCTGCCGAACCCTGCAGCTCGCTGTCTGATGAATGTATATTGACAGGAAACCGACGACAAAAAAAAAAAAAAAGGGACAACGGTAACAGTGATTTGATTCTGCAGTTAGCTTGAAGAAAAGGCTAGATGTTATAGATGTTAGGGAAGGGGACGTCGCTGAGAGCTCCATAGACAAATGGAATCTGTGGATGGATCGAAGTCTGTAAAG
>JAODKF010000044.1:18227825-18238099 GCA_026779585.1 Mormyrus proboscirostris
CCCCCGCCCCCCCCCACAATATCACATAGCAAGCCTTTTCTCTGCCCCAGCCTCCTTTGCCCCATACAGGTACTCTTTCATATTCATTTAAGTAGTCCTGGTAAATATTTTATTTATAAAGAGGAGTATTTAAATTACAATTTTAAGCAATGATTTTATCAGTTATTACTGTTGTTGTGTTGCGCTGTTTTTACCTCCCGGGCCACCGTAGATGTTGTATGGCTGCGCTGGGGTGGGTGGAGTCTGCAGGCAGCAAGTTGTTGATAATCTTGTGCTTGTAGTTCTGTGACGTTTTTGTTGGATGAAGTGGTGGGGGTGAGTTGGGGAAATTTATGAGGGGTTGGTTTCTTTTTTTTTTTTTTTTCTTTTCCTCTTCTTCAAGGCCTTCATCCGAACCCTGTTCTGTCCAGGTGTGTTTTTTCCTGTACTCGCTCTTTCTCCTCCGCTTCTCAAGCTTCACCACGACGACGATGACGGTGATGAGGATAACTGTGTTTGTTGCTATAACTTTGTTCCAGTGTTATATCACAGAAATGAAGGAAAGACCGTTAAGTAACGATTAAAAAAAAAAAAAAAAAAAAAGTACTGACACTACTTAAGACTGAATGTAAAATAATGAAAACAAACTTGTACATAATTGTAAAAAGGAAAGTTTCTAATCATGTTTATTTTCTATGCACTTTTTTATTTAAGTGATAGTTTAAATAATAAACATATTCAGTTTACCCTGCCTCTGGAGTTTTTTTTCTGCTTTAATGTTTACATTGTGCTGTTTTGAGGTTCTTTCGACCTTTAAGAAGATTTTCTTCATTTAAGGTTATAATATATGTGGCTTAAAGACTCATATCAAGACTGGTTGGCATTGACAAGAAATTGGTTTGAGGTGAGACACACAATATGTAAAAAGATGTTTAAACTAGGTACAGTGGGGATCAAGGCACTGGATTCTCACCTGAGATTGGGTATGCTAGCGGCCAAAGTAGTACAGAACCAATGAGATGTTGCGTGGTATCGTTAGCTCCTGATATGCCTCAGACAGAGTTGGGTAATTCAGGTCCAGAAAGTAAATGTCCAGACCATGATTTTGCTTCAACCAATCAGTTTAGTGCTCTGTGACTGACTCTTTATGATCAACTGGTTGGTTCAAACAAAATCTTGGCCTGGGGTTTTACTCTCTGGACCTGAATTACCCAGCTCTGGCCTCAGATTTAGCTGTAACGGTTACTGCTCTACAGATACTCAACCAAGTTTGTCGTCCGAAAGATTTTGGTAATTAATCATTAACAGTCACTTCAAGGGCCAAAACTCTGAACACGGTCACCACATAAATTCCTATGAATACAGGGCCAGCTCAATGCATCTTGGAGCCGTAAGCAACAACCTAGTTGTCTTTTGTCATCTTCCCATTCTGACAGGCTGATCAGATAGGGCGCCCCCTGGTGCCCAGTTAATTCACTTCCGCCTTGGCCCTGTACAAATATAACAAACAGTAAAATGATGTCCCTGATTCAGAGCCAGAGAAGTTATTCCCTGGCAGCAGAGGTGAAACTGCAAAATTTGGTATCCATTAAAAAAAGAGTTGTCATCAAACGTTAGTATCCATCTTTAATATATGCACCGTTCTGTTTGAATAAGAGACTGATACAGAGCTCTTGCGTGGGTTTGCTTTGCTGTAGAAATGGAGACATTTTTCTTTGTTTAGGTCTTTTAAAAAGCAGCAGCCCAGATTTGGTTTGAGCTTTTTGAACTAAAGTAACCCCCCTCAGCATCATAGCTACCAGTTCCAGTGTCCCGGAGGTCACTGGAAATACATGTTGTGAAATATCTGTGATGATTTGGTTTGCAGTAATCAGCAATGTGTGTGAGGGAGGGAGAGAAAGAGAGAGGGAGAGGGACCACCACATTACGGAGATCCTGAGGGTAAACTTTCCTAACAGTAACTGAAAGTTTGTGTTTTTCTATGTGTGGAGCAGCAAAGCTCAGATGTAGATCCCCCTTCCCCCTTCAGCGTTGGACTCCAGTATGACCAATTAAAGGGAATGCCCACTTCTGCCTGCAAGTAAAGAAATGGGCTCAGTGCCTGGCCCTTTAATAAAACATTAAAGGGACGCTCGTTATCTACCGAGAGTTTGTCCTTAAGAAACCGGCTGCTGATACAGTCAAGAGGGCAGCAGAGCCGTCTCCTAATGAGCTGACTAGGCTTTGCCTCTGTTTTTTTTTTTTAATTCGCAGTCTTCAGCGGGTGCTCCACAGAACCTGAGATTTCTAGAGGGATCTGGCAACAATTGCACAACCTGCGGTTTGGCTGATGTTTGGGGTAACGTGGGCTAGAGCAGAAGAGCCCCCCCCCCCTCCCTCCACCAAGAACCAAAACCTTCGCTCTTCTGCTGACAGGTCCAAACATCCCAATTCTGGACAAATTCCTTGAGACACACCCTGTACCAGATGGTCTCACATAAGACTCCTGGGCAGTAAAATCTCAGCCTGTATAGAACTCCCCCCGACCCTATCCCACCCATATCGGCCACTTCTCATGTTTGCTGTGCCCTCTCAGTGACACAGCGAATTAAGCCCAATTTCCTCAAGACTCTGAGGCTGACTCTTAGGGAATCAGGGGTCAAGACCTTGGAAGTTTGGAGAACCAGAGAACCAGAGCTTTATATTTCTCCGTGCTCCTCTGATGACCCAGATAAGGTGATTGCAGGGGCATGGACAGGGACGGAGTCACAGGGGTACCGGTCCCATCTGAAAGCTGATTGGCCCCCAGAGTGGCACCTTCCTAGTCACTCACCGATTTAAGGCATCTCATTGGCTAATGATTTGGGTGACCCCTGTAACACCCCTGGCTGTACATGTCAAGCTGGCGACTATCTGGCAGCCATGTGTAAGTGCCCCCCCCCCCCCAAAACCACCCAGGAGTATCTACTTCTGTTCAGATATCCGGAGCTGAATATGGGGGCTTTCAAGCTTCAAAATCAGAGCAGACCTGTTTTCCCTGGGTTCAAAATGCCAGTGCGGATTGCAGGATTTCATTTCTGATAGCTTGCTGCTTCGCATTCCATGCAGTTATTCTTATTTTGTCAATTAGAAACACTTTCTCAAGCGGACGTCTGTTCAGCTGACTTGTTTCAAATCACTAAATTCTTAGACAGTTGCCTAATGCCCAGCTGGCTTTTCTCTTTACCAGGAGTGTGGCTGTGATTCTCCCTTCGCCAGGTCGTGTTCATTACAGGTATATAAACGGTGTTTATATAAGGTTATGGTTTGCTAAAAATGTTAATAAAGAAAAAAGCGAATTTCTCCCTGAGGCCAGGATAATGTGAATGTTTTTAAAATACAATTCATAATTCAACGGGATTGTGATGGTGGTTAAGACGTCATTTTTCATGACTGCTTCATACTTTCATCTTCGAAACGCAAGGGCTGTGGTCCCTGTTTTTGCTATTCTGGTTTAACCTTTTTTCTATGGAAATCACTAGATCTTTCTCAGATGCACGACGCGTTCCTCCACACTTTGCCTGCAGCCACACCTTTTGAAGTTTTCAGAGGAGCAGGAACCGATCTTTTTATGCGAGAAGGTGGCGGGCAACGACTCCCCGGTGGAATTCTGGGAGAGTCACTGTCTGAGGCGTTTGGCTTGGCCGGGCGCTTGAGCAGCAATGAGACCTTCCAGCTGAGCCTGTTTGTTTAGCTCTAGTATCCAAAGAACAGCCAGGAATGACAGTATCCCCAGATCACGCAGCCACGGCCCTCCATCTCTCTGGTTTGCCCTCTGTTTTCACTCTGGAGAATTTTTCCAGGATGAATCAAACTCTGCTGGCTGCACCATCTCCTCACCTCCTCACTCTCCACACCTTCTTCCTCAGACACGTCTTCTCCAGATCTTGGTCACCGGTTTGCACTCCTCTCATTTTGTGGCCTCACTTTTATCCCATTTCCCAGATCAAGATGGATGCTTTGTTTTGATTTTCCCCTCTTTTATTCCCCATGCACATTCTCTGGATGATACTAACTTTGCTACCTCCCCTCCCTCTCTCATACATTCTCTGCCCCCTCCCCTTTTCCCAGCACCCCTCCCACCCTGTCCCTAATTGGCTTTCATTGCCATTTCCTTCCAAGCACACAGAGTTTTCTTTTTCTTTCCCCGTCCAAAGGCAGCAGAGAAGGAGGCTTCTTCTTCTGGCCGAGCCGTCCGTCTCACTGTTGGACCTTGAACCGGTGAACCCCGTGGCAGGAGAACGTCCTGGGTGCGTCCTCCACCCCACTAGGTCTTTGCAGCCTGAGAAGCCAGTGCTGTCGAGGGGATGTAGACCAAGGAGCATCTAACGAGGGTGAGGAAAAGCTCTCGCCATCTGGACACGTGTTGACTTTGTGTTGCACACGCAGGACCGCTGAGGTGGGAGTAGACGTCCAGGGCCAACATCCGCAGACTGAGTGGACGTCCCCACAGCACAACAGGAGACACACGCAGCAGCCATTCTGACAGCACCCTGCGTTTCCTACGCTTCTCCTTCAGGTAACCTAACTGCAGTTCCAAAAACCATGACGCATATTCTATATCTTGTCTATCTGAGTTCAGTTATGCTATGAAGAAAACACTATGATTTACATACCTGCTACACAAACCGATGGACAGTCAAAATACTGAGACTCGTTCTCTGAGTATAGTAGTGTATAGTTACTGGGTTTTACCAGTGCGGAGTGTTATTCCTTCGTGGTATAAATGCATAGCATTATGTGCACAGATGTTTAGTCAGACGATCAGTCGAAATCATATGCATGTGTTTTAGGAGGAGACGATGTTCAAAGAAACGTCCTTAGAAGAGAGGAAAGTTCTAGAGAACAAGCTAGAGGCTCCTCAAAGACTGGTTATGTTTTTGAGATCTGCTTTTGTCTTTTGGATGATGTTTGTACGATTTTTTCAACAAGAGAACTCGTACCTGGAGCTTCAGCTCACAGTCTGCTTTCGCCCGAGGCTCTGCGTGGATGGCTTTTGCTGAGCTGTGAACTTTCGTCTTTGGCGCCGATCCGGAGGCGCCGCGCAGCCGTGCGGAAAGCTGCAGACGCTGTGAGCGCATTGGGGGCAGGCGCACGGGGTCTGCCCACACACAGAATTGCTGTTTAGCAGAATACAAAATTGTGTTTACTACCACTCAAACCATGCATTTGTGGGCGCCCCCTGTTGGCTTCAAACAATTACTACGCGGAAGGTATAAAGGGGTTAAGCATTTTTTTGAGTGGGGCCTCAGATATAACAAATCTCTGTGCTCGTCTTCTTGTACTGGGGTGGGGGAGGGGGGGGTAACTGGTCCCTGGAGGAATAGTCACATGGGAGCTGCAACTAGTGGGTAGGTTCCCACTAAGTGCTGCTCCCCCACCCTCCCCAAAAAATACACAGAGACTTTTTGCTCTTTAGCGGTGTCTGCCAGAGTACAAAGGAGGGAGGAGAAAGCAGGACTATTGGAATGACATAAAAATTCTACCCCCACCTCTCCTACTTTACTCTCACAACAAAGGGGGGGGGGGGGGACAGCTGATGTGGTTTATGTCAATATGAGCCGTCAGCATTTTCTGCTCTCAGCAGTTTTTTTTAACGAGAACCCAGCTCATTTACGGTCTGACATAAACTTCAGAGAGCGAATTATGAGAAGCAGACCCAGCTGGGTTTCTGTCTGTGGCCCAGTGGGTTAGGGTGTCGCTAGACTCCCCCCACCACCATACCTCTAGGGGCCTGTCTACCGGCATCTCCAGCTCTTGGCCAGCTTTCCCACAGCTCTCCAGCACTCCGGGGAATTTTATTGTCGGACCACAGAGAGGCTCCAGCTGCGGACTGCACCGCTAATCTCGGCTCGACGACTTTGCCCGGGCCTGGTCGATCCAGGAAGAGCTCTGAAGTATGCATCCCAAAATCTGGAAGATTCCGATCATGTGTCCCAGGGTAATCAGCCCCGAGGGGCGCCATTAGCAGACCTCAGCCTTGATGTTTGCCTCACCGGAACAGCGAAAGGCATGATCACACACGCTGTTCCATCTGCTGCCCCGTGTGCACCGGCTCCGTCTGGGTTCACGAGGAGCCAAAAAACAGCCGCAGCTGCCGCTCAGTTTCAGCCCGTAAATGGCGTGTGACAGCTCTGCTCAGCATTCTTCTTACCTGCTTTTAATTTCTTTTCCCAGAAATGTTTTTTGTCAGCGTTTCTCTGGCAAGGAATAAAGTTATCCGTAAGTAAATGCGAGAGTTCTCCTAAGTGATTCTCCGAAGTTCAGGAAAGGCCGTTGTAACTGATCGTGTTGAGTTGCCAGGTCGCCGTCGCTCCAGTGCGCAGTTTTAAAGCACAGCTGCTATGCAGACGTGAGACTTTGCGTTTTTCCCGTCATAAATATCACGCCGTGGCGGAGGGCTCTGTGGGCTGCACACCTCCAGCTGTGGTTTCCAGTTCTCACTGCATCTGTGTGGATTTCCTCAGAGTAACCTGGCTTCTGGCTTATGGTCCAAACACATGGTTTAGGTAACTTGGTACCACTGAGTTGCCCATAATGTCTGCTTTTTGGGTGTTTGTGCTGCAGTGGGCTGGCATCCTGTTCAGAGTATCTCCTGCCATGGTTCTTCTGCTTCCTGGATGATTAGAAGTCTATCATAATGGATGGATGCATGGATGGATGGATGGAACAGATTACAGTAAATCTTTCACACACACTGATAACTGACCTCATTGTGTCTCCATCCAATCCAAGGGCTCTGCCATGGCCTCCGTCAGTCTGTGGGCTGTTCTCTTCTTCCTGATCAACTCCTCCAGCCAACTCGAGGACAACAAGATCCCCAGCCTGTGCACTGGGCAGCCTGGGATCCCAGGATCACCTGGGGCTCACGGCAGCCCCGGCCAGCCTGGCAGAGACGGACGGGACGGACGGGACGCCGCTCCAGGAGAGAAGGGAGAGAGGGGCGATCGAGGAGAGCCAGGTCCGCTGCCCGTTCACCCGCCATCAGCTGCTGCAGCCTCCTGTTTTCAGTGGATAAGATCGATAATTTTATTCTGGGCTTTTCAGATTATAGCTGTAGTTTCCTTGAGAGCCGCAGTTATTTGTTTATTCCACCGGCGGACAGATCTGGATCTCGCTAGTGTAATGTAGCTGATAAAAGGCTGCCAGATTCATGCAGTCGTTTCTGTTGATCTGCTGTAACCTTTTGCAGGCGTTTCGGGTGAGAGAGGGTTCAGCGGCGACCGAGGAAGCCCGGGAGAGAAGGGCGAGCGGGGCGAGCCCGGGGAGTGCGCCGTGGCCCCCAAGTCGGCATTCAGCGCCAAGTTGTCCGAGACGCGCAGTGCACCGGTGCCTGTAGGGGGCGCCATTGTGTTCGACACGCCGCTCTTGAACGAGCAGGGCGACTACAATGTGGAGACGGGCCGCTTCACGTGCCGAGTGCCGGGGGTGTATTATTTCACCGTGCACGCCACTGTGTACCGCGCCAGCCTCCAGTTCGACTTGACGAAGAACGGCCACGTGGTGGCGTCCTTCTTCCAGTTCTACGGCAATTGGCCCAAACCGGCCTCCCTTTCTGGTGGCTCCCTGCTACACCTGGTGCCCGGCGACCAGGTTTGGGTCCAGATGGCGCTGCAGGAGTACAACGGCTTCTATTCCAGCTCTAAGACGGACAGCACCTTCACGGGGTTCCTGGTGTACTCGGACTGGAAGAACTCCGCTGTGTTTGCCGTGTAGGGGGTGCCACTCGCATACTGGAAGCGCTTGAAGAAATTGATAAAAAAAAAAAGCACACACACTCTCGTTCCCACGACTCATGCTATAGGTTTTGTATGTGTTTAGCCACTTAGCAAGTGCACAGCTCATTTAGTCAGCCAGACATTTCACTGCAGCGACACTTTTATGTAAAATAAACCACCAAAGGTTCAACAGTAGAGCCACTGGCCTTTTAGTGCCAGTTCCAGTTCCTTAACTGTATTAGCAGCTGCTGCCTTTCCATGGAAAAATGAGCATATTTGACAGGTCAGTAAAAAAATTGGTCGAATGGTCCGTGATGAGGGACCAGCTGGGAGTCACGTGACAGGAAGTCAAAGATCGTCAAGCAGAGTTAAGTGGTCAGATAGTGGACTCTATCTGACACTGAGATTCCCTTCCAATCATCCCTAAAACATCCAGCAAAGGTTTGGCTCTCACCTGCAGTGTCTCTGCGAAGCAAAGGCATACCGTCATTCTCACCACGCCACTGCTGCTTTTCAGTGTTCTTGAGGCATGCAGGAAATACAGTTTTAACCGCATGGGCCGGTCCTGCTGTCTGGTGAGATGGTGATCTCACAAGGCACCAATCCATCGGCAGAGGGCCAGAGCTGACCTCATGGCCACAAGGTGTCAGACTCCACCTTATACTCCCTCCGTGCGGCACAGGGACTTGGACGCCACCTGTTGGGCTTTAAAGGTATAGCATACACACATACTTGCAAGTGAGAGACAGGTCAGCTATTAAACACAAGCCTCCATATTTTTATACCAGCTATTTTTTCCCTTTAACTCAGACACTGTATTTCCTGTTCTCTCTCTGTGTTTCTGTATAGCCTAGAGACATGGCAGCTCGTGTCACTGCCTTAAACCTGAAATTAAGCTGCTGAAGTACTGCTTTTACTGTTTTTATACCGGACATACCAATCCTCTGTCAGTATCTCACAAATCAATCAAGCACAAAAAGTCGACTCTTCCTAATTAAATCTTTTTCTCTGGTCAGTGTGATGTCTCTAATTGGCCTAAAGGTGACATTCCCCTGTAAACAATCTCTTGCTAGGACGCTGGTTCTGTGGAGATCAGCATGCTGCTCTTCTAGGTCAATTTGTTTAAATTGTATGACCTCACATCCTGAAGGGTCTTGGTAACACATCACTTCCTGTCCAGGGCAGTGCTCAGTGCTGATGCAGATCTTGTGCCCATTCGGCCTGTGCCTACAGATAGGGTGCCCGCCATTACATCATTGTTCTTTGGCCTGAGCGTTGTAGGCTGGTACTTGTGCATTTTACGCCAGGCCTCTCCCTGAGGTCAGTGGCGACAGTCATTTCCCTACGACAGTGTTTCCCAATCTGGTCCTCGGGGACCCACAGGCAGTTCATGTTTTTGTTCCCTACCAGGAGCTGAGAGGAAGCAAAAATATGGATCAGCTTTGGGTCCCCGAGGACTGGATTGGGAAACACTGCCCTACATCTATCCAAAAATGTAACCACACACTTAGTGGTTTCGACTGTGGTGGATGAAAAGGGAAAAATGACAATCAAATTTTTGCTAAATTATGTATCATGAACTGTCACCTCGCATCCTGTTGCATGAACATTAAAAAGAACTGAGATAGTAGTCTGGTTTTTCATTAGCTTACTCTGTGTGACCTGTAATACGAGGTGTAATGGCCTGGCAGCCATTACAAACGATTACACACCTGCATTACAAAGTGTTCAACAATGATACTTTTCTTAAGTTCTTAGGTAATAGTAATTCATTAACAATTAAACAATAAAGTCTCAGATGAAATGTCATTTGGTGGAGATTACTTTTTGACTTGAACCAAATTGCTCCTGCTGACCTATAATGGTTGTGAACAGACTCAGGAAATGCCCAGATAAAACGTCTGCGTTTTATAACGGTACACTGGGGTTTCGTTTGCTTTCGTTCTCGATGAGAAAAATAATCCCTGTTAGCATGGAAATCCCAAACTGTCCAGTAGGGGGCAGAAATGTCACAGCATTCACTAATCCTTTGTTTACAAAGTTCCCGTTAAAACTTAAGGGATCACCACGATAACTTCATGAGTCACATTTGATTATCGTGTAGCATCATTTTGGAATAAAGTGGTTTAACTGCTTTATACAGTTAAGTATATGAACAGAATATGAACAATATTTTACATATTCAATAGCGTTCAGGGGATTTGATTAGCATCATTCAGTATAATGATATAATTGTTTAAAATAGAATTTTAAACATTGCAACACACTAACTAAACATTCATTTAACATAAGCTGGGGGAGTACAGAAGTGATGCTTTTTAACTAGTTACTTGATTTGCTCAGATATTTCCTTGTGTTTTATTTCAAAATTCGAGGTCCTGAAACATTGCGGGGTGTATGAGTGTGTGTGTGTGAGAGAGAGTGTGTGTCTGTGTGTGTCTGTGTGTCAGAGAGAGAGAGAGAGAGAGAGAGTATGTGTGTGTGTGAGAGAGAGATCTCCTCTTTGGCTCATGGCACTGAAATGGAATGTGTATCATTTAGCCTTAAAGAAACTGCCCC
>JAODKF010000044.1:18249011-18263969 GCA_026779585.1 Mormyrus proboscirostris
ACTGACTAGTTTAGCGGTAGCATAGCAACGGCTGTTCAGGGGCAGAGCACAGGTGCGGGATGGTGAGGACACAGGTCCGCGCCCGTGCGGGATGGTGAGGACACAGGTCCGCGCCCGTGCGGGATGGTGAGGACACAGGTCCGCGCCCGTTTGCCAAATCCCAGCTTTGCTACCGCTGGCTCTATCCGACCTCGTGGCTCTGGAGAAAGTTGCCGTCTTAACACACAAAGTAGTTTGAATTTCAGCTCTTTAAGTGCAAACCGATGAACTTTCTTCAGTGGAAACATATATTATCCTTTTATATAATGCTGTATATTTTTTGGAAGATAAATGCCAGCAGAAGAGTATTTTTGGAAACGTAAAAAAATAAAAAATAAAGTCTGAGTTAGCAGTCGCACAAGCGAGTCCCTCCAGGAAAAGTTTCACTCCATGAGAAAGGTTCAGAGCTTAAGCGGAAATAAAATCCCCGGCTGCTGTAATGAGAGTGCATGGAGAGATTCCCTCACCAACGCGAAACCTGACCCATTCCTCCACAAAGGCGGCGGAGGATAAAGGGTGAACACTTAACTCGAAACACCTGTGGGGGCTGTCTCCACATTGACGCTGTTTACTCGCCACTCGACCCCCCCGGGAGGCCAGGAAGACTGACAATAGTAGGAAGAGCTGACAGCTGGAGGGAGCGGATGGGAGAGGGTGTGGATTCGCCGGTCACTGTCCAGATTTGGACAGCATTTACCCGGGGTTCAGCTGTTGTCCTCCAGCTGGGACGTCTCAGGATGTGAGGACAGTGGGGTGGGGGGGCGACCCCGGGGTCAGCATCCCTGCCCGCCTTGTACATATTCCGAACCAGTGACTCGTGCATGGTGACATAGTGTAGAGCTCTACACAAGCACGCTATACCTGCTCCAGGAGACTAGGCACTCTGATTAGACCAAAGCACCACCAGACCTTCGCTGCTCTCATTTTTTTTGTGTGTTTTTTGCGTCTCCCCCCTTCCCGTGTGCCGTTTTATTCACTTTTTAATCCAACATTTATGTACGCTAGTCATCCTATGTATATTTTTCATGTTGTAAATATCTTGTAAAAACTTTTTAATAATAAAAAAGCCTAAGGAAAATGATTATTACTGATGATTCCTGCAGTTATTTTTATAGTCTAGATTAGTGGGTGACAGGTTTTGGGTGTTTTGGGCATGCATGTAAGGACAAATTCCTTCTCCATTTCAGTCTCTGCTCAACTGTATCTGTAGAGTCATCTTTATGATAATTAGACTCCAATGATCGCAGAGGGGAAACTCTTTTCACCTACACCATCCTGCTCTCTGAGTATACTGTATGCAGCCATCTTTATTGAGTGTAGGGCCATCATTACTGTGTCTGTAGAGCCATCTTTACTGTGAGTGCAGAGCCATCGCTACTGTCTGTAGAGCCATCTTTACTGTGAGTAGAGCCATCACTACTGTCTGTGAAGCCATCTTTATTGTGAATGCAGAGCCATCACTACTGTCTGTAGGGCCATCTTTACTGTGAGAGTAGAGCCATCACTACTGTTTCTGTAAAGCCATCTTCACTGTGAGTAGAGCCATCACTACTGTCTGTGAAGCCATCTTTACTGTGAGTGCAGAGCCATCACTACTGTCTGTGAAGCCATCTTTACTGTGAGTGCAGAGCCATCGCTACTGTCTGTAGAGCCATCTTTACTGTGAGTGCAGGGCCATCACTACTGTTTCTGTAAAGCCATCTTTACAGTGAGAGTAGAGCCATCACTACTGTCTGTAGAGCCATCTTTACTGTGAGTGTAGGGCCATCACTACTGTTTCTGTAAAGCCATCTTTACTGTGTAGAGCCAACTTTAGTATAGCTGTAGAACCACCTTTTCTGTGTGTATATAAAGCCATCTTTACTGTGTTAGGTACCATCTTTAGTGTATATGTACGGCCATCTTTACTGTGAGTGTAGAGCCATCTTCACCGTCTGTGGAGCCATCTTTACTGTGTATATACAGCCATCTTTACTGTGTCTATAGGACTTCTAAAGTCCCCAATGACTGGGCTGGGAAACATGATCCTAGTGGCCTGTGGTCATCCACATACTAAGTACATCAGGTCTCAGAACAGAATCATGCTGACCTGAAAGTCATCTCTGAAGATCCTTCATCAATCAATTTCATCTACTGCCTGCATCTAGACTTCTGCTTTATCGGGACTCAGACAAGCATCAGTACAGGCAATGTGATTAAAGGAACAAATGTCTTGTGTCATGGCAAATCTTACAAAGAAACAGGAAATACACCATGGTGTACAGTGGTACTGCTGTCTTTTGAACTTTTAATGGAATATTCCAGACTTCAGTCAAGAAGCGGTTAGTCCTCCCCATTGTTGCCCAAAGCAGACAATTCCACTAAACTGGATTGGGTCTGTGCCTGTTCTAAAATGAAGGTCCCAGAGGTTGCAGTTTGATTAGCCCCACAGCAAATGTGGGGAAGCCTCCCGACTCTTGGGTCTGTGCACTGGGCAGCTCATCAGGTAGTGGGGTCTGTTCTGCAGCAATGTGCAAGTTCTGCTTTGAAGAGGCTCAGTGAGTCTGCTCCCCACGTGCTTTCTGGGTGAGCTGTGCACTCCTCCTCAGAAGGTTGTTGGGTATAATGCCAGCTGGTGTCTGGGGGGGGTCTGCTCTCCAGCTAATCAGCCTCTTCAGTGTGGGGTCTTGGGCACCTTTACCGTGAACACCATGGGCTCCCGGGTCTTGTTGCCAAAGGCCTGGCGGATGACGTCCACAGCCTGCTGGTGGGTCAGCCCCTCCAGAGGCTTGCCGTCCACTGACACTAACTCGAATCCGGCCTGGGAACAGCCAGTGGGACAGGTAAGAGCTGAGACAGATATACACACAGCAACCCAGCATAAACCAGAGCCGGAGCCGAGGCTGCCTTAATAAACACGCCATTGTTCTGTTAGATGGCATCTGCTAAACAGATATAGCTGTGCCTTAGATAGCGGGCATAATTTTTCAGTGCTGTTTTCCAGCATGTTCCTATTTTGGGTCTGGCCGCAGATTGGAGCCATGCTGAGTTCAAGAGGCCTTGTCACAGCATTGAGGAGTCCCGGGCTGGGAGTAACGGAGATGTCGGGGGGCTTTATGTCCCAGCTGTCCTGTCCCAGCCGATGCGGGATGACCTGTCTTCTCACACCCCCTGCTGGCCAGTTATTCCCCCAAGCCCCACTGGTCCTGCCCCTCCCAGCCCTTACCCACAGCCCATCACACAGGCTCTGTCAGGGGCTTCTAACCAGAGCACAGAATTGTGGGCTTAATCAGCAAAACCCTGCTTGATTATTAACCCATTTACACACGTGTTGCCACGGCGACTCCCCAGCACTAATAAAAGAGCCCCGCCCCATTTAATGTCAAGCGTGTGTACCAAGAATTGATTTTTCTTTGTGATCGGAAACAGGCTGACACACCTACGGTGGGTGGGATTACAAGGTGCTGTCAATCACTGACAGAACTAATTCAATTGGTCCTAATAAAGGAAAGTAATCAGAAGGCCTGTGATTGGCACTATAATTCCAGTTGGCCCTGCCCCACCTCTGGTATATTGGTTTTAAATTCCTTTCATAAAATCAATCTTGTTATTGTAATAACTGCCCTATGGGGGCAGTGTGCGGCTCAGTGGGTCAGACTGCTGTGCCTGTGATCAGAAGGTCACCAGTTCCAACCTCAAGGTCATTAGGGGAAACTTCAGTAGAGTGTTGTTCACCCTTTACGCATGAAATGTAAAGGTACTGAGTGATTCACAAGTTCACAAAAACACACGCACACATGAATTCTAAGAAACATAAAAGGACATTTATTGCGCATCTGCAAAACATATTCGCCACAATGACATAAGGTTAACTTTACATAAGTAAGATTTTCAATATCCCCCCCAACCCCCTAACTTTGCCTTTGGAAACAGGCTCTTTAAGTTTTCAGGAAAAAAATTCATCCCAAGGTCGTGGATAGATCCCAACCAGCTTAAAAAATCTTCCTCCAAAGCGTAACATATATCTGAAATACATGGAATGTTCTGGACTACCAAAGGATTATCTAGCAGAGAACCAACCAGGATCCACACGTCAGAGATAATAAAAAAAACACTTGGAGAGATTTTTATTTAAAGCTTGCTCCTGAAATCCTTGTCAGCCATGAAAGAATTTGATGTTTATGCGTGCAAATTGTCATTTGGGCTGCAACGTCAAAGCGGCACCCAAAAAAAGACACAGGATTTTACTGACTGGGGCTGTGATACGCTGCCCCCTGTAGGAAGAGTGACACATTGACGGGAGGTAAAAAGAAGAGAGGGAAGTTGAAAGACGGCGTCACGTTTCGTAAGACAGCAGTGGAAAAACAGCGTTTTAAAACACTGCTCTAGTCTGTTTGCTGACCCCTGTGGCATTAGATGGCATCAAATGTAACTTTGAAATTTGTTTCTTTATTTCAAAACAAAAAAAAAAAAAAAAGACCAAACATTTCTTAAATTTCATAAAGAATTTCACGTGACTGCAAATTTTTGACCCAGAAGGATTCGGAGGACGTCTAAATGTCTCTTTTTTTGACCAACACAAAAACATATGTGTCATTCCTAAAGCTAAAGATGAGAATGACTTTCCTGCGGCTATGATGTTCTGCATACATAGTGTTAATGCTTACAAGTTTACTTAGTTTACATTACAGTCTTATTCCAGTGTTTATATGCTATGCAGCTTTGCAGGGCATCCTCTCGAAAGGCCAGACACGCAACCCAACAACTGGATGAGACACGTGATAAAAACTGGCCAGGAGCAAGACAAAAAAAGTGTTTTATCAAATAAATGGAAGACAATGTGGACACTGACAGCAGCAGTAGAGCGCAATGGGGCCCAGATTTCAACGCCGCCGCCGACAGGTTAGGCAAGTGAGACGAGTCATGGCGCAAAACAAACCCCAAGAAGCCAAATGTTTGCCTTCTCCTACTCAACGTTCAGCAAGCCAAACCGAACAAGAACCGTCGGCTTCCGATCCCCCAAGAGAGGAGAGCTCAGGAAACCCATCCATTTGCAAAACTACTCTTAGTCAGTTTCAACAAACCAACAAGCGATTAGCCCATCGATTGCACTCTTAAGTACACTTAATAAGAGCATTCAGATATACAGAAATGGATGCAGTCACTTATCTTGACCCAAAAATAGACTTGGCCTTAAAACAATGGTGTTGCTTCTGTCATTAGAAGTTAACTTCTTCTACCTGGCTTCAGTCCATTAATCACGCAGAAGTAACAAAGTTTTTTTAAATAACAGACATTTAACCAAAAAACAAACACACATTATATGGCTGAGGTGAACACCTCACACTCCAGTGGTGCCTCAGTGACACTGCTAGAAGAAAAGAAATATAAGGAAGTGCACTCTATCATCGGGAACTGAAACAAAGTTCAATCCGTCTCTTTGGCACCAGTACGTCCTGACTGATAAACACTGGTGCAGCCATAGTGGGTTCGGTGTAGTGCGAATGCAAGGAAGACCAAGCCTGAACGCCAAGCTTCCCAAACATCAAATGCGGACTGCTTCTGACACACATGAACCAAATAGGAACCAAAGAAATCTTGCGGGCAAAAGCCCAGTAAGAGACACACGTATTCCTGTCGGTGTCCCGAATCACAGGTTAGTGCAGGAACTACTTAGCATAGCAGTTTAGCCCTGCAATCGGTGCTGCCATCTTCAGACAGGAATTCGATTCACACTTGCACTTGCCAGCACTCCCCCAGAAGTGCCATCAGAGGTAAACGTCCATGGAATGCAAGATGGCGTGCCGACAGAGGGGGCAGCTGTGCTGGTGGGCGGCCTGCTGGAGCAGGATGTCAGCGCAGCCGCGGCACAGGCACAGGTGGCGGCACGGCAGCAGCAGCACAGTCTTGACACAGTCCTGGCAGATCACACATTTCTTGCGCTCCTCGTGCTCCTTCAGCAGCGTGAGCAGGCTGGCAGCCGAATCGGTATGCACAGGCATGTTCTGACCCTCCGAGTGCCTGTCCTTACCAGGCGGGCCCAGGGGGGAGTCCGAAGAACTATGGCCAGGTGGCGGCACCTGTGGCACTGTGCCGTCTCCGCCTTCCTGTCCTGATTGGTCCATGGGGAACTGGGTGTTGCCAGCTAGGCTGTCGGTCGACTCTGTGTTTGGCGGGTCTCTGTTGCCCCCCCCTCGGTCGACCCCGGAAGTCTGTGGCATCCTCACACCCAGCTGACTGCCCTGCCAGGGTGTCCGCTGCCAAACGGTCACCTCCAGGGTGGCCTGTGCCCGCTCTAGCGCCAACAAGTAGAGTCGGTAGAGTGCCCTCTGTAGGCGGCGCATGGGGGGCACGTCGTTGGCTCCAAGGCGGACTGGCCCGGGGCACAAGTAGATGGTGGCCACTGTGACGACAGCGGCGGTGAGCAGCAGGCCGTAGGCATTGAGCAGGAAGACAGTGGCCAGGATGTGGCCGAGGGAGGTCAGGAACTCCAGGGCCAGCTGGCAAGGGGTCCAGAGCAGGACAGAGGTGCCCACCAGACTGCTGTGCAGGAACGTCATCAGGGTTATGCTGAGTTCCAGTGCCTCCTGTAGGGGCCCTGACACCGTGTCCCAGGCACTGGCTACGGCTGCCAGGCAGTTCTGTGTGCCGATGAGCAGCAGGTTGACCACGGTGTTGACCAGGTAGAGCAGGAGGCTGAGCAGGATGCTGCAGGCTTCCCACGCCTGCCGTAGCACAGAGTGCCCCGACAGCAGCCCGCGGTGCAGCAGCTCCCGGGCCCGCAGCAGAACATGTGACAGCAGATGACCCAACATCTTGCAGCTCTCCGACACACCGCCCAGCATCTGCAGCAATCCGGACAGCAGCTGCAGGGAGCCCTGGGCCACGCTGGTCATCCCCTCAGACGCAGTGAGTGCACAGAAGAGCATCAAGTTCCAGCACCCAGCTGCTGAGCTGCTCAGCAAGGCGGGCAGACCGTGCAGGAGGCAGAGGAAGCCACCAAATAGCCGGAACAGGGAGGTGATAATCCAGAGATTCACATCCAACAGCAGGCACAGGACGTCCAGACATTTCCGAAAAGCGCAAAACACAAAGTAAATCATACCCATTGTATTTCGGCCCGATTCAGTTATCAGTGAAGACGGAGGAGTTTCACTTTCGAATGTCTCCGTGGGGTTTAGTTAAGGCGTCTTGCATGGGAGTGCACTATTGTGAATCCGCAGCACAGCAGCACTATCAGCTACATAGCCGTCAAATGATGATGATACGGCAAACATTTTACCCTATTATGTGAGTTCTAACGTTGTTTCTGAAAGACCCCTACATGGCATTCTAATGTAACGGTCCAGACGGTGAACAGTCACTTGTTTACGTCCGAATTCCCTGCGAGCCGAAGACGCTACCTATAACAAAGGCATGCACGTTCATTGGTGAAATCGGCACGGCGAAAGTTTATTAAAACAACAACAAAAAAACCCCACAAACAAGCTGCCAGCTGACGGGGTAGCTTAGGCACAATAGACGGCAATCAGACAGATGAAATCAATCAGCCGATTTATATCACGCGTCAGCGACAGACATTATGTATTATTATTGATATTATTATTAATATTATTTTTTCAGTTCGCACAGTGCAGGATAAAGTTGCTGCTATCCTCCCTTAATGTTGCCATGTTTCTTCTTTACGCCCAAAAGAGGCTAGAGAGTTGATGCCCGAATTCGTGCATTTCGAGCAGACCAGAGCAATCGAGCGCAGATCTTGAAACGATTGTAGTGTTATGTGTGGATTTTAGGGAGTATGGTTTGGATGCGTGTCTTTTGCGCTGATTTTATTATACACATAATTTAGCAGTTTCAATGGTATTTACCTTGATTGCGTTTGACACAGCTTAGAAGGAATCTTGCCCAATAAGTCAGTATCGAATGTCCGTTTTTATATATTTAAAGTTGCTTTAAGTTACGGCTTACTATGATTCATGATGAAACCAAACAACGAATACAAAACAGAAATCAAATAAGCAACAAATGTATTGACAAACGTGAATGTGAGATAACGTGGCGAGCCGATCAGTAGGTGAGGCAGAATGTTAATGTGAAAATCACAGCGTGATAATCATTGTTTTAAACTTAATTCTTGCAGAGCACGGTGCGTGACGCAGTAGATTACCTGGTATGTTTTAGGAATGAAAAAGATAAGTGTTACGAAATTAAGTGTCTAACGTGCAATCTGATGCACCTGATTATATGTGAAAAGAAACCGTGTTAAATTCTACAAACCTTTCCAAGGCAAACTGTGATCTTGTGTTGGCCTGTTTAACTCCTTTGGCGGCTTATAATTAATTGCGTAGTTTCAAAGAAGTTGCAGTGGCACGTTTGCATGCAGACACAGATCCTAGCGCCATCGGGTCAGGTTAAGTAAGATCAAATCTTTGCAGCTCTAGTTATATAGTGTTCCGCTAGCTGGGTGGGATTAGTCACACGGAGGTATGAAGAGTGCATCCGAAGTGCTCAGTTGTCCAAGATGATCCTGTGACTGAAGATGCATATCTGTTGAACGGATCTGGGCTATTGTACTTTTCATTTGCGCTCTTATTTGGACAGAATTCAGTTTTATGTACTCTACATCGTGTCTGATTTGCATCATATTCTGGCTCTTCCGAGACTCACTGACAGTCTGTTTGTACTCCCGTACAAAACCGGGGGCTTTGCTGTATGGGCTGTTTGCCAAAGGGTATCCAGATGTGCTTAGTCTTGCTCATATCTTGAATTTAGTCATTAAGTAGACATTTTTGATCTAGTGCAAAGTACAGTCTTTGGGGTACTTTTACACTTTGCCTTTTTTTCAGTATATGTGAGGATATTTTACTGAAAAGAAAGTCATGTTCGTATTATGTTCAGTAATGTAATATCGAGGACCATCCTGCGAGTTGAACTTGCAACCTCATGGCTGCTGGGGTAATTTCTCAGCAGTTAGATCATGTGGATCATTCTCCCTGACCTGAGAGTCGGGTGCCGGAAAGCAGGAGCCAGTGCCGCTGTTTTGTCACCTGACAATGACGGGCTTGACTTCGTCTTCCAACTCCCCCTCCAGCCAAAAATGAGCTGTGCTGTACATCATTTCGCTTTCCAGTCGAGCCTTGGGGAGAAGCATTTCTGCCCCCTTAGATTGACAGAGCCGCGCAGTTATGCAGCCAGATAAAGCAGATGCAGTAAGGGGATACGCAGAGTATTTAACGGTTTGCCTGGTCCACGTGAGGGGCAGATAAGCCACAGAGACTGATGCTATCATCCCTAGAAAACACTTCCAAACGTTACATTTTTTGGCATACCTCGATAGCAATGCACACAGATCACAATGCATTTAACTATCATCTCCCCCCTCTGACTCATGAATAAAATATGCAGATGTACATTTATAGCTGGCTTATTCCAGGTTTATTCTGTGACTTGTTTTAAACCTCTTAGTTTTTTTTTTAAACTGACCTTACAAAATTTTTAAGACACAAAATCCAGACCGAATGTCACCAGCGAGAAGGTGTAGGTATTCCGTATGACGCTGCTTCTGCCTGGGGCTGGCTGGGTTCAGTAGCCAATGATGGATGACTTTATTTCCTTGCTAATTTATTTGGCTCAGGCTTCATACCCTCTGCCTTAACCCCCTTGTACTCTTCCCCTCTCCTCGTCATTCTTTTGCCTGTGGCATTTTCTCACATTTTCGAAATTGGTGGCTTGGGAGCGCGTTGGACAGACAAGAAGGATGGAAGCATTAAAAAAAAATACATTTACTTCTAGCCGCATGTTGTAATTGTCACGCCGCGTTTGGTTTGTGTAGCTTAAATTTGTCTGAACTGGTTCATGCAAATGTGGCCGGTGCTGCCCCTAATCTGTTTTTAATGGTAACTGCATGCAAATTAGAACGAACTGTTACAAGCACATCCGCACACCGCTTTCACATATGCGCACGGTGCATTGTGGGTAATCTTCCCAAGCTTCTTGGCAGTCTGAGCAGTAAGTTGATCTATGTGTTCACAATGGAGAAAAGACAAAAGGATGAGTGTACAAACATCAGTGCCTTTATTTTATATGCTGTGTCACCATGATGAAGTGATCTGTAGTCTTTCAAGATCACTATCCGTTAATGTCAAAAGCGGATATTGAGTATCGCTGACGGTTCATAAGTAGCCTTCGGACCGAAAGCAAAACACTGTGGCTTGCTCCAAGTTTGCATGAGAAGCTTTGGAAAATCTGGTGATCTATTGCATAGCATGGCAATCAGCCATGGCAGACAGAGACGCCTTATCAGGTATGAGCAGATGGCATGTGCGTAGCCACTTTGCCCTGGCTGGAAGGGGCACGCTTTTGTGTCCCGTCCCCTGAAATGAAATTACAACGCAGTCTTGCCCACATTTTCCCGGCAGACTGGGCAGAGGTGGAATGTTCTGCTTAGGTGTTGCCCTCAAACAAACCCCTGGCGCTACGCTGGGCACTCCAGAGTGGGTCCCCCACCCCTTTGCGGAAACCTCTACCCATTTTCCCACAATCCTTGCTTTAAAGATGACATCATTAGACTGTGTTAACTGTACAAAAAGCCTGTCCTGATGTTCACCTACTTCAGGCATTTTTGTGCCCCTGTTTCTCCTCTCCTATGTTATATCTACTATTATTTACTGTTAATTTGTAGGAATCTTCTCTTTGAACTGTTTTGTCAGTTTTAGTGTTAGATATATGTCAGATACAGGACCGTCTTGGACTCAGAAATGAGTTTATCTGCCTTCTTCCTTGGGGGCCACTTAGCTTGAAGAATGTCTGGAGATAGCAGTATCAAATTTCACATACACTGTGGTTTTCTGTGCCTTTCCTTTGTTATTTCACCAGTCCTTTCCACTGACAGCTGCTCTCTCTCTCTCTCTCTCTCACTGTCTCTCTCTCTCTCTCTCTCTGCCCCCCCTCCCTACCCCACAGCTGCCATCTTCCCTCAGCCCCCATGTCTGGAACTGGCACAGCCGAGCTTTGAAATCTGTTTGCCACCCCCCCCCCCCACGACACCCGCCCCCGGTCCCTCTAGGTCCGCCGTGTCTCCTGTTCGAGTGGGACGAGATGATATGCTGAGAACCGGTTTTCCACCTGAGAAAGTAGGCGTCCGAAATCTGCCCAGAAAACATGAGGCCGTTTAAAGTGGAAACGATTATGCAGTTAAGGGATCGCTGTGCATTCTTAATTTTTGTCGCCCAGTCCACGGCTCAAAGGGACCAGTCAACATGAATCCATTCATCTCGCCTAAAACAGAAAGGCTGTTTTCATGACTTGTTTATCTCCTGCTCACTGTCAGATGACTGTAACTAATGGCTTCTACCCTCTAGCTGTCAAATCACTAAATACCCCAGCAGCAGTTATAATTTAACTCCCACATCTTACACATGCACCGCACACTTTATTTGAGCTATGCTGCACATCTCTGATTAATTTTCTTTGGTTTGTCTTTTTCTTTCTTTTTTAGTATCACTTTATATTCCCTATTTATTGTATGCTTTTTTTTGTTTTGTTCTTTTATTCATATGATTACTTTTATTATGGCAGAGTTGATCACCTTTCATTTCACTGCTAATCATAGTCTGACTGTATACCTTGAATCTTTGAGAGGGTCTGAAATTGATTGGTATGGTCTGTGTTGACTAGAAGGTGCCGTGTGTGTGTGTTCAGCTTCCTAACCTTTGTTCCCACATAAAACCCCAAATTGTAGCAGTATCCTGAAGTACCTGTGAAACCCGCAGCTTTGGGAGCCATTGTCCCCTGTAAGTAGAGGCTAAATCTTTCAGTGGAGATGCCTAGAGGCCCCCCCTCCCAAGCTCCCACATCTGACCCCCATCTTCAACACTCTGAGTTCCAAAGACAATACAGGATTGTGGTTTCTGTGTTTACTGCCTGTCTTTAATGTCAAGCCCCTCCAGTTATGTGCAGTGATGTAAACACCTTCTGACATCATCTACTGAGCTGCTGGGGATGAAGAGCAACTCAATAAAGGAGGAGCTCTCAGTGTTTAATGGGATTTTAGGGGTGAGGTCCCAAGTTGGTGTTAGTAAATATTTTAGAAGGGCTTCACAACCCTCTAGAGGGCGCCAGGGAGGGGGGGGGGGCAAATCTGCTCTCCGTTCATTGAAAGATGGTATTCACTGAGAAGTGTTTTTTAATAAGTGAATTGGGATTTGCTGACTCTTACCAGTATGATGTATCAAGTTAGTGGAATGTAGTCAGTATCACCTTAGGAATAGCTGTCTGAGTTACTTCTGAGGATTAGGATTCCTATTGCAAGATTGACAGAGCACAACAATACTCAAATATCCTATATGTTTTTTGTCTAGACCAGTGCTCTTCAAATCTGGCCCTCAATTCCAAATCCAGGCCTTGTTTTCAGTTCTCTCAGGTAGTTAGTTTAATAATTACTGATTCTGATTGGTCAGAGGCTTCACACCCTGCTCACAGGTGAAGGAGGGCTGGAAAATCAGCAGGGCTCAGCCCTTGAGGACCGTGATTTGAATAACCCTGATCTAGAAAGATTGACTGGGGTTTACTTGCGATTGTGGAGATCAGTGACATGCGAGTATGACGACATATTTGAGGCTGCTTACGTCTGTAGCTGATTGAAGTCGTAAATGCCATCTCCCTTTCGAAGAATGATGTCTGACCACCCTAGTGAAGCACCGTCCCATTTGACCTTCAAACGACAGCAGCATAGTCAGGCAAGATTAGCAACATTTTTTGGATATTCTTTTTCATCCATTAATTTTGATGGCGAGCGCCCTGTTTAGATTTGTGGGTTCCATGCTGGGGCTTCCATCTGGAGTATTATTGCTGTTGGGAACCTGCCAATATGACTGGTGGGGGCTGATATTAATGTCCACAGATTGAGTGACCTCACAATGGGGGCGGGGCAAGTTGGCTTTCTGTGGCACTTGGTTGGCCGGGAGGTTCCATGGGGTGGCCAGGGCTGAGCCATTTAAAGCAGTGTTTTTTTTTTATTGGCCGCCACCATTGCCACGCAAGCAGTAACGCCGCGGCAGACTCTGCGGGCGACGCTCCAGCGTTGTTTTCGTGAACCTCAGGCATCGTAGTAAGAGCCATCTTTAATATCTCAGGAAGTGGCGCGGCTAGTGGAAACCCCCCCCCCCTTTTCCACTAACAGCTGAGCCGCAAAAATGCGTCGGTCAGAGAGATCTGCTGATTTGTTTCCCGTGTGTCTGACTCCTGGGGCCCAGGGAGCAGCAGAAACTCCACCCAGCACCCAGATGTAGCTGCTGGAGGCTGTAGAGCGAGTCCTGAACCCCACCTGTGTGTTTAAAAGCAAACCGTTAGCGCATGTTTTCAGCTTGACTTTCCCGCCCGCGACCAATTGTTTCCGACTCGTACATTTTAATTAGGGCTTGGTGAAAGGGGCGTGCGGCGATGCCACGGAAACCAAACACTCCCCCACGTCGCCGTCAAACGACACGGAACGCCGTTATACTTCCCGCCATTCCTAACAGTTTGTGAAAATTTGAGTGGAGAAAAAAAACATTTTGTGGGATATCAAGAAATTGGTTCCTGTTTAGCAAATTGATGCAGTGCAATATTATGTCACATACTATTCCAAGCATGAGTGATGCTCTTCGGTTCATACATTTTAATCAGCGCTGGGACAAAGGAACAAAAAATCAGTACTGTATTGTACGGACAGATACATAAATACAGCCTTTTCTGACTGACACGGCTACTCGCCGTCCCATTTGCTGTGGCAACCATACCTCAGGTGTGCTGAGATAATGAGATAACAGTATATGTCGGTGACGCGGTTTTTGATTGTTGGGAGAGTGTACTTAGCAAATCGATGCAATTTAATATCATGACCCAGGCTGTCACGACCATGAGTCATTGGCACTAATTGATACAATTAATTAGCACTGAGACAAAAGACAAATAAAAAAAAAAATGGAATACAGACATTGATGCATAGGGATCCTGAAATATTACATTCATATTGAAATTATATTCATATTGAGCACGTATTGATGTCCCAGCTGTAATGAGATCTTGTTAGTTGGTCAGTCAGTCTGCTGTTCACACCCACGGCTAAAATGCAGTTTTATTCTGTGCTCTGGGATGCGGCTCCACCGAAACATTCCAACCAGCAATCCACCAATTAAACGGGTTCCTAAAAAAAAAATGCCACGAATGCTTCACTCCAGCAGTAATCAAGCTTGTTTCCGTAGCTAATTATTTTTTTTTTTCATTAATTAAGATAAGAAAAATACTCCAGAAGCACAGGCACCATATAAAAATCCCTAATGGAATTATTAGTATATTTATGTATCAGTGCATGTGTATGTGAAAGTGAAAGTGGCTGAAATCCCTCGTGCTAGAAGTCTGGACGTTGGCACGCATCTTGCGCCCATGTGATTCAGGACTGGAGATCTTTCCCTGTTTGCATCGCAAGATCTGGCACCTCTGACAACAGAGCGGGCGCTGAGCATAGGCAATGTCACTGACATTACCATGATAGGATTAGAGAGCGAGCTGCTCAAAGACGTAGAGCTACACAAAGATGTAGAGCAGCCGTTAAATTTAATTGTGCTGCTCAAGGCCTTCGCTGACCACCTGGGTTCACCTTGGACCCCACCCTTGTCACCGCCGCACGTGTCATTGTGTCTGGGACAGCCAGACTCTGCCTCTCCGTTCCCTCTGCTGTGTCTCGGGCATACCGCGATGATTCATTGGGTAATTAATGATCGCCATGGCAACGGGCACTCCAAGAGGTCAGCCCCGTCGGCGGAGATTTCCCCCTCAGCACAATCGTTGTCATTGTGACGGGGCTTTGCGGAGACCGGCGCGGGATGCTACCCGCATGGTCAAAATATTGTCTAATATAAAAATCTCCGAACAACAAAACAAAGCTGTACACTGTAAGCG
>JAODKF010000044.1:18264069-18274504 GCA_026779585.1 Mormyrus proboscirostris
CCCCACGTGGGCCCCTTGCCCCCCCCCTTCCCACACACTCGACATGTGTGCGCCAGCCCCGGCGGCCCTACCCCTCACTCGGTAGGTACTCTGTGGACAATGGACTCAAGTCATTCACAAAGTCAACACAATAAGCCCTCGTGCCTCATCTGGGAAGGACCGGGACCGTAGTGACAGAAATGGAAATGACATCACAGGGATCCTCGGAGGGGATCCTGCTGGGTTCCCCTCGCAGAAATTAGCTGCTTTTTCTGGCTCCGTTGAGAGCATCTGTGAAAATTCTGGAGATCTCTTAAAAAATATGAGGCGCTGTAACTAGCGACGGACCAGCAGCACCAATGGAAAAGGTTTTATTTTCAGGGCTGGACGCCGATTCCCCTGTGCCACTGAGCCTCTGAGTGTAGCGGGAGTCTGAGCCTCTCACAGCACGAGAGCTAAAAAACTCTTAAAAACGCAATTAACACTTTGGAAGTTTTACCGTCCCGTGGTTTTGGCCGATGCGTTGCAGGTGTGCTTATTCACGTTGGGGGAAAGTGTACGGACATATTTCTGTGACAAGAAGCAGAATTTCGGACCTGCCGATTGTTGCTGCTACTATCAGAATTAACAGGACTTGAAAATGTACAGTTAATGATTTTTCCGTTGTTAGATATGCCTTCCATGTGAGTGTACAATTTGACACCCCCCTGTACGTGAAATCGGGTACATTTTCATGCATTTTAAGTGTAAGAAAAAGAGTGATATGATCTGAATGCGAATATGTCCTCGATTCTTTTGTTTTCCCTGATTATATCAGCATATCAGTGCGCGCAAGCATTCCCGGCGTGGATCTAATTAGCATGAAATTTCTGAGATTTGTTTTTTTTGGAATGGAAGTTAATGTATGAACTGGCTTGTATTCCACGCGTGGAATGAATCCTTTCCGCACGCCATGTGTGTTTTTGCTGCCGCTTTCTGTCCCCGAAAGCTGCCTTTTGTATTTCCTCCTGTCTCCTTCTCAACCGGCAAGGCATTCTGGGAGTGGTGCCGCTGGAGGAGGTTGTGAAGGGGGGGGGGGGGCTTTCTCTTTTCTTTTATCCCCCCTCCCCTGCTCTGCTCTGCTCTCTCTGGTGTCCACAGCCCTGTTTCACATGTGCTGTGAATTCAGATTAACAGGTTTGGGTTTTTCTTTTAAAAAAAAAAACATTACGTTTGTAGGTTTGAGATGGTTTGAAATGCGCTTGCATGTTTTCAATCAGTATGTTTTGGGGGCTGAGCTCAGTACTCAGCCTGAGCTGAGGTATGGATGGATTATTGGATTAAAAACCCATGATCCACGACTGTGATGACCAGGTTATGACAGGGGCACGGTCATGGGTTAATCTCACCAGAGAAATGGCAGCTTCATCAGAAGAGGTTGAATACCTACCTGGTCCAGAAAGAAGAAGACTAGTATCTGTCTAGTATCTCTAGGCTAAGTATCAACCTGACTTGGCCTTCAGCTGACCCTGACTGAGAGGGACGTAGGATACAATGGCTGATGGTCATTCGTCAGGTCGGTTAATGGGGGGGCGCGATAACTATTTTAGCTGTTGGTCTGTGCTTTTTAGGCGATCGATGGCTATTACAGGACCTAAAGCCTTGTTTTCATGGGAAATTCACTGCGCCTGACAGAGGAATCAAATCAGGTCACAGAACATCGCTTTGAGTTAACTCAGGTCAATTTGAAACCTGAAACTTTGGCCTCTGATGAAAGATGAGATCAGTCTTCGGGGTGTTTCAAGTAGCCTTTACCATCTTTACTTTAGCATGAAAAACTGTGGAGTTTTGTTTTGTTTAGGTAACTCCCATAGGGGTAGTAGAGTTGCGCAGTGGTTAGCACAGTTATGCAGTGGTTAGCACAGTTACGCAATGGTTAGCACAGTTGCGTGGTGGTTAACACAGTTTACCTCACACCTCTGGGATTTGCGCTTCATGCATGTGGAGTTTGCATGTTCTCCCCATGTCATCGTGGGGTTTCCTCTGGGTACTCCGGTTTCCCCCCACAGATCAAAGACATGCTGAGGCTAACTGGAGTTACGAAATTGCCCATAGGTGTGAATGTGTGAGTGAATGGTGTGTGAGCGTGCCCTGCCATGGGTTGGTGTCCCATCCAGGGTTATTCCCTGCCTTGTAACATTAACCTCCGGGATCACAGACCTCCCGCGACCCTGAATGGGACAAGTGGTTCCAGAAGATGGAGGGAGGTATCTCCCAGTTTGATTCCTAAGCAAACCCATGGCTTATCATTGAATGAAATAATACTCTGCCTGGCAAAAGTATGATGTCTGTCATAGTTATAAATATGGATTTAATAATACAATATATAAGTATGCATTCTAAGTACCGATTAATAAAAAGCATTTTTGCTGCGTGATTTGTGAAAAAGTGTATACTGTGTGCTTCTACATGGTTGCACTCGTATTACCGCTTAATGCCGGTGGCCTGACACACCCTCTGACAGAGTAAATAACCCAATCTGCTGCAGTGGCTAATGTCCCACCGGAGGCGAACGCGCGGAGAATAGCTCCGCTAATCGCATCACCTCTCCGCTGCGGGCTGCCAGTCCCTCGGATGATACCAGAACCGCTCCCACCGGCCAAGCCCTGGTGGTTGCACGCTTTGACCTTTCCGGACCTTTCCGCACGCGATCCGCACTCTTCCCTGCGCTGCCTCTCAGGGCTCTGGGGTCTCGTCCTTAAGCCAGCTGCCGCTCTTCATCCCGACGGATGTTTTGGCCGGTAATTTCCATCGCGCATATTTGTGAAAATGTTCCCTGCACTTTGTCAATGGTGACTTACAGTACTGTGTAAAAGTCTTAAGCAGTAAAAAAAAAATGTTTAAAACTATTTATCTTGTCAGTAAGAGAATATTGGCAAAGGGGAAAAAAAACACAATATTAGAATTTATGTAACACAACAGAAAACACAATAAAGGGTAACTTGAATTTCTTCTGTTTTCCAAAAAGTTATTGATACCTTGTTTCAGTTCCCAAATCCCTTCTCAGGGACTCCATTTCAATTATTTGATCATTTTCACCACCAGCGCACTTAATTAGCTTAATAACCTGATGAGACACTGATTAGCCAGACATGGGAGGTTAGTGGTCAAGTCAATAAATACACGGGTATACAGGGTTTTCGCAGCAAATACTGGAGTGATTTTATCAGTTTTTGAAGTAGCTAAGCTGACACTCTTTGACAGACATAATATCCAACACCAACATGAAAATCATTGAAACAATTTTCTTTGAATGACTCAATGGATCTATGTTGCTCTGGTGATGTCATTACTCACTGTCTAAAACTGGATCTGCCAAACAAGGCTGCCCTATCCCTCACTTTAAATCCTCCAAAAAACAGCTTCAAATGATTTTATTCTTTAGCTGGAATATGTGAAGAAGTGTCTCATAGGATCCCTGAGGTCTTAATAGAAGTGGATACAGCGCCGTCCTGATCTGTTTATAGTCAGAGTTTCTCAAAAACTGCCACGATGTTCCTACCCAGCTATTAAAACCGGGACAAGAAGAGGAAGCCGCCAGCGTGAACTCCTGACGGCCAAACTCTTTCCAAATCCTTTAAAAGCACCGGTTGCTCCAGGCAGCGAAGCCCCCCCCCCCCCTTCTGAGTGTCAGACTGTAAACTTCTACACAGTCCATCTTCACCTTATGGCACCTTTAGCAGTCTACAGAAGGACCCTGGGCTAATGACGTGTTTTGGACATTCTCCTGACTTTTTCGCCTACTGTATCCTTTGGATAAGAAGCTGACTCGCGCTTATGAGGCAAGAAAGCTGTAAAATCAGGCATGTCTTACACGATTTCTGTTCACCCAGCCATTCGTCTTCCATCTGCTTATCTAGTGCAGGGCTGCAGGGAGGCCTTGAGCTCTTCCCAGGCAGAACAGGGTACAAAGCGGTTAAGCATTTGGTCTGGAAGGCGGTCTATAACAGGCCACATACACGCCAGGGGCAATTCTAGGATTTTTTTTTAAGGTGGATACATTTTGAATTGGCGAATGACAGGGGAGGGGGCACCTTGGTGGCCAATCGCCTTTCAGCTGGACGCCTGTGGCCCCACCCCCGTATACGCCCCTGATGGATACACACGCTCACGGGCAAAATAACATACTGTGGGTTATTTTAGCGATCCAAGGTCTATGGATTGCAAAGGAAGACTACCTTAGGGAAACCTACATAGACACAGGGAGAACATGCAAATTCCACACACTGAGTGGGGGCAGAATTCAAACCGCCAACCCTGAAGGTCTGATTCGTCAGTGTTACTCAGCCATTCTGCCATTTTCTGTTTAATTTCATACACAGTCGTTCTATTAATTGTTTTGCCGTTTTCTTCTCCTCTGTCTCTCTGTGGCACTGGGTGTTAGCGGCTGAAGGATTAGCCGCCAGCTAATGAAGAAATTGCGTTCTTCTAGGTCGCTGCATTGCGACGCAGGCGGGACTCGCAGGTGCCACCGGGCACGCAGTTTGTCTTTGGCGGCTCGGCACCGCACGCCAACACGTGCAGTGGGGGGTCTTTGCCTTTTTTTGGATTCCGTAACCTGTGCGGAGGGGGTGGATTTGTGCCCTGATTGCAGGTTTCCGCGGGCGCACAGCTACCTTTGATCACGCAGTCAAAGCTCCTCTTTATCATTCACCGTTTCCTCTGGTTTCTTTTCAGCAGAAATAGCGAGATTCGTGTTGGATTTCATGCAGCCGCTTCTAAACGGAAATGAAACGCAGTGAGGGGAGGATGCTATTGAACAGAAACGTAAGACATCCAAAAGCGTCACTAGGCATAAAAACCTTCAGAATCCATCCTACACCCCCCGAAGGTCTTCTCAGGCTGTCTGTTTTTCCCTGTAGTTTTTCTAAATACAACACAGAGCCCACCATGTATTGAAAGCAGAAGGCTGACCCAAAAATAAAATGTCCAGGAGGGACATCAAAGTCAAACGCACCTATCTCTGAATTGTAGGTCACCCACCTTAATCCTGCAAACGAACGGTCCTGTGACCTGGAATACTCTTCTTCATGCATTCTTCAGACCTCAAGAAGGCAACAATTATTCTTTAGAATGCTTACCTTCTAATCATGTGATGGTCTAAATCAAATCGTCATTTCATTCGTGGACTATTTTTACTGAAGGCAGCAGAGCGTGGTGTTGAAGGACATAGACTGTTAACCTGTACCTTACTGAAACCAGGCACTTAACCTCAATTACTTAAGTGAAGCATCTATCTTTAGAAATAACCAACATTGCATGTTGCCTTGGGTACCGGTGTCAAATTTCAAATTGATAGCAGCCCCTGAAGGTCCAGTGCCTTCTAAGATTTTGCAGATGGTAAATAGAGGATTTGTGGGCAAGCTCAGGATCATGGGGGGGGTCTAAGCTGCCCACATTGTGGATGGTTATTGGTTCATAACAAAACCTACTTGTGGTTTACTGCTTACTGGAACCTCAAAGGGTACAGGTCTGGAATCAGGAACCAGGCGAGGTTGGCAAAATCCAACCCGGTGGATGTTTTCCTGTGTTTTTTAGCAAGCATGAGTAACAAAAAGACAAACGCATCAAAGAAGAAGCCTTTGCCAGGTCAACAAATTTAGAAGGATGAAAAATCCACTCTGCAGCCAAAAATCTGACGAGACTGCTGAATCCCCCTTTTTAGAAATGTAAACCACTTAATCACCTCATGTGCAGGGTTGGCGCTAGAATGATCACATTCGCCGTCTGCTTGTGAAAGGTTGCTTTGCTTGGATGGAAAGTCTCCCAAAAGCAGAACTGTTTGCGAGAGCTTTAGTTTCTGCCCAGCATGGAAGATATCTAACATTCTCCTCAGTATTCAAGGGACTGGGAGTCGAGGATTACAAAGGCCATCTGAGGGCTTTTCCTTGCAAACTGGTCAGCTGTGCTGGCAAAAGGTTCTTGGAAAGTAATCAATGAAACAAACATTTAAAAATCAGAGTTTCACTTACGACTAACGTACTTACTGAGCTTTTAAAATTAAAGGTAACTTTAATGTGATTGGTTGAATGAAATACCATAATGGCAGAGGTTGGATATTTCCGGTCCAGACACTAAAAATCTAGACCAAGATTTTGTTTCAACCCATGAATTGAGTACTGTGTGATTGAAACTACGCAACTCATTGGTGAAAACAAAATCTTGGTCTGGATCTTTACCTTCTGGACCCGAAGTATCCACCTCGGGCCTGAAAATATGGGTACTGTTTTCTAGTGACTTAATTTGGTCTGCGATAGCAGGTGACATCCTCTCCAGTCTGCCCCTACTCTTTCATAAAATAATGGCGAGATGGATGGATGGCAACTCAAGCACCTGAAATTTGGGCAACGACTGCTATTTTGGCCACGGGGAATGAAGAAGTATGAAGAAGTAAAGGTCAGCCTGGTTCCTGGCGGCGGAGGGGTCTTCACGTACGTATCAGTCGCTCATATTTTCCATCGGGTATGTGGGACGCGGATCCAGCACGTAAGCGTGGCGCGGGATTGACGCCCTGGATCTCGGCTGAATGGTAATTTGTGTTGGCGTGGGTGTTTATGTCTTGGTCCTCCAGGTGAACAAACACTCCTTGCACAGAAGCTCTCATCGGCACAGCGACTGCATCTGCGTGCCCATTATTGGGCTTGTCCATCGTAGCCCTCATCTACAATATGCCTGTAAAGGGCTGGTGTCCGTGAGGCGAGGAGACTTTCATTTAATGCCTTCTGGGAGTAATTAATACCCTGGGCTGATGGCTTAGCATGTGTCAAGCACACTGTGCTTTTTGTGTTACTGGTCCTCTTTTTTGTAGACCCTCTCTCAGGGTTTTGAAACCATATCTCTCAACACTGTTGTCACCATAGGGCGGTGGTGGGGGGGGGGGTATCTTTATTGCCTTGTACCATTTGAAAGCAGCATTACAGAATAGCAAGCTTACTGTTGTCAGTTGGGAATTCCTTGTGTGTGTGTGCGCGTGTGTGTGGGGGGGAATTCAAGGGGAAATTCAAATTTTTAAAAATCTGTGACTGCAATCAAAAAACTAAAAATGCCAAATATCTTGTATTTTCTTTAGTTACTTATGGTTAAGGTCGTCATTGTTGGGATTAGGGTTTTGCCCTTAGAAATGAATGGACGGTCCCCACAAAGATATGACTGTATGTGTTTGTGTGTTTATGTACATTTGTGTGTCATCTACATACCTGGCAGTGCACCTTCCACACGATGTGTTTATATGTTTCCTTCTTGTATATGTACTGCGAACCTTTTTAGGAATCGGAACGGGGTTTATTGGCTGAGTGTGTTCACAGGCACAGGGAATCTGTCTCCGGTAGTCAGTGGCGCCTGATATATACAAAGTGTATGTGGGGATCATTACTGTATAAAATCTGCATGAGTGCGTGTCAGTGTAAGGAATGCGCTAGTAAATATAGTAAGTAAAATGGGGGGTGGAGGGGGTGCTCACAGCTTCAGATTTGGGGGGTTTTATTTAATTGTGCGGGCAAATGAATGCCGAACTGACCTTACCTAAAGGATTTCTAAAAATGAACACCTATTGTTTATATAGCCAACAAAGCTAAATCACCCATGACCAACTAATAAGTCATTCAGAGAAAAAATTCAACACGTGACACTGATTCGGCTAACATTTAAGTTGTTTATGTGTAATGCCGCATAAAGAGCTGCGTTAATTTACTTATCAAACTACATTATTTACGTAGCTGTTTGTGTTAAGTTGTGTTTGTATTGTCGGCGCTGTTTTGGAGTCTCATGCTTGGCCTGTGTGTCCGGGCACGGCATTAAAACGTGATTTGTAAATCACTAATGAATTAACATTGGTTTACAACCTTCCTGAGGCTCGCGCGGTGGTAAAGGTAAGGGGGGCTTGTTAATCACCTGCCCGTGCGAATGAGGGGGGGGGGGTCTCTACCCGCAGTCCCACGCCACTCCCCGGGGGGCCCTCAAGATGAAGGACGTACTTAACATTTACGTGCGCCCCCCCTCCAACACCCCAAACCCCCAAACCTCATGCGTCTTGGAAGGAAGATAAAGATTATGCCGAGAAAGATCTATCTTTAGTTTCTGCTTTTCTATTTTTTAAAATAGGCTAAAAATGAAAAATTCATTGTTTATATAAGCCAACTCAGCTAAATCACTCATAATCGCTAACAAGTAAGTCGGCAGTGATTCTGTTTTTAAAATGTTTTTTAAAAATTATTTATAAAATAGAATTGTGTATATATAATTTAACAATTTTTAAAATGTAGGCCATATAATGCGTATAACATTACTAATTTGTTTCACGTCAACTATATATTTTGACATTACAGTTGTTTTTTACCTGCAGAACAAACGTAAGCTCTATTACCGTCCTTCCTCCTTCTACACGCAGAGACCCCGCCGGCAAATCGACTGCCGTTCCTCCCCCCTCCTAATTCCTCCTCTCCTCTCCCTCCCTTTCGCTGCTGCCGCTGTATCTCATTCACTGTCTGAGCGGATCAAGCACACTTCACTCCTCGGGCAGGATAAGGCAAGAGGAACATGGGTTTCCTGCGGGACGCTTTCATCTTTACGGCCCTACATTTCCTCCTCAGATCTTGTCGAGGTAAGAGAATAACGAAAAGCTTGGTGGCCCATTTAGTAATTTTGCAAAACTTTGCACAGTTGCTCTCCGATGGCGTGGTGATGGCTGTTTCAATGAAAAGTCACCGAGTCTGCAGTGGGGTGTCAGCCAAGGATGCAAGACCCCTCGGTTATACGAGGTTAAATATTTTTATGTGCAAAAGAGTTTAATGCACAATAAAGCATTACATTATATTTATGAACATAAGTTTACTTCTTTTTTGTTTCTTAACCACGTTAAGAGCGACTTTGCTGCTTCGTGTGCTCTGAAGGGTTTTAAACGAGACATGCCGACTGCGCACGAATCGGTTCACGGTCTAACGGATCCCGTCTTACATGCTGAGATGTTTTAACTCGTAAGTCCCGTGCATGAGCCATAATAGATTATTTAAGCATTTCTTTATGTCACATATCTTTATAAGCGGTATATCACTTCGAAACACCACGCATCTCTATTTTTGCATTGCAGTATTTACTGTTTATATTTGTTCCCAAACGTGAAACTGTCAATTTTAAGGGATGTCCTAGTTATACATGTGAAATGGCTACAATGCTGAACTAGAGCACTTTCCTCAAAAAGAGATTTAATTTAATGCACAGTAACCTTTCTGCTTAGCCTTTAACGCCCCCACCTGCCCTCAGTAACCTGAGTTAATCGTGCAGCACCGTTTATCTAAATGCTGTTTTCCAGGTGTCTCTCAGCTGAAGGGAGTATATAGCATAAGGGAGCGAGTTTTTGTACAATTTATGGTAGCGGGGCGGACTCTTACACTAAATTCAGTGCTGTTTCCTGACACATTTATTGGGAAAGCAGTGTAAGAAAAGATTTATTACCAGTGGCCACCGAAATGCAGTTATTTTTCTCAGTCGGTAATCTTTTGTAACGCTGTCTTTTGAGTGTAAAACCTAAATGTTCGTACCAATGTATTCTTGGCCACATGTAAGATATAAGCCCTAGGCCATCTATAGTTTGCGTTATTTATTAAAAAAAAATATTGTGCGTATCGTTAATTGTCAAACTTTTAAACTGCCGACGTTTTTTTATCAGCTGAACCAAACTTTCTTTTTAGTCGGCAGCCGGTAAAAGTGTTGAGTACAAGCGTTTCTAAATGGACGCACCTTCTGCTGAGGTCAGACCACTCGAAATAATGGATGAGGAACAACTGGTGCACGAGTGAGGAAAAGATGGTGGTGGAATCTGTATTTTAGGGGCCGAGGCTTTGTTCCAGGGCTCAGTTTGAGGGGTTTCCCTGCATTACCGAGAGGTGTGCGCACTTCTAAAGCAGCGCCTCTTTTTCTTAGCTCCCGCTACGGTGTCACACGGGATCTCGGTTTAATACAGATTCCGCACCGTGGACGCGCTTCGCTTCTCGTTATAAGGATTTATAGTCTTCTGGGGAATAATACAGTGGCAGCATCCCTAAATAGAGCATCTGAAACAGGGCACATGGAAATAATGCTTGCAAAACAAGCGCCAGCACAGTGTGGCAGCGACTACCGCGGCGGATAAGACCGGGAGCTCTGTCTTTATAAGTTACCCAGAGCTGCCTTTGTAAACCGAGTTTGTTTTTGTTTTCGGGGATGTGCGTGTGGCTCTTGTTTGCCCCCCCATCAAACTGTACATTTTGTGTGTGTTGGGGAGGGGTGTATTTGAACCTGTATTTAACTGAGACCACTGTAACCCTCACCACTCCCACCACTGGCTACCCTGGAAACCCCCCCTCCATTAGTCCCCTCTGTCTACTTATCTTTCCCTCCCTATGGTACCCCCCCACACACCCACCATCTCTGTCATTTTAGT
>JAODKF010000044.1:18321202-18338909 GCA_026779585.1 Mormyrus proboscirostris
GTCCCTCTGCCTAGCCTGCTCTCTCTCCTTTTTCCACAGTAATTCTCCCAGTGAGCGCTTATCCTCTAGTCGACATCCGGCGCGCCGAACTGCCCCACACATACACTCCCAGGCGTCAGCTACCTCCTTCTCCTTATCTCTTTCCCTATTAGTTTCTTCTACGGCTTCCTTCACCACCTGGATCTGCCTTTCTAGCGGCTTCCACACCGCATTTTTCGGGGGCGCCCCTCCCCCGTCATCTAGCTCCCCATCAATCTCACGGTCCATGTCTAGTTTACCCTGACTGTTTTACTCCCTTGCCTAACAACGCTTCTGCCTCCAGGTTTGGGTTGACCCTCCCACACTTAGTACACCTCTTAACTGTAGCCAATGACCTGCTAATAAATACCACTAATACCTAACACAACAACTTTGCAAAGAACGAGACTGCATACAAACGTAGCTCAGTGTCGGGTACCCCCCCGAACCGGGCATGCTCCACAAGCTCAATCCCAGCCAAACAGGTCCGCACTCCGGCCACCCCCCGATCCCCAGCAATGTCAACCTGGAAGGGGGAATTCTGTATGCACAACTGAGAGAACCTGGGTGGGAGTCAGCTTATCAGCTGCACTACCGGTGTTCTGACTCGACCAAGGCTGGCAAAATAGCCTTCAGGCGTCACCCACCCTACCGAGAGTCCAAGCCAGGGGTGTTCTTAGAACTCACCCTAGACACCCTAGACCACCCGAGGTACCAGTCGGCCCTGCCCGTACTGAGTCAGCACGTGCTGAGAACTCCCCTTCGGTTCTGGCAAGACTGTACGATCGTAAGCAGCGACAGCAGAGACAGCTGACCAACAGAGGGCAAATGGCGAGCGCCCAGAACAGGAAGAGCCCACAATCCTGCTCACAGACAAAACAAGCCAATGGTACACAAATATCTTTGAGACTCGTAGTCTCGGGCCTCTAACCCAGTACTTCTAGTCTCGGGCCTCTAACCTAGTACTTCTAGTGTTGGGCCTCTAACCTTTTCTAGAGAGGGGACCTTTTCCCTCCAGCCAAACTGTAGTATGGGGGGTCCGGAATTCCCTGGGTTTCTAACCCAGCTTCACTACCGCTCGTCAGCAAATAGTTTGGTTACCACACCAAGGACAAAACGGGGGTCTAAGACCCTCCGCCCCTTAAGGTCCTATTTTCCTATACACGATACCTACACACCATACCTAAACACAATACTTGCACACAATACATGCAAATTCTCCTCCGTCTTAATTTACCGACAGGCCACTGGACACTTCAAACTGCTCAATTTGGCATAACCAATATGCAGATTTTGATGTAACAGGCTCTGCTTACCTCTTCTAGTCTGCGCCTCGCAGTTCTCTGTGTCCATGTGGGCTGCGTCAACACTTAGCTGAATCCTGCGAATCTCCTGCTTGATCCCGGACGAGCCCCCAAATTGTCGGAGTACGCCGTCTCCACCGGGTCCGTTTGATGAGAAGAGATTGACGAGGAGACGAGGAGTAGCTGCAAGTCACCGATTTATTCTCTTAATCAAATGCGATTGGGAGCGACCACTGACATGCATTCAGCATGTACAGAAAGAGGCTCGACCAGGTGTTGTGAGGTCCGTGCTTCTATGGCCCAGAGGGGCATCTCTCCCCCCCCCCCCCCTTCTGGTACTTTCCCTTTATGTGACCACAGCATTTTTGACATCTGCTCTAAGTAGTTTTAGTCCTCAACCTCTCCCCCAGAAGCGTTCGCTGGCTCAGCATCTTTCAGAACTTCTCCTTATTTTGGGCTAAATATAAGTAACATTCGCTCGCTCCCCTTGACTCATCTTCCAACCATCTGGGCCAGGTCGCCGTGACCCGCCATCGCCCCAGACAGTTCCTTGTTCTATGTTAGTTGGAACATTGGGTAATTACCCATGGCATCTTTATATAATCTTCATGTTCCCTTTTTTATATGATTCTCATATATTTTTAATTCCTTCAGTCCGTTGATCAGAAGAGACTCACAGCTGAGACGTGGAGAAGTTGCAGGTCCAAGTTTATTCTCAAATCGATTGCAATCGGGAGCGACCGTCTGACATACGTTCAGCATGTACAGTAAGAAGCTCAACCATATGTATCAGCTTGCTTCCTTTATAGCTATTTTGGGCCTTTCCCCCCCCTCTCTATACCTTCCATCTCGTCACGTATTACATGTTTTGACATTTGTTCTAGTCAGCCTTATAGAATCATTCCCACAGTGACCAAACTGGTCACACTAAAACTTTGGTCCAGATTTGAGCGGGAAATCTGAGTGCGATCTCAAAACTTTGGGGGTCCGATTGCCACTACTCAACAGATAACATTGGAGAGCTTAGCATTCTTCTTATATAAGCGTTATGGAGAGATTAACACCGTTGAAATCAACTGTGATTTTTCACTCGACTCTACGAGGAAAAAATGACTGGGTTTAATTGCATAAACACTAACAGTGTAGACAACATTTAACTCCGTGTTTTTTACTCCTTAAATTTTACTGTGTCTGGTTTAAGTTTAGAAACATCTGCAAGTACGGTTTTTAACATTTTACATGATGTCTAGAAGGATCTGTATAAACTCGTTGTATACCGAGCCTGTATTCTGCTTGCCGCTTATATTTTATTTTAAACATTACCAATAAAGTTATGTCCAATGACATTTTTGTGGCGTTCTTGATTGACTCTTTTCTTTCTTAAACACCTAAATGACTGGTGTGTTTTGGTAATGAAAATCAGTAACTTATTACTGATAAAGTTCTATAAAACGTTACATCTGTGTAGCTGAATATGAAATATTAAGTTTGTTAAATGTGTTTACATCTACGATACACGGCAAATGGGGGCGTGTCAGACAGTGCACACACAAATACAATTTTCATTAAAAAAATACATGGTCTGATTGTCTCTTGAGGCACCACATGATCAGCCTGAATGCATTTCAGATGCATCATCTTGTATCCGTGAAGCATTTCATACTGATCCAACTGATCCTGGAGAAACACTGTAATGTCCTGCAGATCAGAATGGGCTTTCCGTCTGAACAACCACAAAACCTTGAGGTGCCTGCGCAAAGTCGACAAACTAATAACAATGCCATCTATGTTACTTAAAGCTGAAAAATACATTAGAGAAGGTAATATTATTATTGTAATATTATTCTTCGTCCTGTGCTCGCGAGTTTCACTTTTGCGCTCGCGAGTGGCATAATTACGCACGTGAGCTTTGACACTAATGTGACGCCATAGCCTCCCCAGAAGTACAGGTCGTACAGAAGTACAGATCAATTTACAACCGTGAACAGTTCCGACTGACCGGTCGGAAGTCGATTTGGTCGTAGGTCAGTCCTTTATTTTATATGTAACAATAATCATATGTATAATATACTGTAAATAATATCATCTTTAAATCATATTGTTTGATGTTTTTATCACCATTTTCTTAGTTGATTGTTGTCATAACTGAGACAGCTGCGAACAGCAGCCTGAGCGCGAGATGAAAGACTGAGCATCTCGCATGGATGCTCACGCTGTCGGCAGTTGGGGCGGACCCCGTCATAAAACAATAATGCTGCCAGACGCTGCACAATCGTGGCCAGATATTTGCAGTCTCGGAATGGTCGGAAAGTCGATCAGTCATAAGTCGCATAGGTCGTAAGTTGATTCACTGTAAAAATGACAAAATTCGTCTCAGTTGTTTAATGGTCTTTTTGTATATGTAGGATTTCTTTTGAAATTGGATTGCGTGTTGTAACACTAAAGAGTGTGTTGTGTAATGCACACAAAAAGTTCGGTGCGTACCGCAGTTTTGGGTTCACAATTCTGTACAATATTAATACAGCAGGGAAAAGAGAATTTGTATCACAATTTATTACTACATATGCAAACAAATTATAAGAATGTGTCATTTAACTGTTTGTAGTGGTTATTTCTATTCAGGACCCAAATAAGTACATAGCCCCCATAGCAGGTATTTCATGTCATATATAAGTGCTTGTAAATGTTATGTCATGTGTAAATGTTATGTGTTTGGCTTCTGAAAAGAAATAACCATTGCAAACAGTTAAATGATAAAACGTTTTACAGTATAAAATGTAATCCTCGCATGTGACCAGTGTTTTACATTTTTAGAGTTTCTTAATTTTTTAAAAATTGTGTGTAAAAATTGCAGTACATTGTGATACGAGTTACTAGTAATAGGCAATAAGCGGAAACGGCTCCCTCTTGAGGTAAAAGATAAAATAAGTCTCACAGTTGTCTATGCTGTGAAGTCGAACGGGCCCAGACGGAGTGTTTAATACCGCAGGGGATATAAATCAAGGGTATTTGAAGAGGAATTATGCGAGTAACAGCAATAAATCTCTTTTTATAATGAAACTACACCTTAATATTTACCTTGATATGTCTGACAAAGATTTGAAAGTGCAGGATTGACATTTTCAAAGCTTACGATTTATCATTCCGTTTTTTTGTTTTCATAAATCATTCACACATATCACTTGAAAACTGACGAACTCAAAGCAGATATTTATCTGAAACTGAAACAACAACTCAATGCAGGACAATAATTTAGTAATCCTATGCATACAAGAGACATAGGCCTAGTTGCCAAATACTTCCAAGGAGAGAGTAACCATCTAGTATGGAAACATATAAACTCCCCAGCAAATGAAGATGGTAGAGAACCGGATCTTTTCCACTTAAAAGTAAGCTTTTGAAGACCCATGACTAAGGCTACTGCGATTAGTCGACAGAATAGTCGATTATGTCAACGCATAGCTTTTAAAAATTATTCTCATGAAACCACCTTTGTGATTTCTAGAATGTTTCAGTTCATTATGACAAATGATTTCTTTTAATATCAGTATGTAATTATGGGAGTAGTTCAAATTATCACATAACCAGAGCATGGTTGTACACTGTGCCAAGTTCAATTGCACAAGCTCCTGAAGCGGAAAGTCACAGGCGCTATTGTGGATGATGGACGATGCAACAGGGGGCCGATGAAGCTTTGTGAATTTTTGGGCGTTCCCCATTTTGGCTTACTGGTACGTATTTTCAGTCATTATGTATTTACAATAAAACATTGTGATGGATCTGGGACCAACTCCATAATTGTGGAATTGTTGCCAATTGGGCGCTTCAATACATGTGACCGTCTTCACTTGTTAGGGTTTAGAGGGGAGTTTTTAAACTGGGGAGATAGGGGACGGAGGAGACAAAGAATATGGTGTTGATGCCTTGAGGTGCAGCTTGACAGTGTCACAGGGACAATAAAGAAATTTTTATTTCATTGAAGGTGTCATTGCCGTATGACAGAGGTTAGGAGCAATGCAAAGCCGGCCAGTACAATAATGATAAATAATACGAATATAATCGTTTACATTTATTAATTTGGCAGATGCTTTAATCCAAAGCGATTTACAACAAGGGAACGGACAACCAGCCTCCTCTGTGGCAGGTGAGAAGTGGCCCATTTAACAAGCAATAGGAACTAATAATAAGTAATTTGTATTTTGCCATATCAATATTCATTCACCTTTTTGGGAGACATCAGTTCAAACTATTTCCAAACATTTGAGGATCGCCTCTTGCCATTTCCAGAGCCACTTTCCATAATGAATCAAAAGGCGTTGGAATACAAACTGTATAGCCTTCAATCTCTCCAACTGCAGAACCACCCCACGAGGCCCAAAGGTTTCATCTCCTTTTACAAAAGCTAGGCAAAGAATAGGTAAAACCACCATCAGTGTTGTCTTTAAATAACCATCAGTATGGAGCGCTTAATATCTTTTCTCCTTCTAGCTCATAGATACACTCATTATTAAAAGCTATGAAGTTGTCTGCCTGCTACCTTAGATTCTCCACCGAGCATGTGAGAGATTGATTGATGGTGACAGTGTGTGCTCATGCTTGTTGGGACCAGTTAACGTAAGCTAAACCTGAAATGAGAACAGATGCTAAAAAGAAAATAATTAGCGAATTGAAATAGAAATGAAAAATGTATCAAAAATGTGTTGGATGTAAAGTACTGCCACACCACCAATGTCTTTTTACCTAGTTTAACGACAAACCGCAAAAGACGTTACGATTGCCTCTTTTTCACCTCGACTTCAGTACTTACTGCTTCAATTTTTTTTTACAAAAACAGTAGCATGTAGCATACAATGCTATTTGAATTAAATTAGCATAAGGATGTACCGAATTTAGACAGATGAACTTTTTAGCTACACAATGTGAATCTCATTAATATTTTAGATATACTACTAATCTGCTTATAAAACTGAGTGAAAATAATGTCAGTGGATGCCGAATTTTCGGCACTATGTCATCTGGAGGAAAATCGATCATGTAGATTAATCGACCAATCAGTAAAATACTCAAATAGATTAATCCACAGAAAGAGTGGTTAGTCAGTGGCAGCTCTATCCATGACTATCATCCATGACTATCACCAAACACAACAGATCCCCGAAGACCCATAAGATGCAGCACATTGCTGGCTAGTCTGCTATATTTAAAATAATCAACAACGTCAAGTCCTGCTCAAATCGAAAACAGTCACCAGGTTGCATATATCCAAATGGAGTGAAGAAACAAGGGAGGGAGAGAGAGAGAGGGAGGGAGAGAGAGGACCCTGAAGCGGTTTCAAACTGATAGAACATGTGCTACTGAGATAGACCCAGCAAATTACTCCCATTATCATAAAACACCCAAGATTCTATTGTACAGTCATCATTAATTTATTTGTATTTAATGAATTAGCATTTCTTGACTTTTAAAATCAAACCATGTCTTGCTACAATTAAACCCTGTGCTCTTGCACATGACTGTCCGCTCAGAGACGTCTTAATTACAAAAACAAGTCTGAAGTCAACAGAGGCCTTGCAGTGGTTTCACAAGCTGCTTATATTTTTCAAGTATGCTACACCACAAAATAAAGAAAATAAAGCGTACTGTCACTTTAAAAACAAACAAAAAAAAACTAAACTGTTAAACCATAATTCAATATTCACAAATGTACACTTAAGGCTTAATTGTTTAGCACTGACAATAGTAGCAGCAGTAAAGCACTTCTGAACTATTATTATTATTATTAATAATAATAATAACAATAACAACAACGATAAGGTTTTAAACACGTTGAACATGTTCGGACCCATTCACAACCTCCCACCACTGGGGGGGGGGGCTTCTACATTAGTAAATTAGCTTCCTCACCGATTAATCAACACACTTTGAAATGTTCTCTCTTTACCCATATAAGCCTGTCAAAGGTTCTCTGAAAAGGTTCTGGAAGAAAAAAGAAAAACTACTTGGGAGGTGGGTATTACAGTGGTCCACATTTATTTCAATACAGCACTAGACTGCAAAGTCCCTCATTGCGTCTAGGGGAGTCATATGAGCCTGACAGGGACATCCCAGAATCCCCTGCTGCGTGTCAGTGTCAGCTTTTGAGTTCCGCAGATGAGTGTGTGCGATTTCCTTGGAAAACAGGCATGACATTCGTGTCACAGGGGGAGATGGCCTCCGGACGAGCCAATCCCCCTGACCGTGTGTAGCTACAGAGCTCTCAGCAGGAGGTGCGTGTCATCAGCAGACTATAAGGCAAGCTTGGAGCGTCAGAATCATGCTGCTGTGTGTGAGTATGTGATTGGGCTATAAAATCTAGGGAATAAAAGTACACTTGCTGGCACGTGACAGTGTCAAAGAGAGCAACCCGAGTACTTCCAGCCAGTCAGTAGCAGCTCTGAGCCAGGAGGGGGAGATTCAGGTTTACTACAGATATTTATACTTCATCCGTTTCTTGGCGGGAAAAAATTAAAGAGATATCGACCTTGAGTCATCACACATACCAGAGAAAGCAAGACCATCTGAAAAGCTGACAGGGGGCAAGAGCCAGCCATTTGGGCGGCAATGGGCAAGAGACACCCGCAACGTCATCCTCTCAGCACATAATCACGCCGGTAAGATGGTGGGGGGGACGTGCGCTATGTGAGGATGTGAGCCGGGGAAGGGACGGAGACAAACTCTCGCAGGATATTCTTGGCCATCTCCACATTGTTCTGTGCGATCATCAGAGCCTTCTGGATGTCCTGGTAGGAGTAGCCTTGGCTCATGAGGTGCTCAATCTCACTGGTGATCTGTGCGCTGGCCCCTACCCCGATGGCCCCGCCCCCAGCTCCACCCCCAGGGGGCACAGGGCTCTGCCGCCTATCGGAGTTGATCCTGCGGGGCAGTGGCTTGGGGGGTCGTTCTGGTGCCTGGCCAGACTCACAAAAGCCTGATAAGAAAGAGAGCGCAAACGTGGTACGTTGAAGAGGAACTGCTGACTCAATCCAAATAGTAGCATGACCCCTTTAAACGTCACATCAACGAGGTGCTATAGATGCCAAGCTAAAGGTTCCTTGCAGTACCAAGGTCAGGCACCAGGGGGCACTACTCACCAGATCCACCAGGCTCGCTGTCCAGAGAGAGGCGGGCAAAGGAGGACGAGGTGCTGCCGATGTCAGACAGAGTGCGGCGCGCAGCCCCCTGAGGCAGTGGTGGCCTGGGGAGGTCGTAGCCATTCTCACCGGCGATATCATCGCTCGGCGGGGGGAAGCGAGCGCCATTGGTGCTGGCCACCGGCGGCAAATCTGAGTAGTCTGAGTGAAACATGAGGGGCCACAGGGCTCAGATCAGCCTCAGATCAGTCCACAGTGACCCCCCAGACAATCCACATGTTTGCTCCCTCCCAGCTCTTGGCCAATCAAAAACCCCAAATACATGGTACAAATGGGGTCACTGTGGTCACTGGTTTAGCCTAATCAATCAAGTCAAGTCATTTTAAAATACTAATGTTTTTTGTTAAAAAATAATACAGAAATGTATGTAAATGCACACACACATATATCATAAATGTTATTAACACTTAAACATTCAATCAAATAGTATTGACAACATCCATATTATTCATAAGATTATCAGTTACAAGGCAGGGTGACCAGATAATCCATGCTGGGGGGGAGACTTTCAGCTACTTCAGGTTTTAAAAACTACTGAAAGGCTCCTGTACTTGGCCAAGTAGTTCAGCTGTTCTTGTGCTTTGACTGGTTTGGTTCTTTGATTGAGACACCAATCCAGCTGTCTCACATTTACATTAGTGACACATGCATGATTACAGAGGACTGACCAATCAGCACTCAGAAAGAACTCAGGGCTTAAGTGGAAACCGGGTCTTTTTAATTGAAATGGTAGCTCACAAATGCTGTCCTAGCTCAGAGTGTCCTAGCTGACACAGATTATACGGACACCCCATTATAAGAATAAGGGAGCACGCAGACCTGCATTAGGAGAGATTAGCCTTTAAGTCATGACACATATTACTGCTCACACAAAGTCAAAGAAACAACCTTTGAGAGATGTGGATATAATTTATCAGCTCAACTGAGGCTTTGGGAGCTCAGAGTTAACAAGATCGACGCACATCCCTCGTCTGGACTGCTGGTGCCTCCCAGCGTGGGGGGGGGGGTATTTATTTTTTTATTTTATGTGTCTTATTCCACATTATATGAATCAGGACTTTACCTCATGTGACTCTACCTGCCGATTCTCCCTCCGGGGGCCTCACTACACACACCCTTACAGCCCTGCTGACTCACGCTGACGGCGGTGCTGAGCAGATGGGCAACGTACCAGAGTCCCTGGCCTGGTGTGGCTGGGCTGTGAGGAAATGGCCCTGGATGTTGTACATGGCCTCATACGTCTGCGGTCCCTCGGGATCCAGATCAGCCAGCATGGACCTGCAGAGAGAGAGGAGAAAAGAAGCCAATTAGGCCTGGCCGGGACATCCTACACACGCAGGAAAGAAGAGCCGGAAATTACAGATGGGGGGGGGGGGGGGCGTGTGATTAGACGCCATGCAAATGATAGAGATTAGCTGCCAGTGGGAGGGCTCACCGGGCAGGTCTGGGCACCACGTCCCCCACGGGCAGGTGCACAGGGCGGGAAGATGGGCTCATGTATTCCGTATCCTCTTCATTCCCACCACCCTCCTCTGCTGTCAGTGGCTTCAGGAGTGGGTGTGGCCTGGCATCAGAAGGGAGGGGCAACAGAGGGACTCGCATAAAAATAAATGTGGACTTATATGGGCATGCACACATAAACACATAAAAGCGCCCGTACCTGCTGGTGACGGCGTAAAGGGCATTTATAGATGTGCAGGGCTTTACTTTGGGGCTGTCGTACTCATGGCTACCTGATGCCACACCTCCACTATTCTGGAGCAAAACACGGTACAAAGACACTATCATCAGAAGTTTCATCCACCCAGACATGCAGGCTCCATGCCGGTAGAGGCGGGGCCAGATTCATATGGTATGCAGCCCTGGTCAAATGAGGCCAGTGCACTACCGCTGCTGTCCCATAGATGGCATTGAGATATATGACTTACCAACTGGTGGTCCAGGGTTAGGGAACAGCTGTGCTTCAGCGGGTCAGCACGCCCGTCGGGTCGCCCATCCAACGCAGATGGCAGGGCCAGTGGGAGGGAATGCCGGTTCGACAGCTCACGGGAGCCGGGCACCTGCGCTGGGGTTTTGGGCGCCGGCCGTGTGTTCCAGTCCGGCATGCCGCAGCTAGGGGGCAGCACTGAGGGCAGCTTGTCACGAGGGGATTCCCCCGGGGTACTGGGCAGGGGCCGCCGCTGGAGACGCCCCTCGGTGCCAGCCGACAGGGGAGCGCGGTCAGGAGGTGGAGGTGGGGGGAGGTCCCTTAAGGCTGGGGGCAGGGGGAGGGGCTTGTCCTTGTGATGTGATTGGGCCTGTGAGTAACAGAGGTATGAGGGGCAAATGAGACCCCAATTCCACACTAGAGTAGTAAAAAAAAGTTAAATTTCATTCTCAAAAGTGCTGGAAAACCATCGTTTTAACCATTAAATGATGAAACTGATTATTAAAGACTTGATTTAAATGGGGCTCAAAATGTCAGGATTGACCGGCACTGATCTCTCTGCATTTTATATGCAGGTGGGGAGGGGGGGGCTTGCCTTGGATGTAGCGCCCGGGCTGGAGGCCCCCCCTTGGTTGGATGGTCGCTGCCCCAGCAGGTCAAGACGGGGCGGTACGGGGGGCAGGGAGGCTTGGGGTGCCATGGAAATGGGGGAGGGGGGCCGCTCCACCTTCAGGAAGTGATGTGGTCAGGTTAGCGCAGGGGCGGGTCAGAGGTCGCAAGCCCAGAAACAGCCCCGTCCAAACCTCAGACGGTCTTTCTGACATCATCCTCTAAGGTGGATGGCATTACACGTCATTTATTTAGCAGGTGCTTTTATCTGAGAGCAGGGTGAACCAAACCCTGGAGAAACCGGGAGTCGTGGGTCTTGATGAAGGACCCAACAGTGAAATTACTCTGCCGACTCCAGGATTAGAACCAGCAACCTTCCAATCACAGGCACAGAGTCCCTAACCCTCTGAGCAACACATCTGCATCTTGTGGGGGGCGGATGGGGGGGGGGCACACAAAGCACATCCTACAAGTAAGAGCAAAATCTTGCTACAGCCTGTAGCGACAGTGGAGGGTTTAATCGACCGGGGCCTGATTGACATGCGCATGTGTAAGGCAGGGTGCCACAGTGGATTTATACCCCGGAAAATGCCATGTTGCTCATCATGAGGTGGGGGTCCTCCAGCCGGTCGTCGTCGTCGTCATCGTAGCCGGGGGAGGGGACGCCCTCCATGCCGTAGGAGCCAGAGCAGCCGCCGATGGAGCCGCCACTGTTGTCCTTGGGGTTGAAGGGGTCGACCACAATGGGCTCCGTTCCCTTGATCTCGCAGCGGCAGAAGGGGCAGCCCTGGCCCTCCGATTCCTGGGGAAAGAACAGATGGGAGGTCAGGGGGGATGTGTGGCAGCTGGGGAGAGGGGAATGGGGAAGAGCGCCCCCTACCTGCCAGGAGGTGAGACACGATGTACACATGAGGTGCCCGCATGGCTCGATCTTCACGTCCTTGTCGTTCTCGGCGCAGATCTTGCAAAGCTGGAAGGTGGAGCCCATCTCGCAGTAGAGCTCGTACTGCTCCTGTAGGGACAGATGCACGCGACATCAGGCAGGTGGGACCGGACGGAGCACGTCCACATTGCCGTGACGACAGCAGGGACACACCCACCTGCGTGACTTTGATGTGGTCCTGTGGCGACGGCTCGCACAATCCGGTCAAGTCTGGGTTCTGAGCACGGCCGTCAGGGAACAGGTAACTGGAGGGGAGAGGAGAAGCAGGGGGGTGTGTCGGCTGCTGCATTTCTGATTGGTTACAGAATCCCTGCTCATTCACAGCGACCAATCAGAATGATGGAATTCCAAAATTAGCATCATGGGTACAGACTTAAAAATACTTTTGTTTTCAACCCCTGGCAGAGTCCATTTGTCTCTACAAGACAAAATATTTACTTTCACATTCTTCATATGAACTGGTCACATACCGTCAAAAATGGAAAGACGAGAAACAAGAAGCAAACTAAAATATGTGTGTATTCATTGGCTAAAACAAAGTCAAAACAGGGCCTGAGCACATACTGACAGATACCGACAGGCAGCGAATTGAGCATTGTGGGAAACATCGAATTTGATTTCTTCCCTTATTTGATTAAAACTGCAAGGGTACGTCAGAAGCCGACCTCTGCACCTTTAGGTAAACGTGCCGTCTAATCAACCATGATTAGACCAACCCAAACCCAAACTCACAATCCTTCCCGGAATCCATCGATGAGGGCCTGGAAGAGGGGCTTGTTGTGGGGGATGGTCTGCAGGATGTTGCCGTCCGCCGTCACGTAGCCGATGGCCCACTGACCGAGCCGCGTGCAACTCAGCCTGAAGATGTAGCTGGGAAGGGGGCGGATGGAGGGCAGGGGGGAGTTCAGGGAGCCGGGAAGGGGAGACTGGGATCAGTACGTCACCGAAAAGCGCTGACATCGGGCTCTGGTTCGGTACATGTGAGGCGTGTGTGTATTGTGATGGGCACAAGGGGTGGGACTACAGGGATAGCTGAATGCTGATTGGCCCTCAGAGTACCCTGTCGACGAACGAGAAGACCGGCTCCTTTGTATAAATTATGGCCCCTCTTATGTCCATCCCCCCACTTTAAAAAAATCCTTCCATCACCCCCTGGTGCTCATGCGTGGCCTCCTACCTGCCAGGCTTGTGGATGAACTTCTGCAGTCGTGCCTTGACCTCGTCGTACGTCAGGAACGCCATGTAGCCCGGATGGGTCACCGCCAGACTGTTCCAGTTCCGCAGCAGCGAGGACCAAGGCTGGGGGGGGCGCAACACATAGACACCCCCGTCACACCCCACCCAAACCCCCGACATCAAAGCAGATGTGGCGGCTGCGGCTGCGGCTGCGGCCCCACTCCCCCCACCATAATTAGCATATCAGAACATCCTGTACTGTCCAGCCCAAAGCCTCCTCGCCTCATGCGTGAAACAAAGACGCAATTGAGGATGCACACGACAGCCCAGGTTTGCACGCTCGCCGGCATGTTCCGCGCTGCCCACACCAAACACGGTAGCTAAAATCAGCTAGGGCACTAACCAGCAGATCACACAGGCCCCTCCCCTGAAGAACGAGACCCAGCGATCTGGAATAGAGACGCGCAGCCCACAGCTGGTCCATCGCTAAGTATACCAGCGTCTGGTCTGCCTCCTCCTTCGAAATAGCACCGCCAGAGAAACATAGCATGTTTACCACAAACCTCAGCAGAGGCAGTCTGGTTCCCTACAAGTGATTGTAGGCCATGAGAGAGGTCATAATTAATACAGAGGGGCCAGCCTTATCATTAGCTAATGATATGCTTTGGATTGGTGAGTGATAGGGGAGTAGGCACTCCGGGGACCAATCAGCTTTCAGCTGAGGCCAGTGCACCTATGGCCCCACCCCTATAGACGTACCAGGGCCTCCCTGGCTTGGACACGCACCTGTACCCCTAGCTGAAAGAGGTGGGCAGTAACAGGATGTATGGGCGGCAAGTAGCATAATTCAAACAGCGGGGCCAATGATACGTTTTTGATCGGTGAGTGACAGGGGAGAGGACACTTCGGGGCCCAATCAGCTTTCAGCATGGGCCAGTACCCGTGTGCCTCCGCCCCTGTATACTCCCCTGGCCAAAATGAATCACTAAACCAACAAGTACCTAAACACAGCGGCTCAGATTCCCCCCTGCCCCCCCCGGCTATTTAAACTCTGCAGTTCACTCCAAGGCTCCACGCTGCTCGCTAACAGCTAATGAGGGCCTTCAGGCTGCACAAAGGGCCCACGCTCGCGCTTCCTCCATGGGGTTTATTTATCCAGCTGCTCCGTCTCCCGCAGAATCTGAGAATAACACTGAATTTTCCCCAGTTCTCTGAATTGGCAGAACCTCTTGCTCGGCTGAGTTTTCAGAGGACAGGACCCCCCCCCCACAAACTCCACCCCCCAAGAGATTGCTACCGGATGTTGAGATTGGCTTTCCCCCCCCTCCCCCTCCACCAGCAGGTCCCCTTCCTCACTGGGCCAGCACCCCTTAAGCACCCGCAGGGGTGTATGGAGGGCGTACAGCACGCATCATTGGCCCCCAGCGGGAACCTCGCCTCGGATCAGCGCCGGAGAAATGGAGCGGAGATCCAAAGCCTCCCCTCCAGGAGCAGAACCAGGTTCCTCAAACAAATAAACTGCAAATCAAAGAGTCCCCACCTCCACTTACAGTTCCTATTTATTTTAAATCACAAAATTAAATTAATCATAATAATAAAAAAAAAAAATCTTCAACTCGTTCATGGAGGAAACGCGATATCTTTTCCGTGACGTTACTTTCCGGAGACCATAAACAGAAACACCCCCCTTCCCCTCCCCGACACATAGTTAGCCATCTTGGGCTAACTGACGCCCCCTCGTCCAACTGCGAGAAGCCCCCCCGGCGCCCCCTCCAATCCGTCTTCATCGGCATGCAGGCGGGGAGCGTGGCCTGATGCACAGAACGCCGGACAAAAGGCCGGCGCCAAGCTCCCGGGCAGTACTCCCGGCTGCCTGGCACACGCCGACGCCAGCTCACTGCCGGGCCGGCCAATGAGATCATTCTGCCCGCCTGCCAGCCTCTTCGAGTGATTATTTACCCTTGGGCGAGTAGAGAGCTGTGACTGCGCTGGGTCACTTTGACCAAGTACACTGATCAAGTCTGAGCGGCAAAGTTTAGACCCTTTTTCCACTTTTAAATGATCTCCACTCGCCCCCAGATCATTCCCGACCTTTGCCACTCCCAAAATTCAGAACAAATCCCAGGGATTAAGTTGGGAAGGGCATGATGACAGGGGCATATAGATCAGAATCTCAGAAGTGCCACTGCAGCCCAACACCCACCAGATAGGTGTAACCTCACTGTTTTTCCCAGGAAAGGTCTGGCAGAATGGCCAGACTACATTTGGTGGCTGTTGCATGCACTAGCACTCAGTGGGTCAAATTGTCAGGGAAAGGGGGCGGAGCTACGACTGGGCCTAACATGCTGGACAGTGGCTCAGTCGTCATCAAAAGCTCCATTAAAAAACCAAAATGAATAAAAAAAAAATAAAAAAATATTCACAGCGGACTTCTCAAAATAAACCAAAGACAGCAAAAAAAAAAAAACTGAAAGATGACAAACAGGAAGGATGACAAGGCTCCACAAAAGAGAAGTCGACATCCGAGAGGAAAGACAGCTGTAAGCCCCCCCCCCCCCAAACGCTACGACTGTCATAGTGTAATTCACGGATCAAGGCGTTGTGTAAATACCGGGCGGTACAAAGCAGCCTTAGAAGTTTAACCGCTAAATAACCGTAAGCCTGCCAACGGGTGAAGCTTCTTGTCAGCGCCTGGCAGAGAAATCCGGACCCCCCCCAAAACATGAAGGGGAGGGGCTACCTGGAAGAGCCGGGTGAAAATGTCGAACTCGAAGACGGAGATGTAGTCGTTGCAGGTGAGGTCGATGGTGGACTTGAGGGCCATGGCCTCCAGGCCTGAGCTGATGGGGTGGAACTCGTGCAGAGCCCCCCGGAAGACCTTCCACTGCACGATGGTCCTGCAGAAAATGGGGGGGGGGCATTGTTTGGGGGCCGTGCCGGGGACAGGAAGCGGCCCGTGGCCGCAGCACCATAGCAAGTCATAGCTACTGCAAACCCACACAGTTCTCACACCGCCCACTGCACTGAGCTACTGATTGGCTCCAATCGATCATTTTAGTGGTAATAAAACTCACAGTGGGCGGGGCTACCATGCACTGTCAATCACAATATAACTGGTTATGTCCCCGGTGTGTGTGTGTGTGTGTGTGCGGAGGGTTTGAAGATCTGGTTCCACAAGAGCGTTGCTTAGAAAGGATCTAACTGGGACTCATTATTAATCTGACTAATTAATTCCTGGACAGACTACAGCCTCCAGTTACACTTTCGGTTCCCCAGCAGTTAGCATTGTGGGCCCACATCTTCAGACCTTGGCTGAGCTCCAGGTTCTCCATGACGCTGTGCTAGAAATCCCTTTCGGGGGTGCCGGACGCTTCCGTCACACTCACTTGTCCCCGAAGGACCGCCTCCAGAACTCGGCTGCGTCCGCCTTGGTGATCCGGAAGTTGTCTCCTTGGAACAGGCCGTTGGGGAAGATGGCCTTCAGCTCAGCCAGCATGTGACTGAAGATCAGCGAGAGCTTGGTCAGGTTCCGCCTGAGAGGGGAGAAAGAGATAGAGAAACTCTAGTCAAACACCGTATGGGTAATTCATGCAAAGGTGCAAACTTTATCATTAGCAAATCATGTGTCCTGAATAGGCGAGTGACAGCGGTGGGTCACTCCAAGGGCCAATCGGATTTCAGTGGAAGCCACCGCCCCCATGGCCCTGCCCCTGCATATGGGGAAGCAGTCACAGAAGGTTATAATCTGAACTGGGGTCCTTCAGGCCGGGACCTTCCCTGATTCATTTAACAGCTCAGCGATGATGTCATAACTTGCATGGCGTATAGATTTACGCTTTACATTATATCATACAGACATACACAGTTCTTGTAAGAGATCAGATTTATTTTTCTTAAATTCCCCAAAAGTCACATTTTTCATTGCACACTCATGACAAACAGCTTATACCTCCCACAATTACACTTTGTTAATGCGTCACTTCTTTGTAACTAGAGACAATTATTGAAACTGATATGTTTGCCCCAGGTTACTTGAAAGTTTTACAATGTGCCCTTCCATACTGACCTATCAGAGTGAAGGGGGGGGTGGGAGAAAGGCCAGTGGGCAGAGCCTCTGTCACATGGAACAGGGAAACACACAGAGACAATGGGGCGATTGGCCCAGAGACTCATGGTAGGCGGTGCTAGCTTAAAGAATTTGAGAAAGGAAGGCAACATTCAATTGGCTAGCGAAGACCATCTCCATGGGTGTGCATGCACGAGCATAATTCACACAGCCAGGCTACAAAAAGAAGTATTTTTTACAACAGCAATAGCAGGTTTACATGCTATTTTCAATAATGAGTGTATGAACAGCTCTGACCATAAATCCTGTTGTAGTTACAAGCCATTTACCCTCATGCCTGTTTATCGTGTAAACGTCGTCTATACATCCTACCATTGTTGTGCTTCACGGATACCTGCGCTACTTTCCATTTAAATCAGAAGCGCAGCAGGTGAGTATGACAGATGGTGTGTGTGTGTGTGTGTGTGTGTGTGT
>JAODKF010000044.1:18359302-18371797 GCA_026779585.1 Mormyrus proboscirostris
GGCGGATTGGGAGGACAGATACACTTATTCACTCAACAGCTGTTCATGTAATACTATATATAAATAGTGTTGGGCATTTCAGGTGTGGTAGCTGCAAATCCAAACCAGGAATTTGTTTCTACCAACCAGCTGCACACGAAGAGTGACAGTCACAGAAAACTCAGCAGGGAGTAGAAACCAAATCATGGTCTGGATTTGTAGCTTCTGGACCTGAAATGCCCATCTTAGGCAGGCAAAAATATTTAAAAATGATCTTCATGTTGGTGTAAAACTGTGATTATTATGTGTTACTGTAGCAGTTTCAATGCCTGTGTTAAAGTCAACCCAGTGTTTGCGGTGACCAGCTGTTACAGTCAGCCACCAGCACACTATGTTTGGCTAATTTATGCCTCATCAAGTTATTTAACTAATTAGTAAATTAATTAAATGAGCTGGTGGTGAAATTTAACGAATACATGGAATGGTTGGGGTGCCCCTGAGAAGAGGTTTGGGACTGGTCTGCTGGCATACGGGGCATTTTCCCCGGTGGTCTGATGGGATATGTGCCAGCAAAATTTATCCTGGGCAAGTCGATAAGAAGATGTGTACATTTTTGAAGAAGAGAACATTTTTTTTATTTTTTTCGCGTTAGCCTACTATTTATTAGCATATATTCTAATGTATTTTTTTTCCCAAAGACAATATACACTTAGTATGACTTTATATATTTATGTATGTGTGAATGCTCTGCTTTCATAGCTTTTGTTTTCCCCTGATGATTTAACATTGGACACGTTTCCTTTGTCTCACAGCAGTCCCATACAGCGACATCTATGACGGATTGCCGGCGCGCTCCGGCGCCATGGTAGTGATGACCGTGATCCTGGTGATCGCCGTGTTCCTGCTCATCGTGGGCTTCGTGCTCACTGTGATATTTGGCCACTGCAAGAAATGAGTGATTACAAAAATTTAAACACAGTCAATACTTGCTTTAAAGACAGTTTAAAAAAATATTACGAACCTTGCAATGAACACATTTCTACAATAGCCGCATATTTCATTATATGTTATATCTAAGTTAGACCTATTTGTATTGGCTATATGCATTTTTAAGCAGATGGGAAAGCATGCAATAGCTTAATTTTTGAATTTTCATTTGCATTGTTATGGAATGTGCATTGAATAGATATTTTACAATTTTTGTGTAATATACTAATTATATACTATGTTTATTCTTCTTCGCTTTAATTTTGCAAATATGTCGGATTTAAATCACCAATAAACCTTTAACAGTTAATACGGGTTCTTGTCTTGTGAAGCTGTGTATTTACACCATAAATATTACTGCATTTAGAAGGTGTGAAATCACGATACTTGTCAATAGCATGACAGTGATTAACAGTGGTAACTGCGTACGGATGAGATTTAACCGGTACTTAATTTAGAATTTAATTATCTGCCATATATCCACAAACATGTCTCTGTAATGATGCATTTATCTTTAGTGAATTGTAAAAGTTTTGCATAACGCAGCTGACTGAATAGCAATTAGTCATAATTACGAGTCTGACAATGAAAACTATGTTCAGCTGGTAAAGTCATTTCAAAGTGAGCTGGTCCGTGCGTCTTAACGTACTGCTTATAACAAAATTACTTGGGCCTGACTGAGACAAAACGTTGCATGGCTTTTTCTTTGGACTTGGAAGAAGCGTTAAGGGAAACGGTGACGAAATGTTTCTGCAGATTCAAAACCAAAACAATTTTCTTAATCTCCATTTAACAACCTGTATGAGTGACTGGGATATGAACGAGGAAATCAAACTAACCACGACTACAGATCAATTTTACCAGGGTAAGAAGGGAATCCGATTTAGCTGTAATAGTGAATGATTTACGCGTTTGTCCTTTTTCGACATCGTTTGTCTTTATTTAAACACCTCTTCCTCGACTTTCCCTCAAACTCAGACGAAAAGCGCAATGACCATTACCTAGTGCACTGGCACTACGCCCGAAGCTGCAGTCGCGCCTCCCCAGAGGATGACGCCGAGTCTCAGTCACGATGCGAGCCAGAAGGTGCGATCGGGCGTAGACAGCTTACATACAAAGCCACTCGTAGGTGATCATTCCAGTATGTGGGGCTGCTAACTTTGCTCAGATGGCTGGAGTAAAACTTTTAAATTCCAGACAAGTCTGCACACGTATTTACATGTATGTAACAGTTACTACCTTGTAAATAGTCTGTAGGGTTTGAAAACTACCCCAACGCTCTTGATGTAGCTAATTTCAGGTTTATAATGGAATGATATAGATTTGCCGTAAGATTTTTTGCGTGATGGTTAGAAAGCGTGAATGTCACGCCAGATGCGTGATCGTTGGCAGCCCTGTGTATGTCAGCGCCACGGTCTGGCGTGTTTTGTCTACAGGGTTGTTTGTCCAAACCGAAGTAATCTCAGATGAACCGTGCACATTATAGCTGCCATACCAGGGAAATTCTGGTATTTGTTCAGAACCTGGTAAATCTGGAATATGCTCTTTGTTTTTTTTAATTACTGAAGTGTAGATTTTCTTTTCAGAATCTCTGGTCCAGCCAAGCTTATGGTTGATGGTAAACCCTACTCTAGCATGTCCAATCAAGTACCCCAAACATGTGTCCAGTACTCCGGTATCCCTGTCACCAACACTGGAGTGTCCTCCAGGTCTTCCAGCTGTCCCGTCCCACAGCCCTGTCACATATAGCCACCCACCATCCCCAATAGAGGAATCCTTCCTTGCTTCTTCTTCCAGCGAGTATCTGGTGCGTAATTGTGCGGAGTCTAAATTTGCGTTCGTTGCTATTAAATTGTTTTGTGGTGAGCCTTAAAATTTAAAAGGTACATCTGTAATGTAAGTATTGGGGCCAGCTATGTTGACGCTAAGTTGGTGCTGTATCAGAGCCAAAGATCTGCAGGGTGGTAGATCTGCAGGAGCGGGCTTAGGCAGCCCTGGGTTGTAGGGCGTACGAACAGGTACAGCGATTTGGAAAGTGACAACTTAATGGAATGATGTGTCTGGATCGTGAGTGGAAACCTGACTTGCAGATGTGGATGTTCTGCAATTTGAGCCTGTGAGCTTTGAGCTCCTGACTCCTGAGTGTAGATTTGGGTATTGACAGTAGGGACATGTCCCTACCAATGTTGTGGGAGTACAATTAGTGTTTAGGGGAGTGAGAGGTTCTGGGTGGGGGGAGAGGTCACATGGTCCATACTTGTGTCCTTTAAGTGAATTCATGTCATGGAGTCTTAATTTCGGTCAGTTCAACTTGTCGGTTAGAGTTTTCACTCTCTACTAGCTGACAGATGACGATGACGCGTCCTCTGTGGATGTCCCGGTTTGCCAGAAGATCAGGACCAGCCGGAAGTCACGGCTGCCTAAGGATAGGGTCCGGAAGCTGGGCTTGGCCCAAAGCAAGCGCCTGCAGCGGGTGCTGCAGGAGAGCAACAACCTGAAGAGCGGGGCGTGGCCTCGGCCGCCCGTCAACTACTGCATCCTCATCGCCATGGCGCTCAACAGCAGCCGCGCTGGCAGCCTCAACGTGCAGCAGATCTACAACTTCACCCGGTATTGGTCGTTTCTCACTTTGGAACACGTGCTCAGAGTTTGAGGTTCTGTATTTCAGCCTTAATCCCCCCCCACCCCCCCCAGAGAGCACTTCCCCTTCTTCCAGACGGCTCCCGATGGCTGGAAAAACACCATACGACACAACCTCTGCTTCAGCAACAGCTTCAAAAAAACTCCGCAGCAGGTGTCGAGCGAAGGTAAGAGGAAGTCCTGCCTATGGCACCTGACCCTGGATGGAAGGCGCCGTCTGCGAGACGAGATACAGACCCTCACGGGGGAGTCATTCCGAGTTCTGAAACGCAGCATGAACAACCCAGGTGAGCTGCAGTTCTCGGGAACATTAAATGTATCCACCACTGTTGGCTGTTGGATTTTTACACAGCTGTGCTTTTCTCCCCTCCAGATATGATCCAGGCTCTGTTTAATCTGTGACTGATTACGTGCCGTACGCAGCTGGATGGTGGAAGATTTTCTTTAAATTATGGCAGGACGATGTGATTTTTTTTTTTTTTTTTTTTTTTCGTGGCGATCATATGGACAAGACTCATTGTGACCACTATTGTCTTTCACTGTAAATAAACGCACATTTTCGGAAACCAGACTTGGGCATGGTTTGTGATGCTTTATTCTAGGAACAAGTTCTGGAGGCTGACGTTGCAGTAATTCCTCCAAACCGCTAGAGGGCGATCAGACAAGTCAGCTACTTGTTAACGGAAGTTGAGTCCGGCGCTTATGACCAACGAAGGGATGGCAAATAAACACCCTGTAAAGAAATCGGTTTCTTCAGTTACTGCATTCTAACATTTTCCAGGTTATAGAGCTAAATGATATAGCTGCGCCATGCGAGGGCTGTAGTGTACGAGCCGGCGGGACATATGGCGGTGTTTCACTGCGCTGTGTGCAGGCAGACCACCTTCGCGGGGAAGAAGCACATCTACAGCAAAAGCCATCAGGCCAAATTGAAGGTTGTCCTGGTCAAGTTTCTGGAGAAGGTACGGTGAAGGCGATGGGGGAATGGGGATCCGCAATTGCGGGGGATGTAACGGTGGCCGGTGTATGTCCGTGTCGGCACGCAGGTGAAGGAAGCGCGGCGGGCGCTCAGGGCGCCGCGGGTGGAGAAGCTGGACGCCACCGAGCACCTGCGGACCTTCTGGTGCTACTGCTGTGGGTTGGAGGTGCAGAGGCATGTAACCGACGGCAGCCTCACCGTGCTGTGCGCGGGCCTGCTGGAGCACATGGCGACGTAAGCAAGGCAGCCCGTTTAAACCTTATAAATACGGATGTTGCTCTAATTTTAGATCCCCTTGTCATTGTACAGAGTACAACGAAATTTTGCTGCGGTTCACGGTGCATTCACACGTAAGATGAAATAAAAATATCTGAAGTATTACTAGAGTGCAATACAGAAAACTGGCGCATTTATACTATTAAACATAACATCACACAGGACATAAACCTAATAAACCATGGATGGGACATGAAACAATAAATATAGGAGCTATTGCACTGAAGATACTGCATAATATTGGTATTAACCCAGAAAAATGTCTTTGGTGGTGTATGTAAACATTGTGGCCTTGCATCTCCTACAAGGTGCAGTTAAATGTAAACATTTGCAGTGTCCTATTAAAGTGACTGTAATGACGAGTGATAGGGGCAGACAGACCCACAAGTCTGTGTTTGACAGTGTTAAGTTTGCGTACGGTTCTGCAGTAAAAGCCGTTTTACTGATGATGTTTGCATGGGTTGGGTGCAGAGTAGCACATCTTGCTTGCCTTTATGTATTAACATATATATCTGATACACAAATATCTGTTTTGTCTACCTTATTCTGTGCCAACAAACCGCTTATGGAAAGGTGCGAAGTCCTAGCGTAGTAAATGCACAGTGCCAGTCTAGTGAATTAATTGCATTGTTCTCCTGCTACCTTCCCCATGTTAGTAGCTTTTGATTCTTCACTCGAATCCCCAGTTCGCTCCTGTTCATTTTTGTTTATTAACATATTCTCATGTTTTCTTATGAATTAAAAGCCGATTTCATGATCTGCTTCTGTTCCAGCCTGGATCACAAGAAAAACACAAACAAGTTCTGGTGGGACAACAAAGCGGACCCCAAGCTGAAAGACAAATTTTTAGTGACGGCAGAGGAGATTGAAAGGTGCTTGATAATCCATCCGTCGTTTAATAGTTCATGCGTAAAGTACATAAATCCTAGACATGCTTATATGTTTTTTTTTCCAGGTTTAAAAGCACAGTTTCCAAAGCGCTAGATGCCTTTGAAGAAGAGGAGGACACACTCTTGAAGCAGGTGCTGGTTTGGCCAGAAGCGTGTCTATCAGGGTGACGTTGAACTGCTTTTAGCTAAAGGGCTTCTCGTTATAGCAAGCAGACATAATCAGAGCCCAGGAGCAGCATCGACAGGAAGTCCTGCAGTCCCTATTAGAGGTTGGTTTTCCCAGGATGCACCTGAGCAGTATCCACACCTAAGTGAACAAAGTGTTTGCTTTTCCATGTTCTTCTTTTGGGTTTGAGTGTTCGTTCTCGCTCGACTCCTGCCTGAACACGCCTCGCGGCCGGGGTGGGTCAGTGTATTTGGGGTGGGAAGGACCTTGTGGCCTCTGTTGATCTTTCCTGAATCAAAATCAGCCTGAGCCAGAGCCTGCGTCGTCGGGACCGGGCCAGCAGGAGGCGCCGGAGGTGGGACCCGGGTATGAGTCACCGTCTTTGTCTGGGAGCTTCATTCCACATGTGTGTGAGAAACCTTAAAAAAACTGACATGTTGCTATAAAACACACTCCACAAGGATTGAAATGTGACATGCACACGTACCATAAACAAGCTGTTTGTGCACTGATGACATCGCCCACGGTGACGCCCGGCCGAATGCTCTTTGCGTCCCCTGCTGACGTTAACAGTGTCACGTTGGGTCCCGCCTCTGGGAGCAGCTCTTGCCTCAGGGCCCTGGGATCAATGGAGGAGGCGGAGCCCTGCTGGATGGGCCCTCTGGAGCGAAGCCATTGGCCAGAGCCGGAGACTAGCCTGACTTTCATTGGCTACCAGGTGAAAAAGCTGCTGTCTTAATTATTTTAAATAAATCTGGTTTGCTTTTGTGATAGATTACTTATATTTATAAGCAGTAATTTAATCGCTGTTAATTGTTTTTTGTTTATACAGGATTCTTCAGTTTATGGCAATATCCACACAGGTACGCTGGTGACTTTAGTGTCTTTGAAGAAGGCTGTCTGGCTATTGCTTGCCGTCTCCATGGCTAATAACGTCTCATCGTTGGTGCCCCGCAGGTGCTATCCCCCCCTGGCTGCTGGACGACCCCCAGGAGGGGAGCTCCAATGGCGCAGTGCAGGAAATCGGCCCCTCCCACCAGGAGTTCCTGAAACACAGTAAAAAAAACTGTTTCTTCCTCCTGCTCATTCTCACGCAGTCTGAGGTCGTGAGGCTGCTTGGGTTTCCGGTCATGAATCAGAAGCCTGACCTATCAGGGTACCGCCTAGAATCGCTACGGCAACTGCTGCACGCTGGCTCCCCATTGGTTGCTTGTGGCCCTTTCCGATGATGTGAGAAGCAGTAGCTTGTCGCAGGGGCGATCATCGCTGCACAAGTCTCACTTTCACCTCCGCCCCTCCCCACAGAGGAGAAGGAGAAGCTGAAGAAGCTTCCAGCAAACCGCGTCGGGGCTAACTTCGACCACACCTCCCAGACTGATGCGAACTGGCTTCCGTCCTTTGGCCGGGTGTGGAACAGCGGCAGACGCTGGCAGTCCAGGTGCCCCCCCCCACCCCCCCCAATAGATTGACTCATTGTCATATATGCTTTCACCAAAACTATTTTTGTGTTGGACTGTGTGTACTGTACTCACAAGGAACTATGTACTCGTAAGGCCCTATTTTATTTTTTTTTTTTCTTTCGACCTCATTTTCACCCACCGCTAACTGCTTCGTATTCTGCCCAATCCAGGAACCAGTTCCGGGAGGAGGAGGGGCAAGCGGGCAGGAAGGCGAAGAGGCGCAGAGTTTGGGGCAAACTGGGGCAGAAGCCACAGAAACCACCGCAGTAAACATCCCCCCACCTCCCGGGGGGGTTGTAGATCAAAGCAAGCTTGGATGTTTAAAAGCAGCCCTAACCAGCATTGTGGCAGCCTTAAAGGCACACCTGTTGCTTGCTAGTAAATGTGCAGGTTGATGCAAATTTTTGCAATAATTAACCCCGGGCCCCCCCCCCCCCCCCCGACCTCAGAGCAGAAGCTGCCCTAGGGAGTCTTAAAGTATCTTTTTTATTTGCCTGTGCGCCCTGAGTCGCACAGTTACTCATTATCACACATGGGGTACTTTGCATAATTGCAGTGAATTTAAGACATGTAACCAGTGGCATAGCGCAGTCACGAGTGGCACATCTGTTTCTGTATTTAATGCCTTTTGTTTAAAGTTAATAGTTCATTAGGTCTGCGGTGGAACTGAAAATGCATCCAGAGGGAGCAGTTAACACATCCCTGTGTTTTTACTGCAAAGGCAGATGTAACATGGACATAACAGTAAAAGAAATTAAACAAGCATTCTTCTGTGAGGTCTGTTTTTTAAAGCGGCAGCTGTTTTCAGTCCTCCAGGATTCCCAGACAGTACACATTTTTGCTCCCACCACGCCTGAACCAAGTATTCGGTGTTCTTGATTGGCTGGGAGCTGGTAGAGAGCAAAACTTTGGATTGTCTTGGGGTCCCAACGGATTGGATTGAGAAACACTGTTTCTGATCCCTCAGTAAATGGACAAAGCAAACATTATGTGTGATACCCAATAAGATGTACCACCTTTGTGGACCTTCTGCTGTCTAAAGATCAACACAAGCTGAATGATTAATATTAATTGTTCATGCGCTGTAAGCTGTTAAGATATTTAAATGAAGGAATTGTAATTCTATTATGCAGTCGGTTATGTTAGTCTGTACAGTCAAGAATAAAGGTGAAATATCAGTGCAAACAAGCCTGTGAGATTTCCCAAAATAGTATGCAAATGTCAGGGGGCAGCGGTGCTCGTCTAATGGCATAATCATATCTAATTAACAGTTCGGATGTCAAGCAGGCATAAATGGGTCAACCCTGGAAGGTTCTGGAAGGGACGGAGTCCCCAGTGGCGGGTTTATGCAGGTCTGTGGGCTTGGGCCCCTGCATCTTTCTCCACAGGCATGGTGGTGGTGTGTCTCAGTGGCTTAGGATGCTGTGTCTGATCTGAAGGTTATCGGTTCAAATCCCCAGGTCAGCAGAGTGATAGGACTGTTGGGCTCTTGATCATGGGCTCTTGATGCTTCAGGGACTGTCTGACCCTGCTTTCTCACAGATGTACGTCGCTTTGGATAAAAGCATTTTCTAAGTAAAATGTACACTGTCCCATGTGTGTCCAGCCACAGTCACATGTCATGCTGTTTACAAACACACAGGATGTTTACCGTGTGCCACCATTTTTCTAGGCTGCCATTGGCTTATTCAGCTCTCAGAGACTTCAGTGGTTTCAGGAGCCCTTAGCTCCCGATGGTAGCTGGGGACTCTCCCCCACCATCTTCTGATTTCTCCTGCGTGGCTGCTGTGCCCCCCAGGCCGTCAGAGACCCTCGCTGCCAATCGGGTGCCCTGATCTGCATGCCGTCTGATAGGAGTGGCGCTACGCAAACAGGGACTCCCGATGAATTTATGTTGGTTTCTGTGCACCTCCTTCACCGATTCCCGCCGCCCTGCGTGAAATGGACGGTAGCGTTGGTCAGCATTTGCTGAGGATCTTTACCCCCCCCTTAACAGCAGGACCATGGAAGATCCTGCGTTATTCCTCCGACATGAAAAACATGAGTGTCTCAGAATAAGGACCCTTTTGGCGTCTAGTGCTTCTCTTGCATGTTCCCTCTAATTAGCTGATAGTGCGAAGTGGTTCAAAATCGATTGGTGAAACTCTTATCTGACGCCAGTGCAGAATGCTTGCAGATTCCGCTCTAACTTATCACCTCAGTTTCTGTTTTCCTAAGGCGGGTGGGGGGCATTGGCCTCTGGCACTTTTAATGGTATCTGTGAAGCAATTTGATTCAACAAATCTTAATCAGTTTCTAAGTGCGAGCAGTTTAAGTCTTATTAGTGCTTTAAGCTAGCAGAGTGCCGCGATTGTGTGAATTGACTCCATGACGGCTGAGACGACATCTCTGCCTTTCTGTTGTAGGCGGTCCAATCAGTTGCCTGTTTGGGTCCTAACTGATTCTTGAAAAACGACGTGAAGAACCTTCTGCCAAAAAAATTCAAAACCAAAAAAAAAGTTACATTTATCTAATGAGATAATTACCTGGAGGAGAATTTGTAGTGCACCGTAGGGTGTAATTACAGGTGATTGTTTTAGCAAAATAAAGTACCTGTAGAGGTTGGATCTGTCACCACTGCCTGGCCAAACCTGCTCATAATGACTGATGTATGGCGCTATAGTAATTCATCTGATCCCATATCAGTACTTGGCAATGCTTCTAGTTTATTGGGCATCCATCACTTGGAAACGTTGCGAAGCATGGAGCTGCTTCGAGCATTCGGAAGCGTTTAAGATGCTTTTATCTCACCGTCTGGAGGATGGCCAAATGACTGTCGCCAAGACGAAGGGCTGGCTGGCGGAGGGAGATTCAGTGACTGATAACTGGCGATGACGTCCTTTGCGTGAAATACATTATACACCCTTTGCTACTGGGCTTTAAGTTACGGAGTGTGTGAGGTACAGCGGGGGTTATCAGCCCAGACCACGGGGATCCCAGACAGCCTACATTTCTGCTCCCATCCAGTCAAGAGCACCGAAGGTACAGAAGGAGCAAAGATTTGGACCGGGGCTCCCCATGGCCTGGGTTGAGCACTGCCGTATAGAGAATCAGTTCAAAAACCAACACAGGAATCAAGTGACTGTCCACCCAAGCAAGACTTTCATGCTGTTGCTTTTGACCAACCGCAAGTTTTTTTTGTTCTTTTTTATACCAACAGTGTCCTATTTTCGCCCCAGAGCGTAACCCCAAGGGGAGGGGCTGTATTCTATTCGCATTTAAATCAGGAAATTTCAGGGGAGGTGTGTGGTTCTAGGGGTTAGCCTGTGACTAGAAGGTCATTGGTTCCCATGATTTCATCACTGGTCCCTTGAATAAGGCCTTTAACCCCGATCGCTTTGGATAAAAGTATCAAAGCCAAACCTGAAGAAAGAGGTTCATCACAAACCTTCGACTGGTTCTCTGTTTTAGCACATGGGGTCAGCAGTTACATGTGCCAAATGTAGCAACAGCACTGTTTTAGTGTCAAGGACTCTGGCCCTGTCAATGGGTAGCAAACAGGAAATGATGTCACCACTGGAAAGAAAGCAGGAAGCACTGAAGGCAAAAGACAGCCTGCCAGACTATGACTGTGCCAGACCCAGTTGCACCACTGAGAAGCATCAGCTGAGCTCAAGACACATATAACAGTGCAGGGTGATGTAATCAAACTGGCGTCTTAGGGACCCAATGGCCACCAGGGGGCACACTATCTGATCAGATGATCAGAATGGGAAGGAAGACGACAAATGACTACTATGTTAATCGAATGTTGGTTAGGACCCTGAAAAGGGTTGGGCCAATGAGGTCTGCTGCCCTTAGGACCTAATCCTAGTGAGACTAAACCCCACTGCTTTGTGAAGACAGCTCTGAAACGATTCAATATAGAATATCACCTTTATTTAATAAAAAAAAAAAAGGTCATTGTGCACATCGTATTCCGTCCTCTCGCCGTTTCTGTCGGGGCTGCGATGCGACTCTGTTCCACAGCACAAGGTTCACACACAGTTTTTGGCACTTTTTTAAAACCGAACGAGTGATTCAAAGTCTCCTCCTCTCCCCGGTCGGTTTCTGCAGCTCTCAGTTGGAAAGTGTGTCCATAGATCGTAAAAAAAGAAAAAATAAACAATGATGCTTATGCTAATAATCGGTGATGGTGAGAGCAGTGATACTGAAACCGCAGAAACAAATATCTGTATTGGCAGATGACGGACGCGATGGAAAATAAACAACAGCGATAAAGCAAAGAGAGATACTGCATAGTACGATGCTCCTCATGGGCAGACTGCCAGAGCCCTGGGGAGTCAGTGGGCACAGAGTTGGACACTCCCCCAGGAGGTGTGGTACGGTCCAGTCTGCTGTAGAGCTCCCTGAGCCCACCCACCTGCTACAGTACCTGCCTCAGAGTGCCCAGGGAAATGGAACAGACCAACGGGGGGGGGGGGTGATCGTGCGGTCTACTCGGGCTCCCCGACGTCTATGGTCTTCTCCCACTCGAAGCTGCCCTCGCTGTGGGTGGGTGAGGCCCCGGCCGCTCCCGCCACACGTGCCCGTAACCCCTGGAAACGGCGGCACTCGGGGCAGATGCGGGCGTGGCTGCAGCTCCGTGCCACCAGGGTAGCCTCCTGAGCCAGTCTGTGGGCGAGCGCCTCGGGTACGCCGGCCGCGGCCCCCGCCCCGCACACCATGCCGTTGCTGAGGCTGGTCACCGCCCGCAGCCGCCCCGGCTCCTCGGGAAGGAGGGGCCTTGTCCGGAGCGCCCCGCCCGGGCCCCTCCGCCGCCGCAGCTGCAGGCTGTCCTGGCACGTCACGATCCCACGCAGCTCCTGCAGCATTTCGTCACACACGGACAGCTGGGGGGGGCACAGACAGAGAGAAAGAGGCCGGGAAGTGTCGTGCACTGGGCTGCCCCCATTCCCGCTCGTTGGACCCACCCTCCCGGACACTCACCCCCCCAGATACGCTCCTGGTACCACATCCAACTAGTGCTGAAATTGAGGGGAAACCCCCATGAGAGAGGAAAAAAGTGAATCATCACTAAGGAAAGAAAAAAAAATTGTGACCCGCATCAAAGATTTAGTGCCACCCCACCCCCGGCTG
>JAODKF010000044.1:18372266-18385490 GCA_026779585.1 Mormyrus proboscirostris
GGTGGGCTGCAGATGGGGGGTGGGGTGCGGGGGGGGGTCGGTGGCATTAGGGTGGGGAGAGGGAGACATAGCAGATGCAGGTGACAGAGGCACCTCTCACCTCTGTCCCGTGCGAGTGGCGAAGCATCCAGGCGAACTCCAGCACCGCTATGAAGATGGCTGCCAGCAGGCCACATACCAGCACCACAAAGATCCCCCCGATGTTTTCCATGCCCAGTCCTGCGGGGGGGGGGGGCGAACAGGTGGAGGCCTTTTACTCAGACTCCTCACCATTAGTAGGCGGCGGTCTGCACCACTGGCAGTGTGCCACCAGGGGGCACTGTACCTTTGGCACGGTGGTCTTCCTCTTTGGGACATTTCCCTCCCTCCCACCACTTCCGCTTGAGGATCTCCAGCCGGTTGTCCTCCTGGAGTTTGAGGATGGCCAGGTCAAACTCGTCCCGGTACACAGAGCCTGGGCGTGCAGAGCAGAGGAATCGAGCAGGTGAGGACGTCCGGCTTCTCACTGGCTTTAGCCAGCACCATAAAAACCATTATTTCGTTTGCGTCTTTCTTTTTTTTTATTAATGCTAATTCACTTCGCACATTCTCCAAAGGCATCGGATCATTCTGCTTGTGCAAAAGTCTCCTGAGCTGTCAAGAAGTCTCAGGCGAGCTGTTAATTGGTGTTAGGAATCGTGATTGGCTATTTGAAAACTGTGGCTGAGCTCGCATCTTAGCAACCTGACAACTGCGAATATATGACCCAACCAAGTGTGACTGGAGAATTCATGCCCTAGCACTCCGTGATTGTTGTCCGCATACGTTAGCATTCCGTGATTAGCGGATGCATGCCTTGGTGGTCCACGTGATTGGTGACTGCAGACCCTAGCTATTTGTGATCGGCGAATACATGCCCTGTCACACTGTGACTGGTGGTGCATACGTCGTCCCTTTATGATTCGTGGATGCATGCGTCGTCTCTCTGTAATTGGTGGATGCATCCGTTGCCGTTTGATTTGTGTGTACACGCCTGAGCGCTATATGATCGGTGAGTGCAGCCTGGGCCGTACCCAGCGGCATGCCGATGCCGTAGCCCTTGGTGTCCAGCAGGCCGCCGATCTGCGTGAGGTTGCAGTTGCGCTGCCGGTGGTACTCGTTCATGGTGCTCTCCAGCAGGTAGGCGTAGTTGGAGTTGAGGACGCGAGCGATCCCTTCCTCTGTGCTCTTCACAAACACGCCAGGCTGCTTGGAATGCATGTAGTTCCACATGCGCTGGTACGTCTGGTACCGTGAGTTCTGTGAGAAAGGGTGAATGAGCAACGCCTTGACGGGACGGAGCACGAGGTGGGGAAAGGACACTTGATACACGGCATTGTTTATTTTTAATAAGAATGGTGGAATATATATATATATATTTATTTGCAGACTCATGGTCTATTACTCACAGACAGACAAACAACAAAGAGAAACACAATAAAAGACCCCTAATGTTCCAGGAGACAGTCAAACCAATGAGAATGTGTGAGTGGGGATTAGGGAATTCAGTTTTTACAGGTTTCTTTAGTTTATTTCTGATTTTTTTTATTTGCCTGGATTTTTCTTAGGGATGCAGTTCCTAGGAGGCACCAACAGGGGTCACCGCACAACTGTCTGGCTCATCCAGCACTACAGGGGGGGTTTACCTGAAAGAATGTCATGGTGGACCCGCCGTGCATGGTGCCATACTCGATAGCCGTCTGGTCAGCGAGGTCGTCCACAGACTCTATGGGTACCTCCATCCTCTGCACGGTGAGGAAGGCGGCCAGGTTGGCGGTGTAGGACGAGATGATGATGAGTGTGAAGGCCCACCTGCAGGGGGCAGCAAAACCTCTTCAGCTCAGGAGGCCACGCAGGCAGATACCTGATATAATGTGGTCTGGAGGCAAGCGCCGCGTGTGTGTGTGTGTGTATGTGTGTGTGAGCATGTGAGTGGGTTTATCTATCCTTATGGGGACACAATGTCCCCATAATGTGATAAATATCCATTTTTTTCCCTTATGGGGAGCGGTTTCCTGGTCCCCATAAGGGAAAACTCTGTTTTATTAAAATGGTGACTGCTATGAAAAAGCTAAAAATGCAAAAACTCTTGTATTTTGTTTGGTTACTGTATGGTTATGGTTAGGGCTGGGTAGGGATTAAGGTTGTTATAGTTAGCGTTAGCATTTTTCCCATTGAAATGAATGAGCGGTCCCCATAAGGATATGTTTACCCTACGTGTGTGTGTGTGTGTGTGTGTGTTCCACGTGTGGGTCATACCCACCAGACACCACTGATGCAACGTGTGGACAGAGCACGAGGGGCGATAGCAGAGCCCTGCTGCATGAACCCCCCCACAGGAAACCAGAAGCTGTTGCCCAGGGAGTACTGGTTGAGCACGAGGTTACAGCGCCCTCTCTGGCAGGGGTGAGGATTGTACCATTCATAAGGAGTAAGTCTATGGTCAGGATGAATAGGAAAAAGTACAAAGATATATTTATCCTCATTAAGTACATTTTATCTCACACGGACAATGAGACAGAAACACAGAACACATACAGCAAAACTGTGTATAACATCATATCCATCGCAATCCAGATGCACAGATTCTATATATGTATATATCTATTTATTTTATATATGTTGCGCTGCATGGACACCAGTATGGGGAGTGGGATACCTGGAGGCCTGTGGTGAGACAACGTTTGGAGCATCATTAAGAATGCAGTGAACAATCACGAAAAAATTACAGACGGATAATTTAATGAAAGTAATCAGCTTCTCCATGCATCCCCAATGCAATAACAGCGTCCTGAATGTATAGGAACTGCGTACGGAGAAGTCTTGTGCGTAGAGCGCATCACATTATCTTTCAGAGCAGTAGTAGTCTATGCCCCTGAGGGAGAATCTGTGCATTGAAAAATCACCAGTGTGCCTCCATCGGGCTACCGTGGTGCACCGGAGAGCCACCAGCTGTCAGAGGTGCTTACTGAAGCTGGACCTGAAGGAGCTCAAGGCAGAGGTGGTGGAATTTTTCAGAAGGATCGCACTGCATAGGAACGCAGTTCTTTGGATGCACCAGCAGGGGTCGCCACACGGCTGCCCGACTCACCTAGCCACTAGGAAGAGCACACAGCTGACGGCTAGGTAGGCGAGCAGCATGAAGAGCCAGACTCCGGGGGAGAACGGGTCCAGGAAGGAGAAGTATCCAGGTCTGCGGGCCTGAGACACACACACACACGCGCACACACACATCTACAGATTAGATATTTACACTGCAGCTGTGACCCAGAGCCACACTTTGGTAATCACTCATCCTGTAACAGTATTTCACCACCGGGAAGGAATTAGCTGTGAGGCAGTAAATAGTTTAAACGGTCACAGTTAGAGTTACAACACGACTATGGAGTATAGGCGAGTTATGACCGGTCTCTCTAATTTATTATCCGACTTCAGTGCTTTTGGTATCCGGCCAAATGAACCCCTTATTCACACTGGTTGTGCACGTTTTCCCCGCCACTTTGAAGCAGCGGCCAATCAACATGCTTGTTGCTATCTCGAATCCGCCCTTTTGTGCCAAGCCCGCCAATCGCCACTAAGGTGACCCGGACAGACGACATGCTTTATAAAATGCGACACTTTAAAAATATTAGCGCATCACAACTTATTATTTAGTTCAAGGATGGCCACAATGGGGCTCTGGTTTAACGCTGGTCATTAATCTCCCAGCTCTGTGAGACAAATCTGCATCAGGTCACATTTCAAAGCATGCCCCTGGCTTCTGTGTCCCTCTGTGACTTAATAAGGACTATAAGCATATAAAGGTGCCCTTCAAGGTGTCTTAAATAAATTTTGAAATGATGTTCGTATTTCTCTCACCCAGAGAAAGTTGAAAACTTTAAACGAGGAGAGAGAAAAGCAGACCCAAATTCTTTTCAAAGGTCCTGCCAGAACCCATGTTTGTTATGTATGTGGCATTGAGACAGCTGTTTGTCTTATTGATTTATGGTAATACTTCATATGGGAATTCCTTTATTGATGCCCCCCGCAGAGATAGATGTATTGTCCTCCCACCTTGCCTACAGGCATCGAGGAGTTGAAGGGAGTTGGGTCAATTAACACTACAGGAGTGCGGATCATCGTGTGACCTTACGAGGCAGGGTCACCTGCTGAAAACAGCGGCAGACCCGGCGAGCTCTTGTGACGCACAGCAACTCTGTGCATGAATGGATACAACGACAAACATAGGAGGTAAAAAAAAGGCGAGCCCACTCAGAGTGTTATCTGCAGGCCACTTCTAGAAAACAGTACAATGATATCTGGACAGCTATAAGCTAATGGAGTTTAGCCAAAGATCATCAGGCGTGGATTGTGTTCTGGAATGAGATTTTGAAATAACGCTTAATTTCTCCTTTGCACATGTACATTGGAATGCTTCACATATTCCATCTTACACTCCTTTCAGACACACACACACACACACACACACACACAGAGTTGAGTGTGAAGCTGAGGTGTACCCTGCGGCTGTGAGGTCCAAACAAAAAACAGAAGAGAGGTCTCCAATTTCTTAGAGCAGTGTTTCTCAATCCAGTCCCCAAAGATCTCCAGACAATCCACATTTTTGGTCTAACACACCTGTACCAGGTTTTCGGTGTCCTTGATTGGCTGAGGGAGCAAAAACGCGGACTTTTCCACTGCACCAGGTACCGAACTTTTAGTACTTTGAGAAGTAGCCGAAAGTACGGTACTTCAAGGTGTCGGTTTTCCACTGCCGTAAAAACTGGTACCGGCGTTGAATGACATCACAGCTATATTAAAATAAGGCTTTTTCTTACTTTCAATCACCAAAATATTTTTTCTCTGTTACTTTCTCATACGGAAAAAAAACGTTGTCATTTTAATTATCATTCATTTCATGGATTCTTATGCGTTTAAAAATCAGTTTAAAGTTCACCTCCGCTGCTCTTGCATGAGTGCTGCATACGTTCTCCGAGACAATCGTAATAATTTTCATCCTTGTTGTTTAAATCACTTGAAGATTGAATAACCCAATATTTAAAATCACATTGCTAGGTGCTGTATTAGTATTTTCAACAAAATACTTTTTAATTTCTTGTCATGCCATCCAGATCTTTCTGTTGTATATGTTCTCATGAAGAAATTGCATCTTTTTTTTACTTTGTTTATCATTATTTTCTGAGATCGCACCTGTTTTCAAGGCGGCGTATGTATTGTGTTTCAGCGTCAGGGTACTTGCATAACCAATCGACAAAGAAAGAGTCCAACCCCAAAGTACCGAAGGACCAAAGAAGTACCCCAGCTGGTTTGGCACTTTCAGTACTGGACCTTACCAGTACTGGTACTCGAGCAGAAGTCAATATTAAAGCGAAAGTACCAAAAGTACTGTACTTGGTGTGATGAAAACGTGTCCTAAGTGTCCCCATTTGCTGTAAATACATGCATTTGGCTTTGGCCTGAAGGTTGACATATCGTTCAGAAAGCTTTTCTGTAGAGTCAAAGCAAAGCGCGACTGTCTACGTACTTACAGGCGGTCATATAATGCGGGAGCTGAATGATGTGAAGACATCAGCTTAGGTCAAAGACACATGAGCTTCAGGGTAGTCGGGTGACACCAGAATGTCACGTTAGCCAATTTATGTTAGAGCATCACAGTAGTAGAAGGATATAATGCAGCTAACCGCACTGCATGACGTGAGGTCACCATAGCTGTACGACAAGAGAATGTCACATTAGCTGAACGACATTAGCGTAAACCAGTCTAAACCAGTCTGCCCAGCCTTCCGGCTCGCAGACTGAGGGATTTTCTTACCGATGTCGTCGTTTCATTTTCGTTCACCTTTTTCGTTGACTCGTTTATGTTTTATTTAGCACATGGTTCCGAACCCCGGTACCAGTCAGTCGCCTGTATTCCAGTGGGCTGTGCAGGCGTCAGGTAATCTCTAAAAATGAACGATATATTTCCTATTTTTCACAGCCCCACACATTCACACATTCTGTCGGCATCTGAAAAAATGAAAACGGTTAAACTTAATTTAGCAGACATACATTTTTCAGAAGGCAGGCTCAGACAGTCCCTGGAGCAGTTGAAACTTAAGGGCCTCAAGGGCCCAACAATAAAATCGCACTGCCAAGCAGGGGACTTGAACCAGCAACCCACTAGTCAGAAGCATCTTACGCTGAGCCCCTCACCACCCACCAAGAGAGGTCCACCAAGGTGATCGGAACCTTCCACCACCTGGAGAAATTTTCTGCATTTTAGGCAGAGTTCCAGTGTCACACTGGGACAAACCACATGTGGAGCTGCTGTTCATCTATGTGCGATGTCAGAAGCCCCCTGCCAAAGCAGTTTAAACTGGCCATATCCAGATGGCCACATCAGACTCTGGACACAGGACAGTTGAGCTCCGTTCCTGCTGCCAGCTCCAACAGCCATTCCTCCGCGGTCGCCATCGAAGGAGCATAAAGGGCAGCGGTCTGGTACCCTGTAATCCATGTGCAGTGAAAATGCAGTGCTGCCCAGGGCCCTGGGCTTGCTCTCTTATACGCTCCTGCCCTTCAATGCATTGGCAACAGCTCCCACGATTCCTAGCAACATCCCGGACCCATCCACGCTAGGCTGCATTTATACTGTAACCACCAACTTGCCCAAGGCCCAAACCTGTGACCCTCTAGTGGCCCAGAAGAAGAGCAATGCATGCAGAAAGAAACCCAGTGGGCGTGAACAATTCCGATTGGCCGGCCGACATCAGCCCTCATGCTGGCGATAAACATTAGGGCCCCGTCTTTTTCCATTCTGAATTCCAAATTGCTATTGACCTTGGGGGGGCGGGAGGTGACTCCCCTTGGAGTTTTAGATAGGTAGCAGGGGCAGTGCTCCTGGGTGCACCGTGCTGTCGTAATTGATCAGAGCGGCCGTGGAGATTGGTGTGTTAGATCGGCCAGCGTGAGCGATTACCCCAGGCACCCCCTCCTCTCAGGATGGGTCCTCCATTATGCCCCCCCCACCCCGAGCCAGTGGGTTGGAACCCAGTGGATTGGATGAAAAGAAGAGGAGCTTCAAAAGAGAGGAAACTCATTGCATCGTTTGCGTTGACCCTGCCCCTTGGTCACGCCATAGAGAAAGGAATGCCTATAGACCACCTAGAAAGTTCTGCAATGCTGCTGATCCCCCCCCCCCCCACCTCTCCAGGTAGAGCTGGGGATGGGGAACGTGTGCATGTCGCAGGCTGGAGGCTTGAGGGAGGGGTGTGATGGCAGGGAGGTAACGTGAATGGCCCACTGGACCGGAGCCACAGTACTGACTGGATGGTAGCCAGCGGAGAGCTCAGTGGGTCACCTTGGATTGGGAGGAGGTGGGGGGGCAGCCATTTCAGAATTAATATACATAATCTGAGTAATTATACACAAACCCTAAAAGAGCCAGACTGATACAGGGCTTCTGCTGCCTCCAGTCCTGGGGAACTGGCTAAAACTGGGAGATCCTGGGTGACAGTGCTACTTGCCAAGAACACCAGGTGTTACCTGCAGACCCCCTGCCCTTCCCGAACTCCTGCAGACCCCATACCCTTCCTGGGCCCCTACAGAGCCCCCACTCTTAACGGGCCGCTGCAGACCCCCCACCTTTCCCGGGCCCTTGCAGAGCCCCTTGGTTTCCTATCTATCCAGTGCCATCTCTTACCAGGTGCACTCTGTACAGGATGCTGATGCCCAGGGTCATGAATGGCTTGGAGAAGTCAATCACCTTCTCCCTCTCTGACGTGATGGTCAGTCCGGCCACAGCGAGGTCAGCTTTCTGGGGTGGGGGGAAGGAGCAAAAGCAAAGATATGGGTCACGGAGTCAATCAGCCTCTAGGACGTCTGTCTGGCCATGCCAGACCGGGGAGATTAATCACAACAGGCTGAGGGTGGTGGGGTCAGGTAAGACCGTGACTCGTCCTTCCTGAGCTGCCCACTGGGGGGAGAATGGGGAAGACTTACAGGGGCCCGTACTCTAGGGGGCGCCATGCCTGGAGAAAAATGGAACAGTCAACCCACTGGAACTCACCCTTTATCGACACCCCCGCCCCTGCAAATTTAATCCACCCCAGGCAAGGGGCCTCAATTCAAATTTTGCTTAGGGTGACAAAAAGGGTTGGCCCGACCCTGGGGGCAGGGGCATTGGCTATTATCTTCCAAGCCCCCAGCCATGTTGTTGTGCGGCTCTGGTTCCACAGAGGGACATTATAGAAGGAAAATGACTCAGTGGACCATCAGTAGTGCTGAGCAGCACGGGGGAGGGGGGAGGGGGGGGGTCCGTGAGCAGGTCCAGAACCGGGCCTGTCTCATAAGTTATTAACCGGCAGAGTTTTATGGTGGTGCTGTACTGCGCGCAGAGTGCCGGGCGCAACATGAATGTTTAACGATGGAGGCCGATGGACACGGCAGCACTAACGGCCGAGAGACGGCGCGAGCGGAGAAGCTGAAAGAAAACAAAAACATGCCAGTTTGTGTGTGTTTGTGTTTGGGGGGGCAGGAATGACACAGACTTAACGTTTGATGATTAAGTCAGGAGATGTTGCGGAGGACAGCCGTCAGACCCAACGCCCCACCACGGCAGGATCCCCCCCCCCCAGTGGCCTTGCACCCGAAATTGGCCTCCCCGGCAGGGCAAACGCAACACACTGCAACTCCCGCAAAAACAAACAGAGGCAGCCACTTGCGGGACCGGACCCAGAACAGAACAAAACATCATAAGAACACACTCGATTTATGCAGTTATGAAACACGGTACAGATTCTGAGACGGCCGGTCACGTCACATGCCCAGATCAGCTTTCTGAAGTCACTGCTGCAATGTCAACTCCCAATTCATCAGCCTCTGGCCTGTTCCTGGTGAGACGACGTGTGAGTATGATGAATGGAGATTTAAACATGCGAGAAGGTATTCGCAGAGGATCGAAACCATCCGTCTGACAGGCTGGGTCATTCGCTGATAATGAGATCCTCGGACATTCACCCAACATCCAGTTTGCCATTCTCCTTACTCATATCCCTAATCAAAAATCCCCCCATCATCCAATAACATCACTACCGTCTGCATATCTTCCTCCAGACCCAGGACCCAGTTGTCATTTAGTCAGATACAAGTTATGGTCCACTGAGGCAGAACAAGGCACAAAAAAATGTAAACAGCGGTCAGACTAATAGTGAAGAAAGGCCTCTTGTATGGTTTGATAATGGACGCCGCTGAGGTCACCGGTGTGCTTTCTGCGGCAGGGAGGGGGCCGGCTGTCCGCCTCCTCTGTGGCTTTTTTCCACAGAATTCACACTTCACTGTTTCCGGTCTCTGCTAGATGCACTGAGACAAAATGCTAATTACCAGTGACCTGCTGCCTGCTTCTCTTCCTCCTTTCCTTTCTGCCCCTTCTGTTTTAATAGCTTCCCCTGGTGATCTTCTTCAGGGCCGATTCTAGGGTATTAAAGGTGGGAGGGGCTAAGAGGGGGGGGTCACTATTCATACAGAGGAGTTAACCGTATCATTAGCCAATAATAAGTTTTGAATCGGTGAGTGACGGGAAGGGGGAACTCAAGGGACCAATCAGCTTTCAGCTGCGGCCGCCTAGCCCTGTGGCCCTGCCCGTCTACAGTCCCCCGATCCCCTGTCTCCTTGACTTTTTCCCCTACATTGAGACCGTTCCTCTACTCTCCTCCTCTAGCATCACCCCTTTCTCACCTTATGATGTGAAAAACAATCCGGACAGTTTTAACAAAAAAAAAAAATCATGCAGTTGTGATCTTTTTGATGGGTATAAAATACATGGCTGAATAACCACGATCATCAAATAAAAACAGAAAACAGACACAAAAGCTCTGGCGGGAGAGCAAGCTGGGGTGGATGTACCCCTGCTTTTGCCGGAGTATTATATTGATTTCCTGACTCTGGCCTGCTCTAAGAAGAAAAACAACAGGACACCTTTCAGATCATTAATTTGTGGGGTCCTCCAGTTCGTTATCGGGCTTTTGTGCAACAACTGCCCAGCTAACTCCTTTAGCGGGAGTTATGGAATTCCATGCAATACCTTCTCGACAGTTACTGTATATCATTGTCCATTATTTATGGTTACTGTGGCCTAGTGGTTAGGAAAGTACATCTATGAGTGAAAGGTTGTTGGTTTGAATCCATGACCAACATACTGTCCCTGAGTGTTGAATTAGCTGTTCACAGATGACACATACAGTATTGGGTTAAATCTATCTATCTATCTATCTATCTATCTATCTATCTATCTATCTATCTATCTATCGATCTATCTATCTATCTATCTATCCATCCAGCTGGGTAGTGTAAGAGGTGTGATATAATGTTCCAGATGGACCTTGTTCAGACATATATCACTGTTACTGCTTTCCTTAACGACCCAATGGCTCGATCCGTTCCATGTTATTCTCTGTGGCCTCTAACGCCACGCACTGAACTCTCCTATCACTAGTTGATAAAACGTGCGATAAAAGACAAAAGGTAATTTTTCATTTAGAAATACGTAGAAGTCACAGAAGTGGCACGGTGCATTTTACTGCGCGACACGTGTGAGCTGACGGTCAGTAACACCCCACACGGACGCCGTGGAGGTCAACGAGGCATTGACGGCCAGCTCCGGGGAGACGTGGCGGGGGGTGAGTGGGTTAACCCAGGCTCTTTATGTTTCTGTAATCGCTCTGCCCCTGTATTAACCCTGCAAATGGAGACAGAGCTCCAGGTTGACCAGACCGCAGTTTCACACCCAGCCATTGAATACAGTCATTAAGGTCCATTCAGGGAACTTCTTTAAGCGGTTCCTGGACAGCTATATAAAATCCCATTTACTAAACAAATCCAATTTACCTTAACGAGCGGACAAAATAGGCCCGTCAGAAAATAATTGGGTAAAACTGTGTAATTGAGTAGATTGCTTCAAGTCATATTTTTTTCTCAAACAAATATCTCCAAGTCAGGGTGAAAAAGAAATTCACTGAATACAGAAATTTCATTTTTTCAGATAAATGGCGTCAACATAAAGCGAAACGGCTTGCAGTGAAATGAGTCTTTTAGCGTATTGCTGTATGAGGGAAGGGACTGGAATGCTATTGCTCATTAAAAAAAAATCATTACTTAGAGGAGGGAGGATCAATTCAATCACTGTGCTGTGCCATCAGTGTGATTTCAGTGGCGAGCTAAAGCATTTTTTTTATTAATCATGAAAAATGATAAATGTGTGTTTCCCTTAATGACAATGGCGCCCCCTGCTGGGGAGACTAGATGGTTTCGCAACACAACAATCACTGTCCAGTCGTGAGTGTGCGATGATCCCTCCCAAGCTTTATACCGCCCATCACTAGGGTCGAGACAGTGCTTGTCATCCTCAGTTCACAAGTATCACTGTATTAGCTGGGTTTTCCTTCAGATAAAACACTCAGTTAACAAGTCTTAATGAGCAAGTGCAAATTAATGATCTAAACGTTATAGTGCAACATGGACATTTGCAGGAGTACTATGCTGAATGTGTTGAACTTGATCTGGTTCATTCAAATTAGCACTCAGCTTAATTAGCATTCATCAGTCACTAGTTACTTAATTGTTCAGGAGTTATTAAGTACTCCAAGTACTGAAGTAATCAATTATGATAATGGATGGTACTGTATTATTGCTTTAATGGCCAAAGAAATGAAGAACAGTATATAATTTCAGTCTTCCTACCAGTACAAATACTAATGTAAATGTAATAAGCGAATTCACAAATGTCAAGACAGACCAAACGCCGCTGGGAATGCAATCGACAGCTCAATTATGCATAATTATCCAAGACGTCTGGCCAGAGTAAGAAATATTACAGATCTCTGTCCTCCAGGACCAGAGCTGTGAACCATCCTGGGTGCGGCCTACGATCTGCGGGCAAACACAGCCCCGCCAGGAGGACGGGCTCCCTGATGGATTTTCGACCGTGATCACAGTTTACACCTCGTTTTTATTACAGCAGCCTCATTTTCTGTTTTCTATAACGTCAGCTTGCCCAAGGAAGGGTGGGGTAGCTAATTGACCTTGGACCCACACAAGGTTTTTTTCACTCGTGGGGGTTTTACTTAACCAAAAATGTTCTGAGGGCAGAAGGAAAAAATGATTGGTTCATAGAAATAGGCAGTCAGATCCAAGCAATTAGAGGAGGCGGAACCAAGGCATTGGATTGGCCTCCTCGAGTTCCTTCTGCCCTCAGAACATTTCTTGCGCAAGTAAAACTCCCATGAGCTTCTTTTTGGTCCCTCTCCTCTGTTGTTTTCAAACATTCTCTCTTTGATTCTTTTCTTTTTCCCTGTTTCATGCACCACTTTGCATAAACAATGCAGCAGCATATTGCTACACGTTCTTGTGCTCCACCTTGGACTAAGTTGTGAAAGTTGAATGAAATTGAACCGGCATCTTCAGAAACGCCTGATACCTGATAGGAAGCTGCAGAAAGAGCTGGAAACTCACAGCAGCCCTGCAGGCAATGAGGCGGGTGTGAGGCTCCTGAAAATGAGGGGGGTAACAGTGCAGTGCAGTGCAGTGCAGTGCAGTTAGTAGTGCCCGGAGAAGGTGCCGTGGGTCAGAGCAGGGGTCCTCACCCGGGACATGAGCTCGCCCACCATGCCCGTCCAGGTGCCGTTGGCCCCCGGCACGCCGTAGACGCCGTCGCCCACCAGCTGGATGCGGAAGTTGAACTTTAGGATGTGGGCCAGCTCCCTCAGCATGTCCACGCAGAAGCCCTCATAGCGCTCATTACCATGCAGGTCCTGGTGGTTCTCCCGCAGCATCACATATGGATTCTCCTGTGGGGGGGGGGGAGGTGACACATAACTCCACCCCTGTGGACACTCCCTAGGTACATACATAAACCAGAAGGAGCCACTAACTCCAGTTAATACACTCCCTATTATATTCGGATAAAACCACTTCTTCATACCAGGATAGATTCATTTCTTAACATATATTTCATTCTCAAGGATGTAATATCTGGCAAATTTTTACTGAGGAGTGATAAAGCTTAGATTACATCCTGGAGCGCATGAATTCAGTTCCCAGAAAGGTGCGCACTGACTGTGAGCTATCTAACCTTTAACACGAGATATCCTTCCAGTTCAATGCCAGCCTTGAAAGAAGTTTCTCAAGCCTTTGTAGGTCCTCTGGGGGGGGGGGGGGGGGGGGGGGGGGGGG
>JAODKF010000044.1:18420025-18443083 GCA_026779585.1 Mormyrus proboscirostris
ACCCCCCCCCCCCCCCCCCCCCCCCCCCCATTTTGGTGCCCCAGCCAGTGGAGTTAACAGGACTCCAGCCTGAACTGAGCATTTGGGTATGTTGGGTGGGCACCAGAGTTTAAATTATGTCAGAGGTCTAGGAGGGTCCCCTGGTGGGCACTTGTCGGGAGGGGGGGGTGGCATTTGTTTGAGGGGGTCCACTTGTAGGAATGATTCTGCCCACCGACCCCCTCACGATGACAACTTTGCTCCCCAGCACCCTGATTGCAAAAACAGGGGTTATTATCCCACAGAAAATCTAATTAGCTGAGGCGTGTGGTCAGGTGACCTCCAGCCAAATCCTCCTGTCGAGTCCCACCATCATCGACAGGCACAGCCCGTGCCAGTGGGAGGCCCTTCAGCTCAGAAGCCAACTCAGTAGAAGCTCAGCCCACATAAGGAGTCAGTTCTCCTGTGGTTCTCTTAACCGGGATTTGGCAAGGCTGTGAGCGAAAGAGAAAGAGCGAGAGAGAGGGAGAGAGAGAGAGAGGGAGAGAGAGAAAGAAAGAGAGAAAGAGAGAGCACGGAAGGTCAAGATGCCGAACACGCCACAACGTCGGCACAGGAGACGAGCGGGGGACCATGCCCTTCTCTCCTCTGCCCATCCACGGATGTCAGCAGACGCTCGACTGCGATGCCCGCCCACCTGAGGGGGAGGGGGGTTAAGAAGGGTCTGGTTCGAGCTTCTCTCTCCATGCCGTTACCTGTCAACTCATCTGCAGCTGAGACCAAAATCTAAATCGGCGTTTCAGGTACATTTAACGGGGCTGAGGGGAAAGCAGGTGCAGGCGAGAACCGTCTGACAGACACTTCCCTGCCCCCCGTGAACCAGCGCGCTAACCGTCTCGGACAATGTCGGCAAAAACATACGTGCCGACATCTGAGGAGGACGGCGAATCTTCGGCACGTTGACAGGGGTTCCGGAAGAGAGATATCCGGGATTCTGGTAGACAACTCGGGCTGTCCATCTGTGACGGATCCATTGCGACGGCAAAAAATGGAGCAACGCTGAGCGCTGGCGGCGCCAGACGGGGAGCCCAGATCCGGAAAACCAGTCAACTGGATGAAGGATGACGTGCAGACTGAAAACGGGAAATGTGCATCCAGCCCGATTCCACAATCGGGGCAGTTTTTGAGGTTTCCACTCCACAAGAGGCTGTTGGCTGGTCTATCTTGGGGGTCTGGATGGCTGGTCTATCCCGGGGGTCTGGTGCCAAACATTACTTATGTGTGGTTCCTCGGTGGTGGAATGAGTTACCAAACCACGTCTGGTCATCACACTCCCTCTCCACCATCAAGAAATGCCTCAAGACCTAATCGCACTTCTGTTAGCCTAATACTGCTCCATGCTCCCAGAATGTTCTAAATGCTGCTCAATCTGACCATTGAGTTGTCTTATCAGGTTCTTGTTTTGTTGGTTTGTGGCTCTTGTTCCAATACTGGTTACACTTGTAACTGGACATTCACCGGAAGCTCAACCTAGCCATACTCATGCCTAGTTGACTCCTTGACAGCATGCATGTTCGTGACGCGTCAGTGCCAGACTTGTACGTCGCTTTGGAAGTGTAAATATAATTTGTGGGGGTGCAGTTATTCCGGAGAGTGACAAGAAGCCACTTACTTTCAAGGAGAGCCTGAAACGAGCAGCAAACGATTCACTGTGGGAAGGAGGGCCGAAGGGGGGTGGGGGGGGGGAGTGGTAAATGACACCATGTCCACCAGATTTCCAATTTGTGACTGCAACCCACTGAGTTAATGGGGCAGCCATTGATCACTGCCATGTTCATTATCCTTACAAGAAGGGCTCCAGGTCCCAATCGAAAGCCCCCACCCCTCTCTCTTTAGACAAGATGTGATAGAGGGGGGCTATTTTCAGGACTCTTACGCCCTCCCTGTTTCCCAAGTCCCCAGTCCCAAGTCCCCGGTCCCAGCTTCTGAGTCCTGAGTCAAGTCCCCAGTCCCCAGTCCCAAGTCCCCAGTCCCCAGTCCCCAGTAAAGTCCCCAGTTCCCAGTCCCAAGTCCCAGTCCCAAGTCAAATCCCCAGTCCCCAGTCCCAGGTCCCCACCCCCGAGTCAAGTGCCCAGTCCTGAGTCAAGTGCCCAGTCCCCAGTCCCCAGTCCCCAGTCCCAGATCCCCAGTCCCCAGTTCTCAGTTCCACCTGTGACTGATACTTATACATACTTACAGCTGGATGAAACTGAACCTGTCTGCAGATTTATGGGACTGTGGCAGAATTTCATTCCTCTGTCCATAGAATTATTCACTTATCACTGTTTTATTAAAAAAAACAGGCTGAATAAAATTAAATTAAGTGGAATAAAGCAGCTGTAGTTACCGTCACTATAAAAGCGTTATGATATGCACAAGTACAGAATCCAATGAATAAGCAGCATCGTATTACATTAAACCTAATCCACAATTATTGATTTACAGATGAAAAATATGCATGGGAGGGAGGATTTAAAGCTTTGCTCGCACCTGGGTGGCAGAGCCTGCATAGATACAAGAGTCAGTCCTTGTTCCACTGGAGCTTTTTGTCACAGTGTAGAGTTTTAACAAGCGGCTGCTAGCCATGCATCATTTTAGAGGTAATAACACCATGAAATAATTACAGGGGCAAAAAATAAAACGGCACCTTTCCCTTTTCACACAGCTTTTAATGAGGCAAAGCTCCCCCGCTTAGGGGAAGAGCCGGTACACCGTCACCCTTATGCGTATGATCTGGACGGGAATATGGATCGTTTCAGTTGGAAGCTTTCATCTCACGGAGCGACCTCAGGAAACACAAAGCAGATGGGAGGAGGCAGTTGGACACTGGATGACCTTGCGGCGATCTCAGCGAGAGGCCACTGGCCAGAGGGGCGGACCCCTTCTGCCAAGAAGAGGAAGGGGAGGGGCCTAAGTAGGAAGGGAAATTCATTGAGTTCTGTCACCAGAAAGGCTCCGATTGGCACCCCGTGCCCGGCTATCAATCCTGGATGGCCCCTACCTTTGTCACAGTTGGCTTGTACGAACATGGCAATTAAGCAAATGTTTGCAAGTTAGATATGACAGAGCGTTGTTATACAGCCGGCAGTGCTGCCCATTCTTCTGTGCCGGTTACACTAAGTGTAACTGAATACTACGTCCACATTCAGGTATCTCTCGATCACTGTATTCCACTTACTATGGACCTGGGAATGTAAGGGCAAAGGGCAGGTCAGTTCAACGACGATTAAGAATGAATGGTCACAGGTCGTGTGTATAGCGGTACAGGGAGAGGTACGAGAATGTGGTCGTCGGCGTTTGCAAGAAAAGGAAAAGCTCTCCCACCCCGAGCCAGGCGTCCACCAGCAGTGTGTGAAACCCATCACACCACACGATAACAGCCAATTGGCTGATTAATTAATCAATCATCTGCAAAGCAACGTACAACTGGACAGAGAGCCGGTAACACCCATGGAAGGGCCCCACCCCCAAAATTCCACAAGTGGTACTGATGTGGTACTTGGGAATAAGGCAATATGAGTGAAATAGGTCTAAAACAGTCTGTGGAAAGATTCTATTCCAACTTCTGTGGATGGAAGACTCCTGCTTGGTTTAGGAGTTGTGCTGGTCCACGCTGGACCAGGGCCTGCATTTTTCACCATGGTATAGCATCGGCACCAAGGCTGCTGGATGACGCCTCCCCCGACCTGCCCTCCATCCCGCTACACCCCAGTTGGTACAGAACACATGGCACAGGAAGAAGAAGGAACAGGCCCGATTATCCAAGTGCAAAGTAACGCCAATGAACAGCCAGTGGGAAACTGGCACATAAACTCATCACTCCAATAGGAGCTCAAAGCACATCGATACCCCCAACACAGAAATAAAACAGTTCTTTTTAACAAAAGGATAGAATATCCACCCCTGCTCAGTAATCAAAGGTCTGATTATACTTAACATAACAAGTCCCCCTGTTCGTTCAGCGCAGGCCTTACCAGCGAGGTGAAGATGTAGGTGTAGTAGATTGTGAGCATCCCCAAGTCCGAGGCCTGAGAGGGAAGACAGAGGGGAGGGGGTGACTGTGAGATTATTGGCCAGTTTGTCTTCAGTTTCCACCAATCATACAGCTGAGCCCTATAGGGTCAATTACAAGACCATGACCTTCTATCTGATGCCACATTTGCACGCATTTACACCCCGAATAGCAGGGCAAGTAAGTGACGGAGTCAATAGACCATGAAATGTCAAAATATATAAACAAATTAGAAAAGCATTACAAGTCTTCAGAAGGATTTTTTTTATATATCTTCACATAAATACAGCCACAGACAGGCGAATATGTTGCTTTCATAATAAGGGCTTTTCATAACAACTCGTAATGAACCAGCATTCTTCTAAAAACATAACGCACATTTAAAAAGCCATGAAAGGACCTATTTCCTGCTTTAGGACTTCTGATTACGGCTCACGAATGACTGATAGCATCATAAACGTCTCCAGGATGGATGGCTTAAGTATAGACTTATTTTTTTCTTAGCGCGTTCGAGTCCGTGCTGACGTGAGCGATCGAATCGGCGGCTGCATCGAGGCAATCTTTGGTGAGACGTGCACCAACCTTTCAATTATGACTGAAAATGGTGAACAGAATGCATCATTGGCTCCATCACCATGGCAACCAGGGCAAGCCTGCATATCGCCGCATATACAGGTATCCCTCGACCTGCGTCCGCATTTAGGACTAAGACCACCGGACACAAGGCAATATGGGCGTATCTCAATAGTTATAGGGGACATGCAAGGTATTAATTAAATACAGTACTCTAACATAGACACAGAACTCTATAGCAAATAATAATGTAAATATAACATCATGACACTTTATAATGAAGAGATCACACTTAAATTTCACAAAAAATAAGGCACGAATTGCACTAGTAAACAACAGGAGCTGAGAATGACAACAACGCTGCCTGAAGTCGTGGCAAAACATTTCCTTGTACAGCACAGTAAGTTTCTTTGTATGTAATGAAATAACACAGTACTGGTGCTGTATCTATCTGCTTATGGTAGCTGTCCATCGCATACACATTACTGTATAAATACTGGATTACAGTTAAATATGACAGTGGGTCATTATACAGCCGGCAGCGCTGCCCATTCAACTGCACCTGTTACACTAAGCGACAGATTCACCTGCTAACGTCCTACGACGTCCACTTTCAAGAATCTCCCCATCAGAGTTTTATCATTTACTATGGACGGAAATGAGATTGAGCATTAATCGATAGGGTGTAAGTCAACGGATACTTGTGCTGTACACGGCATACAGAGAGGATTTATGATAAGTCACAGCTCAATAGTATACATTTATACGTGGCTGTGATGTGGGGGGGCACTCCTCCTTGCCTGTGTCTGGAAGGTTGTTGGTTCGAATCCCATCCTTGGCAGAATAGGAAGTCTCATGTCCATTGGGGCCTTCAGCGAGGCCCCCCCCCCTGAAAAATACTCCAGGTGCCCCAGATTAATCGCCTGACCTTGAGCTCGGACCCAACATTTGTTCTCAAGATGGGATAAGGGAGATAAAGCATTTTGACGGACCTGTACTTGTGCAAATGGCAAATAAAGCCCAATTTCTTTTTTTCTTTTCTTTCATTTCATGTCTTCAGTCTGGAGCTGACACCAGTCATCACTGGCTTGACGAGCAAGGTTTTGAGAGCGACAGAAGCAGGAGCTGAAGGGATGCCACCTGTCTGGTGAGGTACACAGGGGTATTAGTGTGTTGCTAATGGGCGTTGGTTATAGCTCCCCCTACAGGTCGGTCATAAACATCGCTAAAGGTACAAAATGTTACATTCGCTCCCCCCACCAGGTGCAAATCATTGTATTTCACTCCCACCTTGACAGATGGGGAGTGATACTAAAATGAACACATATTCAGCAGTCTGCACAGCCATAACGCTGCCGCCCCCCCCTCCGATTCTCAGTGTCACTGGGCGTTTGTCTGACTGCCTCGCAATCGATACCTGCATCAATTAAACTTAATAATGCCCCTATCCATTCATTGAAGTGGTAAGCACGGCACCCAGTGAAGAGGATCGATTCCCCCCATTTCCACAAAAAGACAGCTTGAAGAAAGACACAAGGGGCAGGATTCTGAGCAGGGGGGCCCACCCCCCCCAACCTCGCCTCTAAATAACAGTACGGTGACATCACACTGGCTTTGACTAAGGCATCAGCCGCTTTCTTCAGATCCGAAATCAAAAAACTTTGTGAGCTCACAAAGTGTCACTAGAGATTTATGAAATGGGCAGCGGGGGGGCAAAACCTTAACTGGGGGTCTGATTTTAATGAAAATTAATCAGAACTAGAGCTGCAAGATTCTGTCAATTTTACCATTAATTCCCATATATTCCTGTTAATCTCCATGGAAAGTTTCCAACTTGGAATTTCCAAAATTCCCCATCTTTACCTTCCCATGGATTGGAAAGTTTCTGGAAATTTTCCTCCCCTTTGCAACCCTAATCAGAACACACTATGTTGGGGGCAAAAGAACACCCTGGGTTTACTACTCCAAGAGGATTTATGACCTTCAGGCGAATACGGACGATCTGCTGTGTGACAGCCATGCACCGTGGATCGGTAAATATTACAAGAAGGACGGATTTGTCCTCAGAGGTTATGACAGTAAATTCACTGGCCCTTCAGCTTCCACTGATCTGTTGTTTTTTGCCTTCAAAGATACTACACTGTTCCAGACTTCTTTCCTGCCAGGGTCGGAGGTGACGTATCAAAGCTCTGCATGAGGAACGAGCCACAGGAGAGCTTCCTCACCATCATGGGCTGTTCTTTTAATCTGTGTTTCTGCATGTCCTCCAGAGTCCGAAAAAAAAGACACTGGCAAGTGCTCTGGAACAGAGCATTGAGAGTTACTAACAAAAGAAACAAAGAAGGATATTCTCCAGATCTGTTACTGCCAGGAATACCAAAACATTTCCACAGAAGCAAATTCCTAGAAAGGTCCAATTGTTCCAGCTTGTGGAATCTAGTATTGAATCAGTTCTGGGTTCTGGTGCCAACAGTCTGTTATCTTCACAAATAAAATGGATCCTATTGAGTTTTGTTATATATTTTTATTATCAGAGAGTGAGAGAGGTTTGGCACCAGGGTAACAAAACTACAGCTTTTCAAGCCGTCCCAGATGATAGCTAAATGCGTTTCTGACAGGTGCTTTACACTACAGCCGCTAAAACCCCAGTTTGCGGGCTCCCAGTTGGCCCAGTACTCTATCAGCAGTGGACATGAACTTCCACGCAGCATGATTCTGACGGGTGTGCTGTTGCTTTGATGTTTTTGTTGTTGCGAGTTGCACGTCACCGTGCTGAGCAGGTAATTGGATGTTATGACTCAAGCTGGTTCTCTGGGTAACACCTGACAGTAAGGGGTCACGACTGGCCGGCAGGCCACTCTGATGGGCCTGGCTGAAGAAGAGCAAAGGGAGTGAGGGGGGAATGAGACAAGGCTGCGTCCCTGAAAAATACTACCGAATTCTACTCCTTTCTCCAAATCAAAGTTACCATTATCCATGCTCATGGGTGCCCCCTAATGTCTGGGTCACTGAACGGCTTCCTCATTCTCCCGTCTTATGGGCAGGCCTGCCGGATTATATGGGATTTTTTCAGAAGGTGTGTGAGGCACTTTGCTTTAGGCCAGGAGGGGAAGTTGGTGGCGGTGGGGGGTGCGGGAATGGCGATGCTATGGCAGTGAGGTCTCTTCCCCCAGCATGTTGCCATGCCAACCACGGTGTGATGGGGATGCTGGTGACTGCTGTCAGAATCTATCGGCAAAACAACACAGTGCCGATAAAAAAGAGCAAAAAGGACGATGTAGAGAGGATGGGTGAGCAGGGATCAGAAAGAGGGAGATCAGCAACAGAAAATGTACCCAGAGAAGCCGCACATGTTACGCATGAACACAGGTGGCCCTCATGACACACACGCCTCCCCGAGATTACATCACTCCTCTTCACCAATAATCAGAATTAACAAGTGAGTCTCCCGAATTTCACATCAGCCCTCTGTGAAAAACTCACAGTGACAGGTCGCCAACGAATGGTCCTATTGGGGGAGACGGCGCACCCTGGGGGCAGGAGGACACCGGAACGATTTCGAAAATTAATGGGACCATTTCTGGACAGGCTCATAATATGCAGAAACTCTACTTAGACATACTGTAGACTCTTTACCGATAGTTAAAAATTTAAACATTAATTTTTGTGATGGTAACAGCTAAGATGAGTTTGCATGACCAAAAATCTAATGAAAGCCAAACCAATGAGAATTCTCCCCTCACCCCGGAAACTAGCACTGATGACCTTAACTTGATTTTTTTGTATTTATTGTTGATTTTTAACCGCTATATTTGTCCGACCTTGATACGCTCCTGCTGTCTTACTTCTTGCTCACATACATGCACATTGCAGCATGTATATAAACCCTTGTGCTTTCGCACTTTAAGTACCATGAAAAGTACTGCCCCAGCACCATTGTGTTACACTGTGGTCCTGCAGAATGCTATTTGCTGCCACTGTATACCTGTATATGGATGGCATTACAATAAAGCCCACTTGACTTGACTCGACTTGACTTTCAAAGCCGCAGTAACAGCTCCAGGTCAGCAGGGTCGCGCTGTGGCGCGTGACAGTTCCAGCCCGCCCCAGCCCGGCCCCCTAACCGGGCCACAACGGCTGTGGGTCGAGAGTTCCTCCTCGAGAATAATAAAGTGCTCTATTGGCTGACGGATGATGGAAAATAAGGGGGAGGGAGGGGGGCTGGGGGCGTCCTAGGGAGGTGGAGAAAATTTGCAGGCAAAGGAAGATGTGGATACAGCCCCCAACCCTGCTTCCAAACCTGTTACATCTCAACTACGGTTTAGCCAGCATGGTACTAATGAAGGTTTCTCTGTTTCACCTGCCACATCGCAGCTCTCGAGTCTTCAAACCCTTCCCTTCAGCCCAGTTGGATGGTGCCACTTAGACCAGCTGAAAACTCTAACCCCCCTAAACCTGTGACTCCCTGGAACGACCGGGTTTTAATTAAGGTAGCGTCATGCTGGCCGTCAAGTGTCATTCGGGGGTGAGTCACATCACCTTCGGATTTAATCTTGCGAGGCCTCTGGTCAGCGTGCGGAAGCCTACAGCATGACCCAGCCGGAGGGGGCTTCCTCCAGCTCAAACCGGGCATCTGCCCTCTGCTCCTGCCGCATTGAGAATCACCGCCAGGGCGGAAGGCTGCAGAAGGTTTATCTCCACGGCAACAATCCCACGGAGCTGCCAGGAACACCGCCCCCGTTCGACCATGACCTGCTCCTAACCTAAATCAATGAAACTACATTTCCGCCCCAAGGTGAATGTACTTAGGGGTGGTGTGTGGTTCAACATGTTCGGATTCCATACCTGTTGTTGGAAGGTTGCCGGGTAAAATCCCAAATCCATTAGGTTGCTGAGTGAAGCCCCCAACCCATAACTGCGCCAGGGATTGTCTGATCCCGCTTTTTCAAAAATGTACGCCGCTAATGCAATGCTCTGGGTCAGACATGCAGATCTGTGTGACGTGGAGAGGAAAAAAACAGCGCCTTGGAGGACTGGAAGGGGATTTAACGAAACGACGGAGAGCAATGGAAACAAAAGAGGAAGAAAAACGCAAGAAAAACTAAACAGGAGTCGGGTTTGGAAAGGGATACATTAGCCTGAGCCCAACCCAAACATACACCACATCATCATCAGATAATAGCACCCTAAAATATTAACTCATCGATGTACGACATTGCATATTCACTGCACAACAATCTGAACAGGATTATGCGAGGAGGCTACCCACGCCACACGCATGTTAGTATGACAATCCTATTTACTCCATGTTTAGCACAATTATTTAAAATAAAAACTGTTAAGAGGATTTAGGTTAATGGCCCTTAATCATCGTGTTTGGGAGTTCACATGGCTTCGGGATACTGGGTCGTGATTGAGCTTCCTGTTTGATCTCCATAATAAAGATTATTAGCAAGCGTGCCCTGGCGCAGGATGTAGCTAATGCGACATGGGCAATACTATGCTATGTTGCAGACACCCTGGCTGTTACGCTCATCCCATTCTGAAATCCTTTCACATTGACTGAGTGTTATATTTATGGCTGTACCTACAACACGATTTTGGTGAAGCTTAAGGGGCAAATAAATATGGAATCATGGGTAACAGTGACATCATTAGCCACACTATTTAAGGAGAAGGACAATTTACCAACTCAAAAAAGCAAAACAGTCTTGTTAAATCTGAGGCACAAGTGGCTCTGCTGATTGAAAATGTCTTTTCTCACATTTTCACGGCCGAGGCACTGCTAAAAATTTATGGTTTCTAGTTCATTTAGCGTGAAACCGGAATATGAACCTTACTGTGCAATTATTTACTGATTACCATTGATTATATCACAAATTTTGTATATTTGCCAAAATAATGGACTCACCAACTGCAAAACAATGGGGGGATGGGTACACAATTATCTTGGATGTTGTGTGACATCTTGACATCATGATAGTCTCACTCCCTCCGGAATGTTGCGTGATATGAGAACACCAATGTTGTGATACATGGGCAACGTCTCACTTTCCTTGATTCTGGGTGACATGACGACAAAATGGGGACAGTCTCACTCTCTCTTGGATGCTGGGTGACATGGTGACATCATGGGTACAGTCTCATTCTCCTGGATGCTGCATGACATGATGATATCATGAGGACAGACTATGACATCACAGGGGCCAGTCTATGACATCACAGGGGACAGTCTATGACATCAAAGGGGTGAGCTGGGGCACAGTGATACATCACATTGGCACTCACTTTCTCCATAATAATGTGGGACATGGTAAGGTTGGCATCCACAATGATGGTGGCAGTCTTGTCATCACGGATTTCCTTAAGGAGTGGCGTGGGGTCCTGGCTGTCGTCCAGCATGCGCACCGAGAGCGTCTCCTTAGAGATGAGGAACTGACGCAAGAGTCTTTCAAGGTTCAGCAGGCCTGGGATGTGATGAGACAGAGGAGAATGGTGAGTGCAGTCTCCTAGCAATCTGAGAAGTGCTGTGTACTACCAGAAAGTCTGAGCACATGTGGTACAAAGAGCCCATTCAGAGACCACTCTTCTTCCCCCAAAGGACCGACATCTCTAATGCCACTACATTGTCAGTAGTAGTCAGTTGGGGCTCCAAAGCAATTGAGGCACCAAGCAGAGTCTGAGTCAAACACGCACATAACTCTCACAGTCATACACACATACAAATCATTTTCAATAAATCATCTGAGAAATCAGACTGCTGTTAGTCCGCTCCAACAAAAACCGCCCCTCTACAAGCCAGAAGGCAGAATGAAATGGTGCTGCTGTAGAACCCGAGGATCTGAAAGCAATGGGGATGGGGGGGGGGCGGGGGGAGGGGTATATCACGTCAGCCCCAGCCAGCTCAGCTTCTAAAGGGAAAAAAAAAAACAGCGTTTCCCTCTCAGCAGTCTGAAGCCGCAAGGAGAGCCATAGAGGAGAAATGACAGAGTCCCCCGGCCTCTAATCTCTAATACGCAGCCATTCAGCACACTGTAAACAAGAAGGCAGGGAGGAAAGAAGTGTGTGTGGGGGGAGGGGTGCTATACCCCGGCGGGAAGGACGCCGCAGTGTCGTCCTGCGGGATGCTGCCTTACCTGCCCTTAAGCGCCGTCCACTCGCTACGTTTGCCCGCTACCAGCGCTCCTGTGTCCTAGCGGCTTCGAGCTGCCGGCCACACGGGACGCTTGGAAACGCATAAGTGCGCAGACGCAACCGGCCTGATCACCACTGCCACTGCTGCGGTGTGTCTGAGGGAATTTCTGCCCATTCGTCCAAGAGAGTGTTCGTGAGGTCAGCAGTGATATTGGACATGAAGGCCTGAAAATACTAAGATATTTTGTACAATTTTATGCTTCCAACTTTGTGGGAACGGTTTGGGGAGGCCCTTTTCTGTTCCAGCATGGCTGTGTCCCAGTGTGCAAAGCAAGGCCCATAAAGACATGGTTGGGTGAGTTTGGTGTGGAAGAACTTGGCTGTCCTGCACAGAGCCCTGACCTCAAACCCAGGAAGCACCTTTGGGGTGGACTAGACTTGAAATTGTGAGCCAGGTCCTAGACCTGGTCATAGACCATTTTGTTATTTGTTATTTATTGTTATTTGTTGTTTACAGTCTATAGGGAGGTAAGCAAGCCAATATTTCATTGTACTTGAACAAATACCAATAAAGCTTTTGAACCCTTGAATCCTTGATCTCAGTCCGAAACCTTCCGCTCTGGCCCAAGACTGTACTCCAGCCTAAAGGCCATGTGACCACAAGGCCATCGGTACACCCATGCCTTCTTGATGCTGCAAAAACTGGCCAAATTCAGTTTTTGTTTCCAGATAATAAGCCATAAATCAGTAATGTTTTTAATGAGTACCAACACTTTGGAGTCTACATTTATTTACTGCTTTAATTAATGCAAGTATATTTTAATAGCGTTTCAGATAATCAATATTTGTGAAAGAAGCCAAAACCAGACAGGGCACAAGACTCTGCCATCATTGGTCTAACAGAATTCTTAAAGGATGATGGTTAAGCTCGCATTTCTGCGAGACTGAGCCGCAGCTGAGGCCGGGGGTGTGACAGGCAATGGGCTGCATACAAATGACTTGCCAGCGGCAGCGAAAGCAGCTGCGGCGGGCGATCATGCGGGACACTGATGCCACACGCCGTGACCCCAAGACAGCGCAGTAAACCTCATCGCCGGGCAACATGGCATCCTCCTGGTGGGACCGTTGGGCAGTCACCCGGCCGCGAATCAAACCGCGGATCAGAGTAATCCAAAATCCACCTACTGTGGCGTCTCTCTCCGTATCACCGATGTGGGTCAAACAAATAAGAAGCAGGCAACGAGGAAGAGCAGGGTTTGTAATCACACCCCCACACCAGCGCTTCTGAACATCGCATGTTTTCCGGATCCTTTTGATCCCTTTACTTGGCCGAGCAAAATTCCCTGTTCTTTGTTGTAGTAATTACGGATTAGCCATTACATTTCATGGCATACGGTGCCGGAGTCAGACACCAGGTCCACTGCCGCCCCGGTGGCGAAGGTGAAGCATCCTCCCCTTGTTGACCCGACTCCATGGACTCGCAGGATTCCCGCCGCTTCAGCCTGTGAGCCCAGCCTCGTGCCACCGGGTGGCAGTGCGCTGGCTCCCTGCGGCTGCAGGACCAATCGAAACGCCACGAGAGATTAATGGTCGCTCTCACGGTGTGCTGCCTCTGCTGTGCCCCCACCCCCCCTCATCCCACAACCCCTCTGCATCACAGGGCTGGGAAATATTCATGAAGTGGCTGTGCTCTATTAGGTTGTTGTGTGCCAATGTGATTAATGAGCCTGGATGTTGCGGATTAATAGCTCAGTTTTGGAGCAAGTGTGTGCATGTAGATATGGGAGGGTGGATTACTGACAGTCATATTATTTCCTAATAGTTCACATCTCCATGTGCAGAGCTCACTCACAAGCTTAATCCCAGCCACTGTCATATGACTATGGCAAGGCGACTGCGACATGCTCTCAGTGTCACATGACTAACCCCCCCACTGTCACATGACTAACCCCTACTGAGACATCCTCCCATTGTCACATGACTAACCCCTGACTGCGACATGCTCTCAGTGTCACATGACTAACCCCTACTGAGACATCCTCCCAGTGTCACATGAGTAACCCCTACTGAGACATCCTCCCACTGTCACATGACTAACCCCTACTGAGACATCCTCCCACTGTCACATGACTAACCCCTACTGAGACATTCTACACTGATGGTGCGTTCTTTTTTCTCTCGTAACTCGGAAATTCCGAGTTGAGTGACATCACGTCCGACAATCTCCCGTTCAAGTTACTACATCTCGGAACAAACATGGCTGCGTCCATGAACACGCTGCTGTGTGTTGTTGCTTTATATTTTAGCAGATTTGGAGTATTATAATTGGATAATTTGGAGATTATTTTTTCCGAGAAACAAACAAACAAAAAACACAAACTAGTCAAGCCACATTAAAAGCTTTACAAAATATTTTAGCACATTCATAGCGATATTCTTTTTTCGAGAGGCAAACAAACTACAAGCCGCCATGTTTAAATTATGTCACAAGGGCAACTCGGACAACAAAATCTTGTCCGACATAAACGTCATAAAAGAGGCATGTTTCCGACAGGAAGTGACGTTTTTCGTGACGTTTCGTGATGTTCTCATCCGTGTTCCGAGTTGGAAAGAAATAACCGAACGCACCATGAAAACAACAGCTGATAAGAAGTCAGTAGCTGTCCATTTGTAAATGAAAACCGTCCATGACTAGATCAAACAGCAGCATTCGATAATGTGGACCATAATATTCTCTCGGACTGGCTAGAATCTGTGGTTGGCATTAAGGGGACAGGTCTCTATTGGTTTTGCTCTTATTTAACTGGTCGTTATCAGTTTGTACACATGAACAATGAATCTTCCTAATAAATTCAAATATGGTGTCCCATAGGGATCAGTGCTGCCCCCCCTACTGTTCACTTTATATATGCTATCACTTGGTAACATTATTAGAAATCATGATGTTGGATTTCATTGTTATGCTGATCATACACAGTTATATATATCTGTTACACCAGATGATGCATCACAGCTCTCTCAATTAGAAGATTAGACATCTGGTGGCAAAAAATCCTTATGTTAAGCACAGGAAAAAGAGAAGTACTGTAACTATAGTTGGTTCCAAGGCTGCTCAAAATACCTTTGACAACCTCAACCTCGGTGGTCTTCCTACTCAGCCTAAGACGGTGGTCAGAGATCTTGGAGTCCTGGTTGATTCAGATCTATGTTTCAATGCTCACATAAGAACTGCGTTCTACCATCAACGGAACATAGCCAAGCTTCGGAAGATGCTCTCCTTTCACGATTCGGAAACACTAACACACGCCTTTATAACTTCCAGGCTGGGCTACTGTAATGCCCTCCTTTCTGGGTGCCCATCTGAATCCTTACATAAACTTCAGCTGGTAGAAAATGCAGCTGAAAAACTAAAACTAAAATATCTTGAACATATTAGCCCTGTTCTTCGCTATCTCCACTGGCTTCCAGTTAAGTCTATGATTGACTATAAAATACTGCTATTAACTCATAAAACATATAACTCATATAACCCTCCTCGCTTCCATCGATCTCAAGGAGCAGGATATCTGTTAATACCTAGGCTAGTAAGAACCAGAGCAGGCTGCAAAGTGTTCTCTACGAGAGCTCCGCTGCTGTGGAATAGTCACCCAGCGGATGTGTGAGATTCAGGCTCACTCTCAATACACAAGTCTAGACTAAAAACACACTTGTTTAGCTTATAGGGACTCTAGTTCTAGTTCAGGCTAACTCCTCACTCCCAGTTTGACCTATAGTGTGAGGTGTAGAGCTGGGTGGGGATCGGTGCCATTGGCTTTGGATGAACTGAACTGCCAGTGCTGTCACTCTAGCTTCACACCCCCTTGTAGAATTGGAGTGCTGTCATTTCAGGCCCCCCATGCCCCCCCCACCTCCCTCTCCCTCCTACTTATGCTCCCATAGCCGTATCTGCCAGAGCTTTCATACTACACTCACCTAACTGTTTGCACTGTCCCCTACTGTGGCTAATTGCGCCCCTACTCTTCCTGCCCGGCAAGATAATCCTGCCTACCCTGCTGCCTGCAACACCTCCACTACCTGTGGCATCTTCCCGGCTCATCACCCCTCTGCCTGTGACGTCTCTCCTGAATGCCCTGCCGCTGTACCACTGTTCATCCTGCTGCCACCAGCGCCTGCCTGCCCTCTGCATTGAAGCTCAAATCTTAAGATCTGGAAAGTGTAGATTAGGACTTTGCCATCTTGTTCATTTGACTTCCCCTGGAGGTTGGGCTCCCCCTTTGAGTCTGGTTCCTCCCAAGGTTTCTTCCTTCTAGGGAGTTTCTCCTTGCCACTGTCGCCTCTGGCTTGTTCACTGGGGGCTTTGGACAGGGATGATGTAAAGCGCTTTGAGACAGTGTAATATTGTGAAAATGTGCTATACGAATAATATTGAATTGAACTGAACTGAATGACTATGCAGTCTCTTTAAATGATCCCCCAAGCTAAAATCAGGCATTCAGGTCACCAGACTGTTAAATTAGTGCTTATATACTGAGGCTCAAGGTATCCCTGGGTGATATCCCAGAGCAAAACGCAGCATCCCGAGCTCCGAGGCTGAGGAGGGACAGCGTTAGCTGGCCAGCTTACCAAAGGCCGACTTTTTTCTAAAGGTCAGCATTTTAATAGGACACTCAGTGTCCTGGTGCTGCTGTATGTCTAATGATCTGGCCGCTCACTCATGCAGGGCCCCTCACAGCACGGCCCAGAGGTGGGGGGGGGGGGACATCAACAGGTGACATAATCAAGTGGGACTATGTTAAAGGTTAGACAGAAGGAGGGGGCAAATGGAGAGCAACAACACTGAGCAAAATGAGATATTCTCTTTAGAAAAAGGAAAACAATTTAAAAAAATCATGATTCCTGGCTTAGTAACCCGTAATGTTCAAAATTCATATATTCTTCTTCAGATGTATATTGGAAACTGATCACAAATTTAGAGAATAGAAAACTACATTTAGATAGTGGATGGTCTTAGAGGGACTGGGGAAGTGCAGTAGGTGGAGCCTAGCATTACAGTGAGGGAGTGGGCGGGGCCTATGGCTGGAAGGTGGGGGTGTCGGGGTGGTCATGGAGGGGCTACTCACAGTCGGCGTTGGCGCAGACCAGGCAGGCCATGGTGTTGTTGAAGAAGCCCAGCAGGCTGGCCACTGCCAGGCTGACGTCGGTGTTGGTGGGTCGCAGGTCCAAGGTGGTGAACCGGGGAAACTGCACCTTCAGGGTGTCCTCGGGGGCCACCTTCACGTAAGGCACCTGGGGGGGGGCGACGCAGTCAAAGGGCAGGGTCACCATGGAGATGTCCCGCCGGGCAGCCCTACCTCATTCACAGCAACAAACCCAGCCGCAGTCACTTAATATTACACATAATGATCCACGTATCAAACTGTCAGGGTCACTGGTCAAATGCCAAAGCCACTCAGACTTTAAAAACACTGGAATCATTTTACAAATTTTAAGTAAAATTACATGCATGTATAACAAATATTCATTTGGCAGATACTTATATTTTAGGAGACAGCTTTTGTGAAAACAGGGACAGACAGTCTTTGGAGCAATTGGGTGTTAAGGTCCTTGTTCAGGGGTCTAACAGTAGAAGCACTCTGCAGATCCTGGGACTTAAACCAGTGACTTGCTGAGCACAAACACAGTGCCCAAACCCCCTGAACCACACAGTGCTGCCAAAATAAAACAGAAGACTGAATATATCGTAAAAAGCATTGCAACGGGACATTTGTGTATTATGTAACTTTTGGGAAATTAACACTTTTTTTTTAACACAAAGTTTTTTTTTTGTTTCGCGTTCTGAGGCTTTCAACTCCAGCGTCTGTTGGAGCCCTAAACTCTCCACAGAAAGAAATTAGGTCTTGTGCAAAAACCCACATTTCATCAGCTTGGCAACAGGATCTGACAGGGATCGGAAGGCAACACAGAAAACTTTCTCCGGGCAGCGGAAGCGTGGAAGAAAAGAATGAGACAAAGGAGATGACTCGGAGGAGAAGGGAGGGAGGACAAGAGGGAGGAGGAGAGGCCGAAGAGAGGGAGGACAAGAGGGAGGAGGAGAGGGCAGCCTGGAGGAGCTGCGGTTTGTTTTCGTATGAATAAGGAATAAGGCTGAGTACGGCACGACGTCTCTGGGAACTCAGGACGGCAGTGAGTACAGAGCTGCTTCTGATATTTTACCGAGTGAAATATTCTTTTTTGGAGGTGAGGGATTAAGATGCAAACAGACAGCTGTGATTTCACAGCTGATTCTGAACCACATTCACTCGGAGCTCTTTAAGGTCTAAATGTGTCAAAAATGATAAACGGGAGTTAACCGGCCATGACCAGGTCGCGTTCTAAATCCCAGGGAGGAGATGCGTAAGGTATCCTTTTCACAGCTTCTATGCCGTTCAGATCGGCGCTCGTCTTAGTCACCTCGCAGTCGGTTGCCATGGAAATGGCGGGAGATCCTGGCTTTCTGAACACCCTCATATGAGATGCAAAAAAAAAAAAACAAAATTAAATTTTTTAAAATAAATAAAAACTAACAATAAATGCCGGCTGCCAGCTTCAGTGTTCAGTGTGTCTCAGGAGCAGTGGAGTTGGATGACTTTCCGAGGAAATAAACTCTTTCCCCATAAGATGCAATTATTCTGTTATTGTATATTTTGAGGGGGTGGGGCTTCAGGTACTTGCAGGTAGCTAGGGGAGGCTCTGACCCCGCCCCCTGGCTTTGGCCACTCTCACTCACTTCAGAAAGGCCCCAGCTCAGCGATCCTTGAAGAGGAGGCAGGAGGATGTGTTACATGCCCGCTTTCTGCTACCCCCCCCCCATCTGTTCCTCAGGGGTCGAGCTCCTGCCCTGAGCTGTTATTGCTTCTAAAGCTGATTCCCTCCAATGTGTCCCTGTTTGTCCTCCACTCTGCACACCAGGAAAAGTACACAATGCATAAGGAAAGGGACCCATTGAAGGACACACTTCCCACTGCTAAATCACATAAGCCTCCTGATGTATGTTTGTGTGTGTGTGTGGGGGGGGTATTAAAGACACCCAGTCATACCAGAGTTTACTCATCTCCCTGACTGTTAACAAGGGGAGGTGACAGCAGATTAAAGATGACCAATCATAATAGAGTTTACTCATCTAGCTGACTGCTAACGGCGGCGGGGGGGGAGGGATTAGAAATGGCCAATCAGACAAGAGTTTACTCATCTCCCGGACTGTTAACAAGGGCAGGTGCAAGGAGATTAAAGACGCTCAATCAAAACAAACTACTAACATGTATTTCTCAAATCTCTATGGAACAATTGGCACTGTTTAAAAAAGAAGGAATGATCTCATCAATTGTAATTAAATCAGGAAGATAACGAACCTCCCGCGTTCATTAATATGCATGAGCACCTGTCCTCACCGAGGGGGCCGTTAAAGTCGGCCACGCATGAGCCGGACCAGGCCTTGCCGGGAGAGCGCCGCGCAGCTGCCGACAGGAAGAGGTCGACGTGCTGGGACCTGGCGTCCGGCTATGACCCTCTGAGGGGTCCCTGTGTCCCACTGTGCTGTCATCAAGCCCCACCAGCGAATCAGCTTTCAATATGACCCACCATCTGCACGTCTGGTCTCCCAAATAAGCCAGGCGTGGCATTTCCTGTCTCACCGCGGGAGGCTCGGCGCCCATGGACATCCCGCGCTCATACGCACACGCTCACCTTTTTTTTATTGCTTTGCTGTACCCCCCAACCCCCCCCATGGTCCACAGTCTCGCAATTTCACCCCCTCGCTCGTCCATATTCAAGCTGCAGAGAAATACCATCAAAATGATGATAATTATGCACGCCTTTGTTAACCACTAGCGGACATTTCACACAAAAAAAAATACCATCGTTCCCCAGTCGTTTCTGTTTCAAAAGTGCGAAACGAATGTTAATGGTAAAAAAGGTCAAATTGGGGGAAAAATACATGATGTTGATCCTTAAACTTTCAGACTTAGGAATCTACTTTAGATTATTAATTTTTGTAAATAATTAACCTTTTCACTCTTTCCTGCCATGGGCATTAATCGGCCTGCATACACTTTGCGGCATGAATTTCACCACAACCCGCATCATTTTTTCCACCTATGCAAACCAGCAAGGGATCATGGGAAAGAAAAAAATTATAAACAAACAAACCAACAAACAAATGAATAAATAAAGGATACTTCTTGCCAGTACATTTGCCCCATTAGAGTTTTAAATATTCACAAGCTTCCGTCAAATTCATACATCAGTAAAAGTTTTCTGATCATGGTGTTCATAATGCAATTTGAAAACCAAATAAAGAACTGCTTGGCATAGTAAAGCTTAAATTGCCAAAATCATTTAGCATAAATTTTTGAAATATTTGGTGTGATACATTTGATTTCATGTGACAAATACATTGTACTACATATGATGTAGTAATGTATCACAATACACCTATGTAAAGCATCTCGGGGCTTGTGAAAGGAAAAAAAATAATAAAATAGCAGTTAAATAAGCATACAACAATATACAACAAGATAAAATGACTGACAATAAAAACAGGGCTGAATATATCAAAATCACTAAAAAGACATGCAGTTATGGTGTGGTATGACAACTCAACCTTGGGCCTTTTTACCAAGAAACATCTTCAATTTGTTAAGCAGCAGGTTCCCTCAATCAATCAGGAGATGTAAACACTGGATACAAAAATCACACAAAAAAAGCATCAGAGCTCCACTAACTTCTGAAAGAACCGTCGGCGCTTGCTTGGCGACTCTGGGATGTCTCTAATTGCGCATTCTGTCACAAATCGTGCCCCTCGATGTTTCCATACTCAAGGACCGCTCCCATTGTACAGATGAGAGAGCTTGTTCTTGGGGAAGTGAGTCATCCGCGTAAAGGAGCTGGATCCCTGCTTTTCCACGCTGTGACTCATTCTCCGACCTGTTGTCATTGACAAATGCAGAGGGGGCACCGTTTTATTGCCATTGATGTGGCCCTCCTAGGTACAAGTGCTCGAAGACAAGCAGAAGAACCAAAGTGCCTTTATCACATACACCCAGGAAGTGGCTGATTACGAGAGCATTAAAGTCATATTGAATTTCAAATCATGAGAGACGGATGTGAATCTCACCATAAAGGTGTGTAAACGGCGATAGGAACAGGATGGTTACATTTGCGCGACCAAGACACCAAAATTAGCCACCACTTCTAATTGCTTAATTAAATACTGACATGCACCGGCACCATATTAAGCTACGCTGTGGAGCGGAGACCAATAAACCTGAGCTAAAAAGGGCATTGAATTTATCACAGTGAGGAAGGGGCGGGGTTTACTCCGGGCTGTCAATCACTACAAGCCTAGTTTAACCCAATCAGAAAAAATAAAATAATGCCACCCACAGTGGATTTGGTGACCTCAGCTGTCATTTCACAATCATTATGCAGTGCCTGGAAGGAAAGTCTCACCCAAAACACAACATATGCGCACATACATTGCAAATGTACAATTTATAAAAATAGCAAATTAATTTGAATGCTGACCACCACCCTATATTCTGAGAATTGTAACCTGTTCGCAGGCTCAGTCTGGTTTAAATGTTTTTTTTTGTGGGGGGAGTGGGGCCCTATGGGTAGAATAGTTTCCTTCCAGTGCTCTCTGTACCGTTTACTCCCGCGATGTGAAGTGGGGATTGACGGCCGCAGACAGCTGGCTGACAGGTGGCTAACGAGATGCCCGACCGCGGGACAGGGGCCGCCCAGGGGGGCCCGACCAGGGGGAGATAATGAGAGCTCACCTGTATGGGCTGGCGCACCGCTAAGGCCAGCCCAAAAAGCCTCGCACCCCTTGCATACAAAACTAAAGGTCCTGTTACTTACCATTTCATACCACGAGCCTCAACCGGAGAAAAAAAAATGACTGGATGGATTATTTTCGATGCGAAGCAGACACCTTTGCAGCCTGTCAGACTGGCTGTCCCGCTTGAGTGTACAGCACCACCCACACACCATCGTACTGGTGCCCCCTGGGTTACGAGGGGAGATCCCTCCATCACTAGGCAACCAGACGTGATGGAACTTTCATTAGCAGATACGTCCAATGACTGGTCTTTGGGTCGATCACACCCAGCGGCGACGCCCACAGGCCAGATTAACTGCTGCCCGTAAGCACGACTGGTAAGAAGAAATCTTAGATTCAATGGAGAGTGTTTTCAGAGTCCAGTATTAGCGTGGAGGCCAGTGATTATTGGCCAGCCAACAAGCAAAAGCAAGAACCATTACATACAATGTGCTTGTTCTGTTCCCTTTAACATCATGCTTGGGATGAGATAGCGCACGAGCAGATAATGTCAGACTGAGCAGACCTCAGCCGCTTTCAGAAGAGTCATCATCTCTCAGCTACTTTCACAACCTTTACAGCAGTCCCGTGAGTCGAGAATTAGCCAATCAGAAGGACAGGCCTCCATGTGGCCATTAAGCTACTCGGGCGGTATCAACACTGGTCCCGGCATGTGATGCTTATCTACGGGTGAGTGGATTTCTGAGACGGTGCTTCAGAAGCCTTCAAGCATCCAGAGGCGGACATTTCGGGTTCAGAAAGTAAAAATCCAAACCAGGATTTTGCTTCAAACAACTACTTGAGCATAAAGAGCCACAGTCACTCAACTGGTTGGTTAAAACAAAATCCTGGTTTGGATTTTTACTTTCTGGACCCGAAATGTCCGCCTCTGTAAGCATCCACTTGGGAGATGAGGTGTTGGGAGGAGTTTTACGCCGTCAGCTGAGAAAATGCCTCCTCAGCTCGTAGGGGAGTGTTGCAGATGCAGGAGGCCATACGGGGAGCTGGGACCAGGCAAAACACACACACACACAGGTTAATAATTATATCTTTGTGGGGACTCTCCATTCATTTATATGGGGAAAACTATAATCCCAGCATGACGACCTTAACCCCTACCCAGCCCTTACCGCAACCATAAATAAAAAAATAAAATACGAGACATTTTTTACATTTTTAGTTTCTTGATTGCATTCAGGGGTGGGATGGTGGTGCAGTCTTTAGCTTTCTTGTCTCACACCTCTGAGATCTGGCTTCAGGTCTCCACCAGAGTTCACATGATTTCTCTGTGCTGTCCTGGGGTTTCCTCTGGGCACTCTGGCCTCCACACACAGTGCGAAAAAAAGCTGAAGCACACTGGAGTTAGCATATTGCCCACTGGTGTGTGAGTGTCAGTGCGCCCTGGTGGGTTGTTCTCTGACCTGTGCCCATAGGCTCCGGGGGGGGGGGGGGGGGGGGGGGGGGG
>JAODKF010000044.1:18469243-18485310 GCA_026779585.1 Mormyrus proboscirostris
CCCCCCCCCCCCCCCCCCCCCCCCCCCCCCCCCCCCCCCCCCCCCCCCCCCCCCCCCCCCCCCCCCAGCTGAAAAACAACTGCAATCTAATTTGCCATGTCAATGAATTTCCCTACCAGAAGGCAAGACTGAGACTCATAAAAATATAGATTACTGTTGTTCCAGTTATTACGCCGATTTTATGCGCTAAGCACCGATACAATAACGCAAAGCATAACCCTGGATGCCTGAGTACACATTTTTTCTCCTGGACGTAATTATGGCATCATTTTATCATTCAGCCTGTTAATTTAATCAATCAAACCTGTTTTTACTACATCTTCTGATTACTTACCTAATCCACCATCCAGATTTTCCTTGGTCTATTTACTTTGAAAAAAAAAAAAATACAACATACTTTATTATACTTGTATGGTAACACCTTCCTGTTTCTGCTGACAGAATGCATTAAGGTCACCGTCGTTGACTTCCCCTGGGTGCACGCTCTCCTGAAGGCCTTTTCCCCAGCTGGAGAGTGAACGTCTAGGACGCCTCAATATAGAGGCCCAAGAACTAAATCATCCCTCACAGAAGCAAGTCGGTCCGCATTAAATCAACAGGCGGGCGGGCCCTTCAGTCTACCGGCGTGTGCCTGACCGTACGTCCCGCAATTCCGGTCAAAAAGCTACAAGACAGAAGAGACTGTCAAACACAGTCCAGTGCCGGAACCTGCAGAGAGCAGATTCCCGGAGGTTTCCATAAATCTTGAATGTCACCACACCGCCACAATATTCTGGGATGGGCTCGAAATCTAAAATCCCGACCCAGCTTCACCGCGGTAACGAAGTAACACGCGGGCTCGCAGTATCTCCGCAGCTCTCTAATCTCCGCTTAATGCCGTTGCCCGGAAGGAGGAGAGAGAATTAATATGCTTAGTTAAGTAAGAGCTCTTTTTAAACGGGTGCCCTAAACAACAGAAATTTATGGCCCTTGAAACAGACTGTAACAGCACATCAGCCATCCCATAATGTAGGCATTACAGAGTAAGACACCGATCAGCCCGATGCTGATCGACTGACCGTTTGGTCGATGTACTCATTCCTAAATTGTGGCAGCATACTGTAGATATCCATCCATTAGAGTCAAAACTGAAACTGGGCCGCCTTCAAATACCCAGCATGGATCGTCTGGCCGCCCAAGGAATCGCCAACCCACCCTCCCCAGTCAACAACGTATACTTTCTCTGGCACCACCCCCCCCCTGTGTTTTTTTGTCCTTTTTATCACTAAATGAAGAGAGGAAGGGAAGTGGAAGCAGGGAACCCCAAAATAAATTGGATCAAACAAATGAGAGTTTTGAATATAATATCAGAGCTCTCTGTTGGCTGGAACTTAAGTGCTTGCATCTGGACCTGTAAATAGCACGTTCTGCCATATCGCACCAAGAACCTCACACCAACCTCCTACTTCCTAATGGTCTCAACGGAATACCCCACTCTCACTGTCTGTTACGGTTCATTGACTTAGCGCCTTTCGCTTTTCCATATTTTTTTTAAGAGCGGGGTGTATGTCTTTGCTGGGGACCAGCTTAAAGCATTCTGTAGTCGTGTTGTCGATAATTAGGGCAGCTCTCACCCAAGGCGACGGGCTGCCCGGCACACTGTGCCAGAACGGCCACGTTAGCCGATAATTGTCACCACGAAAACCCACAACAAAACAGTCATATCTTCATTACGTCCGTGACCGGAGGTGTTTAACGTTGTTTCTGAAGTTTAACGAGCAAAAAAACACAGCGCGCTAGAGGCCTCTGGGCAGCTTGAAACACAACATTTAAAAATAATATTCCCTAGAAACAGAAGCTGCCTCTATTTGACTGCAGAAACACACAGCGTTCCAACAGGTCTTTTTGTTTCCAGTTATTTGTAATAGGACCCAAAACATTAACTAATTTTTAATTGGTTAAAAAATGCACTTAGCAACTTAATTTTTTTGTTTAGAGCATAATTCATATGTGGAACATCCCATCAACTAACGAACCAGAGCAAGTTTTCCCATATATGGATGCAACTTCTGCATGCTGACCTCATCTCGACCATCCGCATTTCTGATTGGTGGAAGACTTAGACCCTCGTAGGCTGTCCGCCTGCCACCTCTCCCACATTTCTGCTTTCCCTGGGGCCACTGAAATGGGTGCCATATGACATCTGTTCAGCCCCCATAGAGGGATGCAGCGCATTAGTACGCATTAGGCTAACAGCCTGGATGGGACTCATCAGCAGCCCTGAAGGGGGCGCTCATTCCACCCCAAGGGCTCCCAGGATGACAGAGTCTGCATGATGACGCCCTCTCTGCTCTAATGAGGCCTAATGTGAGTAGAGTCTCAATGTCAGAGTCATCGGGGTGTTAAGTACCGGGGAAGACTTTCGAAAATCAAGTTTTGAGTGATAATGTCATCATGCTTTATTTGCACGCGTACATCGGACTGCTCATTTCCGCATATGCCATCGTGCTCTCACACACACACCGCACTGGTGAGAGCAAAGCCTGAGGTATAGGGTACGCCATTTATCCCACACTTTTCAGGCGAAGGACGGGATCGGCACCGATGACCTCCCGAATGCAGGTACAGAAACCTCAGCGGCAGAGCCACAAACCGCCGTACGAGCAGCGTGCGCGTAAAGACACGTGGAGGGGGCGGCAGGATTGATTTCCTGTTCCTCCTCCACTGTTCGGCACGGTTATTGGTCTCCGGCTCCCTACACTGCGTACCGTCGTTAAGGATCCCTCCGTCGCAGCAGACGCCATCTGGCTCATATGAGGAGTACCAGCGAGCGGCCAGCGTGCGGGGTCTCCCATTTATTTTCCGGAATCTCTGGCTGCCAATCCGGACAGAATTACGGAATTTCATCTCACTCTCCATCCTGTCACCCAGAGATGAAAGTTTAATGAGGTTCAACTCGCCATGCAAGAGACAGCCTTTGTGGGATCGGACCTTATTTTCAGGAGATTAAAAATGTTCAGTCATCAAAGGGCTACGGAGTCACAGTGGAACTGGCGTCTTTGTCCGAGGGGTCGGTCCCCAGGTCTCGGTGGCCCCTGTGTGTCTAAGCATCCACCAGCGGGGTCTGTCCTACATCAGCCACCTAAACCCACCGTGCATCAGCGCGCAGATTCCGCATGCAATTAATACAAACCGAATCAATTATTTACAGCTTCGAGACAATACTCTGCGATAACACTCATTGCATAATGAATTTTCCATCTCGCTGATGATGGGGAAAAAAAGAAAGAAAAAAAAGGTGAAGTGGTATTTGTACTCCAAGAGGAGAGGGTGTATTAAGCTAGCCACAGCAGTTTAATGGAGGGTGCTTGTTTCTAGGTCTATGATTAGAAGGATGCGTGCAGTATGGGAAAAAACACAGACATAAGGTTGCGTTTATGACCTGGGAAATCACATGCAATGTGAAAATGATGAGGTTTGCGTTGGCTGTAGCGACGCCGCAGCTAGTTGGATGGCCTGGGATCAACCCCGGGAACTACGGGACCCCCCCCGGGGAAGACCTCAGGTCCACAGAACCGCACGAACCCTGGCCAAGGTGCATCCCAGTGGGCCAGCGAGATGCTCCACATTAGTCAAACAAAAGAGTCAAACAATAAAGCCTTCGATGGTCGTCGCAGGGCTACGGCTCAGCTGGGCAAACTCAGCGGGTTCTGTGTTGTGGTGCGAGCTGGTTACCGCAAACCGACAGCCCGTGTGCTGCGCGCGGGCGTGATCGCGATAAAAGCGGGACACTGCGGGAATACCAGCTGCTAAATAATTCATCAGCGAAAAGGCTGCAGAGTCTCCTTCACATCAAACACATCCTGCCTTATCCGGCTAAAAAAGAAAATGTGGGGGGGGGGGTTCATTGAAAGCTTAAGTGTGCCAAAACCATATAAGATAAGGGGGTTAGGGTGCTGAGGTTTAACATCACTACTCCCGAGGAATCAGTCGCTGCGACTTTGCTAACTTTAGTAGTGGTTAGCGACAGGGTAACAGGAGAAATTAGCATTTCCCCAACGCCCTCTGATACAAAGTTCTGAGGCTAATTTACATATAACATTTGCATCTCTATGTGAAACAAGTCCGGGGGGTGATATATCAGAATCAATATATCCGAAACTTATGAAAGTGGGCACCAGAAGGACTATTTCCGCTTGTTTTCGGTGGAAATTAAATTATGGAGGCTATATTATTGAACGATCGCATAATTAACTAAGTGCTGTACCGGATCTCAGGGAGACGCTTTGTAATTCGCATCCGGATGTTCGAATGGTAGTTTACATCATCCTGAGTTGCGTCAAGTAATCATTCAAAAATTAATGAAAATCATACGGTCACAGTTGTTATAAAATGAATATAGTTTCTCATTTATCCAGGCGCTTGCTGAGCTCCCACGAGAATGATGCAAAAAACTGTTGCTGTTTAATTGACTCTTAAGATCAGGATGGTTTAATTTTGAAAATCGAATCTAGCATGAAAATATTGGTTTTACCTGGTAATTTAAATATTTTTACTATCAGGGTTGGGCTGGCACTGAATATCGAAATCGGTTTCAAAGGACTATCGATGGTATCACCCATCCCTATTTAAAGAGGACTACTCCCCCCTGCTAGGGGGTGATAGAACGGCCTGAAGCCGGATCTGTGGAGTTGGGGGAGGATCCTGCCGGGACTCACCGATTCGCAGGGACAGTGGGAGGCTGGAGGTGCTTCTCATCGCCATGACTACGAGGAGCAGAGGCGCCCAGGCTGCGAGCATCTTCTATGACTCCTCATGGGTCCTGCCCTGGGAGTCCCCCTGTCACAGCCACCTGCAGGCGAGAGGCACACAAAGTCACTGGGAGCGCTGAGGAGACTGGGCCATGCTTCCCAGGATGACTGGCAATCCATCCCCCCACACCACCGTATTTCAACACAGTGCTGTTGCTGCAATTAAACTGCATTTAAACCCCTTCATAATGCACTGCGTGTAATTACACACATTTAGCACCCTGATGTCATCACAGTCCTGCCCAGTTTTCCCAGCAGAAACATTTAGCATGTTATGATTATTACATCTGCGCAGTTAATTATACAGCATGTCAGCACAGTCACTTTGTAATAATACACGTCCCATACAGCACATGATGTCATTATACATTAAGGCATCTGCAAAGAGTGAGCGTCTTAGGCCTAATATCACAGTCACGGGTCACTCGGAAACATTATCCATTATCCATCTAACAACCTACTTCATAACAGTTTACCGGCTACTGGCACCAGTCACTTTATGCATCAGTCGCACATAACAATTGCCAGCACTGCCTTACACTGCACCTCATACACCATTTTTTTGAACCACTGTCCATCTGCTTTTACCGAACAGGCAAACCCACTGCACAGCAAGGTTGAAAGTTGCACTACTTGTACAGCATATTTGTTCATTTATTCATTATTTTCTTCCACGTCTTTTGTTGTTTTATGCATAAGGCCGTTTTGAAAGTCTCAGACGGACGCTGTTACATTTCGATGAGTACCTACATACTTCGAAGTGACGATAAAGTTTTACTTGACTCGATTATTCATAGTGTACCTTGCAAAGTACCGGAAAATGAGCGAGAGGCCATGAGAGGAGGACGCCAGAGGCTCTCACTCGCCTACGCAGGGGGGCTGCGTCTTATTCGGGGTCTGAGAAGAGCTGCAGCTCCCTCAAAAGCCTGTTGCACGCTCTCTTGAAGCCGAATTGGTTTTCACATTTCACGCCAGAAAAGAGACACTTTGTAGCTTCACTGCGGCTAACAGCGAATGACCTCGCACAATAACAGCCATGTTTTTTTTTTTTTAAAATAAACATTGTGAGTCTGTTGCTGCACTTTCAGGCTACTTCACTTAATCTTCTGCCTACACACGCGCTCAAGGACACCAGCTGGCTCCTCTGCCTCTTCCGGCCAACCGCTGCCGGGTCCCAACAACGGCCATGATGCTCGTATCGCAGCTTAAAAGAAACATCGTAATTATATACCTACATGGCGTTAGGTCAGTCTGCTTAAGCGAGATTATGGAGCATTGCTGGTAACACCTTTCTGCAGATGATGAGTGCCAGTCAGCTAGGGGGCGACATACCCGAAAAAGAGGAGCGTACCAGGATGATGACTAAACTCTACCTTCTTCCAAGCCCTAGAACTGCCCTGGGACTAAGCACTGACTGTTTGATCCAGTTCATGCTGTAGCCTGTTATCATATTACTCCTGATATGTTCACATTTGTTCAGTTGGTGGCAAGCAACAGGATGTGGCTGAAAGTGATAAATCCCCCACTGAGGACTGGCTTAAACGACTCTTTAGAGCTCCGGGGAGTTTGAAGAAGAGGGAAGCTGAACAGCATGCTGGGTAAATTCCCCACCCGGGGATGCTCCAGGCCATGCTGTTCCTCACCACCCCCAGCGATCCAGACACGTCCTTCCCAGCATGCCCGTGACATCATCATTACGCTCCTGCAGGCCACAGGCTAGATGCTCATTAACGTCATAGTCTGTATCAACAGCATTTCTCTGTGGATTGTTTTGCTTAGAAAAGCAAAGGGAAGAACCTAGACCAAGAAAATGTAAGAAACCTTTTGCCCTTGCACCCAGAGTGCGGTGCAGTGGGTTAGGGTAATCAGAAGGTCATAGGTTCAAATCCCAATGTAGACAGGGAGATTTCACCACTTGGTCCCTGTACAAGGCTTTGAACCCTGCATTGCTCCTCTGACTGTCTGACCCTGTATTGGATGTGTCGGTTTGAATAATGTGTCTACTAAATAAAACAAGAAAACCCATAATTCTACTTCCTATCCTGAGGTGGCATCAACTGAATTCTACGTGCGGGACCACCATGAATACAAGGGCAGAGGACAAAGATAGGACAGCAAGGAGCAGATTACCTCTGTGGGGTAAACAGCTGGCATCAAGCCTTTCGTGTCCCCCCCCCCCCCCACCACTGGCTCATTAATGAAGTGCTTACGGTCTGACCACGCTTTCACCTCCCTGGGAAAGACCGGGGGGGGAGAGGGTTCAGGAGAGTCACCCTTCTCAGTGTGTCACTGCCACACGCAGAAGATGAAAAGAAAGAAAAAACGTCGTGCCCGGAGCCTCCCATTCCAATCCAAGACAGGATGCCCCCCCCACCCCCTTCTGGGTCAAATGTCCCACATCCGTTACCTTGACAACTCTGGCACGCACGCGGGCACAAAACACCAGTCACCCCCCTTAACGGCACACACTAAACGACCCCTAGTCAATATAGAAAGTGCCGACGGGGGGGGTCATCAGGCCTGGTTCACTAGGCTTGTTAAAGATGTCGTGAAACAAATCCTCTGGCACGTGGACCTTACCAGCTGCGGAATAAGAGCCGCTTCAAATATGTCTGTGGACCGCTGTTTCAAAACTGAAGCAGGTGTGATAAAAAGGCAGCGTAGAAGGGCATGACCCGACAGTATACACTCATACAGCAAACACTTCTTATTTACACCTTTAAAAACACTGGAAAAATAATCATATTACAATTACCTAGATAATTAGCGTGATCCTTTTTATTGTTATTTCAGAGCTATTAATACGGTTTAAGGATCAGGTAGAAAAAATGACTAATCCTTCCATTCATCTTCCGTAAGAACCGTTCCAGTAACGGAGAAGGTGATTTGCAGCCATTCCCAAGAAAAACTAAGCGGACTTTCGTCCGGCAGACACACACAATTGGACTAAAATAATTCGTGTCTTTTTGGACTTTAAGAGAGGTTCAGTCCCAGAGTGTGTGCAAAATCCCCACGCAAACAGCTGGTACTGGATTCTAACCTTCAGTATTGGTTTTGAGAGGACACTTGTGCTTTCCCGATGTACCGCCCTAAAACGGCATGTTTTCACCCTAGGTTTGCTTTTATAGATCTATCTAATTAGACCCTGTGTGTTTCTACAGTCTCCCCAAACACAAAGAGGCCAAATCCATTACTTAGTAACTATATCTGTGTGCTCTTAGGAGAATTAAAGCCTTTTGCAGAACATCATTAAAATTCATTTATATAACAGGTCGACTCAGGCGTTAAGTGTTAAGGGCAGACATGGTGAAGTCAACAGCTCTCCGATGATTCTGCTTTTAACATTTGCCCTGACTCACTGGTATATATACACACACACACACACACACACACACACACACACACACACACCGTTTTCTGCGTATGCCTGACCTGGACGACCTACCATTAAACCAGTTTAACGTGTTGTGTGAGTCAGCCATCATCAAAATGGGTAAACCAGCCTGACACTGTAATCGGTTTAATTGGGTAACCGATTCGTTCCTAGGAGCTCAGTAAGAAGAAAAAAAAAAAGACCTTTGGAAGGAAATTCCTAATGAAGGGAAAAAAAATCATGGAGGGAAACGTCTCCTCTGAATTCTCCTTGTCTCAGAGTGAAGCGTCAGAAGCCCCCCATCAATGAGGGGCCGGTGTGTCCACCCAGAACCAACCCGAGTGCCAGCTCCTGTGAAACATACGTGCTATGCACCCGGCGAGAGACACCTCGCGGATGTGGGCCATCTGTCAGAATCTCGCTATATTTTCGACGCCACGATTTATAGCTGACGGAGAGTTCCAGGTGCCTCTGGGAGTGTGGCAGGAAAGAGGAGTTAAGCAACGCTTCACCTGAGGGGTACAAAAACATACTATGGAATAGAATAGTGCTGCTTTATTTCTCCCTATAGGGACACTGGGGAGTTTTCATGTATCTTGTTCTCCACAACAGAGACATTTTGGGGGCAAAAGCACAGGGTCAATCAACATATAGCAGCCCAGGATACACTGGTGATAAGGCCCTTGCTCAAGCACTCAGTGGTGATATGACCAGTCTGCCAGCTACAGGGTTGGAGACACGTTCACAGGACACTAACCCAGTCAGCTATACGCCACCCCGAAGAGCTCTCAGCTACCTGATGGATCTTTATGCGATTTACTGCAAAATTTCTCTGCCAGAGATGCGTTCAAGGTTGGCTTTCATACAATGTAGCGGCTTCAGAAAAGTGTCACAATTTCCTGAAAGTAAGACTCCATTTAAGTAGAGAGTGAGAAACATCACCATGAGTGTACTTATTAAAACCCAAATAAATATCCAGAATTACCACCCCTGTCCCCCCCCCCCCCCCGGTCTTTGGCAGACAGGACTAGCATTACAGCACACTTTAGCAATTTTGCATTTCATTCTTCAAACATTTGGCCTTTGATCGGTCAAAAAAACACCAGAAATATCAGACCAGCCACTCTCCATCCATCTATCAAAATGCCATTTCCAAATCATTCTTCAAATTTATTCAAAAATTGCCTCTTAAATCCGAAATGTCAATGGAATATCTCCCGTTTATTAACATGTATCCATACTGATTTGGCAACCATGACAAATTCAGAACCCCCACCATTACCCTAGGAGGTTTGTCTCCCCTGGGGGGTCGTGAGGCCTACTGTAGAGTTTTCTGCAACTCTGCAGTGATGCAGTAGAAATAAATAAAAAATATCACCAGCCCAGCTTGCCAGTGTTGCCTTCAAGCTGCTGGGGAATCTTGATTCTGCGTCTATGTCCTGCGGAGGCAGTAAATTTCTCTCTGCCAACACTCTCCTGACATGGCGAAATCCTGTTACAACTGGCCAGGCACAGCTCAAGCAAAACTGGCACCAAAAAACACCCCCCTCAATGAACAAATGACTCATTCATTCGTTCATCCATTCACTTTCTATATCTGCTTGTCTGATGCAGCACGGGGGCCCAGAGTCTATTGCGAAAGCTAGGGGCATAAAGCAGGGAATAAGCCAGGAAGGGATGCCAATCCCAGGGCACATTTGGTCCCCACAATGTACAGCACATACGCACAGTATACACATACACATTCACACAGATAGACAGTTTGGCAACTCCAATTCAGTTTAGCATGTTTTTGGGCTATGGGGGGAAGCTGGAGTACCAAGAGGAAACCCCACGATGACACGGGAAGAACATGCAAACTGCACACGTTCAGAGCCAGGATGGGGAATCGAGCCCTATAACGTGACTCTGAGGCAGGACTCAATCTGAAAGAATGAACGCATAACTGAATTTTTTGCACTGTGGTGGCTTTTCCACAGACGGAGGTGTGAACGTCACAAGACACATGCGAGCATCACCGGTGCTCCGGACACCGCGGGAGAGAGACATCCTCACCACATAATCTCCAGCTTCAGCTAAAAATGCAGGGAGGTGTTGAATTTGTAGGCATTTGGGCCAGGCTGCCCCAGGTGGGGGGGTGGGGGCGGACCCGTTTAATCTCTGCCCGTGGTATCGAAAACTCCCGGGCTCGTCGGCGAACTCGTCCGCTGGTTTGTGAGACCCGACTTCATAAGCAATAATGCTCAGCGTCTGCCTCCGACGCTCGACGCGGCGCCGTTCCTTCACCTTCCACATGCACATTCCCCTTAGAAACGCTGTTTCCTTGGTAACTCTGATCGTGGGCATTTCAGACGCTTGCTGCGAGCGAAACTCGTCCCGATATCGGGGTGTGCGCTAATACACAGTGGCGGTTTTCTAATGCGTGACTTCACAGTTCCTTGAGAGGATTCCCGCGTAAGATGAAACTGATGATAATCTAGAACAAGAATTTTCATTTTGAACAAATCAATTGTTCGTGCCACTTCCAAGAGTGATTCTAGTTTTTTTTGGGGGGAGGAGCATAAGAGGGGCCATAATTTATACAGAGTGGCCAACCTTATCATTAGCCAATGATATGCCTGGAATCGCTGAGTGGCAGGGGAGGGGGCACTCCGGGGCCCAATCGGTTTTCAGGTAGGGCCAGTGTCCCTGTGGTCCCACCCCTGTGTAATGACCGGCCACTGAAAGTGACAATCTGCACGATCATTTTGGACCCATGATGGAGACTAAATGGTGACTATATGACCCGGAACCTTGCTGCTCAAAAAAGGGCGACGCACAGGATGCAGGAAAGTGGATTTTAAAAGAATCTCTAAGGCTTTTCGCAAAAAAAGAGGTGTATGCTAATTAGCAATTGCCTTGTCAGAGTCCATTAAGCAATTATAAGCATATTTAAAAAAATTAGCCAAACTCAATTTTAGTCCAGAGAGGTCCTTAAGCCATTAATGACATTTCTATGGATATTGATTTTATTAACACTCCGCATTTCTGGCTTCTCATTTAAATTATCGGCTAAAGAACGGAAAGAAATTAAACACACATAGTCCATGTCTCAATTGCCAAGGGGTCCAAGGAACAGAGAGAATGAGGGTCTGTAGTAACTAAAGCTTATAATTTCAGTTTTCCGAAGGAGATCTGTGCAGAGATAATTGGTTTATGGGATAAACCTTGCACAAAATCTGCTGTCTGAAACTGGCTTTAATGAGATTTTAACGCATGTGGAATTTTCTTCAACTTTTTCTGTGTATTTTCCCTCTTTATTTCTTTATAATTCAGATCTCTTGCACATTGAGCATGAAAAGGAAGACAAACTGGTTCTTTTTAAACCAGGCATTTCAGAAAAGAGAGCGTAATAGTATTTGATACTTGCCAGTCATCTTGAATGACAAAAAATAATACCTGAATTCTGATGCAACTACAAATAGTTACATACAGGTTTAAAACATCAAGACAATGGTGTGGGACAGTTTGATATTGAAGAGGACACAACTTAATTTATTTACAAAGGTCTATGTATTGGGGGGGCAGGGTAAATGAATCCAAATCCAATTTTGGGAGGTACACGTCCCCCTCCCCAGTTCCTACACCCCTGTCAAGGTGTTTCATTAAAGCCTTCTTTGAAAAGCACTCCATGTATGGCAGGGAAAAGCTGTACATTTAAGTTTGACTTAAAAGTAGAAAAACCATCACTACATCTGTCAGCTGACGTGCATTCTAGAACGTTTATTATAACTACACAGAATTCATGGAGCGTAGCAAACTCTTCAGAATTTCACACACACACACACACACACACACACACACACACACACACACACCCTATTTCACACTCTGCCCTCTCCAGTTATAGCTCATCTACCCAATGCTCCTAAGGACAGTGGGCTCTGGAGGGCCTCAGAAGAGATAGGAATGGACATTGGACACAGCGGACACAAGGGACACAGTGGACATAGCAGACACAGTAGTCATAGCGGACACAGGGGATACAGCAGACACAGCGGACACAGTGGACACAGTGGATGTAGCGGACACATGTAACATAGCGGACACATGTAACACAGTGGACACAGTGGACATGGCGGACACAGTGGATATAGCAGACACAGGGGACACAGTGGACATAGGGAACACAGTGGATATAGCGGACACTGGGAACACAGTGGACTTAGCGGACACAGTGGATATAGCAGACACAGGGGACACAGTGGACACAGGGAACACAGTGGATATAGCAGACACAGGGAACACAATGGACTTAGCGGACACAGGGGACAGGTCCGTGAGCTTGAATGCCCACTCATCTTTTCCGTTGCGATTAAACCTGGGCTGTGGAATTCCCAGCAGCTGGGCATAGAAAACACGAGGCTGGGGGGAAGTGGGGGGGGCAAACGAGAAATCGATTAGCCAGCTCAGAGATAGAGCCCTGTACACAGTGACCAGAGAGAGAGAGAGAGAGAGAGAGAGAGATATATGCTTGGGGAAGGACTTTTCTGCCAAATGTCAACCCCACCCCCACCCCCATGCCTGTCCTCATCCAAAAAAGGGCACATGCTCATTTCTGAGACCTGACACTCTTCATGTTCCTTTCACTGGCCTCTTCACTTGTCACCTGCCTAAAACATAGATGAGTGTGTCAATTGTTCCTCCCGCACAGTCCATACGAGAATCCTAACCACTGAAAAAAATACATCTATAAAAATACAACAAAATAAATCAAAGCAAAAATTCCATTGATTCCTGTAATTCTAATTGCCGTTTCCATAGCGGCGTGCTGCATAATTTTGACCACTTCTGCAGAAATCTAAATCCACTTCAATGTCACAGCTCAATTGCCCATGATCAACAGTTTCAGTCAGCTGCCAAGAAGAGGGAGGGTTTTGCCCGTAATAAGCAGCGGAGAACATTAGGTTAGTTAGTTCGACAGAGGTCGATGACATCATCCTGTTCGTCATGCTGTGTTCATGTGTTGAAAACCTCCAACTGGCTGCGAAAATATTGGAAAAACATTTGAAAACGGCCCAGTGACACAGCCACATCTTCTGGATGCCAAAACCAGGGAAAAATAACCTAAGAATGATGGACAGAAAAGACGTAAAAACGATAAAGTAATTATCGGTCAGCAATTCCATTTCAATTACTTGTTGAGTGTACTGCTGTTCCACCACAAAGACTGCACTCCCCAGAACCCTCTTATTTATGCAGGCCCCCCCACCCCAAACACCACTCTGAGTCAGCCCGGAATTTCAAATTGAAAAAGACCATAAATAAAAAATTACGGAAGATGCTGGTGATGTACACACCTCCAACGAAACCCAGTGCAGCAAACTGGGCTGCAGTAAACAGGGATTACCACCATCTGTTTCTTGTTTAATTTTACTACTTAGTGGACCAGAAGCATAACCCAAAAAAACAAAGTGACAACTGACTACAGTAACATAAACTCAACCTCAACAATGCTTAAGCATAATATTCATATCACTTGCTCTGGAAAATTTCCACCGAAACAAGCAACTTGCATAGAGCACAAGTGGATATCAACTCCACTCACATAATAATTATTTGATTTGCTCCTTCCACAATCAGGCACTTGTGTTAAATGGTCCATTGTACTTGTTTGTTTATTCAGTTTTAAACAGTTTAATTTAGTGTCACTGTCAGTGGGACAGGGGTAGCTTTCAAGCGAATGCGCTGACACAGACTAATTTGCACGTTTATGCACTTTTAAGTGGCGTCACTTTCGTAATTAAAAGCTCGCCGGTTTGTGAAAACCGCACAGCCTCAGGGACGAGAAGCTACCACTGAATGGAGATGACATCAATCAAGTACAAACCCAAGACATCCTCATTGTTTGTCAAATGGCACAAGAAAGCTCCTATCAGCTTGAGATTTTTCTAGAAAATTAACAAAGCGCTCACCTGTTGCGCTCTTAGGGATCACCTACAACAAACTGATCTTGGTGTGAACATCTTGTTCACAAGCTTTAAAGAAATGATGCTTCATTTGGTATTTACACAAGTATGAAGGTACACTTATTTTCGCATTACCCATAATGCTCTCCTCTGAAATTTACACACACATTATATACAGTTGAGAGTGAACCTTGCGGTCTGAGTGCAAGGTCTGCCATTTATCCAGTACCTCTGGAAGATTTTAGGGGTTTAAGGTCTTTACTCAAGGGCCCAAAGGACATACGCCTATTCTGTTAAGGCTCAGACCTTCCAATCACAGGTACAGAAGCCAAACCTACTGAGCCACTCACTGTCAGAGGTGGGTTAGTCAGGTCCAGAAAGCAAAAGTCCAGTCCAGGATTTTGTTTCAACCAAACAGGTTGAGTACTCTGTGATTGTGACTCTATACTCAAACGATTGGGGGGAACAAAATCCTGGTCTGGACTTTTACTCTCTGCACCTGAATTACCCACCTCTGCACACCACCCAACAGAGGCAAGTTTTATTCCATACCAGCCCAGGAAAGCAGAGACAAGGGAAGAGAGAGATGAAAAGTACCAGATTTGTACAAAAAAAGAAAGTAAAACAGGGTGCAGTTTATAAGAAGTGTGGATGTCAGATGGGCGGGTGCAGGTGATCAGGTGACCCTAGCCATGCCGCATTAGGGGCTAGGGGCTGCGTGCTGACTGCGAGTCGGCTGCTCGCCATGGCTCTGCATGGCCCACCTGCCAGTCAGGCAGAGTGGTGCGCGTGTGCGTCCCAGAGGTGCAGCCTTACACCCTTTAAATGCAACACATCGAGTCTCGTCACCCTAAACACAGGATTCCTTCAACTTGTCACATTTCAGGCAAAACCCATTTTATATTCCACTGGCAGTAAAACGTGAAAGTGAGTTTAATTACAAAATGTCCATTATTATGCAGTTTAGAATGACAGTGGAATGTGTACAGGAAACAATTATAACTTGGCCAATCTACCTTTAAATCGCCATAGCAGACTGTGACCAATAGGGATGACAGTGACTTAACACTAAAAAAAGCAAGTAAGATGGAATGCAGCCATTTGCACCAATGCAGTAGTAAAAAGACTCAGTGGTAAATGAAATGGGGTCGACTGATTGATTTCATTCTGGTCGCTGCAGTGCTGCACCTCTGCCAGCACGGATTTCAGGCTGCCAAACGCTTCAGCGGTACAGGCATCCGGGAGGCCAACTCTCAACAACCCTGGACCCGATAAAGGCCCTGCCCCAGTGAAGACATCAAGCTTACTAGGAAGGCTAAGACCAGCGTCTCTCTAATGGAGCTTATCATCTGGTCTATCGGCATATCAACCCCTCCCCCAAATCTATAGGACGGAATACAAAACTGCACCTTGGGAGTTGTGGAAGTAACGTGATCACATGACACCTTAGTAGTGTGGTCACATGACACATGTGACGAATATGTGCATAGAGAAGCCATGTAAGTGCAAGCACTGCGTTTACAATGATTCATTGAAAAGGCTCTTTTATCCAAAGCAACATAGAAGTGAGAGCGCTGGGTCAGCCAGTCCCTGGAGCAGTTGGGGTTAAGGGTCATGTTCAAGGGCCCAATGGTAAAATCACTCTGCCAGCCAAGGGATTTGAACCAGTAACCAGCACAGAGACGCACGCCTAACCCAAAACATGGGCCTTTGCCAGTTTTGAAACCCTCGCCTTTTGCATTCGAAGTGTGAATCAGTCCCTTAGGCTTACTAGCCAATCACCACACATGGCTAACCAGAGTCGAGGGCCCACTAGCGTACATTTAATAACCAGTTAGCAACAACGACAACAACCAGTGAACGCAAAGTGGACCCCGGGGAATGTTTTGGTAGGGCTAAGTGGATAGTAAAGAAACCCTGGGCCTCCGTCTTCCCTTCCAGACCCCATTCCCCCCC
>JAODKF010000044.1:18499174-18522174 GCA_026779585.1 Mormyrus proboscirostris
CAGCTGAGTACTCTGTGACTGTGGCTCTTCATACTCAGCTGGTTGGTAGAAACAAAACCTTGGTCTGGATTTGTAGCCAATGGACCTGAAATGCCCAACACTGTCAAGTAGACACCCGGTCCTCCAGTCCCGGCTTGGACAAGGGATTGAAAATAAAATGACTCTTTAGTTGAGAACAAAACTTCAGAGCACAGAATCAGACTATTTTCCCAGCACTCCAAGCAGTTAAGGACCTTGCTTAATAGTCCAAAAGCCAGGCGACTATACTACCAAGAACCAGACTCAAACCCGCAACCTTTCGAGGCTTTCGCAGGAATAGTATCCTAACCAGGTAAGCTACCTCATCTGTGCTTTCTACCCACTCAGCAATGACACAATTCGCACACATGTGACCATCAAGTTCCTCTAGATACTTCCAGTAAAGTCAGGGAGCAATATGTCTGGCGCTTCACCTTCAACCTTGGAGTCATGAAGATGTCTCCTCAGACTCCATGATCGACACGCCTCAACACCCCAAGCAATCTGACTGAACGCCAGCCTGGTGACACGCGTCAGGAAACGACACCTGCCCTGCATCAAATGATGGAGGATTTTTATACAAACTTGTAGCAAAGCCTGGCGGGAAGATTGACGACCTCTATGGCAGCGGACATGCCAGGGTGAAAACAGATGATTCATCTTTACCACAGATTCACATCATACCCATCTGACCGTGTCTGAAAAGCAATCAAACCTTCAGCAATAAGGGTTGAGAAAATTCTCAAGTAAGGCCAAAACACTACCATCCAATAACCTATGGCAGCAAGGTGACTCCCTTGCACAGTCATTTCAGCACAGTGCATGGTGATGTCTCATTGCAACTGGGCCAAGTTGTTACAGGATCTACTAAACATCCATCCATCCATCCATCTATCCTCCTTATCTAGTACAGGGCCACAGAACTCTAAATTAAAGAATAATGCAAGGAAATATGATTAACCATGAAAGACGCATAAGGGGTGCAGTCGCTCAGAAACGTTTGTGGCACGTCTCCAGGGCCGGGGATTTACGTCCTACTTCCATTCCATACCTTATATATTCCCCCTATATCGCCTCAATTTGGTCCAGAGACTCTGGTTTCCTCCATCGGTTAAAAAGACACAGAGCTGTCCCCTATAGCACCTCTAAATAACCAATCATTTGGTGGGTGGGTGTGATCGACAAGCAGCATGTCCAGGGTGTGCCCTATGCTGCCTGGGAGAGAGTCCAAGTGTCCCCTTGACTCCGTTCCAAATGAACAACTGGAAAACGGATGGAGGAAAGGTTAAAGTCGGTTGCTTACATGTCGGTTGCTTATACATTACTGCTTCTCATCGCAAACATATTTTGATAGAGATGAGCTGGCCACAGAAGAAACAGCATGGCGTATTTTTCAGTAATAACCACGCATCAACAGCACAAAGCAGGTAATACTTGTTGCTAAGCAACGTCGGCAAGTAACTTAAACAATCTCGGCTTTTTAAATAATGCATGTCCCGAGCAGTTAAACACATACATGACCTTAGACCTGAATCCACTCCGCACGTAGGAGATAGGGGTTTTATGGGTCAGATAGCAGAATTAGGTGTTTTTTTTTTCATTGGTGTCTTTCATTTTGTCATTTGGCATAGAGAGACACAGACCCATTATTTTGTATAGGGCCAAACTTTAAAAAAATATACTTTCCAAGGACTCATCTCAGAACAGATCAGAATAAAATTTCTGCATTAAAAATGTCTTTCTGGACTGGACCTTCTTCTCGAGATACATTGACAGAAGTAGCAGTTTTAAGAAGTTTCTTTGGATGCTCCTGGAGTTTACCCTGGAACATAGTACATTTGGATTAATTAGTGCAAAATACCACTCTCAACAGCACCCAGTCCATTCACACAAAGTGTTTAACATCTCGTGATGACTAATCACCCCCCCCCACAAAACAGCACGGTGCCATGGCCGCTTCTCACGGTGAAATAATTAGCCGTCGTCGCTGTGTGTGTTGCATTTCAATTTCAGTTCATTAAAAAAATACAGGTTTGACGACCCATGGTCTCCCTGAGCATTGGAAAGGCGAACCTGTGTTTAGCCCAGGGATTTGTGGGGGTGGCTGGGGTAGTGTGTAAATATGGTGTCTGAGTCCACTTCCTCCAAGACCCGACAGAATTACTCTTTGATTGTACGCCCACTGACAGCTCGGAGTCAGACGAAAATTCGAGTGAATCTTTCACACAGTAAACACATGGAGAATAAGAGAGAAAATCAGTAGAAGCTAAAGACTACGGGTAAGGTATAGATGTGTGGGTATGTCCACTGTTTCTCATCCCAGTCCTCGACTACCTCTAGAAAGACCACATTTTTGCTACCTCCCAGCTCCCAACACAAGTCTACCAGGTATTTAGTGTTCTTGATTGTTTGGTTTAGGTTTGCTGGAAGTTGGGAGGGAGCAAAGCACTGATATAGTCTGATTTGTAACATTTGCCAATCTTTAGGCATGGGTTTGGTCTTCGTCGGGCTGTTAACAGTTCAGCTGATATGGTGATGGACACGTATACCCAAAGATGAAGTCCCTGGAGGGGTCAAACTACAGTACCCTTGAGTCATACACTTCACTCGAATTGCTCTGGGGAAATATCCAGCTCAGGCCAGCTTCATCAAATCAAAAACTAAATGTAAATGTAATCTACCGAAAAAGCTGAACTTGAAAGAGGTGGACGTGAGGACGATGAAGGACGCTTGGCTGTTGAACTTTACCCTGCAGCGCAAGCCTCTCGTTGGCTTTATCTTTTATCCAAAGTGACTTACATTCTTTTTTCCAGCCCACTTATGTAGCTGGATGTGGCTTGATGCAATTTGAGCACCATCAGTGTGATTCAGGCTGCCAGGTGTGCGTGCAAGTGTGAGTCAGAAGGATGACTGTTAAGGACTTCCTGCAGAAGGACAGACGCAGATCAATATAGCAGGAAGAGGTTGGCACATTTTCAGGGGAGACTGAACCATGTCCTCGCTCTCTGCTACGCCTGTTATCAGTTAAGACACTTGGTCATTGCAGCTATTTCCAGGTCAACAATAGACTCATTGAGTTTCAAATATGGAAGTCTGAGTAGAACTGGTGAAATCTGGCCATCTTCCGTCACGTGCGCAGGGCACAATTTGGCCCCTGATGCATACTGCTGGCAAGCGGTAGGAAATCCGACAGCTCCTTTACAGAAAGGACATTCTAAGCTGAGCGAGTGTTGGATGGAAGTCTGGAGGGTTAAGGTGGAGCTTGGAAAGACGACAAATGGAACACTTAACCTCCTGACTATTCTCTTGCTTTGCTACCAATATACATTCAATCCAGATCCCCATAAGATCAGAATCAGGACCACTTTCAAAGCCTGCAGTAAATGGCCGGAGATTTTAAAGCCAGCCCTTGTACCTCACTGCCAGGAAAAACACACACATAAACACACACACACACACACTGAGGTGAAATTGGAAGCAGGGCTTTAAATACAAAAAGCCAGACGTCATGGCAACCAGTAAAATCTTATAGCATCACAGACTTTATTGATCCTGGCTCCCACTCAAATGCCAGGAGATGAAGTGGGGTTACACTGAAAGTACCCTATAACTTCCGCTGATGGTAAATCACCCCTAGAGATTTAAGAATCAAATGCTACCACACCCTGGATTTGCGTTGGGGTGGGGTGGCGGTGGGATGGGCGCAGCCTTTAACCAACACTGTCTGATTAAAACCCTTTACATTTTAATTGAGTGCAAGCTTGAGCTGCTGATTTAATCACGAAAGGCTCATGACGCAGCCGTGGGTAAACACTGTCACAGCCTTATATTAACATTTAGATTGTTGGGAATAATGGCCCTTACAGCATCTGACTCAATGTTAGCAACTCCTCCCAGGAGATCCTCCATTGTCTTGTTGCCAAGGAGCCCCTCGGGAGGGTAGGGGGGAGATGGCGATGTCGTCGATGTTGACAGGAAGATTATCGGTGAAGTTTTTGCCACTCTGGAGCAATGCATTCCTGCACTGGGCTGAGGGGGAAAGTTCTGCTGTCACTGATAACGATCACAACCACGATTCCAGCTCTCTCTTTCCTCCAGCTTCTACTATTTTTAAGGTGGTGAGAACACTTCTTTGCAGGGTGTTTACAGAAAACTTTAAGTCTGGCTGCCAGAGACAGAGCGACCGTAAGACCCAGACTCACTCGCAAGCAGTTCTGTGTGACGCATCATCCCACACCTGCTTTCATTAGCTCCAATTTCCACAGCTGCTGGCTGCCAGACACCTCAGGAATTACACGGTTCAGTCCACCATATTCTGCTTGTGTTTACCAGAGGTGTACTTTGATTCATTCTTTAAAGATTGCAGATCATGGGGTTTGATTACGCTAAATTATCCTTACTGAGTGGAAATCTACGCATGCATGAATAGTGGGCCAGTGTACCATCCACAATTTACCAACCCTTTCTACGCTGAATCATCAGAGGGAGAGTTTATACTAAGAGGATGGATGTCCTGTATTTGTACAGAGAGTAGGTAAGTAGAAATGGTGAGATAAATTAGTTGACAAACACCTGGCTGTGATGATAAGCCAATTACTGTGAGGCTTTAGAAGGACTGGGGAGGGTCTTCAATTGGACAACCAACCAAAAATCCCCAGGGTTAACATGGGGCGTGATCTTTCCCACCAAGCCATACCTGCACCATATCAGAAACACCACCACAGGCACCAGACCACAAACTGAAAAAACTGCTGCTATCGACCGCAAATGGTCAAAGGGCGGATGGAACTGCCAGACTGTAGCTTTGCCCCCCCCTCCCACTTTTCACAACTACCCGCCACACCCCAAGCCATGACTGCGCTGAGAAATCGTATGAAATTACCGTCCAGTCTTGTGCAGCATCGATCGAGACACTAAACAAGAATCCCCAGAAGCCTTCACGGCTCCAGCAGTCATTATCAATCACGGCATCTAGGCGACAGTGCTGGTCAGGCTCATTATTTCCTCTCTCAACTCTGGCTTGAAATGTGGGGGTTGGTGGGAGCAGGCGATGGACGTGATCCCATAGATGCATGAAGCACAAAATCACCCTTGTTATTTTTTTCTTTCCATCATCTTTTTTCCCCTGTTTCATGTCCCCTTTTGTATACATGATGCAATAATGGATTGCCACACATCCTTCTCAAGTGCCTTAGGGGCGACTAAAATTCCTGTGTTGCACTGTCTTATGTCTTGCATTGTTCTGTCTTTCAATTCACAGCTGTTTTATCCTTTTTTGCACTCTTATGGGTCTTACCCCCCCCCCCCCCCCCAGCACCTGTCCCCTCTCCCGTGACTGTAGCACGAGGATTTTCACTGTGCTCCTCAGAACACGTGCCAATAAGACTTGAAACTTGGATGCATTACAGAATGTCTTAGAACATTCATCTTCATGTAGAATGTACATCCATTAACAAGACAATAAAGTGGCCAGGCGTGCTACCCATAAAATGTGATTATTATGCATGTCTTTGTATGGTTTGCAAAAAATATGTCCCAGGCTTCGAGGGCATGTAAAAAACAAGACGACCTGAATGTCGCCCTCAGAGCAGAGCCAGATAAACAACCACTTCCTTCATCCATCACCATCATACCATTATAACCCCTGATGAGTCTGATTTCCTGATGAAGACCTCATTTCATTTCATAATTAGAAACTCCGATGTTGCTGGTATTTAATCACGCAGCACTGTCATGTCCGATGTACAACCTTTTTTTTTTTTTTTTGAGGGAAGTTCAAAATGTTGTGCTGGATGCCAACCATCACTTTAAACCAAAAGGGCAAAAAAGGGCGGGGGGGGGGGGGGGGCCACGGGTAATCATCCAACTTCACAATTAGTGTCATCCACTAACTGGGGTTTCAATGCAGGATCGACGGTATTTATCGCTAAACACGCGTCCTTGTCCGGGGCAGCATCAATTGGTTCACAGTATTGAACCTCTCACATTGTGCAATTCGATTATCCTGATCGAAGACGGCGGCGTGCATTTCACTCAAGGGAGAGAGTTGTGAGTTTGCGCACTGGGCGCGCTCTGCAGATGGCTGGTGAAAACACTTAATGGTGCTAATGGCTTTCTGGACACTAACTTAATAGATCAGTATACTCCCCTGCTTCAAGCCAACTAAACAAATGGCAGTAAGCAAATCCAAAAGAGGCGGAGTCTACAGGTCACATGGGGTTAATGACGGCCTGTGGAGTTAATGGTGTCCTGTGGAATCTAGCTGATGTGCTCCACTCAAAATGGTCCATGACGGGGTGCAGGGGGTAGCCGTCCCTCCCTAGTGTCACAAAAACGCTCAGTGTTGATGGTCCCCAAATTGCAAATTAGCTGTAGACATCCCAGGCGATCGGCAGGCTAATTTCCAGCAGCCTTGCAGATGACGATCCACAGACCGCTCAAGGGGTATGCTGCTGAGACTGCCCCACACGTAATGCAGACCACAAGAAGGAATTCTCTTCACAAACTTCCTGTTCAGTTGGCTCCTGAGTCCTGCTATCGAGATCCGTCCCCGGCAAGAGACCTAAAGAAGGTCCACAGTTGCACATGACACTGTATTCCGCAAACCATGATCAAAGCGTGCCAGCTGACTGGTCTGGGAACCTAAGCCTCTCCGTGAAATAAATAAGACAGGTAAGTGCCTTTGTTGCAATGGAACCTATGGCTATAGACGACTCGCAGAAACTCTCCAGACTCTTCCAGATTTCAAGAAATCTCTTCATCCTTTTCACAGAAGGCCACTTGTCTAGACCTGCTTCAGCCACATCTGCCCCCTCCCCCAAATTAAAAGTATGTCTGGTAGTGTAAAAGAATAAACATGAAAAAGGCCCCCATTCCTTGTCCCTTCCTCCCCTCTCTGCCAGTAGCGGAAAGGTTCCAGGAGATTGATTTGGAACACATTTACATGATTTCTGCTTCTCTGCTACCGAGAAGGGCGAGAAATCAAAGCTAGCCAAGGCTTCCACGTTTTCTCCGACGGCAGCGGCCCATTCGCCACAAGCCATTTCCATGAATATAGTTCATAAGCTTTAAATGAGGGATACTTAGCCTATGGGAGTTATTTTCTATCTTGGGGTGAGGAAGGACCTTCAGATGTTAGACAAAAAGACAAGAAAGGAACTGCTCTTAAACTTCACTCTACTGTGTTGAGCCCAGGTGGAATGGGCATCATTAGGGTATTTGGGAAATTCATAATGCTGGAATCTGGCACTGTTCTTCCCTAAGAAGTTCCCTCAGCCCTGTTAAAGGCCCATTGGGCCTCTTCTGTTGATATAGGATGATCAGGCAGTTTACTCTTTCCTTCTGTTTGGCCCGGAAGGACGTCACGCTCTGCGCTTTGAACCTCACCTTCCGCCAAAGCAATAAAGATGCCCAACATGTTGTTTTCATCATCTCCCAGGTCAACATCACCTTCACGAGGAACTTTCCTGTGCGCCACAAATGATCCCAACCAGCTGAAAGTCACTAAGGTGCCTAGTTTTAGTCATGCTGCTTTATAGAGCCCAATCTGTTCACAGGCACGAAGCACTAATGACGGGAGAGAAGGTGCTGGGGTTACCTGAAAACACCACGTTGAGTACGGCTCATTTATTTAGCACGTGAGGTCACCTGTGCCATTCTAGTTTTGCTTGGGATCAACAGCAATTTTCCACAGCAGCCAGATTGCACGTGCAGGGATCCTGTGTGTGTGTGTGTGGACTGGTCTGGCCGCCTTGAGGAGCACACAGACCATTTCCCCACAAGACAAACATGTCTTGTAATAAATTCTATTACTTAAAAACAAAAGCAGATCCATGTCACATGCTCAGTCATACTTAGAGTATATTATACTACAGATACTTCTCACTTAACGACGTACCTGTTTAACACTTTACTTACAGCGAGCTTTCAGACCAGGCGGTATTGTATGTTGTACGAGAACTTTGGTTGTGGAAACAGCAGCGCGGCGTCTCATCTCACATCACCCTTTCTCAGTGTCGATCTCGTTCCTGCAGTCATTCTGTATTCACTACACTAGCGTTCATAATCTCCAATTACCTGTATTTACAGCATTCAAACCTCAGTAATGTATATTACATCTGAATACCTCTGTTTTGTTCATTACAGTATACAGTACACTCTTGTATAAACATTTCTAAATATACTAAGTGATATAAATGGTGCAAATGTGACATTAACACAATATCTTTGTTGAGGTGGTTGACACCAGTACAGTATGTGTGAAATATCAGTAAGCATATCGACCAATTCATTTAGTGACCTCATCATAGGAACAGAAGGTCTGTACAGTTGTGGTTACATACCCTTCTTATAAACAAACCCTACATTATCAGGCTCCATGTAATAGATGGTGTAGTTTTACCGTCAAGATCAGCATCAAATACCATTAGCAGACATTTGACCACCGTATTTCAGTAAGAGTTTCCATCCTGCTTTAGTAAGGATAGAACAAAATTGGTAAAATGGCAACACTGTGCTTCAGGCCACAGACATAATAATAATCTAAGGGGATAAGAAGGTCCCGCTCCCGTCAAGTGTAAGCTATTACGGGGAAAACCTTAGCATATTTTCATCCAATGGATTTATTTCATATGTGGTCCATGGATATATGCTACACGATGAGTAATCCAATATAATAAAAGAACACAGCCAGGCAATTATGACATACTAAACGTAACCTACTGACTCGGTGACATAAAAGTAGCTCAGGTAACTTTATGATGTAACAGATCATTGTAGTATCCTAGCAACTAGGTGATATATAGTAGTAAGCTTAAGAGACTGTACGATATGAAGTCGCCCTTGACAGACCGAGAAGTTCCAGTGGGGTGATAAGCCTAATATCCTGTGTGACTAAATAAGTATTCAGCTGATAGTCAGGAAAGACTGTACACAGCTGCTGTTCCTAATGTAATAAAACCACAAGGGCAACCAGAAGCTGCAACAAACTTCGATTCAGGCCAGCACAGGAAAACTCCATACCTTAAACACTCATTGTCAAGGCACAAGGTTACATCAGACGGAATACTTTATTACTGGCTGGTCTCACACAATTCTGTCAGTGTTCCTCCACCTTAAAACCAGATAGCAAAAAACGGAGAGATGCTTTGGTGAGATAGATGAGAAATGGCAACGAGGGTCACTGGATTAACTGTGGAAACTATTGGGTTTTCTTTGATTTAGCCAAGATAAACGTAACACTAACAGAAAGAGACAGCAGAAGAAAAAATCACTTAAGCGTGCAACAACAGCAAGCCATGTAGAGAACTGTTCTCTGCAATGACAAAGAGCTCCAAACTAATTTTCATGTGTGTTTATGGGAGCCCTCCATCAGCCGGTTACTCCCCGCCGAGTTTTTGGGTGCAAAAATAAACAATTTTTTTTCATTTATCTAACTAATCAATACTGCAAAGCACAAAGAAATGACCTCGTACTGGGATATCACGAGGGTACAGTCTTATCAAACTACCTGGCACTGTTCATATCCTAATATAAAAATCAGGCTGCAAGTGACAGAGTCAAAGCCAAGCACGTTATTGTTTAAAAAATAATGCCACAGAAATTAATTCATGTGCCTTTTTCCCTTGGCAAAAAAATGCATTTTTATAAACAATGTGCTCAAGAGCAAAGCCTTTATGGTGGTATCAGTGTAGGGCTCAGCCAAGTAAATTATTGTATTATGAAATTATTGTGCATAGAAAAACATCGCATTAACGGCTTTATTCATTTCAGTGCACAGTGTTCTTTGACTAGACACTGGGGCTCCGGGTGAAACAGTTGCCACATGGTTCACCTTTGAATTGATTTCTCTCTGCCATTCGTGGGAATGCTTGATTTTTCGCTAATGATGTCATAAGCCACCAGAAGGAGCGGCGCAAAGCTGATAAGGGGGGAACAGCCAGGGGCGGATTTGCAGTTCCACATCCCGTCAGGGGCTGCCAAATTGTTTTGTGTATGGCTGCAAAAATAGGCTTTCAAGAATACATATGTAATTTTAAGATGAAAGAAAAGCAACCAGGAAGAGGCACAGCAACCCCAGATCGACACTCCATAAGTGGGCCGACCCTAAACCTCACCTCGCTCACTCTGAAGCAGGAAGGAATTAATTGGAGGAAATTCCATTCATCAAGGAGATGGATGCAATCGGAGTGGAGGTCTGTGCCAGGACAACAGCGTGGGATAGCGCTCCCAGCGCATCTCATGCATTCGCTGGCAGAACTGCAATCCCAAACCCTGCCACGCTTGTGGAAAAAAGCCAGCCTCCCAAAAGGAAAGTCTGTCAGGTTCGCATTGTGTTGGCATGTTTCTTAAAATGCTATGATTAATTAATTATGAAACCCTTCCCCTCGGGGGCACAGGGCACGTCATTGTGGGACTTGTAGTCTGCATTAGAGCATCGCATTAGAGCCACCATTGTAGACCCGGCAGTAACATTGGGTCTGTTTAGCAGTTACAACTTGCTCCACAGACCTGTAACTGGAGCCCTTTCATTGGGCACAGCGTTGTTAAATCGACCTCCCAGGCCGATCTACTTCCCACATAATTATCCGTGCCCAAGACAGCGGACTCACTTCAGGGCCAAGTCCATTATAGATGCCCAAAGAAGGTTCTAACTTCCCTTCTCCCCCCATCTCCCTGGCCGACAACTTCCTCCCGATTCCCCTACTACTGCCAACCCAAGCAAGCAAGCAAGATAAGTCTGAGGCTACCCATCCCCTCCCATCTGAAGTTCTGGATCAGTGAGCCAGTTACCCATATCACACTGGGCTCTGCCCCATCACCCGTGACCTCCGGAGTTTCATCCACGCCTCCCAGAAGAACCTGGCAGCAGGAGGGGAATATCAATGTGAACAATAAGGTTCTGCTGCGAAAACATCCCAGAACACGACCTGAAGGCTCCGAGAGTGATCTGCATATAGCATGTAATGCTTTATTTGCTTTAAACCTACAAGAACCGACAGACTGGCTGTCTTTTACTGATCTCAGAAAGCTATCATTTTAGTTAGGGACATGCAAACATATAAAGCCAAGTATGAGCTTCCCATCCCATAAGCCTTAAAAGAACTAATTAAATTGTGAAAGAGCAATGATGATGATAATAAAGGGCTATCTTTTATTAAATGGGGCCATTATTCCACATTCCTGGAATCCAGCCACTACTAGTTAACCAAATATGTTGAGAGGCCAGGGGCTGTGGGCACAGTAGCGGTTTTGGACATGGATCTTCTGACACGAATGCAGCTGCGGATTCCTGAGGGACTCTTGCTGTCGTAATTTCGATTGGAATCACTCCAGAAAAATAGCTGGCCGTGTAAACAGGAGAAATTGTAAACCTTTAAGGACATTTCCATTGAATAAGAGAATCATCCGTAGCAAGAAATATAAATGGCTCACTGGATGTTTTTTGTTTCCCCACACAATTCTTTGTAAACTCTGGATGGTTGTGTGTGAAAATTCCAGGAGATCAGCAGTTTCTGAAATACGCAAACCATTCCATCTGGAACTAACCGCCATGCTACGGTCAAAGTCATTTAGATCACAGTACCTCCCCTTTCAGATGATCTGACCAGTAACTGAAGCTCTTGACCTGTATCTGCTTGGCTTTATGAACTGAACTGCTTCCACTTAATTGGCTGATTAGCTATTTACATGAACAAGCAGATGTACAAGTATTCCTAATAAAGGGGCCACTAAGTTTTTTATATTGTTTTGGTTGCTTAGAAACTGCCTTTTTATCTGAAGCCTAGAAATATAGATATTTTGGTGAGGTAGAATCCCCAGCAGGTAAACTTCATGGTCCAGTTCCTAAAGTGAAGAGATTGAGCTTCGCCAGTGTGCATTTCCATGTGACAACTTGACTGACAGAGCTGCAGCTATTGTTTGACGGGAGCCCCTCCTCCTCAAATGAAGCCTCCCAAAAAATCATCATCTGCCTCTTGCGTAGGAATTGCCAGTAAACAAGCGGCTTGAGGGCGTTTCAGAGGAGGAGAAGAACCATCCCTGAAGCAGCACTGGGACACCAGCATTGGATGGCGCCGTCAGGCGGGCTCAGGCTCTGCAGTGGAATTGTGGGATACACCTGGGAGGCCATTAACAGTATACCGTGCTGCATCTCGGCATTAGCGGTGCGCTTTGACTTTGCCAGAGTCATCATCATTCAAGTCCTGTTCCTCCCGTGCTCCCTGCCTGCACATAACACCTGTCTCGAAAACGTGTTTTAAAATCTCCGCTTCCAGACTGCAAGGGATCCAACAAAAGAATAATGTTCGTCCTGCCAATTATACTAGCCGCTTAAAATAGTTTCGGCTGATCGATCGGCTGCTGCCTCTGTAGGGACGTCACCGGCATTGTTGCTGTAAATGAATGACAAAAAGATCAGCACGCATCAGAACACATTACAATACACAGCCCAAAATAAGCACTCATCTAAATGAACAATGAATGCCAGACGATGTTCTAGTTGGGCCCATTAATATTCACAAGTAAAATGCAAGCAGATGACAATGCAATCAAATAGTGAAATGTATACTGAGCTCTGATATACTGTAAACAAATAACAACGCCAGTTAAGTACTCTACTTCCATTATTCAATTTCACTTGACAGATTATAGTTTGGTTTCAAAAAATGCTGGAGGAGAAGCTAAGAATCAACAGATTTCCTGGTGCCCTGTTTTCCTGCAGCACATGAGGTATAGTACGTGGTTCTGTGGGTTAGGATGCTAGGCAGCTGATAAGAAGGTTGGAAGTTCAAGTCCTGCATCATTGAGCCCTTGTAGAAGGCCTTTAAAACCCCAATTGCTACAGGGATACTGCCTGACCCTGTTCTCCTCACTCGTACGTAACTTTGGACAAAAGCATCTGCTACATAAATCAATGTAAAAGTAGCAAAGCAGTGACCTAGCATGTAGGCACTAGGGGAGACAGAGGGGCATCCCATAAACAGCACAAAATGTACCCAAAAACAACCCCTAACGCACTTGAGAACAGACTGTCTCATGTCAGCAGAACATCCACAAAAGCCTGGACATTATGACCCGTGTCCTGGCTGTGATGGTGTCACTGAGCTCTAGACGTAGCTCTTTTGTCTGACCGCGTGCCAAAAGAGTTGATTTCAGGCTGCTGTTTTTCCTCCTCTCCAATGCGATACCACAGGAAGGTGTCATCTGCATCTGCAAGAGCAAGCTGGATACTGTGCCTTTAGGTCAGATAAAATATGGTCGAGAACATCTCTGAATGTGGAGCAAATCCTCCCTCAAATTCATTTTAAGCAGTCAAACTGGCCCTAGATGGTAAGGTTTCCCTTTGTCGTCCACCATGACATGCGTTTGCTGAAAAGGACCTTGAGCGGAGAGCCATGGTAGCCTGTGAAAAATCCACCCACAACGGCGTCATCAACGCATCTCTTGAAGTGTCCAACCATTCCGATTAGCGCCACGATTGCTAGGTTTTTCCAAGTGAGGGGCTTGAAAAAGAAGGACGATGTAGCTGAATACGAAGAAAAAAATTCTGTGCCTACAAAGTGCCATTTGTCATTGGCTCAAGCTGCCCTTTGATTTATCAGGAGAGAGTAACCTTTTGAGGTTTGATGTGCTGCATCCAACAGAGAAGAAATCGTAGTAGAGCCAAGAAAAAAGGTGCAAAAATGACACAGACAGCCATTATAAGTAGATGTCAGCCCACCATGATTAAGCTTAACTTATTCATGGACATGCAGTCCTCCAGGGAATATGGATGCTGAAGTTTGCAAGCACCGTTCTAACTTTAAGGCTTTAAAGTGGCTGTTTCTATGGAAAAACCACATGCCGTTTCACGCATCGGTCACAAGCACTTCCGCGACGCCCCTCCCCAGGAGGATGGCAAGTGTTCCAGCCCCATGGGACCCCCAAACCAAAACACAGCTCTCTGTTCCCGCGTTTCAGTCACAGTCATTCCTGACGAGAAGATGACTTCTCTCTCCCAGAGAATAATCTTTTCAATACACACTTCCGCTTTTTTTTATTTTTTTTTTTATTTCTGCTCCCCGCATTGCTTGAGATAGCAGAGGTAGTTGGGGGGCGGGGGGAGGGCACACGGAGTGAATAAATAACTTGCTCATAAATGCCTGTGGAGGTGAGGGAAGTAATTACAGCCCTCCGAAAAACAAACAAACAAGCAAGCAAACAAAAAAGTACAGGTGGCGACAGGCTCTCTGGTGGGGGGATTTGGCAGGCTTTAGCCTAATCGGTTCAACGGTTTCACACACAGCACTATTAGAGTGACTCACAGCTCCACATATTGTCCCAAAAAGTCTGATCACACGCATCCATCGCGAGAGGCGAGTGGCCATTCCAGAAGGCAATCGGTCCTCTGCTCCAGAGATCAAACCCAATGACAATTTGCAGGGATCGACTCATTATCTCCGGCCCCCGTCTATCGTGTCAATAGCCAGTTTCATCCCATCGTGTTAACAGGCGACTGTTACTCATTAAAGCCCCACCACCAGGAGCAAGACACATACGAGCAGCGTATGGGAGTTCAAAGGAGAGTGGCAGTGCCAGGACAAATCCAGCAGCCAAGCCCACAATTGTCACGGGGGGGGGAGTAGCACTAGTGGCGTTACCAGGATGCCAGCCTGGAGTGGGCGTTTGGGTTTGTTGAATGGGCACCAGTATTCAAATTCTGTCAGAGGCCTTGGGAGGTACCCAGGAATTGAGCATACCTTATAAGCAGAGTGACTATCAAACCTAAAAGGAAATAATTCATTGTGAGCGAGTCATTCCATGACACCACGACATGGTTGTCACTTGGGGGGCGGGGAGAGACGAACTCTCCCCTTCCATTTGGCAGAATGGCCCGAGAAAAGGATCAAGGTGACCTCTTGTCAGGGAGCTCAGAAATTCTTGCTATGCCCCCACTGACATGCACTGTGATGCGAAGCCTTCTGTAGATCGAACGGCCTTCCTCTAACCCACAACACAGCGCTCGATGACAAGGACTGAGGCTGACGCATCACGGCAGATGAATGTCACAAATCCAAGTAGTCTCTTTTTCCCCATTATGATTTACATTACAAAGGGTACAAAATCTGGCTAAGGACATTAAAAAAAAAATTCTTACATGATCCACTAAAATCACCATCCTTATATGAATATGGATTAAAGACTGGAAAAAAAAAATCCTCCAACAAATGTCGATTGTCATAAGCAGAAAGTTTGCACATATCTTTGATCAATGGAACAGATCCCAAAGTTGCTGAAGGAAGATCATTTAGAAGATATGCATTGATAAATGGCGGAGAATGGAACAAGTCCTCTTTTTAAGGCGAGGGAAAAAGCTCTACTAGAGGTCGTCTACAGAACTTGGCACCAAGTCATCTTTATAAATGGCCAGTTCAGAGCTGGTGCCATATGGTAAGAGAGAGGGACAATAGAAGCAGAGAAGGTCTGGCTGTAGTCCCTTGCATCTCCTGGGGAGGGTGCAGTTATCGCATCTCTGCTGGGCCAAAGTCATAATATAACCCACCCTCACCATCCCCCTGCAGATTCGGCCTTCTTGCAGCCACTTACCCACAACCAGGTTCTCAAGAACCCGTTCACAAGTACAGCAACTGGCCGGTAGGTCCCCGCCATAAAAAGCCATATATAGTTTAAAGTGCAGCTATGCACGTAGTCGAATTGTAAGCTATATATTTTTCCTCAAATGGTAAACAGAACATAAATAAATAACGCACTTTGGGCAGATAACGTAAATGAATAAAATACCACAGGTAGACTGTAGCAACCGACAAAACACGCTGCAGCCTATGTTAATAGGCGTTGGAGATTCCTCCTGTCGATGCCTTTCATTTCTCAGAAAAGTGAACGTAATAATTGAAATGGCTGGCTGCAGCCAACAGAACACATCAGATATTTCAGTTGAAGACACCGGCGGGTCAGTTTTGTCGCTGAAGCAGAAAATGTCTTGAGAAAAAAGTAGAATCCATGGGTCATTAGAGCTTGTCTGTGTCTTGGGCCCCGCAGATGGTGGTCGGCGCCGCTGTCCCAGTAAGGCAGCGGCCATGCTTGGTTAAGGCCATTGGAGCTGATCGCCATCCCATCCTTCCCTGCCCTCCATCCCCATAGGAGTAGCGGAGGGATTAATCTTATGCTTTCCACATGAAAGATTCGGGGCGCGCACCTGGCATGTTCCTAAGCTCGTTCCCCAGCTGGTGAATAACTCCGTTTTATGCATGACATGCTAACTGCACTCTGCAGAACGCGAGGGAGCCCCAGCAAAGAAAATCTCCAAACCTCCGACCAGATAGACCAAAATCCTCTGCCCCTCGCTTACTGATTCCTCTAAGTTCAGTTTGTTTACTCAGATGGGTAATCTTAGCTTAAAACTACCGGGCGTTACATATCACAGATATGATAAAGTAATGGCTTCACCAAGCAAATAAGTTAGCGTGAGCTAACCGGCCACAACGGCAGACTTTTCTCATTACCTGTGACACCTCCCTCCAACAAAGATATTTATTGCTAAGTCAATAGCCTTTTTTTTAAAAAAAAAAAAAAGCTAGCACAAAGAATTATTGGGCACCACTACTAAGCATACTGATCCGTCCCACTCAAGAGGATCTTGATTTATGCAAAATAATGGCGGTGCCAGACTCAATTCCTGGCTGGAATGGCAGGAGCAGTTCTAAAAAGTGATTCGGCCATCATTTGGCGGTAAAGGGATCTCCGTGATTTCACCTCCATCCACATCACCATCGATGTGAAAAAACGCATCACGGCTGCCAGACGTGGAAGCCGTCATCAGTGACCGATTCTCTGCGCCAGCCTGTATCTTAAGTGGTGTCTGGCCCGGCGAGATAAATGAAACATCACGGGTTCAAATAAACGACATTTTAATTAGCCATTCTTTAATTCTGACTGACCCCCCCCCCCCCCTCCCTGTTTGACGCTGATCAGAATGCAGAGACACCGATAAGAAGCTGCCAGACAAAGCCAGGACTGAGTGGTTATTAATGCCATTCATGTTCCCTAATGGTACACGAACTCCGCCAGAGCAATCAGTCAACTTGATTTTTTTTTTCCCTCTTATTATTTTTCTAGTTGACCAGTCGTCCAATTAATGCGCTCTGTCCAGCTGGCCTATTTTCTCCTTGGTTGTTAAATAAACCTGTGGAGCGTGAGCATGGCATTGTCATTCCTGAGGCTGCTGCTGCATTTAGCGGCAACTGAGGTGGACCAGGCGGCCCTCCAACCATCCTGATAAGCTTAAGTGGAGAAGGATGCAAAATATTGGTATCTTAGGGAGTATTGCTGCAAAGAAGGATAATCCAGCTACTTTGAAAACTTTAGCAGTTTATCAGCCAGTCAGGGGGCGAAGGAGATGTTCCAGGGTAAGAGAGTCATCTGAGTCCATTGAGTCACTTAAGGTTCTATCAAATTAACTTCTGGTTGGTCTCTCAGTCAAGACCGCATGCAACTCTTCGTTGGCTCCTCTGGAGACCCCACACCCTCTTGTCCTCCTGCCTCTGATTTTGCTGTTCTTTCCTCTCTTCCACGTCTGTTAAGTCCCAAAGCCCAAACAGAATCCCAGTCCTGTTCGCAAATGACCACATCGCATGATGGATCTCTTAGTCTTCCTGGCCGGAGTCACGATGTCAGCACCAAGCTCAGCACTATTCTATACTAAGGCGTAAACTATTCCAAAATCTTACATCTGTTTCCAAACTCAACCAGGGTTAAAGTTTTAAAAATGATTTTTAAAGATAGGCACGAACTGCATTATTTACAAGGTATTCACAAGGTGTCTTCTGTTGCTTATTCAGCATATAAATGTGCGGGGAATGGTAACAATGTCACCCTCCAAAAGTAAAAAAGAAAAAAAAAAGGTATTTGAAAGACTTCTGTTTGCGTCTCTGCATTTGCATCTCATACACCTGCCTAGTTTTTATATGTAAAGAGACTGAAAAATTAACACATGGCAGAACTTTTCTCTTAATATATCAATATATCAAGTCTCAGAAGAGTTGACATTTTCTGTACAATGCGAGCAGTAAACAGGATAATCTAATTTAGATGGGTTTTAATAATACAATGTGCAAATTAATTAAGTGATATTACATTTAACATCTACAACAAGGCTTGTAAACTAAGAGTGTCGTGACCAGTGCTACGCTGATAAGTTAAGGGAAAAAAAAACTGATTGATGCTTCAGTGGTTCTTGCTTTATTTCTGTCACATTCCTTACTCTTCATGTTACCACCTAATCATTATCTTGCAGATATACACATCCCCAATTATGCATATATTCAAACTGATATGCTTCAAAGGGGGAAGGGGGGGGAGGTTGGATGTATGAGTTCCTGCAGGTGTAGAGAAACAGTTATTTTTACCATGACCTTGAACAATGTGGCAGATCTTTGTTGATTACATGTGGAATCAGAGCCTCATGCCTCTGTGTCAAGCTCTGAGCAAATACTGTCCCTGTGCTTCAGAGACATTCAAGGTTGTTTTGGCCATCGGGAGGCTTTCGCTCGCTTTACTGGTACGAGATTGTCATTCAGCGTCAGTCCATGCGCTGGGCTGGCGGACGCGATGCGGCGGACAGATGACTCACCTGTCTGTGCTGGCATCCCAAAAGCCACAATAGATGTTTGCAGAGCCCTGTGAGCAGTGGGGAGGTTAACGTACTGTGTCTGGCCATCTGTACCGTCGTCAGAAAATACAGTGGGGTTTCATTAAGCTTTCGGCTTGTGCGAGGCAGACCCTGCAGCAGGTGTTTGTTTCCTACCAAAAAAAAAAACAATCTGGTACGTGCCACTTCCACCGTGAGTATTCGGAAAATCTAAAATGTCCATCGCTCTGGTTACCATTACTGTTTGCATTACCACTGACATGCAGCCAGTTAACAAAGATTAGCAGTAGCAAAAACAATATTATCTTTGGACTATTTGTGTCCGTCTTCGGGATTTAACATTTAGTAGTGATGCACCGGTGTCGGATCCTTAACAGATACTGATACCCTATATATTTTTGTCTAATCCTGTTGATATTGAGAGCTGATACTGATAACCGATACCGGCTAACTCGTGATGGCAGTGAAGATCTATCTGCGAGCCAGATTTCATAAGAAATTTACATGATGTCATCATCTGAAAAATGTGCTGGATCTTGCCCAAGGACCGGTACTGTGTGTGCTCTTCCAAGTGATGACTGAACTGACAAAATTCCTTATCTTCCATCACAGAAAATGGCTGATTGTCTAATACGATCATCTCCTTTATTTTAGTAGTTAGATCTTTAGTTCTGATGTTCATAGCTTTGAATATGGACTGAAGTCAAAACATGGAACGGCAATACAGGCCGAGACTGACACACTGGATAAATATCAGTAACTTTATTCTGAATACATATTGGCTGTTAACTGATAAACCACATATCTCCAACTTTTATATAAATGACTGAGGTTCTTCAAAGGTTTCGTTTTCATTACGGCAGGCATGGCACCCACCATGGCTGAGAATGTCAGGGCTAGGCGTTTAATCCACTACACTGTAGACCTTGGTCTCTTTATCTCTTGCCAATACATCGGGTGTGATGTCACTCTTGGCACAAGCTCCTGTATGTGCACTCAGCACCACAACACTCAGACCAAACCTTACATAAATTACATAAATTCCCTTTCATTTCTGCTTCACCAGCATCTACATAATTCATACAGTGGGTCAACCATATCATTAGCCAATGATACATGTTGAATCTGTGAGTGACAGGGGAGGGCCCACTCTGGGAGCCAATCAGCTGTCAGCTGCGACGAGTGCCCCTGTGACCACAGCCAGCACAACACATTATGACCAGAGAACCGCAGGCTCCAGAACTGACAGACCGCACCAGGGGAAATATTGAAGGCATCCTTTAAAAAGCCGTTGATCCAAGTGGCAGCATTCGTAGACAGGTGACAAGCGGCCCTCATTTCTGAGCCCTGTCGAACCCTGTCCAAATCACAGGCTCATAGGCAATACAGAATACATAAGCAAATAAATAAGTGATATAAAATAAAGGAATCAATCACCTGCAAGCCTGTGACAGTGTGAATGGTTTTAGTGGCAGGGGGGAGAAATAGAGAGAGAATGGCATAGTTTTGACCTCAAGCAATCCCTGCGAGCAAAAAGAGGTTTAAGAAAGGCGAGCGATGCCACAGTCTGCCTCGCACAGCTACTGAAGCCCATCAGCCGCGGCCTGCTGCCCTCTCCACCCACATGCACAGCTTCCTCTCCCGCTACCTCCTCACAGCAAATACCTGCAGCCCAACTCTCATGTGTGCTTTAGCCCACTTCCGATGTAAACTATATGCTCTCACAATGACAACGTACTCCTCTTGCCGCCCTCCATCTAATCCCTATTCCTACCACATCCCAGAATCTACCCCCCGTCTCCAGACACCCTCCCCACCTCTAAAAAAATCATAACAACTCAAAAATCTTTATGAAAAGCCCAACTTTGTGTTTTGCACCAGATCTGTGCCAGGGTCTGTCCATTAGTGTTCTACGACTATGCAAGTGATCCTTCTATTTTGGCGTGATTTGCATCAAAATGTGATCAGTTTCAGAGCATGACCCATCCAACATGTCTGAAAAGTTTAAAAAAGAACCATGAAATACCTCTTGAGTTATTGTGCTAATGAGATGAGTGTATGCGACAGTGGACTGGTCTCAAAACCAGAAAAAACTTGATATAAATTAAGTCAAAGAAATTATTCCAGTCACAAGCAGTGTTTAGCAGCGTTTAGCAGTGTAACTTAATGGTGTAGCTTATCCATGTAGTGCTCTGGTGATGCCACAGCAATCTGTGGAAGCGCCGGTCGTAGACTCGGGGCTGCATAAAAACCGACAGCATCCTCTTACGGGGAAGCGAAACAGATTCTAAATGACGGAATGAAACATCAGGAGAACAGACCTTGGAATGCCGGTCAATGCTCGTCATAAATACCCTGAACTCTCCATCTGGGCCTCTCATTATGAATCAAGAAAAGACCTCATTAAGGTACAGACAAGACGTATGTCTCATCATTGACAGCACAACCCGGACTCGCGGGAAAGCTTGATGAAAGTCTGCTGGAGATGACAACTGTGCTTCTTTTTTTTTTTTGCATAGATTATTATGACAAGCAAACTGCTTCGTAAATAGCTTCAAACAGCACGCTCCCTAAACAGTGATTACCACATACAGTTGTAGTTCATTTTCCATTTCCAAGGTGTGCAAACTTCTGCCACAACACCAACACTCTCCTCGTAACCTCATTCTCGGTCGGACTTTCCCGCTACTCACGTAAGCCAGACTTCAAAGAGTCTCCTTCATTCCTTTTTTTGGGGGCCCATAATACTCCCACAGTAGATTCCAGAATACACATCTCTCCCCCCGGTCGGATATTTTTAGTTGTATATATAAGAAATACTACTCAAAAATGTGCTGATGCTAAATTTGCTTTCTGAGCCAAACGGTCCAAGAATTCAAATAAGCATTATGACCGATTTCTGTTCCAGCAACATTAGCAACATTGCGCAGCCGGAGGCCATAAGGATAGCTGCTATTTTCACCACATATATAAGAAACACATAAGCGAAAGCCAGCATATGATTACCATAAGAATGGCGATCAGATTTATAGAGCAGTCAGTTATCCTGAAATACATTTATGGACCTGCTTTTCCATAGAGTAGAGTGAGCACGAACTCATCTTGCAGAGTGCAAGGTTAAACAGTAACCCCAAAGGCCTCCAGAAGTCTATTTTCATAAAAAAATAGCGCTGGAGATGACCGCAAGACCTTACTCTGACAGAATCCAGCACATTATTTGACCACAAGCCCAACTTTTCACACGCATCACCACAGACAGATGCGACCACAAGACCACATTCTCACAAGCAGTGACTGACCAAAATCTCACATACAATAGCACAGTGAGCATGACACCAAACTTGCAGGACACAGCAATAAAAATCCAAACAAAAAAGCTGCAAAAATAATAAAATGAAAAAGAGACCCTCTCTGATTTTGTTTACATCTCCAGTCCACATCAGCTCTGCTTGCAAAGGGCTCTGACGACCAGCGATCTGTTAGGAAGACCCGACATGAATCAGAGACACTTATCTGCCGACTCCCATGGGTCTGAAGATAAAGAAACAGTCTCAGATGCCAGCTGGTCAGTGAAATCTCAGAGAAAACAGACAATATCCTTCTGGTCCCAGCAGTTTCTGTTCCAATCTTGATGCTCACCACAGCGCCCGCTGAATACACTTTTACAAGCGTGATATGCATTGATTTTCATTCTAAACACCTTCCGCCTCTCCGAGAACAAAGGGATGAGCCATCGATGGAGAAATTCTAAGTGAAGCCTTGAACAGAACAAGGCAAAACTAACCTTAGAGTGGTACCTTTTTTGTTTTTTGCAGAAATTTGTATTCAAATCAGAGAAGAGTTGCCCTACGGAAGACTGGTCTGGTAAGCAATTAGGTAAAGCTTCTTATACGATCCCCAGCTTTAAGACAAGATTTTTGTTGCCAAGACAGCGTAACAGCGGTGAGCTGGGCCAGCCGTTATTTCTGGAAAGTCGAGATTACAGATGCCAGGCGCATCTATCCGAGTCAAGTAGCGCTGAGGGGTGGGTGGATTGGGGACAGGAGTGTGCGTATGTACTCAGGGTGATGCCTTTTGTCCGAATTTCCCCTGTGTGCCCAAGCCCTACCTCCACCCGTGCACCCCAACACTAAACTACCCCCCCCCCCCCGCCAAGCTGTACAGGAGCCCTCATTCTCTGGGCTTTCCTTCCCATCATGTTCGCTCTGCCATCTCGTAGCTGCCCTCCAGGCATGAAAACTCTGAACCACTTTGCCGGAATTACCCGAAGCAGACGGGAGAGAAGAATCTCGCCTGACAGACAGAGCTCCAGTCACCCGTCCTAAACCCCTCCCCA
>JAODKF010000044.1:18525210-18537594 GCA_026779585.1 Mormyrus proboscirostris
CCGGGGGCCAGTGTAGCTGTCTGCCAATCACCGCGAGCCCCCCCCCCCGCCCCGGTAATGGAGGAATCAAATTGACTATCAAGCTATAACCCCAATTGAGGAGGCAAATGAAACGCAGCCCACGAAAGATGAAAGAAAAGCAGAAATGCTATTACATAGCAGAGTTGAAACACCCCTTTCTCCCAAATGTTCATTGTGTAAAATCGCTCAACAGCGCTCCCCCCCCCCCCCCTACAACCCAAGAGGGGAGCCATCATAATCAGCATCATCAATAGTGGTACAATTTCAAATACTTACTGCAGTTCCTGTTTAAAAAAATACAGCAAACATGGTGGTATTCAAATAATCTCCACAAAGTGGAACAAATCCACTTTGCGTGCTATTTTTACTGCAGTAACAGGACTATTTATCACGTCTCTTTTAACAAATATTACATATAAATCACGTTACCAGACTTTGTTATGTATGCTTTATTTATATGCATTTGTCTGTGCAGAATTTTTTTGCGCTGCCTTGTTCATATGAATTTGCCTGTGTGGGCATTTTCTGTGCATATATTATTCATATATGTCTGTCTGTGTGGGCAATGATTGTGCATGCCTTGTTCATAAGCGTTAGTGTGGTCATTTGCTGTTCATGCCTTGTTCATATGTGTTTCAACTGATTGCGTATTGTTAGATTAAATGCTGTAAAACAGTTCATACAATCACAGGCTTTAACAGTGAGCGGGGCTGTCGGCCAACAGCTGATCTAAACCATCTCCCATTAGTTACTTCTTCCGCATTGGCAAAAACGCACAGAATTTTTACTGCAGTAACAAGACTGTTTATCACGTCTCTTTTAATAGATATTATATATAAATCACGTTTCCAGACCTAGGGGGAATTTTGCTGTCAGACGGTAACATACAGATATATGGTTAGAGAGAAACACACAAGACATAGCAAGATAAAAGCTTCAATTCCAGACGATATTGGATTACAGGGACTATAAACTCCCGGATGGAAAGTTGGGTACCGTTTTGAGCTGATGCGGGAAGTGAAAGTAATAAAGTGACTTAAATTGTGCCGTGAGTCCCTGTAAGCTGAAAGAGGGACAAAGAGAGGAGGGTGGGGGCCGAGGGGCTGGAGGGGTGACCAAGGCTCAGACCACTGCAGGACAGAACAGACTCATTTAGCCATCTGAGGAGATGAATGGCAACAGGGCGTCCTCTGGTCGCCACGGTAACGACGTGCCCGAAATATACATCAGCTCGGCTACACCTAGAAACAGACTCCTAAATCAATGGAGGCCCCGGCAAGCCCAGTAGCGGAAACCCCCCAGTTACACGCTGGCACCATGGGGGAACAGGCGTACCCCCTCCCCCCCAAAAAAAGAAAGAAAAAAAAAAAACAGAACACAGTGACTCAGAATGCACAATCCTGCCAAATTGACAAAATCTACAGTGTGTCTTGAAGCCGCACATCACCCATTTAATTTGATATAGAACGTCTTCACAAATGTACTGGAGGTATAAAAAAGCAAACAAAGATTAATAAATAAAGTATAATAACGTATGACGATAAGGGGTGATATTTATATGGGGTCAGTGTGTCACTCAGTAGCTGAGGAATCGGAATCTGGAAGGTGGGGTTCTCAAGCAAAACATCCAACTCTAACTGCCTCCGGAGTCCTGGACGCTAGCTGAGCCTGCTCTCTGACCTCAGCCCTTCCTCTCGGGCATCCCACTTCCGAGAAAACGTGCCAGGTAAATAAACATATAAAAACGTAAACTCATCAAATGTGTCGCTTTCTGTTCCATCTGGCACAGCAAATACATCACTTATCCGCAAACTCTGTACAGTCCCAGGAGGACCGTAATATAAATGAATGTGTTAGTCTCACATATATATTGTTGATAAATCGCAGATCTCTAACACATTTACTGGGCTACGCATAGGGGAAAAAAAGACTGCTCATCGTTCCCAGCATAAAAAAACACAGAAAACAAACAGCACTGTGTTCAGAACATGACACTGGAATGCAATCTGGAATTAATTCCAATTGTTTGTTAAAGAAAGAAAAACAACAATACTTCTGCATGTACTGTAACAAATGCACATAAGGGACGGCACACAGCCTCAGCGGGAAGCACAGTTGTTTCACAACTTCTGGGTTTCCTCTGGGCGCGTTCCAGTTTCCTGCTACAAACCAACGGCATGCAGATAGGTTAATCTGTATCTTTACATGGCCAGTAGAGCCTTGCTTCATGCGCGCACTACAATGGGCCTGTTCCTATTGTATTAGATAAGAGGCAAAATGTATGGATGGGAATTAATATATATAGGCTATATATGCAAGGACATGCCTCTCTACTTACAATAATAATTTTATAATAACAGTATACCAGTGTTTGTTTCCCCTGTTGTAAACAGCTTCTTCTTTTATTAATATAGTAAAATATTTGTTTTTTGATAGGTTTGGAGATGAAGGGATGGATGGATGCGAGCTGTCCAGTTGAGGAGAGGTTTTTTCTGGCCACATTTCGCAGTGCATTAATAACGTCCTTAAATATCCTGAGATCCACCACAGTTACCTGTACTAAAAAGCTAACAGACGGATCAAACGCAGACCGGATGTGCGCTTAATGTTTAATCCGAAAAGCAGATAAAAACCTGGGCACCGCGCAACACTGATGCTGCAGTTCATTTTCTCACTCCTCCTGCCGAAATGCGTCTCCTATTTATCTTTCCACACTCAAGCGGTTCGGCCATTAGCGGGGCTCCCCGCTTCTTAAGCTAATTTATTCAGTTCCTGTTCATTAACGGCACAAATGCACCTGAGCTCCATAAATGGACGGCGTGTCTATCGATCCGGCCGCATGTCAGTCTGCACCCGCGGTGCGGGTCTGCGTGTGAATGCTGAGCAGGGCGGGGAGGCGAACATTGGCCTGCCTAAGCAACTCAATCCGAGCCGGTGCCTGCGGCTTCGGACACCGGGGGCGGAATCCTGCGTGTCGATTTCTATCAAAACAACTTTGACGCCAATCACATCAGCACATCTCAAAATATTATAAAAATGTCAGAAGGTGTAAAAGTGCGGGGTGAGTTTATACGGAGCGACACCTCCGCCGAGTGAATTAAATAGTATAAAATAACCTGATGGGGTGATTCACGGTGGCTGGAGGAGGTGCAGTCGCTCCTCACGAGCGACGTAAACCGGCGGCTGCGGATTTAACGGGCGATGAAATGGGTGCCTGCGCTCGCGCGACGCCGCTCCGATCCGCTCACTCCAAAACCGCCATTTAGGAAGTTCAGACCGGGGACAACATTGTGAAAGCGTGCACCCCCCCGCCCCCGCGTTCTTAGACTTCAAAAGCTTTCGGGTGAAAACAGAGCAATGCTACAGAGTACATTATATAAATAGGCACCTTAATTAGAAGTCGATCTGCCACGGTCCACTTGAATAAAATAACATTTCAAATTAAATTAGTATTGTTCCGCATTATTAAACCAATACGTGATCTCCTCTGTATGCCCCGTTGCCTTTCTTCTTAATTTCTTTAACTTCCAATGATGAGCTATAATTCATCTTATACCCTATGTGTGAATCACAAATAGCGACAGGAAATCTCCATTCTCCAGTGAAGAAAGAAACTGGTGATAAGTAAGGCAAAATAACCATAAGCCTATTTGTCCTGTGTGACTATGACCATCTGCACAGAGTCTTCATGCCACATTGCCCATATACTCTATAAATCGTCACACTCCCATACTGCCTGCTAAATCCCCCATAGTCACAATGACATGTCCTGCAGGCATGGTGTCCTGCAGGGTAGCACTCTGGCGATAATATCTATATTTAAACCCTGCAGAGCCTCCACAGAATTGGAGGTTGGAAGGGTTGGGTGTGGGGTGGGGGGGAATTTCAGAGTAATGTAATATGACACATCCGGGATGCCGGATGGGGCTACATGCATGGAGCGCGGCGTCCCTATGGGTCGCCCCCATCATTGGAGTGCCCCCCTCTGCCCCCATTTGCCTTTCAAGGTGCATTACAGCTACAAAAGCAAGGGGAGGTTATTGTGAGCAAGGAAGACAAAGATAGGTGAGGATTGAGTTTGACAGGGGCGAGGCCACAGGGCCATTGGCCCCAGCTGAAAGCTGATTGGATCCACGAGTACCCCCTGCCCTGTCACTCACCTATGCAAGACATTTAATTGGCTAATGAAAATGATGCATTCCCTATATGAATATGCCCCCTCACATACTGTAAAAACAAAAAATCATAGAAGTGAAAATCATGGAGTTTCAGTCAAGCACGCCACAGTGTCATGTTAGCGGGTGGATGGGGGTAAACTCCGAAACATATCAAGCATTCAGTTCTTCTGGAGTGTGGACACCAGGACAACAACGGTGTCGACGGAGCGCTTTAAAAGCCACCTGCTGAGACCCCAGGGGATGTATTTCATATTCATGGTCATTTACTGGTTTATTATCCTGTGCCAGCCCTCCAAACTAAAGGTTCCAGATTAGCAGGCGAAAGTTCAGCAACCAAAAACTTCAGCTAGACAATGAAAATTTGCTTATGCAAAACCTACCCCCGCCTCTCCACCTCTCAGGGCATCCAGACACCCAGTGCAGCGTAAACAAGAGGGTCGCACAGCAATTTATACTGGTCAATTAGCAGCACAGTTAATTTGTGCTCCAAAACAACCAGCATCACTTATTAACCAACTGGAATATTTTTCTAAGCCAACCTGTTCAAAATTTGAAGTGAAGGTGACTGATTAAAAGTACTCAAATACAAAATCACGTCAGTGTTCACATGAATAGGTCATTACATTGATATTTCTTTAAAATAACTTTAGGTCAGTGGATTTTTTTATACCATCCTTCCTAAAGTGTTAAAAAAGGTGATTGTTAAATGTAAGATTAAGAATAAATCTACAAGTAATACAAAAAAGGGCACAGGAATATAGCCAATATGAAAGCCGTATTTTGTGAATCAAAGCATTCGGAGTAAAGATTACACAGTATGCAGCAATTGTTCATGCCAGTCTATACCTATGGATGGAGGATGGATTCTTCTGGCTGACTAAGCATTAAGTATCTATTTTTACCTTACTCTGTATAGTGCCGGTGAAATAACTTTTCATCTGTAAGACAAGAACAAGTTCCAGCAATTGAACACGCTCGCTTGAGTCCCGGTACTAGAAACATTTGAGTCAAGAAAGAAATATAAAAATCGCCAGTCCATCCGAAAATTTTAAATGATGACAGATGTGTGCAGCGTCAATAATTTTCCTAATTACAGGGATAACTAGGCCTTTCAGTTCAGCCTTAGATCTTTCATTAAACCCAGGCATCAGAAATCCATTCAGGTCACAGCAAGACACGATATGCAAATGAGTGATTCGGGGGCAGGCGTAAGAGAGGCTTTATTGAGATTAAAAGAACAGGAGTAGTGAAACCATATGGGACCATGAGGGGTCAAAACGGGAAGACTAGCACAAGGGAGGGCACAGGCAACGGGAGGAATGATGTCAATGAGTGGACTGGGGAACACAGGACTGGGAAAAACATACACATGAGACTAATGAGAGACAGCTGGGAGTGATTAACACGAGGGTAGGAATGAGAGCTCAGACAAACAAGTAATGGGCGTGGCTAGGGAGGAGGCAGGTGGGCAGGACCTGATTCAACAAGAGCGTCACTAGAAATTCACAAAAACTGGGGCCAAGCTTTTACTAGGGGTGTTTGTTTTTCAGTCCTAGTGACACCCCAGGGTCAAAACTTCATACTTGTCAAGTCAAGTCAGTTTATTTCTATAGCACATTTTGAAACAACCAATGGTTGACCAAAGTGCTTTACACAGAAACAAGAACACATACGACAGAAATTACCACGCCACATACAGTGTATACAGACACACACAAAAAAACCCATAAAAAAATAAATGAACAATAAATGAATTAATAAATAAATAAACTTTCAAATCACACATACACAAACCAAAGTACAGATGGCTAAAAACTGGTAAAAGCCTCAGCAAATAGGTGAATTGTTTAAAAACATTCAATGGAGGGTGCTGCTCGGACATGTGGACTCTTGAAACTTCGGTTTCTCGCCATCAACAGGAACTTATTTTTAAAATGCTAAATCGACACAGCAGTGGGTGACCTAAGCGCACATGGCAGCACCGTGCGGCTTGGAGCGATGGCGAAGCTCCTCACTCAGAAGCTTGCCGTGCTTATGTCCAGCCTGTGGCCTTTTCCGACGACTGCCAAAAGATAGGTCAATTGCTGTTTGTCTGTACATCGTTTTTTTGCTCCCCCTTTTGATATACAAATGTATGCTGATGATGCAGCTGTGTGCAGCAGAGCCCTGACGACAACCTCGACGCGTAGTAACAGCAGGTACAAAGCCGAATTATGTAAATAAGTGAGGCAGGTACATATCATCAGCGTCCAATGAAAACTAGGTGAAACGGGGGGGGTTTGCTACGATACCCAGCCCCCCTAGCAAATTTTATCAGGAAATACTAGTATATGGTTTTTTAGAATACTGTCAAAATTCTGTACCTCTCTATAAACTCTCAGCAGCATGACAGCACTAAGAAGTACTGCCCTAGTCTAGTGCAAGCTGGCTGGCTAGCTTGCAGCCGGGGTGGGGGGGTGTCAAGCAGCTGCTGTGTATTTGCTTGTGTATTTGCACCTTTGGAGAAGTTGAATGTCTGTGATGGCATACTCCCATTCTCCTCTCGCTCCTGACGACGTTTAACATCAATTCACCAATGAAAAGATGTTTTATGACGTCATCTATTTTACTAGCACTTATGATTCTACTGGTTAACATTTGCATTCATGATGGTGGATTGTCTGGATTACATTACATCACATTATAACTTTTAACATTGATAGCCGGATAGCGAGCTAACTAGCATCGCCGTAAATTGTGAATATGAAGCGAGATTGGTTCCTATCTTGTTGACACTGACATATTTGCCTCGCTGATCACAATCTATGTTAGTCCATTTAAAATGAAAAACGTTCACTGACAGCTGTGTAAAGATAAGTTTCTATTTTTAGGTTCAATTTGTAAATTAGACGCTGAGAAAATGTTTTTATTTCACACTGTTGAAATAATGGATTTTCGGTGATACAGTACTGGTCAAAAGTTTGGACACACCCACCCACACAAAGGTTAATATGTATTAATTTCTACACTTTAGAATAATCTGAAGGACATCAAAACTATGAAATAACACATGGAATTATACACTGACTAAAAAAGTATTTTAAAAAATAACTTCATGGGGGGCAGCTCTGTCAGTTGGGGCTCAGAAGGTTGCTGGTTCAAATCAGTTCAAATCAAACTGATGCTACCATTGGGCCCTTGAGCAAAGCCCTTAACTCCAGTTGCTCCAGGGACTGGCTGACCCTGCTGTCTCCTCTACACCAGTTCCTGATGTGGCCTCCTGGGATGCTTTCCCAGCTGCCCTGAAGGAGGTCCCGCATATATGCTGAGCTCTCATTGGCTACTTTTCCTTCACTCTCTGGTCTAACTCCTCCAAAGCCATTTCTTCTGCATTCAGGTCAGGTGACCAGGTCAGGTGACGCGACACTATCACTCTATCACTATTGAATGGCACTGTGTATGTTTTTCGATGGACGGCGGCCACACACAAGATGCTGCTAGCGGTTAGATTCTGACCTCACATTCTCCTGTCACAAAAGGAAGCTCAGAAATGCTACGATGCCAATATGAATGTATGTCTGCTCTGAAATGAACTTCCACCCCTGGTAGGAGATCCTGTCCTGAAGGCTATACTTCCCTGCATAGGCTCTTGATAAACATTACCCTGATTGGCTAAGTGGTGATAGAAAAAGCACTGATGGAAACATTATGTGCTAAAGGAGCGCCATGAGATTCAGGCCATTATGCGGCACTATCCTGCCGGTATAAGCGGATATTGAAAATGACCGAAAAGGAAAGTCTGCTCTGAAATAAGCTGATCGCAGATAGAAACAATTACACTTAACATCTATAGTCATCCTGTATGAGCAGCAGTAGGGGTCTTATAACAGGAAATATGGGTGCCTGCTGTCATATTATGCCATGATATTATATACCTAGTTTGATCATTTCAGGCTTCTTGCAGATAAGGGTATCAGGCCGTGTAGAATATTTACAATTCTCCATATTCTGGCTGTCTGTCCACAGTTGGCTCGGGAGTCAGATTATGTGTTCGGCTACGAGGCAGGAATGCAAAGAGCTCCATGCTGAAAGAAAATGGAGTCAAAGGTATGTGCCGTTTTTCCGGTGACATTTCCCGATAGAAACAAAGGCCTTGTCCAATTGCAAGGTTTGTACAAATAAGTTTAGAATTTGGCTAAAAGCATCGAGGCCAAAACCTTTTTTTTCTCATTGCTGTGGAAACAGCAGAGTTTTGAAATTTCAGAATAATTTTATACGGTCTACGTTATTTTTCTTTATGTTTTTTAAAATGTATTCATGCTATTGTGTATGCTACAGGCTTTCTTGGAACCCACAGAGTGAAGAAAGTAGCCAGTTTAGTAGCATCTGTGAGCTTTTAATCTTAAAGCAGCCAGTAAAGTGTTTATTTTGTGTTGGCCCTTGTAATTAAATTAAATACATAAGCAGGACATTCAAAGGCTGAGTAACAATTGGTCCAGAGGGCCTTTGGACCAAGACCATAACATGTAACAAAAGCTCGAAAACAAAATTTAAATTTAAACAAAAAAAGAAAAACAAAATCTGAAATACTTTTGAAAATGCCTCTGAAACAAAGTTAAATAATGGAAAACCAAAGGAAAATTGTTTTTCCCTTACGCACTTGGTTCCGTAGGACAGAGAGTAGAGTGTATTTGGCAACCAGCCATTTCTACAAAGTAACAACAGGAAGCCAGGATTTGCGGTGCCGAGCTGAAAGAAGCAAATCTCACAGACTCCAAAAAAGCACGTTTGGTCTGAAAGGTCCTGCTAGCTAATGCGGGGTATGAATGATCTTGCATTCAAACGGTAAAACCGTGAAATGCAAATACAAAATCTGAACTGAAAGGATAAAACTAAAAAAATAACAGAAACAAGAACAACCAAACATTCAAACTAGACTGGAATGATATAATCCGGGAAGCGGAGAAGTGAAAACCCTGCTTCCACACGCTCAGCAGTGTTTCCTCCTACAGGAGACGTCCCGCCAAGTTTTGTTAAAACTGCTTACTTTTTCAAGCTCACGTGCAAATGTGGCTAAAAAGCCACAAACGCACATGAACCCAGTGCCCAGTGCGTATCTGCCTATGAGATCCAAGGACACGGCAAAACAAAGCAAACAAGGCAGTGATTGGCTGACGCTCCCAGCCAGAGGATCGCCATTAGTCTAAAAGCTGTTCCGAACACTGCCTTCTGGGTAAAGTGTGTTTGACCAACTTGCAGCTTAAAGATTTTAGTGTGGAGTCCCAGGAACAGTGCCAGCATAGCCTACAGAATGATACTTAGACGGAACAAGTTTATGAAAAATGTCTGACTGTGAGGGCAAAACTAACAGACGTAAGTTCCATCGGTCAAAAGCATCTCTTACGCAGTTTAATTCTGACTGATCCCCACCGCTAGCAAACCCGCCCTCCGAGACAGTACCGCACCCCAAGAATCGACCCCATCACAGCACCGTGCTTCGAAACAGGATGGACAGAACCGCAGAGGCATCTGCGGCTGGATTATCAGTCCTCATATTCATCATCGTGCTCATTATCCGGGAAGTCTGACCTCAGGGAGCAGGAGTGAGAGAAGCCTGTTACAGGCGAATGGACAGAAGAAAAAAAAAAGGGGAAGATAAGAAAAACCAGTCTAACAATCTTGGAAATGTCAGAGACAATTATGAGGCTCCGAACGAGTTGGGCTTCATGAAGGGCTGGTGGAAAACTTTAGCTTGCAGGATGAGGAGACGGTATGATTCCTCTGCTTCTCCAAACTCCCGCTCAGTGTTTTTCAGTTTGGAAAGTCATACTAGACATCGCCCAAGGATAGTAGCCCAAGCCCTGCTGCTACAAGTGCTGGAAAGAATTCCGTTTTTGTGTGTGTGTCAGCTTCTCTCACCTTTTCTTTAAGATAGAGCTGCGTGATGATGGTGCGGTTACCCGCGGTTACCCGCCGCTACAGCGGCCTTCGACAGAGACGTGAATAAGAAGCAGCAGCCAGGGGCCACACATGTAAATGTTTGAACTGGCTGTGCTTCATAAATCTGTAGTCCATTTCTTACAGTGAAATCCCTTTTAAAATGCTGTCAGATGTGGGTCCGCATTTGCAAACCTCAAGTCGGTCGATTTGTAAACAGCGGGAGCATGAACGGCTCCCGGAGTATGGGCGGTCGATTCGGCCTGCGAAACAAAAAGCAACAAGCCAACCGGTGCCACCCTGATGACCCACGTTCAGTTTGCAGACCACACTTGCAGACCACACATGCAGACCACTCAATGGCCTCTTCACTTAAAACAGGATGAGTAGCAACAAGAAAGGGAGCCTCCTGATAGGCCCATATAAACAAAGACTAACCAACACTCCAATCCACTTGCCCATGACTATCGTCTCCTAAAATATAGATAACAATTCTAATGAAAGTGATTTTAAATGCAGTTATTTTAAAAATGTAGTTATACAGAGTATAATTGTAATGCTTTCAGTTACTGAAAACCCCAGGCACTTTCACTACTTATATGGCAACTGTTAAACACCAGCAAGCATTGTCATACGTACACGGAAAGTAGTTGGTCATTCAGATAAACACTAGACAAAACCCAAGATAGAGCGAAGATAGTAGGCAGCCAAGCCCATAATGGAGAATGAATGACCTCCTCTTCTTATGTGATTGTATACATTTATCATCATAGACCTAACAATGATGATGAAGTCAGTAACGCCCGGACAGCATGAGGAGATCTTTGGTCAGTGAGGCACATCGGCCAATCAGGTGAGGCGGACGGGATAACACCTGCGCAGGTGAGTGCTACGGGAGTGGGGGGGGGCTGAACACAAGGGTTTATATTAGGGATGGGCCAATCCACTTTTTTTTCAGTCTGGGTCAATTCACATCATTCACTCAATGCAGCCTTTCAGTACGTTGCTGTCTCACCATCGGAAGAGATGAGGATTTTTCATACGCAACAGAATCAGAAATGAAACTGGATTAATATTTAATCTGCATCTAACACACTAGTGTTTAGGCCGGATGGGTGAAGACTGAGCGCTGACAGCTACCTGGTCAAACTCGCATTAACATGCGCGGGAAGGCCTGTGATCTCGGGCCCAGCTGCAGACCGCACCCCCAACGGCTAGGAACGGCGGAGCGGTGACCCCCAGGGTCCCAGTCTGCTGGTCATTCCCGGCCGCGTACCGGCCATCAAGGGAAGCAGAAGCAGAAGGCGCTCAGGGGCCCAGACGTCAGAAGCGAAGCCAATGAAATGTGGCATCATGGGCGTGGTCTACGATCGCCAGGAGGACGACCTCACTGATGGACTCGGACCGTGACCACAGTTTCCATCTCGCTTTTATTAAAGCAGCCTCAGTTTCTCTGATTTCTATAATGATGCGCCCAGGGAGGGGTTGGGTAGCTAATTGACCTTGGACCCCCTGAAGTTTTTTTCTCCCTACTTGGGAGTTTTTAGTCCCTCCCCTCTGTTGTCTTCTGACAACCTTTTCTGTCCCTCTTTTCTTGTCTAATACACCATTTTGTATAAACGATGTTGTAATGGATTGCCACATGCTCTAGTCAAATGCCTCGGAACGCAAGATAAGAATGCATTGAACTGCTAACACCCCAACCGCCTGAAAATGCCGCGTATATTTCCAAGGCAGGCCGCATTAAGCTTGCAGTGTCGCGCTTATGGCCACCTGCTGCATTATCATCACGGGTCATGAACACCTGCAGAGGTCACGGTGCAAAACGGCCATGAGTATAACCTGTTGAAAATGACACCGGCCTGAACCGCTTCCCATGCTGTGCCCAACTCTTAAAATGCAATTTGCATTTTTCAGGTAAGATCACAGCCGTGTTTTCCTAACAAATTCGAGCCGGGAATAAAGTGAATGGGTCACATTTTGGGTGGTGGCTGTAAAATCTAAATACTTTAATCACCAGTGAACTATTCTGCAGGCTCACATGTGTCATTTCCTCTGTTGTTCTCAGAGATGGGGGGAAAAAAATTAAATGAAAAGGTGGATTAGTACCTGTCACTTTGATGACTAATTAAGAACACCTTCCTGAGATCTTACGACCCACCCCCGCCCAAGCCGCGAATAAAAACGCTAACATTTTTCAAAACTCCAGACACAGAATAGTTTAAATGAAAAGGAGTCTCATTATTGCGTGATAGTTTTATATATATAT